>OZ026517.1:751064-1955867 GCA_964019695.1 Loripinus fragilis | reverse complement strand
GTCAGGTAGCTTATAAATCTGAAAATTCCAGATTAGGTCTGGCACAGTTCAAGAATCAAAGTAACTCAAAATATAGCACAATACCACCAATACACAGTTCAAAAACAAGCGACGATGTTACACAAGGACACTCGGGTAGCTGGCATAGGAAAGAAACATACGGAAGTGAGAAGAGATCGGGGACATTCCTCTCATTAAAGGCGCTTAAAGAACAAAACAGATTGGTTTCCGATGATGCCAGTTTAACATTCCGTAGTTTACCACCGATAAAGATATCTCTGAGGCGTTCTAAAACGAAATTTATGGAATCCCCTAGACGGGAAAATAGTAGTATTCTTCATCCTTCATATTCTTTAAAAACACACAGACCAGGGCATCATGTATTTACAGAAGGAATAAGCGACATTAGTAAGGTTCGAAGTCCATCTTTTTCTCTGAAAAATATTCCAGTACCTTATTCTAATCTGCCAGACAATATAGCAATATATAAGGAGAAAGATAAATTTGCATTTGGGGTCAAGGCTGGTACCCAAATGACAATATGTACGTCTCCCTACAAACTTTCAGAATCACAGCCTGGGTATGCCAATGCTAAATTATTGCATCATTTAGATGATTCTAAGACGAGGAATAAAAAGGGAAATGTAAATAATAAAGCGTCTAAATCAAAACTTAATAAGAATGCGGAAAATGATAAATCTAGTTTTCAGTGTAAGTTTGCACCGCATAATGAGGCTACAAATAAAGAATTCGTGATGGATTATCCAATTGCTGGCCGACATGAAGAATTAGCTGAAACGCCTGCGCCAGAGAATACTCTTATGAGTGGTATAAAGTCAAGAAATCCAACAAAACATGGAAAAGAAAGAGAGAGGTCAGTTAGTGTAATATCTATTGGCGAATCTGTTACACCTACCTTCTTTGATCGCCCTAAGCGTAAGACAAGGAAACTATATCCAATGTATGACTGGAAAACTTCGCAACGAGAGGCACTCACTAAGTCAAAATTCGGAGTGAGAGATGTTAACTGTACTAAAATTAGTGCAATGAAACCAGAATCAAAGCGATCAAATACGAAATTATCGACCACGTTACTTGATTTTGAATTAAATGATAATAAAGACAACCGAAAATATAAAGCAAAGAAGGCTTTACGAGGAAAGTTTACACCTATATCAGGACTGCCGACACCTTCTCCATCTAAACAGGTACCACAATCTGTTGAATTGGTTTATGATTCAGATCCTGAATTCAATCTAAATAAGATCTATAATCCAAATCCAAGACAAGGTCGGTATCAACTCAGGAAATTTCATGCTGGTTATCGAAAACAAGGTCCTAGATCCGTTGATTCTGGCAGCAGCACTGACGTCTCAACTCTTTTACAAAATCCACCTCCATCAGAGATGGGTCATTCGGTGTTTGAAGATGTGCACTTGCTTGGTGGTGGCGACGGGATAAATGAAATGGTTACTTTAATGGAAGAAAAAGAAAGAACAAAAACCGCTTCAATGATATCAGCAACTGTGCTAGCACAGAGAGATAATGTTAACGATGCAAATGATAGCAATGCAAATATAAATAATCTTCAGGAGATGTTTCCATCCAGTGTGGGCAACATTAACGTAGAAGTTGATCCACATAAAGAGAGAAGTACTGATGAAAATAATGTTGTGTCTTCTGTATTGATAGCCAATGTTGACATGATTCCACCAGATTCAAATGCTATTCCAGAAGCACACACCTCTCAGACTATAGAGGTAGCCATGGGTGGCAACGTAGAAGTAAAGGCTGACCAAGGAGGTGATAACAATAAAGGACAACCCACCAATTCAGAAACAGGTACAGACGAAATGCAAAGCTTGGCAAGAATGGTTACCGACTTTGAACTGACTATTGTTTCTGAATACAAAGAAGATCCCAATGCATTCCAAAATAATCATAAAGAAACGAAGAAAGTGAAGAATAAATCAAAGACAGCACTATCAGTGCCAAAAGTGTCTCTTGACAAACTTTCACATAACCCTTCACTACCGTTTAATCCAAATAGTCAAAGTCTATCAAGGTTACTTCAAAACACACAAGTGGATACCTCAACGGAGAGAAAACCGAAAGTTGCAGATAAACTGGAATCAGATGACGGTGAAGTCACTGAAGACAAGATTAGGCTACCTATAACACAAATACATCTATACTCACCTGATAGCACTAGAGCTGTACTCACACCAGCTGTGAGTCTTGTTGATCAATTTAATGGCTATCTACCAACTTTTGTTCCAAATGAGAACTTGAAATCTATCACGGAAAGAAGCGATAAACAGTTGGTTAATAGTACAAATATTTCGTTCACATCTCCTCTTGTGACAGAACCGAAAGCGAAAAGGCAATAAGGGTGTGAGACATTTAGTGAATTTTGCATTCAACTCGTCCATTACGGAAGTTTTCCATGAAAAATCGCCAACACTCGTTAAGTTACAATACAGTAGAATTACGATACAGTAAACAACTCCTCTGATTTTTCGTGTTATTGGCCAACTCAAGCGATTTAGATACTTATCACATATATGATCGCGAGCAGCGAAGGCTCCAACGAGCCTGCACATTCGTGCAGTCTCGCCAGAGCCTTCTCTGCTCGCACACACAGAATAGGGACGTGGGTGAATACTCAGGGCAAAATGTAGGCATCTAGTATTACGGGATACAATGCAGCTGTGCATACGCGTTCAATGAGTGACTTTGCATATAAAACCATGCTATAAGTACCAAATTGCGTTTGGGAAGCCTCTCGTGAGACATAAAAAGCACATATACTAATGTTTCTTTTAACCATTAGACCTGTATATTGGCAAATAAGCTACTGTTATTTCAATCAATATGCACACGAAGTGGAAATCCGGATGAAATTCTGGTTATATTTAACCAGCTATTATAGAACCTTTGGGTCAGTGTAAAGACAGCAACTTTAATATTCGTATCTAGGTGTGGTTCGGCTATTCTCAGCTGATCAAGAAGGGAAATCAGGTTCTATCTATTAGTTAAAGAGTTAATAAGGCGTTTGAGCCGCGCAAATGTACGCTGTGCATTTCATGAAAATCCTGACCGTATATACACTGAACTCACATTTACTAACCCATAAAGCGCATATCACAAAAAAAGTCATATGCTTTTGTCGTCTGCTGAAATTTTTGAAGCCTCTTCGACAAACTGTAGATCCAGATCAGACTGTCCCTGTATGAGCAATCTGGTCTGATCCGGGTCCACACTGTTTGCCTCAATACTTATGTTAACCAATAAATAGTCATTTTCGAATGTAATTATTTTTCTGGCGTTTTAAGGGTTAAATCTTAACTGTATTTACCAGGGCGTTATGGCGCAAAATGATACAGTTGCTTTCGAAAATAACCATGCCTAACTTTCAGCTTTCACCTACCAGTCCTTATTACGCATTCATGAGGTGCCGCCTTTCAATTTACCCAAATAGCCTTATAATATTCATTGTATTTCGATAGATAAATTTTGACCTCAGAAGGATCAAAGATTGAACCTGTCTAGAACTGTCTACTTAGAAGCACGTGTTAAGTTACTCTGAGATTCTAACATTTAATTCTATACCAAAGCCTTCTGTTTGTGCTATGGCTTTGAACTGAAAGCTGGTAAGATATAACCGTTTTTTCATCCAGATTTCCATTTCACGTGCTACACCCAAATAATGGACTTGTCGTACCTTAGATCTGTCTAAGGTCAACTAAGTAATAGTTATACCATGGGTTGTCCGCCTGTACGTGGAGATAATCCACGAGCTTTAGCGAGTGGATTATCTTACGTACAGGTGGACAAACATGGTATAACTATTTTATACCACCATCATCAGTGTAGACCATGCACATCACGAGATATTTCATGCTAAAGTTGGTAAAGGTGGTATAATACTGGTAAATTTCGACTTCAGACGGATCAAAGATTGGACGAATTTACACAGTAGCAGTGAAAGATTACTGAGACTGTAACAGTTATTTCTAAACTATATAAATGGCTACTGTTTGCGCTATCGACGTTGGACTGGAAACTGGTTTTTCATCCAGAATTCCATTTCACGTGCTACACCCGAATAATGGGCTTGTCGTACCTTAGATCTGTCTAAGGTCATAATATGCTGGTAATTTTCGACTTCAGACGGATCAAAGATTGGACGAATTTACGCAGTAGCAGGTGAAAGATTACTGAGACTGTAACAGTTATTTCTAAACTATATAAATATCTACTGTTCGCACTAAAAATAGGTAAGATATAATCGTTATTTCATCCAGATTTCTATATCTCGTGCTACACCGTGGACACGTCTAACCTTTGATCTGTCTAAGGTCGAAATTCACCAGTACCTATAGATATATTTTTCATTAGAAATATCTTTTAAAATCTTTATAACCTTACAAATGCTACTTAGGAAGACTCATCCAATCATTAATGCACCTGTGGTCAAAATCAGACTTTTCTAAGTCATAGGGAGCACAGTGACACAGATATAGAATGCTTGACTAGATAACAAGGGGAGCGCAGCGACACGGTGGTAGAATGCTCGACTAGATAACAAGGGGAGCGCAGCGACACGGTGGTAGAATGCTCGACTAGATAACAAGGGGAGCGCAGCGACACGGTGGTAGAATGCTCGGCTAGATAACTAGGGCAGCGCAGCGACACGGTGGTAGAATGTTCAACTAGATAACAAGGGGTCCCTGGTTCGAGCCTCATCTTCAATGACCACAACTGTTTGATTAATATCGTATACTAAATACCTAATCCAGGTTTCCATATACGTCACCAGGGCCTTCGAAATCAGAATCGCACACAGTTGGTTTTACATTGCATGGAAATGAAGCTCTAGACCAACTATTTGGTATCTAGCCAATTGGTAGCTTTGCATTCGCATTCAAGAAACGACTTAACCTCTATATAATAATGTGCACTGAAAAAAAAAACAGCTGCAGTGTACACGCCTACGACTAGAGTAAATAAACACATAAGATCTGATCATGTTTTCATAGCAGCCTAATGGAGTTCTATAAATAGTGCAGACCCTATTCCTCTACTGGGTCCCCAGAAGAGAGCGAAATCAGAAAATAGTTTTAGTATTTCTCCACCAAAATATATATTGTGGGAACTCAAAAGACTGTCACTTTGTTCACAGAGTGATAAGGCCCACATACTTTATGAGGCAGTAGTTCTTACTAGGTGTTACTCATCATGCTCTTCATCACTATATAGAGTGTCCAAAACATTTCTTAACCCATATAAGCCTAGCATCCTAAATTCTTTCGTTTATGGTCCGTATTTACGGAAGACACCCCGACTAACCACCATGACCATCCTTTCTCTATTATTTATTTCAACTATTTTAAGCTTTGGACGAAATGATGCACACTATATTTACCTTAAGTCTTTGGTCAACATAAAACCACCAATCCATGCTGGCTGTACCAAGTAGATAACGCTCATTTTATCACTGAATTGAACTGGCTTTCCAGCATGTCAAATCCATAGTAGTGACCAATATGTTCTTAAAAGGATATCCTTTGGAAACAAAGACTGCACCAAAGAACTGAAACTAGAGTGTGCATATTTCCTGATCGCTTCCTATGACGTAGGTTGTCAGTCCAAGATGAAAGAGGTTTAAGCCCTCCAGTAAAATATTTTTATTGACCCTTCCAAGGCAGTATTCTTTTGTGGACGGATCATTTATGTTTTTCTGTCTTGTGTTTGTTATGCCTTCGTGCACGTCTGTTTATTTGTACCTTGGGGTCACCTACTGGGAAAGAGCTGGCCTCTTGGCTCTAGTTTGTGGTGTCTCATTGTAAGTTTGTCACTTTCCCATTGGTATCCTGGGTCAGGTGTAGTACTTGATTGTATCGATTCCTGATCTTTGCACTCTTATTTACTTTTATTGTGTTCGGCTCACACACTTTGGTTTATGATGCAGCACTTCTGACTGTGTGTTTTTCGTATCATGCTCTTCGTCGCTATATTGATTCAGAAATATTTTATCAAGTTTCAATTTGTCAAATGTATCAAATTCATAGACTATTCATATATAGGTACTTAAACTACCATACTCTCTAGACACCAGTTGCGAAATGTGCTAATCAGACTGCCCTGCGCCTCTAATTGTCCCAAACGTGTTTCCAAATAGTTTGCCATGTTGTTGTTGTATCACACAAGAACGAAATACAAATATGAGCTATAGTGTAGATTTTATATTCTTGTCCTTTGGGATCATGGGTTTTATTGTGGAACTTTGAATCTATTAGAGGGTCACTGATGACGCCTAAATGGCAGAAACTAGCTAGTCTGGCCAAGGAAATATGCACACTCTGGTTTCAGTTCTTTGGTGCAGTCTTTGCTTCCAAAGGATACCCTTTTAAGAACATATTTGAAACGAGCTTTTGTAGTTTTCAAAGGGATTGACCAACATTGAACTCCTCCGCTAGAGAGAGCAATGAAACACCAATTGGTTAGTCCATTTATTTCACCCAATCGGAGTTGACTTCTTGTCTTATAGCGCAGGAACTTTAAACTAGGTCAATCCGCTTGACAAGTATAAAAGGCTTGAACACACTACATTTTCATCATTCATAATCCTGGAGTCATCACTGATACTAGATGATATGATCAACAATCCTGTTCGTTTACTATCAGCTTGCTGACGATACGACACAACAGTATTATATACCACAAATACCCTCAACGTATAAACCTCAACCTATTCAACAGCTGTCACAAAAACACCAGTCCAAGACTCAAGTAATAGAACTCTTACTCAAGAAACTCAATGAGTTAAGGTCTAGAGTGAACGTACACAGCAGCAAACTTTAGAGATACCACAAATCCAAATACCTATAAGACTTAACAATATGGCCAATGGCCATAATGACCGAGAAGAAATGCTAATAATCACCAAGACAATCAACGAGCAGCCCTTATCAGGGCTACCACTTTCCTAGAAATAATACCCCAGTCCTTAAACAATCGCTACAGAGTGATGCCTCTAACAGTTGAGGTCTTTATTGACCAAGAGACTAAGACACATAAAACTTAGTAGCCTTGATAATTACATCGATCACACTACACTGAAACGAAGTTCCAAGTGGTCACTTTTCAAGTCATTTTTTTCTGACTTAGCGCTTATGATATTGAAATGAATTTTGCCCAAATATGTGTAATTCACTGGACTAAAGTTAAGTGGTGCATTGGGAGAGTTTTCTATCACTTTACAGTTTTTAGGTTAAACAATGCAAATTTGAAGAAAATAAGGGCTTTGAGGGCATTTTTTACGAATTGAAGTACATGTGATTTCAAACCCGTCTTGCCGACTTGAAAACGCCAAACATAGTAAGTGAGTATGATCAGGAAATACCACAATCATAAACCGCAGACAACCCCATGACACCGCGAGGAAGAGCCGCTCAACCATCACGAGACGTCAGGAATACAAATTAAGCAAAGCAACCAGCTCTCTCTTCCCCATCAAGATGATTGCAATACTAGAACGGACATAAAGTAACGTACAACAAAACATAGAACAGTTACAGACTCCCACAATGGGAGTAACAATAAACAAAAAGTCAACAACAACAGAACCACCGCCTTAGAAGGAACAGCAGCCTAAGCCATTGGGGGGGGGGGGGGGGGCTTAAATTCACATCACAGGCACCAAATCTTCGCCCTAGATTCTGCTGTTGTTGAAGTACAAGAAATGTTCAGCTCGCATGGAGGCCATCTAACTAATGCAATGTATCATCATAGAGAAACACTCTAATCAAATTAACACACCATGATGAAACAAAGACAAGGGCTCATGAATCACAGATAGTCAGGGCTAAAGAAAACCTCGAGTTGAGCCACAGTGGGTCCAGCTACAGATAAGCATCAGGCCCCAGCCCACCGATTAAAGCTTTACGTCAGAGCCGTCATAGAGTGTGAGGCCTGACTCACCATCGTGCAATTAAAGAGGAAACCATAGCTATAAATCGCGATTGGGTTTCAAACTAGGCATGCAGACTGTCGCATGATATCCAAGTTATATCCAACCCTTATATAACGTTTTACTGTCTTTTTGAATTGATCACTAAAATAAGGTTTTCCAACAATTCGTTTGAATTTATAAACTAAATCACCATAAAATATTGGTTCTGATATGCCTTGTTGCAGAAGAGTTTTTAACCCAATGTTGTATTTAACAATTAACTCTGAGTGTCTGTGGTAGAATTTAGAAAATGCTTTTCGAATATTATGATATCTATAATCTTGTTTTAATAACTTAGCAGTTAAAAATAAGTTTCTGTTGTTGAAGTCATCAACATTAGAACAAACTCTAGCAAAACGAATAAGCTGGAAAATATATACACCATAGGAAGGAGAGCGAGGAACATCTCCATCAAGAAATGGGAAATTTACTATTTCAAAATTAAAATCATCCCGTTTATCATAAATTTTAGAAGAAACTATGCCACTTGTTATTGACAAGTTAAAGTCCAAAAACGGAGCTTCAGTATCAGAAGAATTCGCCTTGTTTAACTGAAGTTCAGTGGGATATATCTGACCTACCATTTGTTCAAAACAAGGATTATCAATATTAAGTAAGTCAACTTAATATATGGAGGTTGAGTTAAAAGCTTCAATAATATCAGTTTGATTATTGTCTGACAGAGACAACATAAAGTCTCTCTTATAACAAAACAAAAACAAACCTGCAGCAAGAGGAGCACAATAAGTACCCATTGGAATGCCTACAATTTGTCTGTATAATTTCGAGCCAAATCTTATAAATATATTGTCCAAAAGATAATGGAGCGCATCACACATTTTCTGACATGACCACAATTTATATCGTTTAGGTTGTTCAGAAGTAAAAAAGGCAACCTCTAATTTTTTGCTTATAAACAATTTTTTATAATTTTGAAAAAATGCTCGTTTTCTACATTTTCAGATTTTTTCGAGAATAATCAACTTCAAATACTAAAATTTTTGTATGCGTTTTATTTTATGTAAGCGTGTTAGACCAAGCACATTACAGCTCGATCAGCCCATTTTAATAGTTATTCTTTCAAGACTGGTGTCCACTTCCGGTTTAAAGGGAAAGTTTAAAGGTCATTAAAATGGCATATGCCAAAGATATTTTTGATTTTTTTTTAAAATAAAACAGTGAAGCCTGTTCATAATAAATAATCGCTAAAAATTTCAATACCGTGCCACAGATAATAAAGCATACAGAGCAATGCAAAGTTGATATGCATCTTGCATGGTTAAAGCTAAAACTCTTTGATTAAGCCGCTGTCAACAAAGATAGGGGCTGCCTTCATGTTAACGTAGACGAGAAACAGGGAGTTCAATTGTCATTTTCATCTTATATCACAGCTGTAATAACAGCTTCAAACTAATTAAAATATGTAAGGATAACATATTATAGGAGTATTTTATATCACAGTAAAACGTGTGACTTTTTGAAATGAAGGTATCTTTACTCTGACTTCGTTGGTGCAAGATCTACCAGTCATTTTGAAATCGAATAATTCTCAGAGTCTTGAAAAAGCCTTGAATGGTTTTATGGAATTAAATTTTGTAACAGCGATGTTTAACTTCTGAACAGGCGCAAAAATGTGTAGGTTGCCACTTATAACTTTGGTTCAGTGTATATATCACACACTCTTTTTCCCCCTAAAATGACTAAGTCATTATCAAAGCTGAATTCGACAAATTTATTTTAAATATTACCGCAGCAGGACCTGGAAACTATAACAATTAGCCAGTGGATATGACCAGAAAACTATCACAATCATTGACCCAGTCAAAAAAGCCCACAAAAAAACTTAAAGTTATTCGCAGATAGTCACTCAAGCTTACCAGGGTAGCCATCTCTGACAGCAACAATTTTATCCTGAGAAAAACAACAACTAAGTTCTTTTCAGGCTTAAAAATCGTGGGTACTAGAGCGGCACCCATTGCTACTCTCATGATTGTTGTGCGGTTCTTCCTCACGGTGCCACGGGTTTGTCTGCAGTTTGTGATTGTGGTATTTCCTGATCATACTCACTTACTATTTATGAGAACATAGACGATTTTTCCTTAATGTTAAGATAGTACCTTCATTGGCCGATCAACTCCTACCACAGCTTTTGGTGAAGCAATTTGATACTTTACCTTCATAATGTAGACACATTAAACATAAGCACTTAGGTTTCTTAAATTAAAATAATGATTTCCTACAAAATGACAGCTATGAGAGCTTAGACAATTTTATATTTAGGGTTTATGCTTATGCTATGATAGAGCATACACGGGCCGATCAACTCCTACTACAATTTTAAATGGAGCAATTTGACACTTTGCCTTTACAATGTAGACACGTTGAACATATGCATGAAGGAGTTTGGTTCAAAAATAATTTTTTGACAAAATAACAGCTATGAGAACTTAGATAATTTCCCCATAATATGGGTTTTGTATTATGCAGATCTAGATAGTGCCTCCATGGACCGATCAACTACTACCACAGCTTTCGCTGAATTAATCCAATACTTTACCTACACAATGTAGACATATTGATGCACGAAGGAGTTCGGTGCAAGAGAAATACTTTTTGACAAAATGACAGCTATTAGAACTTAGACAATTTTTCTTTGATATGGCACTTGTATATACAAAGATGGTGTCTGCTTCTTCCACAGCTTTGATTAATTAATCCAATACTTTACATACACAATAAATATCTACGATATAAACTTTGATATATTCAAAGAACTTTCAGGTGTGGTATTTTTTGTTCATTTCATCTTACCAGATGTTGCAGATTGTTAACTTAAAAAGATAATTTGCACAGATTCTAATGAAATCTAGTTTTCAAAACTAAGGTCTGCTGGTTTGAACCAACACTTGAAAAAAAAAAGATTTTTTACCGACCCTTACTGTGCGAAGGTATCTAATAAGCATTTCTTATTGACTTTTTCATTTGAAATTGCAGGCATGAACATTTTGCAACAGCTTGCATGATTCTGGATTTAAAAGTATGGTTCCCCTGTAAGTAATTCCCTCTATGCTGAGATACTTGATTCCATGGTTGCCAAACTCTAGTTGTTTGGTACACACTCAGCAGCAGCAGCAGGTTGTCTGAACACAAAAATAAACTTTCTGTCAAAGGTAAATAAACACAATTCAAGGAAACAGTCTAACCGAAGAATGCCATGATACTCTTGTATGTGAAAAAAGTATGAACTTCCAAATTTTTCATCAGGAACTTTCGTAGTAATAGTTGCTTGACGGGAAGTATGATATGGTTATGTTTGTTCTGTGCGGGGTATAGTAATTTGGTGTGTAATTTTATCAAACCGCATACCTAGAACAAATCAAACTCTACACCATGTTTGAGAGTGGTAAATTCTATCACTCAAAAGCAGTCTGGATATTATTATAGCCCGGTCTTAACTAAAAAAAAACAAACAATAATGGTTTTAAAATTGATCAGTTCCTTGGATTGTGTTTATTCCATACTTATTAGTGTATTTTACTTATGTGGGAATCAACTTCTGGCCAAAAACTGAACCAAACATGGTAACCTGCAGCAAAATATATTGAAAACTGACTCTAGCCTCCTATAACGATTGCTACCTTTTGGTAAAAAAGCTTTTACTTGTATTTAGAATATTTTGCTGATTTTTAGTCACTCCGCAAACATAAACCTATTTGAATGAGGTTTCGCTATGCTTCAAAGAATCAAATTATTCACAAACGATTCGGGTATTCAAATTAACCCGCATCCATGCTTAACCCGATATCATGTTTTGGAAACAGTGTAAATCCAGATCAGCTGACTTCTCAGATGAGAAGCCAGCTGATCAGGATCTACAGTTCCCGCTCTGCTTGTATATAGTACATGCTAATAGCTGTCATCCTGCAAGTTAATTAGACAAAAATGGGGAAATATGCAATACATAAAATATGTAGCATGTTATTGGTTTTTAGAAACGATATGTATGTACTTGTATAGAGAGGGACTCAAATGAAGCTTTAAAGGGACAAATGTCTTGCTTTGTGCGTGTTAGAGGAATATATATATACATGTTTATGAGCGTGATTTCCAACAAAGTGGTATTTTGACAATTGTAGACTAAGACGAGCCTGTACAGCCTCCTTTCAAGCTTAGAAAGTCCAAATGTTGTACAGTCAGTAGCTTAACAGTCATAGAATATTCAAGCGACAAGCAAAGGCTCTTATCAGACTGCGTGTATGCGCAGGCTGGACTGAGCCTTTGCTGGTCGCATATACCACATTGCTGGAAATCTCGTGTCGCGGCTCAAATGTCTTGTTTTTTGCGTGTTAGAGGAATATTATATATATATGAAAACTATCTGACGTATGAGTGGGCGTTTTCAACAGTATGAACCTTTCGCTCAGCGAAGACTCAGATTAGCCTGGGTGTTAACTTAGTCAGACCAGAGTCTATGTTGTGCACTCAATGTTTATAACGTCATGAAGATAGCGAAGAATCTGATTCGACATGGTCTGAGCACATACTTATCTGAGTCTTTCACTTAGCGTACATGTCATTTTGTTTGTTGTTGCGCAGTTGAGCATGGTGAAAAGGCAGGCGTATATGTGTTTTTCAAAAATATACAACGACTCGGCAAGACTGGGCATTCTGATCTCGACACTCACGGCAAGACAAGTACTAAGTAAATACATTAACATGCAGTGGCGGTCTTGGCTCATTCGCGTTATGATGAGACCCACTATAAAGGACTGAAATGGTTGTTCACATGACCCGATATTTTTTCTCGTGCAACGGATTAAATAATTTGATCTTTTTGAAATTGTATTCATCCATGTATATCTAACATGGGTGGGATTGTACAAGCAATATCAGGCTGTTCATAGAGGAGACCGGGAACCGTCTGCAAATCATTTAGTGCTATTGGAATGGATTTCAATTGAAAAACTCAGCACTTTTTACGAGTTAATAAAACGATGTTGAACAAATGTTCATATTCTACAACTATCAGGGCTCCCGTAATATTCAATATTTTTATGTTTATTCAATGAATTTCTTTCAAATAGTATGTGTAATGGTTTAAACTGTGTTGAATAGATACATTGTACAAAATACGGTTTGCTGACATATACTGTTTATGGATATATTTTGTGTTTGTTTTGTAAAGTGTAACTTTATGTGACCTCGTGTGAACAGCACAAAATGATCTGTGATATACGACATAGTGCCACAACGCGTGGACTTGTTCTACTGGTGATATTTGTGCTAGGTAAGTGCTAACAGGGGCCTAATTCTGGAACCATAACCTAGTTTGTAAGTTTCATCATGGTCACACTAGGTTATGGTTTCTGTGTACAATCGAAGCAAAATTAGTATTGTTTACACTACAGTTTGTTTGCAAATGTAAGTTGTAAGTATTGATTCGTAGTTTCTTAATTTCCACATATTCTTTAAGCTTAGGTCAAATACTGCACATGTAAATGAAATATAATGCATGATAATAATTAAACATAAAAATGTACAAACCAGAAATATCAACAGTTTCAGAACTCATGCCTCTCCTGACCTATAGCTTCCATTTTGGATCAAAATGGTTCCTTGTCTCTTAGTGCTATAAATTTGGAGACAGGAATCAGTGAGCCACATCAGCAGATATATAGTGGGACTAACAGTCATGGCCATGTGACCATCATCCAATGGTCTTACAGATTTCTCTTCGTGCATATTTACCCATAATGCTCAGTCATTCATAGAACTGTGATGTCACTGTGTCATCATATGTGTTTTTTAACTATTTTTGTAAACAAATCATTATTTGCTGCTGAAAAAGTGGATTTTCAATATTTTGGACATATTTTTTTGCGTTAGCATCGACTAGAGGTAAGGGACTTACTAATACAATAAATTTTACAGCAAACAAAGTGTTCCATATATAAAATGTTGAGTGGAATGTAAGAGTGTTCCCTATATTTTGAACAAAATGTGACCCAAAATATTAGGCATAAGAATGGGACATAATAGAAAAATCCATTCTTAGGCATAATCTTAGGTCTAACAGGTGCCAGAATTACAATGCCTCCTTAAATTTAAGTATAACTTTAGTGTAGTATTGATCTTTCAGCATAGTTTTAAACTTCTTACATCTTTGACCACATGTGGCAATTTACCAGTGATTTTGTTACCTGCGCATAATTTTGTCTCTGTGATGCAAAGTTTTTATTTCAGCGAGTCCCAGGATGCAATAGTATTGCAGACTTGTCATTAAAAATAGTGTTCTGGACTCATAAGTTTGCAGTTGGACTCATTGATATGGGAAACAGCGAGACCCAGGACCCATAAGCCCAAAATTGTAAAAGAATCACTGATTTACAAAACATTTAACATATCATGCTGAAATATCAATACTTTACTAATGTGGTACTTAACTTAAGAGTTATTGTAATTTTTTGGCTCATTATGAAATAGGTAGGTCTAAGGTGAGGAAACAAGCTGAGATTGGTCTTATCACTCACGAGATAACATGTCTTCGTGGTTTGCGATCGTGTTTTACTTAACAATTCAGCTTAGCTACACACGAGATAGAATATGAAAATGTAGACCATGGTCAATAAGAGTAACTTTTATACTTTAACAGTCGTTAACACTGACCAATGACCAAATTAACTCTGAGGTAGATTCACACGTATATATAGCGTTTCTTCTTGTGGTATATTCTTTCGTGCGGGCTCATGACTCATAGATAGTCAGATCTAAAGAAAACCTCAAGTTGAGCCACGATGGGCCCAGCCAAAGACAAGCATCGGGCACCAGCCGACGGATTAAAGCTTTACGTCAGCGCCGTCATTGAGTCTGAGGACTGACCCTCTGTAGCACAATTAAAGAGAAAACCATGGCTATAAACCGTGATTGAGTTTACAACCAGGCATGCAGACTGTCGCATGATATCCATGTTGTATTCCACTTTTTTTTATCACGTTAAATTATCATTTTAAACTGATCACTAACATTACATCTGAACTAAGGGTGAGGTTTGCGCTGTGAAACCGGTTTAAACCCTCCAGTAAAATATTCAAGTTTACTGACCGTTACAAGGTGGTACTTCTTTTGTGGATCATTTGTTTTATTTATGTCTTGTGTTTGTCATGCTTTCTCGTCTGTTCATTGCTGCCTTGTGGCCACCTGCTGGGAAAGGGCTGACCTCTTGGCTCTTGTTTGTGATGTCTAATTGTGATTTTGTCACTTTTCCATGTGGTATCCTGGGCCAGGTGTGGTACCTGATAGTATTGATTCCTGATATTTGCCGTCCGTTTTACTTTTCCAACATTCTATTAAATTTATAAACTAAATCACCATAAAATACCGGCTTCAAAATGACTTGTTGCAGATGAGTTTTTAAACCAATACTGTATTTAACAATTTACTCTGTGTCTGTGATAAAGTTTACAAAAAGCTTTACGAAGTTTATGGTATCGATATCCTTGTTTTGAAAACTTAGAAGTCAAACATTGGTTTCTATTGTTGAACTCCTCAATATTAGAACATACTCTCACAAAACGAATAAGCTGCGAAATGTATACACCATAGGAAGGGGAGCGAGGAACAACTCCATCAAGAAATGGGAAATTAATTATTTCAAAATTAAAATCATCCCGTTTATCATTAAATTTTAGATGAAACTATGCCATTATGGACAAAAAGGGGGCTTCAGTATCAAAGAAATTTGCCTTATTCAACTGAAGTTCAGTGGGATATATCTGGCTTACCATTTGTTCGAAATAAGGATTATCAATATTAAGCAAGTCATCTAGATACCAGTATCTTGAGGTAGAGTTAAATGCTTCAACAACATCAATAATTATTCTCATAACAAAGCAACAAGAGGAGCACAATTACAACCCAGCCAATTTGTCGGTACAATGTCAAGCCAAATCTTATAAATATATTGTCCAAAAGATAATGGAGAGCATCACAAACTCACTGACATGACCACAAATTAGCACAAATTGGCATGTAAGCACATCGAAGACTAAGATATCGGCGTAGTCTGATCAGTCTTCAATTGTCGCTTTATGAGTAGCCAAGGGTCCAAGGGTCCTTCAGGCGGCAACTAAGACTTTGATTAGACTGTAGGGATTGCACAGACTGATTTGATTCTTCACTATACGCACATGCCAACTTGTACCTTACCCTAGATACAGGCGAAATAATGCCTTCATTAGCGCATAACGATTTTCATTGGCGTAGCTCCAATTACGCAGTATACGCACGCGCGTAATAAAAACAGTAACACTCAAAGGAGTTCACCTTATGTGGTCAAAGTGATTTTCCATACCTTAAGGAACTGCTCTTAAAGGAAAGAATCGCTCCCTCTGGGAGCAAATTCTTTCCTTTAAGAGATATTCCCGTTTTGAAAAGGGACTTTATTGAAGAGAATCATTGCTTGATACAGTAGTCTCCCTTTGATGTGCGTAACTTTTCCAGCGTTCTGGCTACGCCATTGATAATGACTTCATTTTACTTTCAGAGCTGTCATGCGGAGTTACAGGTAATATTCAATCTGCACATGCGTGCTCGCCATCTTCGAGTTTTGAAGGACAGTGCACCCAATTTGATATATCATGCAGCACGAATAAACGCATACTGATCAGAGAAGCGCAGCATGGGTATCGTTATAAAGATGTCTCCAACTGTCTAAATACACTGCCATGTACCATAGACAATTGCTGCCCTATCAGAACAGATGATAAAACAGTGGTCTTTGATATCGCTAGAAATTACGACCTATATAAAGCGTGTTCCTGGAAGCAGACATGTACAACGAAGAGCAGCACTGGTTCGTTTGGGAAACAGGCTTCGAAATATTCTCTGCTAGACTACGAATGCGTGAAAGGTGGGTTAAATGTCGCAAGGTAGAGTTTATTTGTATCTTTACCCTCGGACCCAGTAATAACGGACTGGTCACATACGGAAAGTCGTGGCTCTATTTAAGCGCTTTTTCAAAGTACTACAGTCAATAAAACTGATTCTGAACATACCCGACATTATACAAAGTTATTCCCCGTATGCAAAGTTGAAATATTACAAGTTGAAGTAAATAAAATTGAAGTTTTGTCATCTTTTAGGGTGATATCTGACGATTTTCGGCTTAAAGTGCCTAAAATAACTAAAAAGGTACCTTGATTTCTTGCTGATGTACACAAAGACGGATAAACATTCAATAAATATAACATTACAGTCTTAAAGATAGTATATTGAACCATTGCTTTTTGAAGAAAAATCAGATATGCAGAGAAATACTATAGATATGAGTATTTATCTCAACATACGTCTGTGCACATACGTCGTTTTGAAAGCTCAGCCTTGTAGCACCCGTTAGTGTAAACGCTCCCGTTAGTGTAAACGTGGACAATAAATACACATTATCATAATAGTAACTTAATCTGGCGTACAGTATCACGTCGAGTGCATGAGGTCATACCATCGGGTCTCATCCACGAGACGTGATACTGTACGCCAGATCAAGTTACTATTATGATAATATGTTTATTATATGCCGTTTTTCCGTTTGTGGTTCCATGCTTGCAATTTAATTTACGTAACGTCCCCGCAAAACAGGTAACCGACCCCATACATATATATATATATATATATATATATATATATATATATATATATATATATATATATATATATATATATATATATATATATATATATATATATATATATATATATATAATATATATATATATATATATATATATATATATATATTTATATATATATATATATAACTGATACGACTTTAGAACTGTCTGTTTTCTAGCCATCTGATACAGAAAGCCGGATCAAACTGATTATTGTCAACGTTTACGCTAACGGGAGCGTTTACACTAACGGGTGCTACACAGCCTCGACAACGTATTTCCAATATTTACATTTACCTGTATTTCAGGAACAAGGTCCGAGCTTTACCTTTGAGGTCATTTGGTGATCTGAAAGCTATTGTTATATAAGCTCCACAAACACCATGCCAAATATGGATACCCTTAGTTAACAAATAAAAATGGAGCTCGCGTTACGAGCTATAGAATACATGACCTTGACCCTTGACTCCAAAACCATATCGGTAATCTTAAACATTCGTTGAAGTCAACAAACAATAGGCAAATATGAAAACGCTTAGCCAAAATTTAAAAAGAGTAGTTCAAGACGGGTGACCCTAAAATGCGTAAAGGACTCCTTTTCGCGTAAAGGACTCCTTTTCGCGAAAAGGAGTTTTATTTTTGCGAAAAGGATTTTTATAAAGGCTAAAACTATTTATTAGGATTATGTTTGATCTTTAATGTTATAAAACTGAAGCTAAACGATATTAATTTATCAATATATGCAGTAGAAATCGTTTTTGAAACGATATTTCACGGAAATGGCAGAAATATGACTTACGAAAAGGAGTTTCATTATTAAGAAAAGGACTTTGTATCTAATCTATTTTTTCTTATTTATTCATTTATTTATTTATTTATTTAATATTTAATTAATTAATTAATTAATTAATTAATAAATTTGAATAAAATTAAGCAAACAAATATCTAGTGTTCAAAAATATAACCCAAAAAAGCACCTGCGTACGAAACATTATATAGCCTTGCGAAAAGGACAGTCGATACCGTCTGAGACTAATTAGTTTGGATATCCATGTCCGTTTGCATGCTATTATTTTTAAGGAATACAGTAGAAATTAGTATTGTCTGAATAAATCAAACCCCCAGATGTCGAATATTGAGTATTTGAGAGAATTGCACCATAAAAAATGAATTTGAAAAGGGCTCAATTCCGCGTAAAGGAGTTTTATTCTTACGAAAA
The DNA here is from genome assembly GCA_964019695.1 of Loripinus fragilis. NCBI lineage: Eukaryota > Metazoa > Mollusca > Bivalvia > Lucinida > Lucinidae > Loripinus > Loripinus fragilis. Next base: position 1,936,966 of record OZ026517.1, on the reverse strand, counting down.
GGACCTCGTTTTGGGTGCGTAAAGGACTTGATCTTCATATATTACGTTCACGAAAAGAGTCTGGACTTTGAACGATTTATAATGCCTGGTAATAAATTACTTCCCTGAGTTATATTTATAAATGATCTTTATAGGTAAGCATTTTGCGAAAATGAAGCATAAGCACATCGAGATATTGATACCTTTGGCATAGTAGAGCACCAAAGACTCTGACGAACCTGCTCAACGGCGCAGGCCCAGAAGATTGGTGTTCGCGCCTCAGTTTGAGGTTAAATACTAATTACAGAAACAAAATATATCATTATTTCGGAAAGCTTTAAATTACCGAAATGCAAATGTGCGTCAATAATCATGCATGATTACTGTTATGATGTCTTTGTTTGATTCGATTCTTTACGTCCCATCAACAATCTTTCAGTTATAAACGGACAGGTCTTCCTGTGCTGAACCAGTACTGAGCTAGGTTTAATGTTCTTGCTCAAGGACACAACGCAGTGATGTTAGTGAGGCTCGAACCCACGGCCCCTCGGTCTGATGATGTCTTTGTAAAATTTAGGGATTAGATAAGGGTAAATATGGCAAAAGAAAATAAAATACGCCAAATTATTTTTTATTTGAAGCAAGAACGGTATAACTACGGACTTTGCTGAAGTCAGGACCGCTTTTAAAATTTAATTTAACCTAAAATAGCAAAGTTTTGAAGGCTAAAATGTGCCCTAGAATGCACCAAATTGCACCGTTTTTTTTTCAAAAAAAATCCGGGGGGGGGGGGGGCATGCCCCCGGACCCCTTTAGCATGGCTTCTCGCCTTTTGCGCACGCAGGAAAATACTTCATGTTTCAAATATGGTGAAAAAAAAAAGTATTTTGTTACATGTTGAAAGGAAGCCCATTTCTATCCAGTTTTAAAGCAGTGAGGGTTCTCCACGAGAATGTGCCCATGCACAGACTCATATGAGCTTTCGCTGCTCGAGAGGATAAATGTTATATTTTGGGTGCTCAAAAGAAACGTCTCATTGAGACGGTTCTTTTGAGTACTCACAATATAAGTTTTGGTTGAGAAATAAGAAAATCATTTTTCGATACGCTCTCTTAACAAAATCCTGTTCTAATGTCGTCTGCTGATAGCATTTATAATACGTTTGAGCCCAGATAAAATGTCGGGTCTGATCTAGATAACTCATGTTTGACACAAGCACAGCAACAGACGACAAAATAGTAGTCAACAACCATATAAGCAGCTCTTTCCATCCCTTATATACCTGGTTTGGTTAATATGTTAATTGGCCATGTTTGTTGTCAGTGTGTCAAAGAATGTGATAATCCGTTTATTCTGATTGATTTTGAACAGATGGACTTTAATTGGGGACACGCGTGCGATATGATAAAACCGTTAAAAGATTGCACCGCTAGCTAGTAGGGCTAGACGCATAAAATATTTTCTTCAAATGCATGTACATGCCGCCAGCAGTGAACGCTCTTGCGAGAATGCGCATTTATACAGGATCGACTTAGCATTCGCTGCTCGCATGTATGTGAGCTCTATTGATTTAAACTGTCTCGTCCATAAATATTCGTTTAGCTTCTTGCATCTTCTGGTCCGGTTAAATTGTGATTGCTGATAACACTCAGAATGGATTATATCGCAGAGTGTACGCGTCTTAAAACGACTTTGAATTGTCGTGGATACAGCGTAGCTCTGACACTATATGCATGGTGATTGAAAATTCGTTTAGCTTCTTGCATCTTCTGGTCCGTTTTAATTGTGATTGGTGGTAACACTCAGAATGATTATATTGCAGGGGGTAAAAGACTTAAAACGACTTTAAATTGTCGTGGATACAACAGACCTCTGACGCTGTATGCATGGTGATTGAAGATTCGTGTAATTAAACTTGGCCTATTTTATTTGTCTTTTACTATATCAACCTATATCTAATTTTAAAACCCTAATTTAACAAAGACATCATAACAGTAATCATGCATTATCGACGCACAGTTGCATTTTGGTAATTTAAAAGTTTTCCGAAATAGTGATATATTTTCTTTCTGTAATTAGTATTTAACCTCAAAAAGGCGCGTATAAAATCAAAATCACCCATCTTCTGGGCCTGCGCCATTGAGCAGGTTCGTCAGAGTCTTTGTTGCTCTACTATGCCAAACGTATCAATATCTCGATGTGCTCAAGTTATGCTTCATTTTCGCAAAAAGCTAACCTATTAAGGTCATCTATAAATATTGGAAGTGATTTATTACCAGGCATTATAAATCGTCCAAATGAAGATCAAGTCCTTTACGCAAAACCGAAAAACGAGGTCTTTTTCGTAAGAATAAAACTCCTTTACGCGGAATTGAGCCCTTTTCAAATTCATTTTTTTATGGTGCAATTCTCTCAAATACTCAATATTCGACATCTGGGGGTTTGATTTATTCAGACAATACTAATTTCTACTGTATTCCTTAAAAATAATAGCATGCAAACGGACATGGATATTCAAACATAGTCTCAGACGGTATCGACAGTCCTTTTCGCAAGGCTGTATCTTACACAGATGCTTTTTCGGATTATATTATTTTTTGAACACTAGATATCTGCTTGCTTACTATTATTCAAATCAAATAAATAGATAAATAAATAAATAAATAAATAAATAAATAAATAAATAAATAAATAAATCAGATACAAAGTCCTTTTCTTAATAATGAAACTCCTTTTCGCAAGTCACTATTTCTGCCGTTTCCGTGAAACGATTTCTACTGCATATATTGATTGATTAATATTGTTTAGCTTCAGTTTTATAATATTTTATATCAAACATTATCCTAATAAATAGTTTTAGCCATAATAAAAGTCCTTTTCGCAAAAATTAAAGTCCTTTTCGCGAAAAGGAGTCCTTTACGCGAAAAGGAGTCCTTTACGCATTTTAGGGTCACCGGTTCAAGACAGATATTTGTTTATCTGATCTTGATCTTTGGCCTCAAGGTCACTTTGTTTTAAAATCAGACTGTTCTTACGATGCGCAAGATTCCCCCATTTACCTTTGTAAAATTCCTCCATTCGCACCCCTTATATAGGCCTGGTTGCATCAGGATAAATGAAACAAGTGCAGTATAAAAGAAAAAACTGAGTTTCGTGTTATGAATTTGACATATTTCCTTTCGAACAGTCTGATTTTTAAAACAATATTGCAAGTGAAATTGCACTTATTTCGAAATAATATGTCCAGCTGTTCTTAGCACCCCGTATCCCTACTATATCCCTACGTACGAGCCTGTTTACTATTGTAGATTTGAGAAATGTATTACTACTTGATGGTTAGAAGTCATTTGAAGAGTAGCTTATAACATCTCTGATTCATCAATTGACAAATATCCCAAAAACGAAGGGTTTGCTTGCTACGAAAATATATGTTTTTTCATTATACAACCGGTCAGATGTATCACCCAGATTCAATCTTTTCTTTCACAAACCCTGAGAATGTCAGCGAGATAATTGCTATTGCATATCATAGTCTTACCAGCTTGTGATGTGTCCTAGAAAATTCATGGTTGTAAATTTACTTTAAGGTATTGAAAAAGTATCCGTTTTAAGACAGGGGTGGTCGATTTTGAAGGACACAAAATCAGCTGCAAGTTAACACGCGTTTGTTTTGATTCCTAACTCAACAGATTTGCGTCCTTTGCCTCTTTCACGATTGCACATTCATCATTGAACGATTAGAAATGAATTAACAGTACTGTATGCTCAAAATTGCACCCCTTTAAAATACCGACATACCCCACCCACCCTGATTACTATAGTCTAGTAATAAAATTCAACGTCTTGGGCCTTTCTTACGTCCGGTTTTATTGGAAGAGGTAGAGGGCATACTCAAATGACAGATTATGCATAAATTGAGCTTATATCACGTGTCTTCTGTATAGTTCAAGTGACGTTATCGTAATGTTTTAAGACGTTCTCGATCACATGACAGCAGATCTCCTGCCATGATTTACATCAAAACGTCTTCCCCACACGACTGCCAGTGTATGTAGTAAATTTAGCTGCCAATTCATGGCGCTTTTTATTTGCCCACATTTGCCGAAATTCACTTTTTATCATCTGTTCATTGCAAAATAGTTCATACTGTTTACTTTCAACTATCTCTGGCATTTTTACAATAAATGCCCTTTTACAACAACCTTGTGTTCCGTTTCATTTCGACAAACAAGCCAGCTTCGCAACAAGCACTCCTACAAATTTTTGTCTCCAAAACCATAAATGTTTTTTACGCCAGGTAAAAGATTTTATGGTTTGAGACTATCACGCAGTCCACTGCTGATAGGCAACCTTGACCATAGAGCTTATCAGCAGTGAAGGAATTCCATTATCCAATCAGCGTTCTCCAAAATCAATTAAGCTATTTGCATATCGGTATCACGCACTCAGTTTTTGGAATTGTCAGAGGTAAGACCTCGTTTCTATTTATTTTGCTCAAAAACCCACCTCCTTCCCTCACCGCCACCTTATTTCTGTTAACACTGCATTTCAATTATTGGCTCAGAGTGATCGTATCATCTACATTACCATGTATATAATGTATCATTAGCTTATTGTATTGCTTTCTTGTACACTCTAACTGATGTCAACATGTAATTCAGTTCATTAATTTTGTTATCTTATTGCATACCATTGAGTCTATATATAGAACTACTCAGGGGTACATCCTAAGACAGATCCCCTGTTCCCCAGGGGTACAACCTAAGACAGATCCCTTATGCTCGCAGGGTACAACCTAAGACAGATCCCTCATCATTTTGGGGTACAACCTAAGACAGATCCCCTCAGGTGTGATATGTTACGGCGCTTTTATTTGCCCACATTTGCCGAAATTCACTTTTTATCATCTGTTCATTGCAAAATAGTTCATACTGTTTACTTTCAACTATCTCTGGCATTTTTACAATAAATGCCCTTTTACAACAACCTTGTGTTCCGTTTCATTTCGACAAACAAGCCAGCTTCGCAACAAGCACTCCTACAAATTTTTGTCTCCAAAACCATAAATATCATTAATGAAAGTATGCATAAAGGTAACTTATGGAGGTGTTTCGAAAAAGGAGCTATAAATTGATGTTCACCTTTAACGTTTATTTTCGAAGTATAGAAGTTATTAATTACTTTTAATTAGAAAAAGTCTTTAAACTCTTTTGGTGATATGGTATCAAACATGCCACAGTTTAAACATAAAATAATTATAAAAAAGCTTCATTTAGCTGTGCAGACTGCATGTACACATGTGACGTCATCAGCAGCGTCGCGTGATAATGCAGTCAAATTGACGACTGATTCATACCAATTCAGGGTTGCACATTAAAACCTGCGAGTAAATTTTCACTCGCGTGTACGGTTTGCAAGAAAAAAGCAAAAATATGTTGATGCGTTTTCAATGATGATACATTGCATTAGTTAGATGGTCTCCATGCGAGCTGAACATTTCTTGTACTTCAACAACAGCAGAATCTAGGGCGAAGATTTGGTACCAATAAAATGCATTTAAGCACCCCCCCCCCCCGGTGGCTTAGGCTGCTGTCCGTTCTAAGGTTCTGTTGTTGTTGACTTTTTGTTTATTGTTACTCCCATTGTGGGAGTTTGTAATTGTTCTATGTTTTGTTGTACGTTACTTTATGTCCATTCTAGTATTGCAATCATCTTGATGAGGAAGAGAGAGCTGATTGCTTTGCTTAATTTGTCTTCCTGGTGTCTCGTGATGGTTGAGCGGCTCTTCCTCGCGGTGCCACGGGGTTGTCTGCAGTTTGTGATTGTGGTATTTCCTGATCATGCTCACTTACTATTTTCAAAGTCCTCTAGTATATTTGTTTAGGTGTGTACTTTTATTGTGAAAGTAATAGACTTCGTTGTTTTTATGGTGTCTTGAGAATGTTGTCATCAACGTTGTAGCAATACATCAGTAATATCGTCATACAACTCCTTTGTTTCGTGAGTAAATGTATATGATAGACGATTATTCATATAGAGGATCTTACATGAGTGCTCATGTTTTATGGAATCTATTAAACGAGTTGGGGAAAAGAGATAAAATGCGAGGCTTGCCGAGCATTTTATCTCTTTTTCGCAACGAGTTTAATAGTTCAATAATGCAAGAGCACGAATGTTAGATTCTATTTATCATATGACATTAAGTATACTTTGAAGTCTCATTTCTGGCATAAAAACGTTATAATTTTGTCATTATGTATGCAACGTTGTTATGGACGTCATAACGTTTCCCGTAAATCTATATCGATTTTATTGCATGGTGTTAGTTCACTCCCAGACGCGGTGTCATATGATAAACAGTGAATATGGCCGGACTGTATAAAGCTGCTTCTGAAAGTTCCTAGAATATGCGTTAGACTATATTCTAACGACAGATCATATTTCGAACTGGCCAAGGCTGGCCCCACTAAATCTTGTATTTGTCCAGTGTGCCTTATCAGGTATATTTCTAAATATCCCAAATAAAATTAATCAAAATTTAAGGGGTCCGTAAGAGTATTGGCATACATGAAAGCCTTACCATTGAATGTAATGTCCAGTTACGGTTTCGCCACAATGTTTACCTCCATTTTATTCGTAACCCTTACGTTAGAATTCCGTAACCTGTACGTTTTTTTCCGGTACCTGTGTGTAATGACGACCCACTGTGCTCAGTTTAAAAAATAGTGTACTTAAAGAAGATTAACACTTAAAGCGCCAGCAAAAGAACTCAACCTGAAAGTGTCGTCTTTTCAAGTCGTTTGCTGCATATATTTGCTAACATTATTGACTAATGTAAGTAAAGAGGCAAACAGGGTGGACCAACAAGAGCAGCCTGATCTGTATCTACACTGTTGGCTTCGACAAGAGCAGACGCCTTAATATTTAACATTATTTTATTGCAGAGAAGCCGATGGTTAATTTTTGCCAGGATGGAGAAATCACTGGAAATTCTATCAATATTATATTTGACAGACAAAATATCAGATATTCCTTACCGTCAGAATGTGTATGCAAGGTGACGATGTCGGACCCGAAAACCAGCTACCGGTTAAGTGCCCCCGATCTACGTCTTATGTCCGAGTATGAGAACTGTAGCTCGAAGGCAACTGTATATGGACCAAATGATATACACATACGATGTTCAGATAAGTTTACAAAAGGAGATTCGACCAAAATTCCAGTTAATCCAGTTGAAGTAAAACTATCGTTTCAACATCCGCCTGAGTTTGTCTGGATAAAACTTGATGCTGATGGTAAGCGTATAATATATAGAGGATCTTATATGAGTGCTCATGTTTTATTGAATTTATTAAACAAGTTGAGGAAAAGCGATAAAATGCGAGGCAAGCTTCGCATTTTATCGCTTTTTCGCAACGAGTTTGATAAATTCAATGATACGGGAGCATGAATGATTCTATTTATCATATGACATTAAGATTACTTTGAAATTTCATTTCTGTTGAAAAAACGTTATAATTTTGTCATTGTGTATGCAACGTTGTTATGGTCGTCAGAACGTTTCCCGTAAATCTGTAAACAGGAGATGATTTAAAAAAAAGCACTTTTGCTTGTTTTCAAATCCTGTTAAAAATTACAATTCTCATGCTGTAACTTTGTGTATGCAAATGTATTGAGTCATGAAATAAATAATGTTTAAACTAAATCTGTAAACCACTATTATTGCATAAAAAGCAGTGTCGCATGATATTAACAGCCATGTTTTAACGAGCAAAAAACCCATGAATTAATCAGGCAATTCACGTGCTATTGATGCACGACTTTTGTACTTTAAATATACGCATTCTAGGCCGTCACAAAAATTGACGTCATCAACAGTAACGTACTCGTACATAGAAATGAACGTTATTTTGTGGCGTTAAGATGGTGTAAGTCTTTGCTCTGGAACAGGCGTTTCAAAACCTACGGATCCTTCATGCTTTTGCGCGTCATTAGAGTAATACAAAAATGAACTTTTCGAAGCGTTTATGCAATAATAACGGTCAAACATGTTCAAACATGTTTTTCTGATACACTAACATCAGCTAGACCCATCGGGGGATGTTAAAAGCCTCGCCTTTCAGCTTCGGGTTATAACACCACCCTCGGGATCCAGCAGATGTTAATGCATAAAAAAACATGCTTGATCCCTATAGTGGTTTATCGATTTTAATGCATGGCGTTATTTCACTCACAGACGCGACGTCATATTAAAAACCCTTTTTAGTCCAATGGACTTTTCCTAAAGCTTGATACAGTAAATTAGGACAGCCGTCAGTTGCTGATTTTGTTTGTTTGATTTGATTCTTTACGTCCCATCAACAATCTTTCAGTTATAAAGGGACGATCCTTCCTGGGTTGAACCAGTACTAAGCTAGGATAGATATGTCTTGCTCAAGGACCACAACGCAGTGACGCCGGGGAGGCTTGAACCCGCGCCCTTCGGTCTCGAGTCAAGCGCTCTACCACTGAGCCACTGCACTCCCTACAATTGCTGATAAAAGTATCTGGTAAACCACTTAAGCGCAGTCTGTTCAATAACAGTGTAATATGATAACTTTCTGTCGCACTATGATTGAAAACTTGCTGAAAGCGATGTTAAGCCCAAAGAACAGTCGCACGCACTCATTTCTCCCAACATGTGCCTATGAGATGGGATGTCATTGTTATTGTACCAAGAGTAGCAAGCTGCCACCGAAAGCAAGCGGATTTTGTGTCTATTCTGAAGGTTGATGCCGAATATAGGTTTAAGATCGTCTGATCATTATAAAACGTCCGATTTTTGTCAAAATGTATTGATCTAGGGATAGTCCTGCATGATAAAGGTAGATGCCAAATACAGTAAAACCTGTCTTAAGCGGCCACCCAAAAATAGACAAAACAAAGATTTTAATGACAAATGGTAGCTTAAAGAAGTTCGAAAGAATAGCTATACAACGTCTGATTTTCTTTTTCAAAATGCATCTCGTGATTGGCTTAATATATGGTGTTGGGGATGGTGACGATGGCGTCGCATTTTTCTAATTTGGCTTCATTCTTACTAATTGTCAGGCTACGCCTCTGTATCATGTTTACATGAGCTGGGGCATATTTCATCACTAAAGAAGTATTTATATCTTTATTACAGTAACTAATTCAGTGTCACAAAACATCTATCACCGGTTGTCCGTGCAGTGTTACAAGCCTTACCAAACTACGGCACCCATTACGACGACGACGACGACGACGGATACAGGTATGACTACACGTACAATCCCAGCCTGCAACCAATCTCGGACCACTATCGGCCTGCCCGCGAAACGCCATTTAAATCGCGTTTCGCTGACGGGCCGATGGTGGTCCGCTTTTATATTCCTACTGATAGTACAACCATACCAACATACATATTCTCTGGTCACAATAGGACAACCAGAATGGCGTTTCGCTGGTGGGCTTATAGTGGTCCGCATTTATATGCTTACTTGGAGCACATTCCTATGGAACGACACTTAAGCCAACAGACACTATTTGGTACTTATCGAACATTCGCCAAAATGATATTGTTTCTACCAAAATGTATGATAAACGTGACGACTTTGATTTTGAAATCGTCAATTTCCCATTTTTAGATGGTGATAATCCTCGCTCTACATTCTATGGAGTCTATATCTCTCAACTCATTCGTTTTGCTAGAGCATCTAGCCATGTTGCTGACTTCAACACTCACAATAAATTGTTAACTCAGAAACATCTTAAACAATGCTATCGGTATCATTAACTTCGCAAAACCGTTTCTGAATTTTATAGACGAGACTATGATTTGATATCAAATTTCCGAATTGGACTTAAATCTTTCTTGCGTCAAGGACTTTCAGAACCTGAATTCTATGGTGACTAAGTGTATAAACTGAAGAAGATTGTTGGCTCTAATAATTTTTCAGCACAATTCATTAAAATATTTTCCCATTATAAATAGATTGGCTATAACATTATTGTATTGCTGCAAATTGCATGCTTGGTGGTCAACCCAATCACGGTTGGCAACTTTGCTTTCCTCTTTAATTGCACGCCGGTGGGTTGGACTTCAGACTCTAATGACGGTTACGACGCTAAAGACTTATCCATTGATGAGATGGAAGGGGCCTGATGCTTTGGCTGTTGTTAGGCCCACCCGGGTTTACCTGTTGGATTTCTTTTGCTCCGGTATTCAGTTTTATTTACTGTTGAGTCCTTATCTTTCCTTTATCTCCCTTTTATATCTTGATTTTTATGTTCAAGGAGATGATGCATTGATAAGTTAGGGGTCTTTCATGCAAACCATACATATATGTGTCTTGATCCACATCTGAACTAAGGGTGAGGTTGGTGCACCTTTTAACTGGTTTAAGCCCTCTATTAAAATATTTTAATGACCGGTCCAAGGCGCTGCTTCTATTGTGGATCATTTATGTTATTTCTGTCTTGTTTTGTTATGCTTTCATGCACGTCTGTTTGTTGATGCCTTGTGGTCACCTGCTGGGAAAGGGCTGACCTCTTGACTCTCGTTTGTGACGTCTAATCGTGACGTTGTCACTTTCCCATTGGTATCCTGGGTCAGGTGTGGTGCTTGATTGCATTGATTCCTGATATTTGCCCTCTTTCTTACTTTTCTTTCATGCTTCTTACTGTAAATCTGTTTCGTCACCCTACTCTTATCGAGAACGGACTACAGTATTAAAAACAAAAACAAAAAGAAGACAAAACACTATTAAAGTGTAAAACAGTTTTAATCCAGTTCAGGCCCTTCGTTGTTACCCCGTTTGCAAATGTTATTTCCAGACAAAGACGTCACAGGAATAATAATTGGAATGAGCAAATATAAGTAACATGTAATCAGAAGCTCGCAGTAAGCAATAATGCAGTCATATTCTGCGAGCCAGTCTAAAATACAATAATAATAATAAAACACACATCAAAATAACCTACTACTGAAATATTTTTCTCTATTGCCTTTCAGCTACTGCTGAAACTTCACCATCAAAAAAGTTCCCGATAATAGCAGTTATTATTCCAGTTGTAATCATAGTAGTGATGGTAGTGGTAGTTGTGTTGATAATACTCTGGAGACGAAGGTAAGGCGTACCTCTCCTAGAAATACCATGAGCCAGTCCATGCGATTTTGGTACTTATCCCATTGTCGGACAACAAATTCTCATGTGAGTTTGCGCGAACTCACCGGAGCATTTGCTGCTTGCACTCACAAAAGATGACTATAGATGAAGACTCAGACCAAACTTAACATTTCTAGCCATGCTGGGATATGTCAGTATGGGCGTTTTAAAGGAGACAAATTTTGCATAAGCGATATAAGTACCAAACATATCTTGTGCTGCCTTAACTCTTAATTTTATATGGATTATATTGTGAAAAAGCGTGTTTTGTTGTATGGTTATAACATTTTTAATGCTTAAATTAACAGAGCAAGATATTTCAACTGCTCAAACGAACTAAATTGATGTTACAATTGATCATGCTAATATATATTAAAATACATACAATTGTTGACATTTTAAGATTGATGAGCATAATTAATTTCATGCTCAGTTTAATTGAGCATAACGAAAATATTTATAACCTTGAAAATTGACTTTAAACCTAGCATCTATGTGTCTTGATCTACATCTGAACTAGGGTGAGGTTGGTGCACCGTTAAACTGGTTTAAGCCCTCAAGTAAAATATTTTTACTGACCGTTCCAAGACAGTGCATCATTTGTGGATCATTTATGTTATTTCTGTCTTGTTTTGTTATGCTTTCATGCACGTCTGTTTGTTGATGCCTTGTGGTCACCTGATGGGAAAGGGCTGACCTCTTGGCTCTCGTTTGTGATGTCCTATTGTGACGTTGTCACTTTCCCATTGGTATCCTGGGCCAGGTGTGGTGCTTGGTTGTGTCGATTCCTGATATTTGCCCTCTTTCTTACTTTTAAAGGGTGACCTTCAATCAAGAAAGAAACACGTGTAAGGGGTATATCACTATGTGACAAATGTAAAAATTACTTCAGTGTTAACGTGCTCGTTAGCAGGTAAGAGGTCACATTACAATTCTCACACTTAAACCTTTTTTTTAAAAAAAATCGTTCTCGATTATCGTTGTAGAAATCAGGTTTTGTTTCCGACATTATATACACTAGGCCCCAACATGCTTTTGAAGCAACGAAACATGAATAGATACCCAATTTTAGTGAACTATTGACCCATCCACCATTACCAGTCAAAAATTTGTTTAATTCTTACTTTCAGAAACAGGAATAAAGACAAATCATTGCAACCAGAGAAAGAATCCAAAGACAAACCAGATCGAGGTTTGCCGAAGCCAGCATCTGAACCATATGACAAGTTGTTTCCCTTGGAAGGAGTACCTAGAACAAGTGATAACTATATTGAGCTAGATCCCGAAAATACATATGCTACAATTGATCCAGACTACGTATCAAGAAAAACTGAAGATGGTGTCAGAAGGGAAGACACTACTACTGTAATAAACCCAGACACGCCATCTGGGGGTGCAAAATATGACACAGACAAAAGTGTTATGAGCAGCGTGAATAAGGGAAAGGATCATTTGAGTAAGGATACTAAGCAAAATCCTCCTCATTTGAATCTGGTTCAAAAGACATCACACCCATACTATAATACAGATAATCAGGGCTATACCAGCAATGAACAAACGCAACCTATTCACTCTGAAGAAGAAACACCCAGTTACTATGTTCTTAAACCACACAATCAGTAAATCACAATAATTGATTTGAGACAATCTCGCGTTTTGTACTGTACCCTTTACAGTAAAACCTGTCTTAAGCGGCTACTCAAAAGAAGACCAAAAATAGGTTTCCTAGAAGGATTATCGCTTAATGCAGATAAACGGTACAGTGCCTTTTGACCAACATTAAAGTACCACATGCCTTCCTTTTTGTCTATTTTTGAGTCAGGTTTAAGACAGGTTTTACTGTACTCTCAATTCGACAGACGTTGTCTATTAGGAATGGCGTAAAGCAGTTACCTTTTTAATTTTACCAATTTTATTTTATTTACATGGTTGTCGTTATATTAAAAATGTGGAAACTGCTATCCTATTATATAGTTACTATCTTGTTTAAGACGTACCAAACAACTTTTGTCCATATCTGATGATTCCACATTACTTTCATTTAAATTCTTACTTTGAGCAAACACTTTGTCACAAAATTTGAAGTGACAAAAGTCGGAATAACTGCATGGACTATTTCGCTGGAAATTTTGTGACAGAGTGTTTTCTCTACGTACAAATCGCACAAAACCTATTAAGATATGGTATCAATATATTTAAGTTGTACTAGGAAATGGTACCATGATCGATGGATACAAATGTCTTATAACAGAGAAATGCTATTTCCTTATACAAAGAAATCAATAGTCCATGCAGTTTTCACGGACTGTTGATTTCTACGTATAAGAAAATGCCAATGCAATACCCAAGTGCTCACATGTATAAGGAACACTTGCGTGAAATTATTTTGAATTTAGACCAGTGGTGAAAGAGGAAGTGTCGTTTAATGATTTTCATTTTTAGCTCTTGTGGTCATTATTTAAAGTGGAGTAGTGCAATTTGTGCAATTTTAGTAGAGGACATTATATGAAACATCTGTATGACATTATTTTAAATATGAGTCTTGTCGGGCCCACCGGGGTTTACCTGTTGGATTTCTTTTGCTACTGTATTCAATTTTATTTACTGTCGATTCTTTATCTTTGCTTCATCTCCTTGTTATATCTTGATTTGTGTGTTCTGGGAGATGATGCGTTGATAAGTTAGGGGTCTTTCATGCAAACCAAATATCTATGTGTCTTGATCCACATCTGAACTAAGGGTGAGGATGGTGCCGTTAAACCGGTTTAAGCTCTCCAGTAAAATATTTTACTGACCGTTCCAAGGCGGTACTTCTTTTGTGGATCTTTTATGTTTTTTCTGTCTTGTGTTTGCTATGCCTTTGTGAGCGTCTGTTTATATGTGCCTTGTGGTCACCTACTGGGAAAGGGCTGACCTCTTGGCTCTCGTTTGTAGTGTCCAACTGTGAGTTTGTCACTTTCCCATTGGTATCCTGGGTCAGGCGTGGCATTTGATTGTATCGATTTCTGATCTTTGCACCCTTACTTATTATGAGGAGATGTCATTTTAAATTTAGACCAATGGTGTTGTTAAATGCAAAAGTCAACACGCAACTGACGTCGGATGAAGACCTGTCTCAAAATGTCACCTTTAAACAGTTTGTGTTCAGGCGAGCTAAAAAAACACATCATGCTCTGGTTTTCTGTACCTTCTGTTTGGACCCTTTATGAATTATTCCCAAACAACGATATCGTAGATAGTCATAAGAGGCTTAATATGTTGGTTGGTGCCTGATGCTTGTCTTTGACTAGGCTCAACTTCTGTTGATTTTTTTTAAAACTCTGTCTATTTTTGAGTAGTGAGCCCTTTTCTTTGTTTCATCATAGTCTGTTAATTTGATTAGATTGTTTCTCGGTGCTGATACATTTGAATTGTTAGGAAGCCTCCAAGCGAGCTAAACAATTGTTGCGTTTTAACAACAATAGAATCTAGGGCGAAGATTGTGGTCAGGTGTGGTACTTGATTGTATCTATTCCTGATCTTTGCACCCTACTCACTTTGGTATCAGTAGTGTAATGGATTGTGGAATAAATCAGAAGAGGACTTAGCGTTGTGTCAGGTTCGTACCTTTTTCAAGTGTATATAAAAATAACACCGTTATATAGGTAGTGACGTTACGTTAACGTTACGTTAATGGCGCTACTTTGTAATAGCGTTATGTGCAATTACAAAAGGAAATAACTTAAATATGATCATTAATTTAACTATCACTGCACAGTCTATAGAATAAATGTTATCCGTCGATGAATAGTCATTATCCTTCCAGTTGAAACAGTTTAACCACCGGTCTTGTAGTAATAAAAGTAAGAAAGAAGACAAAGATCAGGAATCGATATAATCAAGCACCAAAACTGACCCAGGATTCCAATAGGAAAGTGACAACTTCACAATTAGACATCACAAACGAGAGCCAAGAGGTCAGGTGACCACACGGCATCAGTAAACAGACGCGCACGAGAAACATAACAAACAAAAGACAGAAATAGCAAAATATGATCCACAAAAGAAGCACCGCCTTGGAATGGTCAGTAATAATATTTTACTGGAGGGCTTTAACCCGTTTCCATATTTAGTTCTTATGGTTGTTGCCCTAGTTAATCCCTTGTTCCACGTAAGAAGCTCCTTAACAATTCCTATTTTCCATTGAATTCATGGGACAGTCGTCATTGTACTTTGCTCCATGTTGGTTTAACATCAGTCATAAAATAGCTCAGACAGAAGAAGTGTACCCTGTCAATTCGACAGTGTGTCCAGTCAGTCATCTGGAAGTGTGTCATATGCAAGAGACGATCCGGGAAGCCCCAGATCCTCCGCCACTCACCAAATATTGAGTAGAAGATTCTATGCACTTTACTGTAACTGGTGTTGATTTCACAGGAGCTCTATACTAGGAGTGAACAGAAAACATACCTTTGCCTGTTAACCTGCGCTTCTACATATTCATCAATTGTGCCAGTCTAATAGCGTTTAAGAAAATCTTGGTAACCTGGGAACGGACTGGACGTTCATCCCTAAACGAGCGCCATGGTTTGAAGGATGGTGGGGATGTTTGATTGGTTTCACAAAAACAGCTATCAAGAAGACTTTAGGGCGATCGCAGACCATGGTTATCGAAATAGAGGTTATTCTGAATGACAGGCCCTTAACCTACATTTCTACGGATCCAGAAGTTTTTACACCATCCCATCTGTTGTACAGGACACACATAATAAGTTTACCATACCAGGATGTTTGAGATGACAGCTTAAACGATCAAACTCATTGAAACCAGTCCAGCCTCAGGACGAGATTCAGAGTTATTGCTAAACTGATGGGTAGCTTTAGGCGGCGTTGGAAGCTGGAGTACCTGACAGCGTTATGAGAACGTCATCGGAGAATAGGTATCAACAATCAGACGATCAAGACAGGTGATGTTGTCTTGTTGTTGTTTTCCTCTCAAAAAATCTCAGCTGTAGATTCTGTCGGTGTGGTGCCCTTACGAGTCTCGTCCTGGTGCGTACAATTCCTTCTTATCTTGTGTATCTCGCTTTCAATATCGATCGTATACTCCTCTGACTCAATGATTTCACTCTCTATATTAGCCACATTTGTCTGTGAAAGAATCTTTTTCGATTAGCTGTTTCAGCAGATTAATCTTCTCTGGTAATAATAATTTGGAAAGAGACCCTGAAAGTCGAATTTTCAGTTTCAGTTTCTTTCAACGCTGGCACAGGCTGTACTCTGCACAATTGTGCTCTTCTCAGATGGTAATTTTTAAATTAAGCTCTTCGGTAATTATTCTCTCTGGTATGTTTCTGATAATAATATACTAAATGTTTGTGATATCTATTTTGATGCAAAGTTCTGGGCCTGTGCCAATTTGAAACTTTCTGTCCTTTGAATGTAATGTCCTATTTCCTGCATCTCTCCAGGTTGATATTTCCCTGCATCCGTCATACCCGAGTAGGGTGTAAACATTTGGTGTGTGAATACCCAGCTGTTCTCGAAGTCTGTTATAAAGTATAGCTCTCTCTTCTTTGTAAAGTTGACAATGAAGTAGGTAATTCTGCACTGTCTCCATTCGACCACATTCACACTGTCCTAGCTTATGTCTGTAGTCATTAAGTATGCTTTGTCCAGTTCTCAGCTGAAGAATCTATTTGAACATTATGGTATTTGGAAAATTTTAATCTCGAGTTACTATCCAGGAATGGCTTGCACAGGTAGAAATATCTGCTAAATTCACCAATATCCTGTCTCTGTTGCCATTTTCTTCGTATACTCTCCAAAGCCCCTTCAAGAATCGCACTGATGTCCTCGAGACACGGATCTTCTGTTATTCTGTTCAATTGTCCTTATTTGACTTTGCAATGTGCCGCTCATGTAGAGATGAGTTTCTGCAAGTTCATGCTGAACACTGAGGCGGTTTGGGCAAGCGACCAAAATGTAATGGATTTTGGAATAAATCAGAAGACTTGGCGTTGTGTCAGGTTTGTACCTTTTTGGTGTTGTTGTTGATTCAAATAGACAATTATACACTGCCTGTGTGCTGTATTGTATCAAGATTTTAAAATCTTCTTCTTTCTCAATGTACGTTCACCTTCGAGCAAGTTATATATGTTTTGAAATATTTTAAATTATGTTGCAATTCTCCCTGTCCATGTGATGAAGCTAGCCAGAGCACTCCTCAGCTCAAAGTTTGCTGCCGATTTGCTTCTTCAGAATTTCCGGTCATAAGTTTTATGTTAATGTCTGGTATATGCATTATGCTGCAAGCCATATGCAGCTAGTATTCTCTCTACATCTTTCGCCAGCACCTTTCTGTCTTCCTCATAAATCTTGCAGTCATATAGGTAATGACTTATTGACTCTTTCACTTTACATGTATAACATAGTTCAGATTTTGTATTATCTACTTTTGCTATCATGTGGTTAAGATTAGTATGTCCTGTTATCAACTGATTAATTACTCTGGTTTTTCTGCTTTCCTCTTATTTGATTATGAAGGCACTACCTGTTTTTTGAATAATTTCTTGAACCTTATCTGTTAATCTGGAATTGTCCATCAATCTTTGCCATTTGTCCTGTATCGACGATCTCATTGTCTGGATTATCTCTTTCTTTCTGGCTACTCCCTCATAGAATTCTTCATTTTTACCCACAACCTCCTTTGCTGCCTCTTTAGCAAGTCTATTGACTCTTTCATTTACTTCAAAGTCTTTATGTCCTGGGATCCAGTGAATTTTCAAATTATTGTTGTCATTTTCCAGTTGAGAGGTTAATCTTCTGCTATTCAATATTTTATCTACCTTGTAATTGGGTATTGAAATTCCAAAACCTGAAACAAAAGCTGACTGGTTATCCACGAATGAATGTCCCTATTTCTGAATTTTGCTTCATCACACAAATATTAAAATGCTATTTCAATCCCCACAATTTCCCCTAAGAAGTTATTTCCATTTGAACAAATTCCTCTCTTATGCCAATTGGATCACTCTGTAGACCATTCAGATAAATTACTGCTCCTACTCCAGTGGGACCTGGATTCATAAGGCGGAACCATCTGTGAAGACAGCAACGCAAATCCCCTTCAACTTCTTCAAACACATGTTTCATGCTTTCTTCCTGGGCTGTCTTGTAATTTTCCAATTCATTCCATGAACAATTTGCTTTATTCTGTCTGTTCAAAGCATGCACTCCATTTTCAATTGTAAATAAAGCATTAACAACATTATATAGGAAGTGACGTTTATGTTATTTCTATAGGAGTGGACCGTGTGAATCAGTTGTATAGTGTAAGTTAACTGTATTATAGAGACAATTTATCAAAAGGAATTTAAGGAAAATAGTCATGAATGGTTGTTTTCCATTAATTCCTTACTTAGAAAATTTTGAAGCCACAATATGGTTGTGTTATATCCAAATCGGTGTTTTGATGTAGTTTTTTTTATAAAGGAACTGCATTTGATTTGTAAATATTCAAGGTTGCTGTCATTTTGTTTTTGCGTGAGTTCATGCTTTAACTGCCCCACCTACTATCTGGCTCTAGTCAATATTTTATTTGTCATGGTGGGACCGTTTGCTAGGTTGATATGATCAGTTAGGGTAGTGTTTCTTATTAACCATTTTTATTCTAGATGCTTGTACAAACAGAGAAGAGCCAGATAAAATGGATACATGACAGCATGTCATCAGGGTCTGCACTGTTTGCATAGATGAAAAACGAAATCTTAAGGGACAATATTACATCATTTTATAGAAATTGTGACTGACGAAATGGACAATTCCAAGCTTATTGTGATAATTTGTATGGTATTGTGTCAATATGTATGGGAGTATCCCATTATAATGAAAAGGGTTCATAAAAGATAATGCCACACCACCTTGGCAGTGGAATTCATACGCACTACCTCTTGAGTATAATTAAAAGTATATTCAAATCATTGCTAGTAAAATACACCAAACTTAATTGTGTCTTACTTGTGCGGTACTTCTTTTGTGGATCTTTTATGTTTTTCTTCTGTCTTGTGTTTGCTATGTCCTGTGCGCGTCTGTTTATATGTGCTTCGTGGTCACCTGCTGGGAAAGGGCTGACCTCTTGGCTCTCGTTTGTGGTGTCTTCTGTTAGTTTGTCACTTTCCCATTGGTATCCTGGGTCAGGTGTGGTACTTGATTGTATCGATTCCTGATCTTTGCAACCTTACGTACTTTGTAATTTATTGTATTTCAAGGGAAAAGCTTTTAGCTTCGAAAATGTTGAGTGGATTTGATGTTTATAGCTCAGCCAACTTTGATTTGATTCTTTACGTCCCAGTCAACAATTTTTCAGTTATTTTGTGATGGGTCTTCCTGGGTTGAACCAGTACTAAGCAAGAAATATGTGTCTTGCTCAATGAAACAACACAGTGACACTGGTGAGGCTTGAACCCGCTGCCCCTTGGTCTCGAGTCAAGCACTCTACGACTGAACCAATGTGCTCTCATAGCTCAGCCAACTTGGACCATGCAACAGTTGATAAGTTTATGAATAATTGCGAGGCGCTGCATATTAAGTTTGCCTGGAAATGCCACAGTTCAAGCGCAAAATTACATACATTATGATGAATTAACATTTGGCTTGTATATAATTCCTTTTAAAACAGTTTTGATTCAGATCAGCAGGGGTGAGATGCCATCTGACCAGAATCTGCACTGTTTTCTCTAAACTAAATAATTTCTGATCACTTACTCATGAATAGGTTCATCATCTCCCACATGACCATACACATCCAGGAACTCATAGAAAGAGGTCTCCACAACATAAGGATTTAGACAGTTGCCACTGTATCCAGGATGCTCTGTCACACATTGCAAATCTAGGTTCTCTACCAGGTTGTTGATAACATGATCTCTCTACAACACCTACCTTCACCTGCAGTTGGCATGGCAGACAGAGCATTCACCACATTCACACCTGACAAAATAATTTAAAAGAATGTGTTTTTTTGATTCTTTACGTCCCAGCCATTACTGGACGGGTCCTCCTGTTTGCTTGCTTGATTTGATTCTTTACGTCCCTCAACAATCTTTCAGTTATAAAGGGACGGGTATTCCTGGGTTGAACCAGTACTAAGCTAGAATTTATGTTCTTGCTCCAGGACACATCACAGTTATGCCGGTGAGGCTCGAATCCGCGGTCCCTCTGTCTCGAGTCAAGCACTCACAACTGAGTCACTGCGCTCCCTATGGGGTCCTCCTGTGTTGCACCAGTACCATCAAGGACAGGCTCCAAGGCACAACGTCTAATACCGTCTATACAACTGACTTGCTGCACTCCTCATTTAAAAGATTGCTTAAAAAATGAAAATTAATTACTGTCAAGAAACAAAATTTTATATCTGACTGAATATAAATGATGTTACTTTGAAATTGAAGATACATAGGAGATGCTGTATATTGTATCAGTATCGGAAGCATAGCATACTATTCATAGAAACATTGGTGAAAGATATTAAAACAATTTCTTTTAGATATTTTCATACCCATCAGTTTTTTTTACATATGTTTTTGTGTTCAAAAGATCCGTCTCATTGTGACAGTTCTTTTGAGTACCAACAACATATATGTTTTGGTTACGAAATAACAAAATTAACTATTATTTCCACTCTGACTCTATCTAGGGGTCTGTAGTAAATTCCAATAGCTGCCAGATATCCCAAAAACCATAATGAACCTATTCACGAAAGAATGTATAGGCAGGCACACAATTTGGGTACTTATTGCACACAATGGAGGGACATAGATGAAGGATTAATAGCCTCTAACACCACTAGAAAGATGCACATGCATGTATTTTACATCCCAGTTAAGCATCATCCAGTTCTGTTGGAAGGCGTTCTTCATGGGTTGAACCAGTGCTAAGTAGGAATTTATGTGTCTTGCTAAAGGAACAACACAGTGATGCTGGTGAGGCTTGAACCCACAACCCCTCAATTTCGAGTCAAGTACTCCATCACAGAGCCACTGCACCCCCATCGTTATGGTGGGGACATAAAAATTACACATGCTACCAAGTTACCAACTGTCAAACTTTAAGTGTGGCCACCATAATCAGGCTGCGTAGCACAGCCTTTAAAGATTCCAACTGCAGAACCAGAGGTCATGAGTTTGATCCTGGCCCGGTACCATACTTTCATTGAGATTGATCATGAATTAATTTCTATGGTCATTCTACTCCTTGTGCTGATTCAAAAAGGGTTGTTGTCAGTTACAAGTGAAAGGAAGTTAAAGTGCGTGCACGTAGTACTGGCTAACTGTCAAGCTTGCCCAGAAACAAGTGGTTTAGGTGAACTGACTGTATTAACATGACCATAGCTGTTGACTGGGAAGTAAAACCATAACCAAACAAACATATCATCAGTAAACTATCAGGTCTGGTCCAGCAGGGAAATATAATTGTACCACTGTTTCCCATAAAAATTTGATTTTGATAGCTAACATCTATGTTGATACTCAAAGAAACTAGCCAGCCACAGAAAATTTTGCTATTTCCATCCCTGCACCCAAGGTTATAAAAAACATTTTTCATGCTCAACTCTGCGGAGCATGAAATTGATCATGCTCATAAATTTTAAAATGCCAACAATTTTTTGCATTTTAACATTTATTTGTATGAAAACACTAAAATTTCTGAGAGTTTGAAAGCAAGAAGTCTTTATCTTTCAGCTTTTTTGTTTTTATGAGAAGTTGAAATTTCATGCTCAGTTGAGTTGAGTGTGAAAAGTTTTATAGCCCAAAGGCCTGGCCACCTGATCATGCCACAAGGATTTCCTGTTTTCCAAGCTTGAACCAGTAGTCCAGTACTAGTTAAGCAGAAGAGAAAATTGCCTTGCTCAAGCCTCAATGACACAGCACATACCCCAAATTGTTTCATATACACATAATTACGAATGGGATAATAAAGAACGAAAAAAGATGCGTTTCTAGTAAGAATCTGACGATAAAACTGAATTAGCCCACAGAGAGTTGGAACTGTGGGACCAGGCCATGTACAATAATTGTACCTGTACTGGAAAAAGGAAAATTTTGGTGATACTGAGCACTGAAACTTGGGAGTGGGTATTGTGAGGACAGTGAGTTTGACTTACATTAGCTGGGATGTGCGAGCAAGTGACTAGCAAGACTATGGTGTGCAGGTTCGAGTCCTGCATAAGTCTAATACAATTAAACAAGAGCTAAATTCGATCCGGAGGGGGGGGGGAATATCCCATGTACTTAATGAGTATCCAAGGATTTTGAAAGCTATCTAAGTATAGAAATATTGAACCACTTTGTAGAGAAGTATTTCTTTGAAACTGGTTTTCTATCTGCCATACACATTGAATCTTCGTGATGTTGTTCAGAACCAGATTAGGAGAATCTCTGGTCTCTCCAACTACCCAGGGCTTGAGCACAGATTATCCACAACATAAGTTTTCAGAAAATGAAATCAAAGTGGTCTGGATTATCTAAATCATCAAATGCTATGCCGTTGTGATCTACAGTGGCTGAGCATCCCCCACCCGCTCACTGGCCACTAAATTCACCTTGGACAATTAGAATTTCTGGTATTTTAGTTCGAGAAATCGTTTTGAGATGCTTCTCGATACTTAACTACTAAATTTCATGACAGTTCCAGTGACAATAAAGACCTGTAAGCGTTGTACAGAAGAAAATAAATACAAACAGATCAATTTTCTAACCAGTCCGTGTTACCGAGTCGTTCGGAAGATTCGTCCCCAGATTCGTCTTCACTCGAGGATTCTATGTCCGAATCCTCTGTTGCGATTGTAATTGTCGGTGACAGGTATGGGTTGAACAGTTGGAGTCGACGGTCTCAACACATTTTCGCTGTCATTCTGCTCCAGATCGCGCAATCGTGTACTGGTCGCCATTACTTTCGATTTCGTCTTGGACATCAGATGACGTCACGGCATTGCGCATGCATACTAAATCGTTTTCGGGCAAGTCGAAAGAACCATAAATCACACAAGTTTAAAGCCTTATAACTTCCCTTAGATAGCAAATATTTTTATTCCGTCTTCGGAAACCATTTCCCTTACATCAAAATTATTCATTAAACATAAAAACAATATCGGGGATAAAAGTTTTTCACATGACCTTTAACGGCGCTTCTTTGTAATAGCATTATCTGCAATTACGTGGAGTTCTTAACAAGAAGATTGCAATTAAGCCACCCCACCTCCCCCAGTGGCTTTCGACTATATATTGTCAATTCTAAAAATATGGTTTTATTCTAAGAGTAGATTATCATTTAAAAATCTGACATTGAAAATCTAAATATTTTTTTTATTTCATGGACTATCAAAATATCTTTTAGAAAAAAATGGGTCACAGCACTAATTATCGTTCTAGCCCCACTCCCATAGATTTCATTCAGAATTCTATATACAAGTTCAGGAGTGACCATTTCTGTCCTTTTGATAATTCCTTTTTTTACTAGTATGATATAACGTTGAAAGAGGAAGGAGAAAAACAATGAAAGAAGGAGCACAGGAATCTACCCAGGTCTTTGTGTTCCATAGCCTGACACGCTAGCCACTAGGCTACGAGGTCAGGTCATGAGCGGTTCGCAAAAACCGTACGTATAGAAGAGATAATCCGAATACCAGAATAACATTGTAAATTGTGTACGTTGCTTGAGGTTCGCCCAGTCTCTCTACCTGCCTCCTGGTACTAAGACGGCTGCAACGACCAGTTCTGAAAAAAAGATTAATAGATATTTCGAAATAAACAACAGCAGCAATTGCTTTATTGTATCGTCAATCTGACTGACATAAGAGTATCTGTAAACTGTACTGATCCAAATTTGTAAATACTCGAAAGAGTAGAAAAACTTTTTCTGTTGTCCGCCTCAGGAATGGTGCGCATGGGAGTCAGCTGCTTTAAAGACATACACTGTACACCTTCACTATATCACTTGTCACAGTATAGCAAATAAATTTGTCAATAAGTAGGCGGTAAACTAATGCAGAGTTGGTGCCAATAAGGAAACACGTTCTTTTCAGGCAAGTTGAAATACAACTTAGAAAAAATTAAAAAAGCTGACCGCGTATCGCGCCAAAATTGCATTGTTTTCTACTTTAAGTATATAATATAATGTTAAACATTGCCTAACGGCTGGTAATCATTTTCAGTGTAGGTTTGCCATTCTATAAATAGAGGATCATACATGAGTGTTCATGTTTTATTGAATTTATTAAATGAGTTGAGGAAAAGAGATAAAATGCGAGGCTTGTCGAGCATTTTATCACTTTTTCGCATCGAGTTTAATAAATTCAATAATACAGGAGTACGAATGTAAGATTTTATTTATTATATGACATTAAAACTAGTTTTAACTCTCATTTTTGACGTAAAAACGCTAGGGTTTTGTCATATGCGTGACGTTAAAAGCGTCATTTCATAACGTTTCCCGAAAATCTGTAAACCACTATTCTTGCATAGATGTCTATTCGTATAGCTGTTTACACCCATTGTCAAATGAACGACAATCCATGTTCAAATCAGGGGATTCACGTGCTGTTTGAACATGGGTCTGAACTTGAAATACTTAAAGCTGCATAGTCTGTAACTTTTGATCTTCTAATTTTAAAAATAATGATTTTATTTTTCAAGACCACAGTAAAAATACTCAAATTCAGGTAAACATTTTACCATTTTCGTAAATCTTAACAAGCTATCACTATCCAAACAACTGCATTTATGTTAAAATTCAACGGTCTAGAGTTATTGGAGGGACGCAAAAAATTACCAACAAGAGAAAAATACACCTATTTGATTAGATAATTCACTTTTCCATGCAGTTTTCAGCTGTATTGAACATTTTTATTGTGAAAACATAGCCTAATTCTACTTTTACAAATGATTTAAAAAGAAAATAAAAAATTTCGAAAAATGTTTATAGTTACAGAGTATGCAGCTTTAAAATGAGCCCTGCATTATTTTCATGACGTTATATACGGAAAGCGTTGCGGACCAGACTGATCATTTCGCCGATGTTTTTGTTCGCAAAAACGTTGCGTACGGTTATGATGCTGAGACGACGTTATGGCGTTCGGAAGTACACAGCCGACGCCATTTTGTTTAGAGAAATCCAGTATAAGAAAATGGACAATTTAATGTTTTAGCAGCCTTTGCAGTGCGAGTTGGGCTGGAATAAGGTAATATATGCAAAAATAACTATCACACATGTTTGTTTCATTGCATTAACACTTGCCGGGTCCCTCGGATGATGTTGAACACTCGGCCTATCGGCCTCGTGTTCAAACAGCATCGTCGGGACCCGGCAAATGTTAATGCATGAAAAAACATGTGTGATCCCTATAGTGGTTTATCGATTTAAATGCATGGCATTATTACACTCCAAGGCGCGACGTCATATGATAATAATGGGTAGTGGTACCTCAGATGCACTTTGCCAATATTTTCAAGGAAAAGGTGACAACAAATTTAAAATGATAAACATCTTTGAGCATGTGAAAGCTCTATTTTGATGCCCCATGTGCTGGAACTGTGCAAAATTAGAAACCTGTGATTATCTTTTCGGCTTTACTTCCGGTCTAACGCTGTTCCACAGACCTCAGTCATATTGATCACCAACACTGGACCCAGAAGTTATGCTTCCACCAAGGCTTTAAATATAGAGTTCTGCCTCAATGGAATATCCAAGGCATACAACTCGTCTTTCACAACGCAAATCGTCTACTGAAATATTTTAGAAGCTTCCTGATCAAACAGTGGAGACCGAAATAAGACTGGTCCTATAGGGGCAGTCTGATTCAGTTCCACACAGTTTACCTCTTTACTTACATAAGTCAATAATTTTATTAAATTTATGCAGCAGACGACTTAAGCAGACGCCATTTTCAGATGCATTTTGGTGGGGCTTTATAAGGGTTATGAGCCAATGGACAAAATGAAATCATATTAGAATTTAAGACCAATGGCAACTGTCCTTCTCAAAAGGGGATTCCAGGAGTCACATTCCTAACTGCAGAGTTCGCTTTTATGTAGAATATAATAATATGAACTTAGGCGCTACCTAAACCGTGCAAAGCAGTCAAACAGATCCATTCACAATCGTGATTATGGATTCCGCGACATCCCTAGCCATGCTAGCAAACTCGGCCCCCAATAGAAACATTGTGCCATTTTTTCAGGAGGCTGGATTGTTTCATTCATGGACGTATATGTTACTCATTTTGCGTGCGTAATGGGTATATGAAACAATTAGTTTTGGTGATGACTTTATGGGTTGTCAGAGGCAAATAGTGCACTTCATTCCAGATGCCCCATTATGTGGTGCCGTATAAGGTCTTATTTCTTTAAAAAAAAAAGTGATAGAAGAGGTGAGTAGGTGACAATCGTCGTGACTAGCGGTAGATATTTGCAAATGGTGAAGGCATTAGATGCGCAGTTGCGCCTGAGCCTTCGCTGGTCCCATATTGGGTGATTGTGAGTCTTAAAGCTGAATGAGCTAGTTTGAGTCAGGGCACTAAATAAAATCGTACAGTAATTACAAGATCTGAAATATATTAACTCATATATGTTCATCGTTTATATATGCTTGAATATATGTAGATATTTTGGGCCAAGTTGGTTAGGAGCCGAGTTGGTCAGGGGCCTAGTTTGTTAGGGGCCGAGATGTCCAGTTACCTGATTATGCACGTAATTCAGTGCGCACCCGCACTTGATTTATTCAAAATTTAGTGATTATGATCAGGAAATACCACACTAACAAACTGCAGACAAACCCGTGGCATCATGAGGAAGAGCCACACAACAATCACGAGACACCAGGAAGACAAAAAAAAAGCAAAGCAGCCAACTCTCTCTTCCCCATTGCGATGTTTGGACTGGACCCGCAGGAGATGGCGAAACACATGTAGGACTGCATGCTTGGTGGTCAACCCAATCTAGGTTGGCAACTTTGCTTTCCTCTTTAATTGCACGCGGGTGGGTCGGCCTTCATACTCTATGACGGTTCCTACTGAGAGACTTATCTATTGATGAGATGGTAGGGGCCTGATGCTTTGGCTGTTGTCAGGCCCACCGGGGTTTACCTGTTGGGTTTCTTTTGCTCCGATATTCAGTTTTATTCACTGCTGAGTCCTTATCTTTGCTTTATCTCCTTTTTATATCTTGATTTATATGTTCTAGGAGATGATGCATTGATAAGTTTCTTTCATGCAAACCAAACATCTATGTGGCTTGATCCACATCGGAACTTAGGGTGAGGTTGGTGCACCGTTAAACCGGCTAAGGCCCTCCAGTAAAATATCTTTACTGACCTTTCCAAGGCGGTGCTTCTTTTGTGGATCATTTATGTAATTCTGTCTTCTTTTGTTATGCTTTCATGCATGTCTGTTGGTCACCTGCTTTGAAAGGGCTGACCTTTTGGCTCTCGTTTGTGATGTCTAATTGTGAAGTTGTCACTTTCTCATTTGTATCCTGGGTCAGGTGTGGTGCTTGATTGTATCGATTCCTGATCTTTGCCCTCTTTCTTACTTTATTTTTGTAGTCTAGCCAGACACGGGCTAGTATCAGCGACATGCTTGATGAGATTGAGTGGCACCATGGTCCACCATGGTCCATCTCTTGTGGCCCTTAGAGATGGACCCCTTTTACTTCTATTTCTGAGACTGACACAAGATTTATTGCTGTACTGTGTCTTTTGAAAAAATGAGAACTTGACCCCTGCTCACATTTCGAAAGTCACACTCAACATGTCATCACACAGTGCCCAACGTTGTAGATACCAGACATAAAAAGGTGTCATGAAGATTGTGTTTTATCCTGTACTATATTCCAAGTCGGAACAGTCTTTTTCTTTCAGTAATCAATACCAAGACTACAGAAGAGTTGAGGGTCTCGTCATTTAGTCAGAAACACAGCTAAAAGAGTTTTGTCCAACTTACTAAGTAAGCACTACCTGGCATAATGGTCGAAATTGATTAAACCAGCAGATATGGTGCTTCTTCTTCCTTATTTCAATAAATGATTTACTAGATATGTGTGGTCTTCTGTTTGCCTTTTCTCAAACACTTATCCTGTCGCATAATGCAAGAAAAAGTGAGTATAACCAAGGAATGCATCACTTTCACACTATAAACAGGCCAGCCCATATGGCACCGTGAGGATGTGACAAAGAACAACAACAGTATTGAGTAACATGACATACAGAAGACAATATTGCTTATGACAGTGATAGGCTGATTGATCAGATGTCATAATCGACTCACCAGAGAAACACCATTGAAATGGTGTCAGCAGACGATTCGGTAGTGGCCTGCTTTTACATTAGGCAAAACAAAACTCACAAATACGTGTGTTTTAGGTTACATGAATTTTTAAAATAGGGATGGAAGGTAAGAAAATACTTTAATATTGTTAAATGTTTTTACATGGGGAAAAGGGGAAACAATATGACCGAACTGGGAAATCCTTTAAAAGTGCTTAAAAAATTAGGGTCTGCGACAAAAAATTAGGCATGGTCAGGAAACCTCGAACACACATTTTTTTTTAAATATAAAGCCCTGAGTACTTTGTATTTTCCAACGAATGTGTCCTGTGAAAGACCATATACCTCATAGTCTCATACGTATTTAAATTTGCAATGGGCTTGTCTTCAGTTTGTGATTGTGGTAGTTCCTGATCATACTCACTATTTTGTCTTACCATGTAAGAATAAGTAAGTGAGTTTAACCAGGAAATGCAACAATCATTGAAAAGGCACCATCAGGAAGAGACAAAGAACGATAACAGAAACATGACATCTACAGAATGCAATTAAAGTAAAGCAATCAACACTCTCTTCCTCCATAGCCTCAAGTTCAATTTGATAGCTTCTGTTAGTGGGTGACCAAATGTCCTTTACGCCAACCAGTGAAACACCACTGAAATTATTTTTTGTTGATATGAGCAATAGTGGCCTGGTTTCATAAGCTTACTGTGTAAGGATGTTACTATTTGGAATATTTACTATACATGCTTAAACTCAGATTTATCAATAGAGAAGGAATAATCTGGAAAACGGATCCATCAGAAATAGAGAGAACCTACAATAAAAGAAAACAATAGACTCTTTTTTATTGAGTCTGTTCATGAGAACTAATGGAAAATGCAAGAATTCTCACCCCCCCCCCCCCTAGAACCGGCTTAAGCAGTAGTCTGCTTTCCGTCAGAACCCATTATTCATGATGGACCAGAATATGAAAAAATATCAACACTACTGCAGCCCGCTGACGGTGTCTGGACAGGTGTCTGATGAGTGACTCACACACAATTCTTAGGTGTATATGTTTTGCAGCAAAGCAGTTTTCAAGGTAACAGACTAACATTTTTTTCACCAGGAGCAAGCTGGGCCCCTAAAACAAAATGATTGGGGGCCCAGCCCAAAACTAAGGGGCCCAGGATTCTGCAGAAAATTAAACTCATTTGAACATTGAAGTCAGAATTAAGTCCTCAAAATCTGTCAAAATTTTAACAGCATTCGGAATCAGCTAAATGAAGATGTGTAAGCTTCCCACAGCTAGATCAGATTTGACAAGACTTCATACATGTACCTTTACATACACCCTTTTTTCAGGGGCAAGCTGCGCCCCTAAACATTTAGTTTTAGGGGCCCAGCCCAACATTTAGGGGCACTGGGCTACTGGGCCCCTGTTAGTCTTTTTCCCTGGTTTTGCACGATTCGGTTCTAATTTCAATGACTTGAATCACCAATATAAATAAATGAGGTTTTTTCTGACTGGCAGGTGCGTTGCCAGGCGGAGGCCAGGAAGCCTGGGCTTCAACATCATATGGACCACCCAGGTAAACCGCATGTCCAAATCTCGGAGGGTATTGGCTACCGAAGGTAAACAAAGGAGTTTTGGGCTGCACATGGTCTGCTTTGAGATGGTTCTATATCATAATGAACCACATTAAGGAATAAAATCAACATATAAGCCGTAAGTATAAAGAATGACAAGAATTCTGAAAGCAATGCATGTTTTTGAACTGAATCTGTTTGAATTTAAATCGCATTTGAATTCGGAAATGCGGTGATTTTAACGAATATTTCGAATTCATCAGTTAATATTTATATGTATTATTTTATTTTTTCTTGATTCATAACTACCGCTGCAATGTTTAACCTCTCTTTGAAATGTATCAGTCCAATATAATTCAAACAGACGTGTCAAACACTTATTTTTTGCAATTTTATGACGATGGTGTCATGTTTATGGATAGCGTTCCATCCGAGGTAAGTCCTCTGAACATTTTGCTAACCATCAAAACGATAGCAACGTAAGCGATTTTCAAAATTTGAAGTTTTAATAGCAGTTTTGGACATGACACTTACAAGCCAGGCAGGAGAATGATATAGAATGGTAGCGGCACAAGCAATTAGTGTCAATGGTTGATATAAGTCCAGCAATGATCAAACCACTAGCCTTTTTTCATTGAAAAATTCACGTTCGCCGTTTGAAAAGTCGCCCTGAGTCCTACAGACATGGGTCAAAAGTATTTAACAGATTCCGAGTCCTTATCACTCAATATAGAAGCAAAATGTTTGCTGCTCTCGTCCCCAAGAAACTTTCAATATGAAATAAAAACGGATAAATACAGACCCTATCCATCCATGATCTCAATGTTTACCTCCGATAGCCAACACCCTCCGAAATTTAGACATGCGGTTCACCTGGGTGTGGACAAAGACACAAGAAACCCTGACTTTTCTTGATTGCGAACAACAAAGGCGCAGACTAGCCTGTGCATACGCGCAGTCTGATCAGCGCCTTTATCATTCGCTATCTAAAAAGTAAAGTAACAAGGTCAGATATATGTTACTTCTCCAAATATTTTTGATAGGCTTCAACATGATGAAGCCTCTGGCTACGCTCCTGGACTGGTATGTCACTTAAACTCGGCTTGGTATCCTTAACTTGGAAAGGCATTTTCTAAATTTAACCACATACTTTCGGAGTTGTTTTCTTTTAATGTTAATACAATGTTGGATGAAAACTCTTTGTGTGCCTTGTTTTGTGTTTGGCCCTGTTGTTTTTGTTGTTCTTTGGGGCATGACACTTTGTGCCATTTCTAGCAGTGCAAGCATCATACCTAGAAATGGGAACTGGTTTCTGTACTTAAATTGCATTTTGCTTTTATGTGTGTATGTATTTGTTTAACTGGGTCCTGTTATTCATGTTTATAGGGAGCGTAGTGGCTCAGTGGTAGCTAGAGTGCTTGACCAGAGACAAAGGAACTGAGGTTCGTGCCTCATCGTCATCACTGTGATGTGTCCTTGACAAAGACACGTTAATCCTTGCTTAGTACTGGTTCTACCCAGGTAAACCCGTCCTGAAATAACTGAAAAATTGTTCACTGGGGTGTAAAGAATCAAATCAAAACCAAACAAAAGTAATCATGGGTATGTTTAAAGACCGGTTGGACCAAAATGTTGGTCAGTAAAATACATTAAGTCACCTGTTGGCTGGAGCAGAAGCGAATTAAAACGGACCATTCTCTTATTAATTATTCCGTTTGTGTGGATAATGAAAGGTAAGCCAACATTAATCTGCCAATTATAGACAAACATACTAATTATACCTTATTATACGTGCAAAGCAAAGAGGGGCCGAAGGCCCCGCGTGCGAAGCACGCCTATAGATAACACATACGTACAAGTTAACAATGAATGTTCTTTACTAGGCTAACGATGTTCAAAAAGTTGTCCAACATGGCGCCTCCCAGTCTCACTCGCGGACCCTGCCTCGATGCCGATTTTTGTCTTTCCCAAACTAGAGCCGGAACACAGCGTACTGCACAAAACATTTCTCAAAGCTTCGAGAGTGGTTTGTTATTCATTCATTTCTTATTTAAATTCTTAAAAATATTTTTCTTAGCTCAAAACATACAATAAGAAGATAAATGGACGAAAGCTGAATATTTCATTTGCATCGTGTATCAAAAAAGCAAAATAAACTTACACCGGAAGCCTCCGCCATTACTGTAATACTTTCTCAGCTTCGCGAGTGTTTAGAGATGGCTTTGAAAGACTTTTAATCCTTTTCAAAAGTTCTCCAAATTATTTCCGTAGCCCAATAATCGTTATCCAACATTGAACAAAAAGAAAACAAACGGTTTTCAACGTTCCGAAAAGAAAACAGTTTGAGTGACGTCATAACACACGTCACTGCCGCCCGTACAAAGTAAGTACTCCCCAGCAGTGTGCATTTCCCACAGTTGTTCGGCGCACACCCTTCAAGCCACACGAAAGGAAGGATAGCTTCACAGTACGCCCACAGACATCTTAACACAATGACCACAAACAGGAAATCAAAAACACAATGTAAAATAATCAGCCTTTACTTCCTTAGGGAGAATAGTGCTGGACTAGAAAGGATGCATACAATTTTATCAAAAAAGCATGACGTAACACAAAAGGAGACAACAACAAAACGGTCACTGGACATTTCGGCCCATAGCAATTTCGGCCCATGTCAATTTCGGCCCATAACCAAGTCGGCCTGTACAATTTCGGCCCACAGGTATAATAAGGTATGATTAGTATGTTTGTCTATAATTGGCATAATTATGTTGGCTTACCTTTAATTATCCACACAAACGTAATGATTAATAAGAGAATGGTCCGTTTTAATTCCCTTCTGCTCCAGCCAACAGGTGACTTAATGTATTTTACTGACCAACATTTTGCTCCAATCGGTCTTTAAACATACACATGATTACTTTTCTTTTGTTTGGTTTTGATTTGATTCTTTACACCCCAGTTAACAATTTTCAGTTATTTCAGGACGGGTCTACCTGGGTAGAACCAGTACTAAGCAAGGATTTATGCGTCTTGGTCAAGGACACATCACAGTGATGCCGATGAGGCACGAACCTCAGTCCCTTTGTTTCTGGTCAAGCACTCTAGCTACCACTGGACCACTATGCTCCCTATAAACATGAGTAACAGAACCCAGGTAAACAAATACATGCACACATAAAAGCAAAATGCAATTAGTTCCCATTTCTAAGTACGATGCTTGCACTGCTAGAAATGGCACAAAGTGTCATGCCCCAAAGAACAACAAAAACAACAAGGCCAAACACAAAACATGGCACTCAAAGAGTTTTCATTTCAACATTGTATTAACATTAAAAGAAAACAACTCAGAAAGTATGTGGTAAAATTTAGTAAATGCCTTTCCAAGTTAAGGATACCAAGCCGAGTTTTAGTGACTTACCAGTCCAAGAGCGTAGCCAGAGGCTTCATCATGTTAAAGCCCACCAAAAATATTTGTAGAAGTAACAGTTATCTGACCTTGTTACTTTACTTTTTAGATAGCGAATGATAAAGGCGCTGATCAGACTGCGCGGATGCGCAGGCTAGTCTGCGCCTTTGTTGTTCACAATCAAGAAAAGTCAGGGTTTCTCGTGTCTTTGCCCATATGATGTTGAAGCCCAGGCTTCCTGCCCTCCGCCTGCAAGTCAGAAAAAAACAACATTTATTTATATTTGTGATTCAAGTCATTGAAATAAGAACCGAATCGTGCAAAACTGCTTTGCTGCGAAACATATACACCTAAGAATTGTGAGTCACTCATCAGACACCTGTCCAGACACCGTCAGCGGGCTGCGGTAGTGCTGATATTTGTTCATATTCTGGTCCTTTATGAATATTAGGTTCTGGAGGAAAGCAGACTACTGCTTAAGCCGGTGCTAGGGGGCGTGAGAAGTGTTGCATTTTTTATTAGTTCTCATGAACAGACTCAATAAAACTGAGTCTGCTGTTTTTCTTATATTGTAGGTTCTCTCTACTTCTAACAGATCCGTTTTCCAGATTATTTAGAGGTCGCAACAGCTGTCGACCGTTGTGCCACGTGGAGTTGGTAAAACTTCTCCCTGTACATCGATATAGTGATGATATTTTTTCATATTCTGGTCCTTAAGAAATATTGGGTTCTGACGGAAAGCAGAATACTGCTTAAACTGGTGCTAGGTGGCGTGAGAACTGTTGCACTTTCCATTAGTTCTCATGAACAGATTTAATAAAACAGAGTCTGCTGTTTTCTTATATTGTAGATTCTCACTTCCTTACACTGTAAGCTTATAAATCAAGACCACTATTGCTCATATCAACAAAAAATAATTTCAGTGGTGTTTGATGGTTGACGTAAGTGACATTTGGTCACCCACTAACAGAGGATATCAAATTGAACTTGAGGCTATTAAGGAAGAGAGAGCTGATTGCTTTACTTTTATTGTATTCTGTAGATGTCATGTTTCTGTTGTCGTTCTTTGTCTCTTCCTCACTGTGCCTCTTTAATGATTGTTGCATTTCCTGGTTCAACTCACTTACTGATTCTTACACGATAAGACAAAGTAACCAGTATGATCAGGAACTACCACAATCACTAACTGAAGACACGCCCATTGCAAATTCATATACGTATGAGGTATATGGTCTTTCACAGGACACATTTGTTTGAAAATACAAAGTACCCAGGGCTTAATATTTAAAAAAAATATGTGTCCCAGGTTTCCCGACCATGCCATATTTTTTTGTCCTAGATCCTAAATTTTTAAGCACTTTTAAAGTATTTCCCAATTCGGTCATATTGTTTCCCCTTTTCCCCATGTAAAAACTTTTAACAATATTAAAGTATTTTCTGACCTTCAATCCAAATTTTAAAAATTCATGTAACCTAAAACGCACGTATTTGTGAGTTTTGTTTTGCCTAATGTAAAAGCAGGCCACTACCGAATCGTCTGCTGACAACAATTCAATGGTGTTTCTCTTGTGGGCGACATCTGGTCAATTGGCTTGTCACTGTCATAAGCTATATTGTCTTCTGTATGTCATGTTACTCAATACTGTTGTTGTTCTTTGTCACATCCTCACGGTGCCATATGAGCTGGCCTGTATATAGTGTGAAAGTGATGCATTTCCTGGTTATACTCACTTTTTCTTGCATTATGCGACAGGATAAGTGTTTGAGAAAAGGCAAAAAGAAGACCAAACATATCTAGTAAATCATTTATTGAAATAAGGAAGAGGAAGCACCACATCTGCTGCTTCAATCCAATTTCGACCATTATGCCAGGTAGTGCATACTTCGTAAGTTGGAAAAAACTCTTTTAGCTGTGTTTCTGACTAAATGACGAGACCCTCAAAACTCTTCTGATGTCTTGGTATTGATTACTGCAAGAAAAAGACTGTTCCGACTTGGAATATAGTACAGGGTAAAACACAATCTTCATGACACCCCCTTTATGTCTGGTATCTACAATGTTGGGCACTGTGTGATGACATGTTATGTGTGACTTTCGAAATGTGAGCAGGGGTCAAGTTCTCTTTTTTCAACTGACACAGTACAGCAATAAATCTTGTGTCAGTCTTAGAAATAGAAGCAAAAGGGGTCCATCTCTATGGGCCACAAGAGATGGACCATGGTGACACTCAATCTCATCAAGCATGTCGCTGATACTACCCCGTGTTTGACTAGACTACAAAAATAAAGTAAGAAAGAGGGCAAAGATCAGGAATCGATACAATCAAGCACCACACCTGACCCAGGATACCAATGGGAAAGTGACAACTTCACAGACATTACAAACGAGAGCCAAAAGGTCAGACCTTTCCCAGCAGGTGACCCCAAGGCATCAACAAACAGACGTGTATGAAAGCATAACAAAACAAGACAGAAATAACATAAATGATCCACAAAAGAAGCACCGCCTTGGAACGGTCAGTAAAAATATTTTACTGGAGGGCTTAAGCCGGTTTAACGGTGCACCAACTTCACCTTAGTTCAGATGTGGATCAAGACATATAGATGTTTGGTTTGCATGAAAGAAACTTATCAATGCATCATCTCCTAGAACATATAAATCAAGATATAAAAAGGGAGATAAAGCAAAGATAAGGACTCAACAGTAAATAAAACTGAATACCAGAGCAAAAGAAACCCAACAGGTAAACCATGGTGGGCCTGACAACAGCCAAAGCATCAGGCCCCATACCATCTCATCAATAGATAAGTCTTTCAGTCGGAACCATCATAGAGTATGAAGTCTGACCCACCCGAGTGCAATTAAAGAGGAAAGCAAAGTTGCCAACCTAGATTGGGTTGACCACCAAGCATGCAGTCCTACTTGTGTTTCGCCATCTCCTGCGGGTCCAGTCCAAACATCTCAATGGGGAAGAGAGAGCTGGCTGTTTTGCTTTATTTTGTCTTCCTGGTGTCTTGTGATTGTTGTGTAGCTCTTCCTCTTGATGCCACGGGTTTGTCTGCAGTTTGTGAGTGTGGTATTTTCTGATCATACTCACTATTTTTGAATGAATCAAGTACCACACCAGATCCGCGGGCGCGCACTGAATTACGTGCATTATCAGGTAACTGTACATCTCGGCCCCTAACAAACTAGGCCCATGACCAACTCGGCCCCTAACCAGCTTGGCCCAAAATATCTACATATAATCATTAATATATAAACGATGAGCATATTTGTAGTGTTTCCCACTGCCTGAAAAAGAGCAGGGTGCTGGCCAGAAAAGGGGCACTTTTGATGCGTGAAATTCACCCAAAAGGGCACGTTTGTTAGAACAGACTTTTCAGATGTGAGTTAGATAAAGGATTTTATGTCTGTTAAAAGGTTAGAATAGCTTCTAGTAGAGCATAGGATTCATTTGGATAACAAAAAGTTATTTTAAGTAGTAAAAATTAAGATATGACTATTTTTTAAATTAAAATGAAAATAAGGGCAGGAGGGGGAGCTTTAGGGCAGCAGGGGGGAGCTTTAGGACAGCAGGGTGCTCCCCCCTGCTATTCCTCTTTATGGGAAACACTAATATGAGTTAGTATATTTCGGATCTTATAATTTGTACGATTTTATTCAGTGCCCTGACTCAAACTAGCTCATTCAGCTTTAAGACTCACAATCACTCAATATGCGACCAGCGAAGGCTCAGGCGCAACTGCGCATCTAGAGCTTTCACCATTTGCAAATATTTACCGCCAGTCACGACGATTGTCACCTACTCACCTCTTCTATCACTTTTTTTTTTACAGAAATAAGCCCTTATAAGGCACCACATAATGTGGCATCTGGAATGGAGTGCACATATTTGCCTCAGACAACCCATAAAGTCATCACAAAACTAATTGTTTCATACCCATTACGCACTCAAAATGAGAATGAAATATTGAAGAAATGAGATTAAGCACGTGAAATGAAACAATCCAGCCTCCTGAAAAAATGGCACAATGTTTCTATTGGGGGCCGAGTTTGCTAGGGGTCGAGTTTGTCAGGGGCGGAGATGTCCCGGAATCAATAACCGTGATTGTGAATGGATCTGTTGACTGCTTTGCACGGTTTAGGTAGCGCCTAAGTTCATATTACCTTATTATACCTGTGGGCCGAAATTGTACAGGCCGTCTTGGTTATGGGCCGAAATTGACACACTGCTGGGGAGTACTTTCTTTGTACGGGCGGCAGTGACGTGTGTTATGACGTCACTCAAACTGTTTTCTTTTCGGAACGTTGACAACCGTTTGTTTTCTTTTAGTTCAATGTTGGATAACGATTATAGGGCTACGGAAATAATTTGGAGAAATTTGGAAACGGATTTAAGTGTTTTAAAGCCATCTCTAAACACTCGCGAAGCTGAGAAATGTATTGCAGTAATGGCGGAGGCTTCCGGTGTAAGTTTATTTTGCTTTTTTGATACACGATGCAAATGAAATATTCAGCTTTCGTCCATTTATTTTCTTATTGCATGGTTTGATCTAAGAAAAATATTTTTAAGAATTTAAATAAGAAATGAATAAATAACAAACCACTCTCGAAGCTTTGAGAATTTTTTTGTGCAGGACGCTGTGCCCCGGCTCTAGTTTGGGAAAGACAAAAATCGGCATCGATGCAGGGTCCGCGAGTGAGACTGGGAGGCGCCATCTTGGACAACTTTTTGAACATCGTTAGCATAGTAAAGAACATTCATTGTTAACTTGTACGTATGTGTTATCTATAGGCGTGCTTCGCACGCGGGGCCTTCGGCCCCGCTTTGCTTTGCACGTATTAAAAATAAATTAATGAGCCAGTACATGAGATTTCCAACAATGTGGCATTTTGACATGAGTAGTAATGGGAGGCACTATGGGCTGAAAATTTTTAAGCCTGAAAAGAACTTAGAATTTTTCAGGCTAAAATTTTGAGCCCATAGATGCCGTCCCTGGTAAGCTTGAGTGACTAGCTGTGAATAACTTAGTTTATTTTAGGGTTGTTCTGGCTTGGTCTATGATTGTGATAGTTTACTGGGTTGTTGAGAATAACTTAGTTTATTTTGCGCAAAAGCGCTGGCTGATCTGTGATTGTGATAGTTTTTCTGGGCTGTTGAGATTAACATAGTTTATCTTGCACAAAAGCGCTGCCTGATCTGTGATTGTGATAGTTTTCTGGGCTGTTGAGATTAACTTAGTTTATTTTGCGCAAAAGCGCAGGCTGATCTGTGATTGTGATAGTTTTTCTGGTCTATCATACGTTTAGTATTATTAGATAGTTTATTTTGCGAGAAAAGTGCAGTGTGATAAATTCCT
This sequence comes from Loripinus fragilis, assembly GCA_964019695.1. Classification (NCBI taxonomy): domain Eukaryota; kingdom Metazoa; phylum Mollusca; class Bivalvia; order Lucinida; family Lucinidae; genus Loripinus; species Loripinus fragilis. Next base: position 1,898,176 of record OZ026517.1, on the reverse strand, counting down.
GGTTCATTTTTATATAGTCTCTTTTCTACGCGGCACGTCTATAGTAATACTAGAATAGACGTGCCGGAGAAAGAGAGACAGGCAGTGTGTCAGTGCAAATAGAGAGTTGGGAAAATTATAGTGGCCAATTGAAACTTTCTTATTTCACATCCGATTTTGATCGGGTTTGCAGCACATTGCATGGTTTAATAAAGGTTTATTAATTTTGGGTTTATAAGTAGAATTTGACTATGATAAGAAATGTGAAAGTGATAAGAAAATCATAGCAACATATTTTAGGGTTCTTTCGAGAAAATTGGGTAGCCCTGAAAAGGGCTGTTGTAAAATGATGTAAGTGTTCTGGTATTTAGCGCTTCCTTTTGCTGAGTGTTATCTTCTTAGATCCATGTCCAAGTCCTACAGTTGGAGTTGAGACCTGTTGTGGTTCTGTGTCTAGAATGTTTAATCGGATTGGAATCTGGATAGGTGGTATCTCAATAGCTGGTGGCTTTTGCTGTCTTAAGTCTTCTTCTAACTTTTTCACCCTGGTCTTCAATTCACCAAGTTCTTTGACTAAAACTTCAATCGCTTGGGATCTTGTTTTCTGCTGCATCTGTGATGGCTGTGGGTATGGCTGTGGCTGTGTCATGTAGACAGAATTTGTTGGAGTATTTGGTGTATAGTACTGGTGTTGAAAATCTGTCCCAAATGTTTCATTGACTGCTGTCATGAGAATATCAGGGTTACTGATCATATTGTCTAGAGTAAACTGTGACGCCATGGTGGTGGTAGAGAATAATTAAGATGCACTGTTGTCTTTATATACACTCTAGGTAGATTAACCTACTTTGTCAGTCTCCAGTTTCTTGGAAATTCGATCAATACGCCCAGCGCGTGATAGTGTCATAATGACGTCATGAACCAGAGATATTGCATCATCGGTAAATTTGTGGGAGCGTGTTCAGACAAGTTGCTTTCTCTAGCGCAGGAGTAGATTTGACAACTATAAAAGGCCAATGCAAACTGAACTTTGGCAATTCTGTTCTTGTATACGCAGCAAGTCAACATGGCAAACTTTAATTTGGAGATGTATTTGGAGGACTAATGGTTTTAAAATTGATTAGTTCCTTGGATTGTGTTTATTCCATACTTATTAGTGTATTTTACTTATGTGGGAATCAATTTCTGGCCAAAAACTGAACCAAACATGGTAACCTGCAGCAAAATATATTGAAAACTGACTCTAGCCTATAACGATTGCTACCTTTTGGAAAAAAGCTTTTACTTGTATTTAGAATATTTGCTGATTTTTATTCACTCCGCAAACATAAACCTATTTGAATGAGGTTTCGCTATGCTTCAAAGAATCAAATTATTCACAAACATTTCGGGTATTCAAATTAACCCGCATCCATGCTTAACCCGATATCATATTTTGGAAACAGTGTAAATCCATATCAGCTGGCTTCTCAGAGGAGAAGCCAACTGATCAGGATCTACAGTTGCCACTCTGCTTGTATAGTACATGCGGATAGCTGACATCCTGCAAGTTAATTAGACAAACAAAATGGGGAAGAATGCAATACATAAAATATCTAGCATGACAATGGTTTATAGAAACGATACGTATGTACTTGTATAGAGAGGGACTCAAATGAAGCTTTAAAGGGAAAAATGTGTTGTTTTGTGCGTGTTAGAGGAATAAGATAATTGAGCCGTGACATGTGATTTCAAACAATCTTGCATTTTGACAAGTGTAGACTCAGTCGAGCCTGTGCAGCCTCCTTTTAAGCTTAGAAACTCCAAATGCTGTTCAGTCAGTACCTTAACAGCCATAGAATATTCAAGCGACTGGCAAAGGCTCTGATCAGGTCTGAGCCTTTGCTGGTCACATTTATACCACATTGTTGGAAATCTCATGTCGCGTTTTTTGTGTGTTAGAGGAATAAATTTATATATGAAAACTATCTGACGTATGAGTGGGCGTTTTCAACACTAATATGAACCTTTCGCCCAGCGAAGACTCATATAAGTCTGGGCGTTAACTTAGTCAGACCAGAGTCTATGTTGTGCACTCAATGTTAATGACTTCAAGAAGATAGCGAAGAATCTGATTCGACATGGTCTGAGCACATACTTATCTGAGTATTTCGCTTAAGCGTACAGGTCTTTTTGTTTGTTTGTTGCGCAGTTTAGCATTTTGAAAAGTCAGGCGTATAAATTTTCAAACACACACAACGACTAGACAAGACGGCGCATTCTGATCTCGACACTCACTGCAAGATAAGTACTAAGTAAATACATTAACATGCAACGGCGGCCTTGGCTCATTCGCGTTATGATGAGGCCCGCTGTAAAGGACTGAAATGGTTGTTCAAATGACCCGATATTTTTTCTCGTGCAACGGATTAAATAATTTGATCTTTTTGAAATTGAAATTATATACATCCATGTATATCTAACCTGGGTAGGATTGTACAAGCAATATCAGACTGTTCATAGAGGAGACCGGGAACCATTTGCAAATCATTTAGTGCTATTGAAATGGATTTCAATTGAAAAAAACTCGGCACTTTTTACGAGTTAATAAAAACGATGTTGAACGAATGTTCATACTCTACAACTATCAAGGCTCCCGTAATATTCAATATTTTTATGTTTATTCAATGAATTTCTTTCAAATAGTATGTGTAATGGTTTAAACTGTGTTGAATAGATACATTGTACAAAATACGGTTTGCTGACATATACTGTTTATGGATATATTTTGTGTTTGTTTTGTAAAGTGTAACTTTATGTAACCTCGTGTGAACAGCACAAAATGATCTGTGATATACGACATAGTGCCACAACGCGTGGACTTGTTCTACTGGTGATATTTGTGCTAGGTAAGTGCTAACAGGGGCCTAGTTCTGGGACCATAACCTAGTTTGTAAGTTTCATCATGGTCACACTACGTTATGGTTTCTGTGTACAATCGAAGCAAAATTAGTATTGTTTACACTACAGTTTGTTTGCAAATGTAAGTTGTAAGTATTCATTCGTAGTTCCTTAATTTCCACATATTCTTTAAGCTTAGGTCAAATACTGCACATGTAAATGAAATATAATGCATGATAATAATTAAACATAAAAATGTACAAACCAGAAATATCAACAGTTTCAGAACTCATGCCTCTCCTGACCTATAGCTTCCATTTTGGTTCAAAACGGTTCCTTGTCTCTTAGTGCTATAAATTTGGAGACAGGAATCAGTGAGCCACATCAGCAGATATATAGTGGGACTAACAGTCATGGCCATGTGACCATCATCCAATGGTCTAACAGATTTCTCTTCATGCATGTTTACCCATAATGCTCCGTCATTCACAGAACTGTGATGTCACTGTGTCAACATATGTGTTTTTTAAACTATTTTTTGTAAACAAATCATTATTTGCTGCCGCAAAAATGGATATTCAATACTTTGGACATATTTTTGCGTTAGCATCAACTAGAGGTAAGGGACTTACTATTACAATAAATGTTACACCAGACAGAGTGTTCCATATATAAAATGTTGAGTGGAATGTTAGAGTGTTCCTATTTTGAACAAAATGTGCCTCAAAATATTAAGCATAAGAATGGGACATAACCGAAAAATCCATTCTTAGGCATAATCTTAGGTCTAACAGGTGCCAGAATTACAATGCATCCTTAAATTTAAGTATAACTTGAGTGTAGCATTGATCTTTCAGGATAGTTTTAAACGTCTTACATCTTTGACCACATGTGGCAATTTACCAGTGATTTTGTTACCCGCGTATCCTGCATCTTTTGCGCATAATTTTGTCTCTGTGATGCAAAGTTTTTATTTCAGCGAGTCCCAGGATGCAATAGTATTGCAGACTTGTCATTAAAAATAGTGTTCTGGACTCATACGTTTGCAGTTGGACTCATTGATATGGGAAACAGCGAGTCCAAGGACCCATAAGCCCAAAATTGTAAAAGAATCACTGATTTACAAAACATTTAACATATCATGCTGAAATATCAATACTTTACTAATGTGGTACTTAACTTAAGAGTTATTGTAATTTTTTTGGCTCATTATGAAATAGGTAGGTCTAAGGTGAGGAAACAAGCTGAGATTGGTCTTATCACTCACGAGATAACATGTCTTCGTGGTTTGTGATCGTGTTTTACTTAACAATTCAGCTTAGCTACACACGAGATAGAATATGAAAATGTAGACCATGGTCAAGAAGTGAAGCAAGTTGAGCCACGATGGGCCCAGCCAAAGACAAGCATCGGTCACCAACTGACGAATTATGCCAGGGCCGTCATTGAGTCTGAGGCCTGACCCACCGTAGCGCAATTAAAGAGGAAACCATAGCTATAACCGTGATTGGGTTTACAACCAGGCATGCAGACTGTCGCATGATATCCATGTTGTATTCCACTTTTTTTTTTTATAACGTTTAATTATCATTTTAAATTGATTACCAAAATAACATCTGAACTAAGGGTGAGGTTGGTGCCGTGAAACCGGTTTAAGCCCTGCAGTAAAATATGTTTACTGACCGTTCCAAGGCAGTACTTCTTTTGTGGATCATTCGTGCTATTTATGTCTTGTGTTTGTCATGCTTTCGCGTCCGTTCATTACTGCCGTGTGGTCAACTGCTGGGAAAGGGCTGACATCTTGGCTCTAGTTTGTGATGTCTAATTGTGATTTTCACACTCCCCCATGTGGTATCCTGGGTCAGGCGTGGTACTTGATTGTATTGATTCCTGATATTTGCCATCTTTCAGACTTTTCCAACATTCTTTAAAATTTATAAGCTAAATCACCATAAAATACCAGCTCTGATATGTCTTGTTGCAGACGAGTTTTTAAACCAATATTGTACTTTTAAACAATCAACTCAGATTGTCTGTGATAAAATATACAAAAATCTTTACGATATTATGGTATTGGAAACCTTGTTTTGATAACTTAGAAGTTAAACATTGGTTTCTATTGCTGAACTCATCAATATTAGAACATACTCTCGCAAAACGAATAAGCTGCGAAATGTGTACACCATAGGAGGGAGGGCAAGGAACATCTCCATCAAGAAATGGAAAATTAATTATTTCAAAATTAAAATCATCCTGTTTATCATAAATTTTAGATGAAACTATTCCATTATAGACAAGTCCAAGTCCAAAAAGGGGGCTTCAATATCAAAGAAATTTGCCATTGATTTTACTTTCAGAGCTGTCATGCGGAGTTACAGGTAATATTCAATCTGCACATGCGTGCTCGCCATCTTCGAGTTTTGAAGGACAGTGCACCCAATTGGATATATCATGCAGCACGAATGAACGCATACTGATCAGAGAAGCGCAGCATGGGTATCGTTATAAAGATGTCTCCAACTGTCTAAATACACTGCCATGTACCAGAGACAATTGCTGCCCTGTTAGATCAGATGATAAAACAGTGGTCTTTGATATCGCTAGAAATTACGACCTATATAAAGCGTGTTCCTGGAAGCAGGCATGTACAAAGAAGAGTAGCACTGGTTCGTTTGGGAAACAGGCTTCGAAATATTCGCTGCTAGACTATGAATGCGTGAAAGGTGGGTTACAAGCCGTAAGGCAGAGTTTATGTTATACCGATCTTTACCTTTGACTGCAAGGTCATTTAGTGATCTGAAACCTTTATTGTAATATAAGCTCTACAAACACCATGCCAAATATAAAACCCCTTCGTTAACAAATGAAAATGGAACTAGAGCTTGCATTTCTCCCGTGTGCCTTATCAGGTATATTTATATATATCTCATATAAATTAATCAGAATTTGTGGGGTCCGTAAGAGTATTGGCAAACATGAAACCCTTATAGATTGATAAATGAATGTGCAGTTACGGATTCGCCACAATGTTTTCCTCCATTTTATTCGTAACCCTTACGTTAGAATTCCGTAACCTGTACGTTTTCCCGGTGCCTGTGTGTAATGACGAACCAGTGTGCTCAGTTTAAAAAAAATAGTGTATTCAACGAAGATTAACACTTAAAGCGCCAGCAAAAGAACTCAATCTGAAAATATCGTCTTCTTAAGTCGTTTGCTGCATATATTTGCTAACATTATTGACTTATGTAAGTAAAGAGACAAACAGTGTGGACCAACAGGAGCAGTCTGATCTGCATCTACACTATTGGCTTCCACAAGAGCAGACGCCTTAATATTTGACATTATTTTATTTCAGAGAAGCCGATGATTAATTTTTGCCAGGATGGAGAAATCACTGGAAATTCTATCAATATTATATTTGACAGACAAAATATCAGAAATTCCTTACCGTCAGAATGTGTGTGCAAGGTGACGATGTCGGACCCGAAAACCAGCTACCGGTTAAGTGCCCCCGATCTACGTCTTATGTCCGAGTATGAGAACTGTAGCTCGAAGGCAACTGTATATGGACCAAATGATATACACATACGATGTTCTGATAAGTTTACAAAAGGAGATTCGACCAAAATTCCAGTTAATCCAGTTGAAGTAAAACTATCGTTTCATCATCCGCCTGAGTTTGTCTGGATAAAACTTGATGCTGATGGTAAGCGTATAATATATAGAGGATCTTATATGAGTGCTCATGCTTTATTGAATTTATTAAACAAGTTGAGGAAAAGCGATAAAATGCGAGGCAAGCCTCGCATTTTATCGCTTTTTCGCAACGAGCTTGATAAATTCAATAATACGGAAGCACGAATGTTAGATTCTATTCATCATATGACATAAAGATTACTTTGAAATCTCATTTCTGTTGTAGAAAAGTTATAATTTTGTCATTATCTACGCAACGTTGTTATGGACGCCAGAACGTTTCCCGTTAATCTGTAAACCTCTAGTGGTTTATCAATTTTATTGCATGGCATTATTTCACTCTCAGACGCGACGTCATATGATAAACCCATTTTAGTCCAATGGACTTTTCCATAAAGTTAGGACAGCCGTCAGTTGCTGATAAAAATATCCATATACTATGTACTGGTAAACCACTTAAGAGCAGTCTGCACAACAACAATGTAATATGATAACTTTCTGTCGCAATATGACTGAAAACTTGTTGAAAGCGATGTTAAGCCCAATGAACAGTCGCACCCACCTTTTCTCCCACCGTGTGCCTATGAGATGGGATAAATCATTGTTATTTTTTCCAAGAGTAGCAAGCAGCCACCGAAAGCAAGCAGATTTTTTGTCTATTCTGAAGGTTGATGCCAAATATAGGTATACGATTGTCTAATTACTATAAAAAAGAAACGTCTGATGTTTGTCAAAATGTATTGATCCAATGATGGTCCTGCTTACTGAAGGTTGATGCCAAATACAGTAAAACCTGTGTAAAACGGCCACTCAAACATAGACAAAACAAAGATCTTAATGACAAATGTTAGCTTAATGAAGTTCTTAAGTATAGCCTACAAACGCCTCATCTTTTTATATCAAAAGGCATCTCTTGACTGGCTAAATATATGGTGCCGGGGATGGTGACGATGGCGTCGCATTTTTCTAATTTTGGTTTCATTCTCTACGCCTCTGTATCATATTTACATGAGCTGGGGCATATTTCATCACTAAAGAAGTATTTATATCTTTATTACAGTTACTAATTCAGTGTCACAAAACATCTATCACCGGTTGTCCGTGCAGTGTTACAAGCCTTACCAAACTACGGCACCCATTACGACGACGACGACGACGGATACAGGTATGACTACACGTACAATCCCAGCCTGCAACCAATCTCGGACCACTATCGGCCTGCCCGCGAAACGCCATTAAAATCGCGTTTCGCTGACGGGCCGATGGTGGTCCGCTTTTATATTCCTACTGATAGTACAACTATACCAACATACATATTCTCTGGTCACAATAGGACAACCAGAATGGCGTTTCGCTGGTTGGCTTATAGTGGTCCACACTTATATGCTTACTGGGAGCACATTCCTATGGAACGACACTTAAGCCAACAGACACTATTTGGTACTTATCGAACATTCGCCAAAATGATATTGTTTCTACCAAAATTTATGATAAACGTGACGACTTTGATTTTGAAATCGCCAATTTCCCATTTTTAGATGGTGATAATCCTCGCTCTACATTCTATGGAGTCTATATCTCTCAACTCATTCGTTTTGCTAGAGCATCTAGCCATGTTGATGACTTCAACACTCACAATAAATTGTTAACTCAGAAACATCTTAATCAATGCTATCGGTATCATAAACTTCGCAAAACCGTTTCTGAATTTTATAGACGAGACTATGATTTGATATCTAATTTCCGAATTGGACTTAAATCTTTCTTGCGCCAAGGACTTTCAGAACCTGAATTCTATGGTGACTAAGTGTATAAACTGAAGAAGATTGTTGGCTCTAATAATTTTTCAGCACAATTCATTAAAATATTTTCCCATTATAAATAGATTGGCTATAACATAATGTATTGCTGCAAATTGCATGCTTGGTGGTCAACCCAATCACGGTTGGCAACTTTGCTTTCCTCTTTAATTGCACGCCGGTGGGTTGGACTTCAGACTCTAATGACGGTTACGACGCTAAAGACTTATCCATTGATGAGATGGAAGGGACCTGATACTTTGGCTGTTGTTAGGCCCACCCGGGTTTACCTGTTGGATTTCTTTTGCTCCGGTATTCAGTTTTATTTACTGTTGAGTCCTTATCTTTCCTTTATCTCCCTTTTATATCTTGATTTTTATGTTCAAGGAGATGATGCATTGATAAGTTAGGGGTCTTTCATGCAAACCATACATATATGTGTCTTGATCCACATCTGAACTAAGGGTGAGGTTGATGCACCTTTTAACTGGTTTAAGCCCTCCATTAAAATATTTTAATGACCGGTCCAAGGCGCTGCTTCTATGGTGGATCATTTATGTTATTTCTGTCTTGTTTTGTTATGCTTTCATGCACGTCTGTTTGTTGATGCCTTGTGGTCACCTGCTGGGAAAGGGCTGACCTCTTGACTCTCGTTTGTGACGTCTAATCGTGACGTTGTCACTTTCCCATTGGTATCCTGGGTCATGTGTGGTGCTTGATTGTATTGATTCCTGATATTTGCCCTCTTTCTTACTTTTCTTTCATGCTTCTTACTGTAAATCTGTTTCGTCACCCTACTCTTATCGAGAACGGACTACAGTATTAAAAACAAAAACAAAAAGAAGACAAAACACTATCAAAGTGTAAAACAGTTTTAATCCAGTTCAGGCCCTTCGTTGTTACCCCGTTTGCAAATGTTATTTCCAGACAAAGACGTCACATGAATAATAATTCGAATGAACAAATATAAGTTACACGTAAACAGGACCTGGCAGTAAGCAATAATGCAGTCATATTCTGCGAGCCAGTCTAAAATACAATAAAAATAATAATAAAACACACGCGCAAAATAACCTACTACTGAAATATTTTTCTCTATTGCCTTTCAGCTACTGCTGAAACTTCACCGTCAAAAAAGTTCCCAATAATAGCAGTTGTTAGTCCAGTTGTAATCATAGCAGTGATGGTAGTGTTAGTTGTGTTGATAATACTCTGGAGACGAAGGTAAGGCGTCCCTCTAAGAAAAGCTAATCATGATCCAGCACTTGCAATATTGGTACTTATCATATTGTTGGACAAAAAATGCTCAGGTGAGTTTGCGCAAATAAACGCGCCAGAGCATTTGTTGTGCGACAATGTGAAACGCAAACTCACCAGAGCATTTGCTGCTTGCAAACACAAAGGATGACTATAGATGAAGAGTGGACCAAACTGTAGACCTCTAACCATGCTGGATATGGGCGTTTTAAAGGAAGCAAATTGTGCATAAGCGATACACGTACCAAAAATCTCTTGTGCTGGCTTAACTTTTAATTTTATATGGATCATATTGTGAAAAGCGCGTTTTATTGTATGTGAACAGTATAGGTGTATATGAGCTTGTACACCCGCGCAGACTGATCTGCGCCTTTATTATTTGCTGTGTATAAGGTATTCTCAATTCAACAGAGCAAGCAATTTCAACTGCTCAAACAAACTAAATTGTTGAAAACTAAAGGCGTTTCTTGCTTTCAAACTCTCAGATGTTATAATTCATTATGCTAATAGATATCAAAATACCAACAATAAACATTGGCAAATTAATATTTCTGTGCATGATTAATTACATGCTCAGTTGCGTTAAGCATAACGAAATTCTTATTTATAACCATTAAAATTGCTTTTAAAGAGTGACCTTCAATCAAAAAATAAACACGTGTTAGGGTATATCACTATGTGACAAATTAAAAATTTACTCCAGTGTTATCGTGCTCGTTAGCAGGTAAGAGGCCACATTTCCATTCAAACTGAAACATTTAAAAAAATCTTTCTCGATTATCTTTGTAGAAATCAAGTTTTGTTTCCGACATTATATACACTAGGCCCCAACATGCTTTTGGAGCAAAGAAACATGAGCAGATACCCATTATAGTGAACTTTTGAGCCATCAAACATTACCAATCCAACATTTGTTTAATTCTTACTTTCAGAACCAAGAATAAAGACAAGGCATTCCAACCAGAGAAAAAATCCAAAGACAAACCAGATCAAGGTTTGCCGAAGCCAGCGTCTAAACCATATGACAAGTTGTTTCCCTTGGAAGGAGTACCTAGAACAAGTGATAACTATATTGAGCTAGATCCAGAAAATACATATGCTACAATTGATCCAGACTACGTATCAAGGGAAACTGAAGATGGTGTCAGAAGAGAAGACACTACTACTGTAATAAACCCAGACACGCCATCTGGGGGTGCAAAATATGACTCGGACAAAAGTGTTATGAACACCGTCAATAAGGGAAAGGATCATTTGAGTAAGGATACTAAGCCAAATCCTCCTCATTTGAATCTGGTTCAAAAGACATCACACCCATACTATAATACAGATAATCAGGGCTATATAAATAATGAACAAACACACCCTATTCACTCTGAAGGAGATACACCCAATTACTTTGTTCTTGAACCGCACACTCAGTAAATCACAATAATTGATTTGAGACTTCCCACGTTTTGTGCTATACCTTTTACAGTAAACCCTGTCTGAAGCGGCCACTCAAAGAAGACAAAAATAGGTTTCCGAGAAAAATAGTCGCTTAATGCAGGTAAACGGCACAGTACCTTTTGACCTACATAAAGATACCACGTGCCTTTGCTTTGTCTTTTTTTGAGTGGCTGCTTAAGACAGGGTTTATTGTACTTTCAATTCGACTGACGTTGTCTATTAGGAATAGTGTAAAGCAGTTCTTTTTTTAATTTTACTAATTAAATTTTATTTGCGCGGCTGTCGTAATATTTCAAATTGTGGAAACTGCTATCCATATATATAGTAAACTAACTTCTTGAAGACGAACTAGCCCACTTTTGTCCAGATCTAATGATTCCATATTATTTTCATTTAAATTCCTACTTTGAGCAAGCAGTTTGTCACAAAAATGGAAATGACGAAAGTCGGAATAGCTGTATGGACTGTTTCGCTGAAAACTAGAGTGTTTTCTCCAAGTACATATTACACAAATGCTACAAAGATCAATATGGTATCAATCTATTTAAGTGGTTCTAGGAAGTGGTACCAGGATCGATAGATAGCAATGCCAAAAAGTAGGAAAACTGCTATTTTCTTATACGATGAAATCAACAGTCTGTGCAGTATGCACGACTGTTGATTCCTTCGTATCAGAAAAAAAAAACAATGCAAAACCCAAGTGCTCCCATATATGAGGAGCATTTGCTTGAACTTATTTTGAATTTGGGTCAGTGGAGAAAGAAAAGGTGTCGTTTAAAAGAATTTTCAATTTTTTGGGTCTTGCGGCCAAATTTCTAAGTGGAATAGTGCCATTTGTGTAATTTCGGTAGGAGGCATTAAGGAGAACACTTGTGTGACATTATTTTAATTTTGGAGCCGTGGTTCAAAAGGAGATGTCGTTTTAAAAGACATTTCTATTTTTTGCTTTGGTGGCCATTTTGTGTAGCGGAGCAGAACCATTTGTAGATGACACTATGGAGAGCATTTATTTGAAATTAAATTTGGACCAGTGGTGTTGTTTAACGAAAAAGTTTACACACGGCACGACACCACTAGGCTACGAGGTCAGGTCATGAACGGTTCGAAATAACTGTACGTATAGAAGAGATAATCTGAGCTCTGGTCCATTTCATATTTGTTATCAGATTGGAAATTGTGTACATCCCTTGAGGTTCCCTAGTGTCTGGTACTGAGACTGCTGAGACGACAAGTTCTGATAAAGATTAATAGATATTTCGAAAAAAACAACAACTTTATTTTGTATCGTCGATCTGACTGACATAATAGTTGAAAACCGTACTGATCCAATCACTAAATGGTCGAAAGACAGGAGTAAACTTGTTCTGTTTCCCGACTCAGGAATGGTGCATAGGGTATTTTCCGCATATGTCTTTAAAGACATACACTATACACCTTCAATATATCATTTGTCACTGAATAGCATTTGTTTTCTAATATAAGTATATAATAAAATGTAAACATTGCCTAACGGCTGGTAATCATTTTCAGTGTAGGTTTGCTATTCTATACATAGAGGATCTTATATGAGAGCTCATGTTATATTGAATTTAATATGAAATAGGCACACCTAATGGGCAACCAACCACTATTTAATCTGAGAGGATAGCACAGTAAACGGTATTTCTTGTGAGTCGGTACTAGTGTTAGTATAAATAGTAAGGAAGAAGGCAAATGTCAGGAATCGATACAATTAGTACCACACCTGACACAGAACACCTTATGGGAAAGTGATAAAATAACAAGAAAACGTCACATACAGTGCTAAGCGCCTCGAGGTCAGCTCAGACTCAGGGCCGTCACTGTGTATTTCAAAGTGGTCCGACGGAGGAAACCATCGAGTGCCGAAAGCACGAAAGGGCGGAGAGTACGAATGGGTAATCATTCCACCCTATCGTTAGGGATCTCCCCGACATTTGTTTTAATTTTGAGCGTTTCTATGGTCGTTTTAATGGGTTTTAATGCGTTTGGGACTAGATTGCAGTCGCTTTGGATCATTTTTTTTGCCAGAAAAAATTTCCTTGTGGAGTGAGAAACCGAATGCAGGACAAAATCCTTTTTAGACAGTTACGATTTTCACCTTTTTCGTCAGCACGTTACTTTGACATGTCTCCGCAGGTTTTTGTCAGAGGACTTTTAGCACTGATCCTTGGGTCGTGGTTTCGAAAAGATATACACTATAGCCACACCGGGTAGGCGGCAATCGAAAACGCTATCAACAATCGACGAACGCGGATCAAAAATCGATAGAAACGGTGTTTTCGATTGCCATTTGTCGCCAGTGTGGCGACAAATGGCAATCGAAAACTCTGTTTCTTACGATTATTGATCGACGTTCCGATAGTATTGGCGTTTTTGATTGCCGCCTACACGGTGTGATAGCGTCTTTTCAAGCAGGCTTCATCTAGATTTTGGCTGCGCACCTTTCCTTGACGAATTCCCTTGTTGGTGACAAAACGTGAGATCTTTGGCTCCATTGTAATGAAGCCAGGCCCTAATGTCGAACCAAGACGGCAAAACACTTCTCTGTACACATGGTCCAGGCCCGGGTCTAGGCTTCTTTACGGCAAATGACCGTTGATCGAATGGAAAACTCTTGGGCTAAATTGGAACAGGCAGTACTTGTATATCCTTAACGGATAAGACATGGGCTCACGATGTTCATATTATATGAATTCACAACGCTTTAAACTTAAGAATAATAATAATAAGAAAAAAAAAAACACAAAAAAAACTTGATCAAAGAAATTTCCATGGCTTTGATAAATGAGTCTAAACATGAGAAAACCTGTCTTCGGGGTTTTCGACCATGCAAGCCTCAAACCAACCTGCTCAGTTACAGAGATTAGCTAGAATGCTGAAATTATGTGTGTGTGTATAGCAAGTTTATCAAATATACTTTCCAGAGATTCGACAACAAAGTCGCTGATCAGACTGCGCGTCAAGGGACACGGCTTGACAAGTTAGTGTAGACTCAGACGAGCCTGTGCAGCCTCCTAAATGATGTTCAGTCAATAGCATAACACGCATAGAGAATTCAAGCGACTAGCAAAGGCTCTGATCAGACTGCGTGTAGGCGCAGGCTGATCTGAGTCTTTGCAGGTCGCACATATCACATTGTTGGAATTCTCATGTCGCTGCCTCTTTCAAAGGCGCGACGATGCACGTGTCGGTTGGTGTTACGTCGTGACGTAACGGTAGGAGTATTGTGACGTCACGTCATGGGGATCACACAGCCGCTTGCTTGAAAGAGCTATCGTTAACGTTCAAGCTCCTGCTGATCGAAAAAATCCCAAAGTCTCTGGGCTAAAATACAACTTAAATATCAACAAAACTAGCATCTTCGGGATTCACTTTTACTTTTTGTATTTTTTCAATGTTCATGATGATTACGGCATATTTTTCAACGGTAAAATAAGGTTTTTAGTTCGATCGATTCGACTCCGTATAGATACCGGAACTCTCGGTTGACAGAACGGAAATCAGGCCTTCATATAGCAGATGAATAGAACAGAACAGAGCCTCTAATCGTAACAGCAACCAACCCTCGTTGTTGCCGCTTTGCGGCAACAACTCGTTGGTTGGTTGCTATTAAATGAGTTGAGGAAAAAAGATAAACTGCGAGGCTTGCCGAGCATTTTATCGCTTTTTCCAACGAGTTGAATAAATTCAATAATACAGGTGTACGAATGTAACGGTCTATTTATCATATGACATTAAAACTATATTGAAATCTTATTTTCGACGTGAAAACTTTAGGGTTTTGCCATATGTGTGAAGTTAAAAGCGTCATTTTGTAGTGTTTCCCAAAAATCTGTAAACCACTATTGGTTTATCAATTTTAATGAATGTAGTTATTTCACTCCTAGGCGCGACGTTATGTGATAAAAAATGGGTAGTGGTAACTCAGATGCACTTTGTCAATATTAACAATAATAAGGTGACGACAAATTTAAAATGATACACTTCTTTGAGTGTGTGAAAGCTCTATTTTGATGCGACATTTGCTGGAACTGTGCAAAATTAGAAGTCTGTGATTATTTTTTCGGCTTTATTTCCAGTCCAACGCTGTCCTACAGGCCTCAGCCATGTTGATCACCCACGCTGAACCCAGATGATATGATTCCACTAAGGCTTTACATATAGAGTTTTTGCCTCTATGGAATATCCCAGGCATATAACGCATAAATCTATTTAGCGTCTGTCACAACAAAAGTCGTCTGCTGAAATATTTTAGAAGCTTCCCGATCAAACAGTGTAGCCCGAAATTAGACTGTTCCTATATGAGCAGTCTGATTTGGTTCCACACGGCTTGCCTCTTTACTTACATAAAGTAAGTAAGGGTGCAAAGATCAGGAATCGATACAATCAAATACCACACCTGAACCAGGATACCAATGGGTCAATAATGTTAGTAAATTTATGCAGCAGACGACTTAAGCAGACGCCATTTTCAGATGCATTTTGGTGGGGCTTGTGGCATTTTGACATGTGTAGACTCGGACGAGACTCTGCAGCCTCCGTTTCAGCTAAGAAACTCCAAATGGTGTTCAGTCAGTAGATTAACAATCATAGAATACTCAAGCGACTAGCAAAGGTTCTGATCAGACTGCGCGGATGCGCAGGCTACTCTGAGGCTTTGCTGGCCGCACATACCACATTGTTGGAAATCTCATGCACTGGCTTTAATGTTTAACCAGTGTCAACAACGACATCAGGTAAGGAATGAAATGCGGCTGTAATAAAAAGAATGGAGAAACAACAAAGAAAAATTATTTGGCGAAATGGTTCTTATTCTATCTATTTCAAATTTGTCGTTGGCCTTTGGGGCATAAGATGCTATACTCTAAATGATTAATGAAACCAACATATACAGGCGATTACAGCATTTCATCGATATAGTCAGTAAAGCAAAAATTAACAGTTTATTTGACAAAAATAAATTTTACCATGCCAATTTGATATTTAGTTCATGTGATAGATCAAGGTCAACTCAAAGCTGTACAGGCTTATGTTGTATTTACACAGCCATTAACAGACCCATTACGGATAAGAACAAAACTTGTTTGGAAAGGCTTGCAAAAAGGCGTTTGATAGATTGTTAGCTATACTCAAAAGTGAACCAGTTTCCTTAGCACCTGTGACCAAACTTTAACCTATAATTTGCAGCAGACGACAATTTCAAATTTTGCCGCTTTTTAAAAACTAACAAATAAGGCATGATATTTCATGAGAATCGTCTGCTGGCAGACGATTCTCATGAAATATCATACCTTATTTTTTTCGAAAATTGAGAAAGATGTCTCAAAATTTGTCGTCTGCTGCAGTTGTGATTGGCGCTTTAAGGGTTAATAAAGATTTTTAATTAGATGTAGACGCAAGCGATATTGGTGAAGAGGATGGAAGTGGTATAGATCATTTAGTTTGTTACTTTTCGAAAATTGATTTCTGATGTTTAGATGTGACCTTTATCATAGTCAATTTCTGGATTTGCAATGTCGGGTTAGACATGTCTGCATATGCTTTGCTAGGGTAGCTGAGTACACACGGCATGGTATCTTCAGATGGACAGCCAAGCTCGCCGGATGACAAGGCGATCATGAGTATAAGCTGGGCGAATATGTCACTGTTTGGCTTTTGTATAAGGCGGCGCCTATACATATATAATTAAACATTATCAATAAGTCTGCTAATACTACGTATCCTCATTAAGCTGCAGAAAACTGGCTTCAGTTACAATAACAAATCAAACTGTATCAACTATGAGAACAATCATTTTTATTTTTATTTCAACAATATTTTAACAGTTTAACAGACACTCAGAGTTAATTGTTAAATACAACATTGGGTTAAAAACCCTTCTGCAACAAGGCATATCAGAACCTTATATTTTATGGTGATTTAGTTTATAAATTCAAACTAATTGTTGGAAAACCTAATTTTAGTGGTCAATTCAAAAAGATAGTAAAACGTTATATAAGGGTTGGATATAACTTGGATATCATGCGACAGTTTGCATGCCTAGTTTTAAACCCAATCACGATGTATAGCTATGTTTTCCTCTTTAATTGCACAACGGTGGGTTAGGCCTCAGACTCTATGACGGCTCTGACGTAAAGCTTTAATCGATGGGTTGGTGCCTGACGCTTATCTGTAGCTGGACCCACCGTGGCTCACCTTGAGGTTTTCTTTAGCACTGACAATCTGTGAGTCATGAGCCCTTTTCTTTGTTCATCATGGTATGTTAATTTGATTAGAGTGTTTCTCCATGATGATGCATTGCATTAGTTAGATGGCCTCCATGCGAGCTGAACATTTCTTGTACTTCAACAACAGCAGAATCAAGGGCAAAGATTTGGTACCAGTAAAATGCATTTAAGCACCCCCCCCCCCCCTCCCGGTGGCTTAGGCTGCTGTCCGTTCTTAGGCGGTGCTTCTGCTGTTTTTGATTATTTGTTTATTGTTACTCCCATTGTGGGAGTCTGTAATTGTTCTATGTTTTGTTGAACGTTACTTTATGTCCATTCTAGTATTGCACTCATCTTGATGGGGAAGAGATAGTTGTTTGTCTTCCTGGTGTCTCGTGATGGTTGAGCGGCTCTTTCTCGCGGTGCCACGGGGTTGTCTGCGGTTTGTGATTGTGGTATTTCCTGATCATACTCACTTTCTGTTTTTTTTTTTAGCCAATCGATTCCCGCCAAATTTGCTATTTTACTATAAAGACAATACAAGGTAAAATTACCAAAGTACAACGGAAACCCATATATACTTACAAAAGCTGACAGTCTGCTTTGTATGCTTTTTACATTCACGTGATTTATTTTCACGGGAAATATACAGAACATGAAATCTAAACAAAATTGCACTGGTACATGCTTTTGTACATTTCGCACTATTGCACATCTATAAGAATCTTCTTTTTTTTTTCGGGTTATATGTCTTTGTCCGAGGAGACCTTTTGCAAACAAATCAATATTAGCTAAATTAATGTTGAATAAATACTTCAGAGGGGAATGTTTTGTTTCAAATTTTAGCGTTGATGAGGAGATAAAGTGTTAGTCATGAAGTATTTAATCTCAAAATCCTTTCTCCTCTTTTACTTTTTTTTATGATAAGCTGGGTACATGGTCATATAAATTCCCTTCCGAAGTAAGTTGTTTATTTTCATTTAAATAATATCAATAAATCATACTGTAGTTTCGAGTGATTTTTTTGCAAATATTTTAATGTTAAATTTTTATACATGTATCTTGTTTGAATTTAGAAGCGCTATACGTGGCTCAGCAGTAGAGTGGTCGCCTTGAGATCAAAGTGGTCCCTGATTTTGAGCATCACCAGTGGCACTGTGTTGCGTCCCTGAGCATTTCACCTTATCCTCTGAATATTAATGGTTCAACCCAGAAAACGATCCAACATGACTGGAAAATTGTTGGCTGGTACGTAAATCATCGACTTAAACAAAATTAACTAAATTAATTGTTATTCTGTAAGAAGCGCGATGTTTCCCATCGCATATATTTTATCATACCACCCTTGCATATGTACCAACTTTAGCACG
Source organism: Loripinus fragilis (assembly GCA_964019695.1). NCBI lineage: Eukaryota > Metazoa > Mollusca > Bivalvia > Lucinida > Lucinidae > Loripinus > Loripinus fragilis. The sequence goes on along the minus strand of OZ026517.1, from coordinate 1,879,519 downwards.
AAATATCTCGTGATGTGCAAGGTCTAAACTTATGTAGGTGGTATAAATAGTTATACCATGTTTGTCCACCTGTACGTAAGATAATCCACTCGTTAAAGCACGTGTATTATCTCCACAAACAGGCGGACAAGCCATGGTATAACTATTACTTGTCAGCCCATCTACCTTCAACTGCAACACATTGCCTTCAGTGGACACTTGATTGTTGACTGTTAAAGCAATAATCCTGAGTTTGAATCATCAAATTTTCAGTTTCGATAGAATTCAGTGCACTCGAGGTATTTGCATTTAAAACTCAAAAGCATGGAGTATTAAATAACACTCAAACTGTTTTCTTAAGTTAGTCAAATCCATGATTTTTTTATTCATTTTCGTAAATTCGACTTAGCTTTAAAATTCGAAAAATAGCAAATTTCCATATTTTTTCTCATCTGATGCGAGCAGCGAAATCACAGGCGAGACGGCATGTGCATTGGCATAAACTCGACTGAGCCTTCGTTGCTTTAAATTGCGACAGGTACCTAATTTCAAGATTTTCTTTCTAGTTTACTGCAAGCAGCGAAAGGTCAGGCGAGCCTGTGCATTGGCATAAACTCGACTGAGCCTTCTCTGCTTGAAGATGCGATAAGTTCCAAATAAGATTGATATCTCAAACGTTTCTGTAGGCTTAATATATTGACATTCCCTCAACATCGTTAAAACCACAATAGAAAAATTAATGACGATTTTGGTCCCGGGCTGATTATCTCTTAGGGACACGTTTTTCAACACTGACTGTCTGTTTCTTTTTTAGAGCTACCCGTGTTTGTAAAGAAAAGTTGTGGTGGTATAGCAAGTGACCAAAATGGATAATATTTTGAACAATTAAATGTCTATCTAATATTTGATCGGCTCACTGACAGTTACGTTAAGGAAGAAGTCTTATATTTTTGCATTCATAATCGAAGGGTCTTGGTAACGCTGTGGTTTGAAAACAAACATAAGCTTTCACAAAAGCTTGCTTCCCCATCACACCGTCTGATTGAATAGTTTATGTATTAGCGAAACGTCAAGCATTTAATGACTCATTTCAAAGCCGCTTTAATGTATATCTCATTGCGAGAAAAAACTTCATTATTATCCTTCATCTATTATTACTCATAAGAACCTTTCAGCAACGCCGTTTATAACATGTAACACATGTTATAGTTTTTCTTGTTATTAATTTTTATTTTCTGTGGACCCCACAAAAAATCATCGTGTATCTTCTCGGAATTTCCAATACGTACACACGGGCATGCGCAATTGTCTCGAGTATCCAAAATAGATAATTGAACCGTGTGAGCGAAAGACAACACGTGTTTGGCAAAGAACTTCATTTGCAAGGGACTAAATTAATTTTTAGAAGAAATTAGAAGCATCCAGATGTAGGGTATTCATCGGAATGCTCGAAGCAAGGTGGGTGGGGTTAATAAGCGAATTTGCACTAAGGACTCTAGAAAAATTGCAGTTCTTTTCTGGGTTAATGAGAATCTCATCTGGCAATATGTAAACAGTGGGAGGCATCTGAAGGGAAATCTTACGTTTTTTGTCAATGACGTAACATCGCTGATCGAATGATATTGTGTCTGTGAATTTAGCTACCTCATTGTGTTCGCCAAAGTAGCCGACTCTTTATAAAGTTGCAAACAACATAGAACATTAACGTGTAAAAACGGTCTCAGTGCGTTGCTGTATAATTCAGCAGTGTGTAAAAGTGTAGACAAGTAAATATATTAAACTGATTACACTTTCCCGTGGAGAGCCTAGATTCAATTCATGCATCATTTTGCGTTGTTTCAAGCAAATATCTATCACACAATTTCATCTATGATTGCAAACTCATTATTTGTGGTGTAGCATTGATTTGCAATCGTTTTTGGGACTCCCAAAGCTTACGGTTTTGGAAATTACACCAAGTAAATTTTGGAAGCCAGCTGCCTCCAAGGACAGTTTTGTTTTGGAATATTTTGCGCATGCCCAGTGTCTATTTATAAAACGAAACGAAATCAGCATAGAAATTATCTTCTGCTTTTACATTTTGTTTGTTTTTTTAATATTTTTTTGTAATTACGATATTTGCGCTTGCCGATAAAAGTTCAGATCGTCCTTAACCTTTATTCTAGATGTCTTGGAAAACTTTGATCTGTTTCTGTGAGATGAAAAATGATTGATTCTGATAGGGATTATGTGTCAGGCGAGACTACAATTTTTGTTAGGCCTAAAGTCAGAATCTTTTCCCCCTCAAAAATGACTAAGTTATTTCCCAATAGCCCAGGAAACTATCATAGACCAACTAGTGGATACGACCAGAAAACTATCACAATCATAGTTATTTCAGCTCAGCGCTGAAGTTTACCTGAAATTGAGAGAGGGTATAAGTCAAATTGTCGAATGTGTAGGTGTGGAAACTCCACATTGTGGAAATGTGGAGATGTGGTGGATCCACATTGTCAAGATGTGGAGATGTGGTGGATCCACATTTTTAGTGTGGCGGTCCACATTAATTTAGAATTTATCCAAGAATTAACGTAAATTTCCATTATGCTGACCCACAATATATCTGCATTTATTCACATTTGAAATGTGGAAATCCACACTGCTCCACAATACATCCACATTGCTCCACATTACATCCACATTGCTCCACATTACATCCACCTTCAAAATGTAGGTGGTATAAATAGTTATACCATGTTTGTCCACCTGTACGTAAGATAATCCACTCGTTAAAGCAGTTAATGAGAATCTCATCTGGCAATATGTAAACAGTGGGAGGCATCTGAAGGGAAATCTTACGTTTTTTGTCAATGACGTAACATCGCTGATCGAATGATATTGTGTCTGTGAATTTAGCTACCTCATTGTGTTCGCCAAAGTAGCCGACTCTTTATAAAGTTGCAAACAACATAGAACATTAACGTGTAAAAACGGTCTCAGTGCGTTGCTGTATAATTCAGCAGTGTGTAAAAGTGTAGACAAGTAAATATATTAAACTGATTACACTTTCCCGTGGAGAGCCTAGATTCAATTCATGCATCATTTTGCGTTGTTTCAAGCAAATATCTATCACACAATTTCATCTATGATTGCAAACTCATTATTTGTGGTGTAGCATTGATTTGCAATCGTTTTTGGGACTCCCAAAGCTTACGGTTTTGGAAATTACACCAAGTAAATTTTGGAAGCCAGCTGCCTCCAAGGACAGTTTTGTTTTGGAATATTTTGCGCATGCCCAGTGTCTATTTATAAAACGAAACGAAATCAGCATAGAAATTATCTTCTGCTTTTACATTTTGTTTGTTTTTTTAATATTTTTTTGTAATTACGATATTTGCGCTTGCCGATAAAAGTTCAGATCGTCCTTAACCTTTATTCTAGATGTCTTGGAAAACTTTGATCTGTTTCTGTGAGATGAAAAATGATTGATTCTGATAGGGATTATGTGTCAGGCGAGACTACAATTTTTGTTAGGCCTAAAGTCAGAATCTTTATCCCCCTCAAAAATGACTAAGTTATTTCCCAATAGCCCAGGAAACTATCATAGACCAACTAGTGGATACGACCAGAAAACTATCACAATCATAGTTATTTCAGCTCAGCGCTGAAGTTTACCTGAAATTGAGAGAGGGTATAAGTCAAATTGTCGAATGTGTAGGTGTGGAAACTCCACATTGTGGAAATGTGGAGATGTGGTGGATCCACATTGTCAAGATGTGGAGATGTGGTGGATCCACATTTTTAGTGTGGCGGTCCACATTAATTTAGAATTTATCCAAGAATTAACGTAAATTTCCATTATGCTGACCCACAATATATCTGCATTTATTCACATTTGAAATGTGGAAATCCACACTGCTCCACAATACATCCACATTGCTCCACATTACATCCACATTGCTCCACATTACATCCACCTTCAAAATGTGGAGATGTGGTGGATCCACATTGCATCCACATTTTACGTGTGAAGGTCCACATTGCATCCACATCTCAAGCGACATGGACACTTTCATCAACATCTTATCATTAAACCCCAATACTATTACATGCCAATGATGATTATCTAACGTATCAACAGAAGCTCTAACTTAATCAAAAGATTGATACTAGCTATCAAATACGACACCATGCAAGAACCTGAAAAAGTATAATCCTTAGAAACATTCAAGCAGACTTATCATTGCTAAGTACACACCTACTCTAGATAAAAAAATGACTCAGTAATTTTCAAAGTCCTAGCTGATTCTACAGAGTAATACATCTAGGAGTTGAGGTCTTGAGATACAACCTCAAGCGACATTCTATACAACTTAACTTTTAGCATATAATTACCCTAATCAACTATTAAAAGTACTAAGTTAAAATCAAGCTAAGAGTCTGGCCAAAATGTAAAGCTAAAATAATAATAAATAGGCCCATCATATCTGAATACATTTCCTCTTAAAATGACCAAGTTATCTATTGGTTCGAAAAGTTATACTTGTTGTCGCTTTTACAAGATACTACTTGCTTTTCAATGACGTCATGTATAATCTATATGACGTAACTTATCATTGAAAGTCGCGAAAAGCGAAAAATTGTGCTAAATGTAATATTTCTTAGCTACAGAAATTAGCCTTGAATATCTAAGTTATTTTTCTAAAGAGGCTATAAGATACGCAGAACTTCATGAACCCAAAATTCCTTACGTAAAATATAATTCGCTATTGCAACGTACTAGATGTACGATATGCAAATTAGAAACCCTGTTGTTTGTGATGCGAGTAAAGTTAGTCTTTATAAAAAGATAACCGCAATAGGCCTACCAGCGAGAGACGAGTGGGTAGGAATTTATCACAATCAGATCTTTACGAAAATAAACTAAGTTATTCACAGCATCCCAGCGATGCGACCAGAAAACTATCACAATCACAGATCAGCCAGCGCTTTTGCGCAAAATAAACTGAGTTATTCCCAATAGCCCAGGAAACTATCATAATCACAACCCAACCAGTGAATATGACCAGGAAACTATCAAAATCATAGGCCCAACCAAAATACCCCTAAAATAAACTAAGTTATTCATAGATAGTCACTCAAGCTTACCAGGGTAGGCATCTATGGGGTCATTTTTTAGCCTGAAAAATTCTAAGTTCTTTTCAGGCTTAAAAAAAATGACCCCAGAGTGCCTACCATTACTACTGGCAGATCCAGAACGGGGGGGGGGGGGGGGGGTACTCTCAGTTTTTCTTCATACGTAGGCTCGGGCCCAGCATTTACCGTTCACAAAAAAAAAACGAAAATAAAACCGAGGAATTTCAAGCGCCCCAAAAATATTTGAAATTTTAGCATTTCCCATAAATATCCCCCATTATGTACCTTGACCTTAAGAAAAGACCCTAAAATGCATATAAATAACCTCCAAATATAGTCCAATTTTGTGAGCCCCCCCCCCGACCCCCCCCCCCCCAAAAAAAAAAAAAAAAAAAATAAATATCTACAAAATCTTCATTTTTCTGAAGATCCCAGAAAATATTGAAATTCAAAATTTTGAACCCCAAAAATGACCTGAGCCTACGTATGTATGAGAATATCAGAGTATCCCCCTGGGGGCAGGAGGTTTGGATACCCCTGGTAATTCACAAGTTGTTATATGTTTCCTTAGAAATACTGGTACGGACCAGGTATAATTGCTTCTAGAGGGAGGTCCGTACGGCCCTCTGTGACATACGTTGGTGAGAAAAAAAGTTTTAACGACCCCCACTGACGGAATTCTCTGAATCCGTGTATGTGATGTGGATTTCACTTTACAGTTAGAAACAGCCCAGCTGTTTATGTTTCCCTAACGAAAATACGGTTATATGGAGATGGTAAAAATAGAGGGTGCTCGGTAGACTAGTTGATGTCGAATCGTAATCCTATCCAGAACTCAATACCATTGTTAGTATAAAAGATTCAATTGTTACAGCACCACCTAAACTCTTCAACAGATGCAATTTCCATTTTGTTGCGGCATGTAAATGTTTTTCCACTTATTTGTATGTTGTAGGCTAGATACCATTGTATTATGTTTAATTAAGAATAAAGTATTTATTGTATTATCTAATGACCAAATAGGAATTTATATATTTGTGTGATTAGATTGCCAGAAGCCAATGATTCAGTTGCGATACTTGATATTTTCAGGCAAAATAAATGTAATTTTACTAGGCTGGCATACATAGCTTCTCAGAGATGATAAAAGAAAATGTATTACCTACGTTTTGTCTTCTCTGTAACCATTGGGCTCAACTCTTTGCAGCAAGGTACGTATGAAATAAGGTATGCTAAAATTTGTTATGACTGTGACTCAATATCGGGTGAGATCTCGTTTTCTAATGGGAGCTAGGGCGGTGCCTCGTCTGACAGCGCCTGAGTTATGCTAAAGAGATGATTTTTCTACTGAAAAAAGGATGAATGGCATTTTGTTTATGTCCTGGAATTTATACTCACTTTAGCTCAGATGCAAAATAACAGTACTTTTATGTGAAAGAAGTTCGAAATCTGAGACTTGAGCATTTTGAAAGTTATTCAAGCTTTTCATACTGTACGCATATTTCTGTATATCGGGTATTCTGACCCAGTGATCGACTGCAACATATTGATTGCATTTAGATTCATGACTACACGGGCCAGTGACAATAATTGGCGAGGAGCGCAGTGGCTCAGTGGTAGAGTGCTTGACTCGAGACCGAGAGGCCGCGGGTTCGAGCCTCACCGGCGTCACTGCGTTGTGGTCCTTGAGCAAGACACATTTATCCTAGCTTAGTACTGGCTCAATCCCTGTTTAACTGAAATATTGTTGATAGGACGTAAAGAATCAAATCAAACAAACAAACAATAGTTAGCGATTAATGTTTTCAGAAGTAAAATATTGACCAAATATTACCTTTTTAACAGCTAGGTACACTATTCCGTGCACTCGTCGACTGCAAGCAACAGGAGATGACTGCGCTGTTCAAGTATAGTGGTTCTCTAGCGTGCTAAAGCGTTTAATGGATTTAATCCTTTGTGAGCCTTTGCTAACATACATTGTGTCCATGAAAGGGGGTGGTCTATTCAGGAGAAGGACCCGCTTGCGTTAAAGCTGCATAGTCTGCAACTTTTGATCTTCTCATTTTGGAAATAAATTTTCTATTATTCAAGAATACAGCAAAAATACTCAAATTCAGGTAAACATTTTACCATTTTCATAAATCTTTAACAAATTATCACTGTCAAAACGACAGCATTTATGTTAAAAATCAACTGTTTAGAATTATTGGAGGGACGTAAATAATTCCTAACAGAAGAAAAATCACCTGTTTATATAAGATTCACTTTTCCATGCAGTTTTCAACTGTAATGAACATATTTATTGTGAAAACATAACTTAATTCTATTTTTACAAATGATTTAAAAAGATAATATTTTTTTTCGAAAAATGTTCATAGTTACAGATCTAGTCTCTTTAAACGTTAAATTTAGAACATCCGCAAACCATTCATTTAATATCTCTTTTTCAAGATCGGATTGAGCAACACCATCACCTACAGAACAAGGTGATGCAGTCGTCTAGGAAAGAGTGCAGTTCAAAATTCGTAGTTGGTTGAAAACATGCTATGCCCAGTGGTTGATACTGTGACACGATTGTGCAAACTTTCATCCTAGTTTTACTCCCGCACACGCCGCAAGATTGAAATTGATTATATAGTAATGCAATAAGCAACTTTTTCTACAATAGCGCACCCAACTGTATACCACCTTTACCAACTTTGGCATGACATATCTCGTGATGTGCAAGGTCTACACTGAAATAAGTATACCATGTTTGTCAATCTGTACGTAAGATAATCCACTCTCTAAAGCTCATGGATTACTGATCTCCACATACAGGCGGACAACCCATGGTATAACTATTACTTAACCTTTTCATCCCTAAGTTTCTGAGGTAAACGTTTCCACTTAAAATTGTAGAAGAGTTCTTTGTGTTAAACAGTCTGAAATAATGCTGCGCGTTCGTGATTTGATCTTCTTTACAACTGACCTCCAAACAGTAAATTATTACTCAACAATTCACTGCTGGAGCTGATGTATTTCTTAAATAGTTTCTCGCTATGGGGTTCTTGTGTGATTTCGTTACTTTCCCATTTGGTATCCTGGTACAGGTGTGGTACTTGATTGTATCGATTCCATTTCTTACTTACTATTGCCATAAAGTTAAGCATATTCCATTTGATAACACCACTTAGGTTTTAGAAACGGTAAGAACGGCAACTTTTGAGAGATACCAAAAATTAATTGTGGTAGACAACAAAATTAGAATACCAGCGATTTGATAAAGAAAAGCCGTGGAATCTTTGACTTGTTTATAGGCTGCAAACACCTTACAAAAATTACCCATAAATTTTACAAAATTCAATGAAAACATTATGGAGGCCAAGAGTCAGCAAAACTTTTACAATAAAGCTGCGATAGTTGTAATGTCTTCAAAGCTTTCTCCTTGGAGCATACACTTTAATGATCTGGTGCAAAAATTTTGAAATGGCTCATAATAATCCACTACTTTCGGTTTATATTGTGCATAGCCTTCACACTGTGGAATAACAACTTGGCACATTTTCATCATTAAATTCACTGGGTACACGCGTTCAAGACATGAAATCCATTCCAACTCATGGGGTAGAGTCTAGCAAAATTCACAATGGTTTAGGTATGGCTGGTTCCCAGTTTCAAACACGTCAGTCGAGCTTGCCCCACACATGTTCGATAGGGTTCAAGTCAGGCAACAAGCTCGACCGTGGAAGACTGGCGATGTTCTGTTAATTTTTGTATTTCTTGATGATGCAAGTACAGTGAGGTCTTGCAATGTCAACTCGGATCACCATGTTCTTGCCATTTAGCGAGTCCAAGGGTGGCCTAACACCAGATTCCAGGATTTAGTTTGTACTGGTACTTTTGAGAGTTCAAAGTCACAGTAACCACATTTAACTGTATTATGTGGTCGTGAGATAATGCACCACGTACCATAATGCTTCAGTAACAATTCCTTGCACTCAAGAATCAATGTAGACCGTTTCCTTTTTGTAATACTGCCACTTTCTCTATGTTCTTTCAAAGGTCTGCTTACTACAATCTGAGACACGTTTAAAACCCTTGCAGTGTCATCTTGTTTCATACCAGCGTTCCTAATGGCAATTTTACACATTCTGTCCTCCTTCTTTTTTGTAGATTTATCCACCATACGCGTTTTAAGGCTATTTCATGACAACAGCAAAAGAAATTCATTCTTGCATATCAACTCCTGGACAGTACTGTGTCGTAAGCTTCCCGTTCATCGACAGTAGTCAATGAAACTTATCGAACTTATCGAATTTTGGTAGCCAAAATACAAGTGTACATGTTGAGTAAAACCAAAAACTCAAATTACTTTTCATTACTTCGAAAAACGGGATCGTATAAAAATATGTTTAACTTTATGACAATAGTGTATTATATATGTTATCTCTACTTTTGTACTTTTGTAGTTTGGTCTGCTGATATAGACAAACAGTGGGTAGATGAAGTCTTGCTCTCGTCACCTCAGTTTGATAACGATAAAATTGTGGGGGAACCTGATGTTTATCCTGAATATTCCCAAGTTGATTCTCACAACTGGATACCAGCAAACATCTTTCCTTACATTCAGCTGGAGTTTAAGCATAGGCGCTTCATCAAACAGTTGGACATATATGAAACATTTAATGCTGGCTGTGTCATAAAAATAATGGGAAGAGCCCCAGATGGGCTATGGCAGACCTTATGGAACGCTACTAGTGTGGAGGTCATTGAGAGATCCAGGATATTTTCTCCCACATTGAACGATCTTGATTTTCCCATCAAAGTCATAAGTATTCAAACAAATTGCTCTATGTTAGAGAACTGTGAAGAAATCGACGCTGTCCAGATGACAGGTTGCAAACACCGACGTGGTTAGTATAACTTTTGTATTGCTCATTGATACAATAATTAGCAAATCGTTTAAATTGAAATAAACTTCAAATTGCAAGTAGAAAGTTTGAGGCAAAAAATTTGATACATGTTTTTCAATTTTCGAATAGTTCTTTGCATGGTTATATATTTTATGCCGTATACATGTCACAGGGTCTAGGTATATATATATATATATATATATATATATATATATATATATATATATATATATATATATATATATATATATATATATATATATATATATATATATATATATATATATATATATATATATATATATATATATATATATATATATATATATACTGACGTCAAGAAAAAAACGCCTCATCTAAAAGTAAACATTAATATCTGTTAGACTGATCAGACTAAGGTTAAGAATTTTAGTGCATTATAACATCTTATCAGTCAAGCGTATCTCATGAAAACGCAATTGCTGAAAGAATATTTGAGGTTGAGAAAACGACCTCGGTTTCAGACAGGGTCACCAGTTTCGTGCGACACAAGATTTTAGCCACATTTGCTTCGTTTCCAGACACAATCCGTTGACAAGAAAAACGTGTTTTACCATGATTGTAAAACAGTCTCTATTTTACCAAAAATGCATTCATAATATTCAGACAATGTTTTTTATATGCGTCTGCTGAACGAAACAACTTACCCCATTCACCTTTTCGCCATGCACTTCAGTAAAACTTAAACGCCATGACTTTGCAAAGAAGGTGAAAATATTGTTTCGAATCATTTGCAAAAGTCTTTAGAGTCTTAACTAGCGACGATTGCTGAGAAAACCAATTTGACACGCGTTCCAGATGGCAGTTTTGGATGACGTTAACGCAGACCGACGACTTGCCATTTGGCGTTACAGCTCATCTTAGATAACGTCATTTTATGTAGGCATATTCTGTGTACATTACTTAATGTACCCCTTAGTATGTTTTCCATTACTTAAAGCAAAACGAGAATTTTGACAAGTTTCGTCAACGGGCCTTGCATTTTGTCTTTAATATGAAGTCATAATTTCATAAAGTTATTAACCGCAAGCACAACTGTTTGTAAAAATGATTCAAAATTTGATCATTGTTTAGCAAATCATTAACGGCACAAACTTGGTGCAAGTTCAAATTGAAATCATGAGCGATTGATGCATAATGCCATCATGTGTACGTTGAGCGTGTATGACGTCATCGGAATAACGCATCATCTGCATATCAAATTAAAGTCATTTTCCCAAACTGCCCAACCTCTACATAAAGAAGCATTACAGGACTGTTCATTTAGTTTATCATTGCTGAGGTATCCGTGATAATGAGTGATGCGTTTTTAGTTGACGTCAGTTTATATACTTATAGCCAGTAAAAACGCAACTCTTTCAGTATAGCCTTACTCGAGATTAAATGCTATTTTATCATTCTAACAAAATAAAAGCATAAACCTACGGTCGCGAAATCAAGCCAATACTCTTTTTGTGCAGATAAAGCAGTCCAGATAAGCCAGGCTGTAATTTTGATAAAGGGACACAACCCGAACTTCGACACAAAAACTGCAAAATCACCCTATTAATCTGGATATCAGATCTTTATTTTGAATGGCTCTTTTGGGTTCAAACTTTTGGAAAATTTCAATATTGCTCTTCTTTCTATGCACACGCAACAGATTTTTTTTTGTCTTGAAGTTTTGACCTTTAAACTGGTCATCAAATTTTCAGCATGAAAACCGGAAGTAAACGAAAATGTGACATTTTCGATGGTAAATATTGCGATAAATGATAACCATAGGTTATGACCTTACAACTTACGTATGCCAATTTTTGAATGATTCAGTTTAATTGAAGCTTAAGTGGTTTCTCAAATTTCGGGGAAATTTCACGAAAAAATGAAGTTTAAAACATGAATTTTAGGTCCTTCCCGCTACTGAATTTTGTGTTGTATTCCGTATTATTGTTTGTTTGAGTGAAACGCAGTACTTTCACCATCAGATTTAAGATGGTTACCAAAAAATTGATTAATTTGTCATTTTTCACCATTTTTTTTTTCAGAAATGTGCAAATAAGCTAAGTTTTGGTAAGCGTTCTCGTATGTTAGGGACGCTTGTAAGTACAAAGACAATTTGTATCAAGCTGATATTTATAAGAAAAATAACACCTGTACCAATTGCGTTTTTTAATGGCTTTAAGTTTAGATCTATACATCTATTTTTGTAATAACGTGTCAATTCTCATGGTGTAAAGTGCGGGTACCACGTTGTTTTTGTCGATTATATAGTCACTGGGGTTTGACCTTTTAAATGAAACGTTTCTTTTAAAGAGCAAAAACACATGCTTAAATTTATTGATAAGGGGGAAAATCACAATGTCTATGCATGAAAGTTTGCTATGCTTGACCTGTGCGGACATGCAAATTGCATTTGTTTGCGAAATGCAATTCTGATCGCATTGCAATACAGTGGTTTCATATCAAGTCATATTTACATTTTTTGTACCTCTCGGGTGCAAAAATGTATTTTCTTTGGACGATACACGATTTCAGTCCCCCGACTATAACCTTTCTTTTTCACAGCTAAGCCACTGGAAAAAACGCCATCGACCACAAGTCCATTAATAGACAATACATCTCAGGAATCATATCCCACGTCGCTGACAGAAGCGTCTTTTGTGGCACATTCTCTACAGTGGAATTTGTCGTCAACGTCCATTGCACCAATCATAAATGAATCACTCGTAACCTCGACCAATCAGAAGGGCAGGGTTCCTGTTTCAGCTATAATTGTTCCAATTGTTGTGATGGTGGCAGTTCTCTGTGTGCTTGGATATATTCTCTGGAGAAAAAGGTAAAGTCATTGAGTCTGTCCATCCCATAAGTTGATGGGACTCCCAACATCAGCATAAAATAACTCTATTAACTTGCATGCACAGTATGTCAAAGATGTGCATATATACACTTTAAAGTTCATCGAGTTCTTACATTTTCATCTCCTTTAATTCGTCGTCTCTCTTGTCTTCTTCTTTCTTCTTGGAATCACAGATAAGAACTTTAAAACAATGCAATACGATATTAAATGCATATTTGCAATGCAAATGCAATATGAATAGTCAGTGTAAACTACTCTCAGTATGAAACTAAAAGATACGGTGACTTCCCTTAATTCCAGTCTGGCCCTGTGGTACTTATTTGCAAGTCATAGTAAGACATTAAAAGAGTAAAAAGTAAATGACCAAAAATACACATGTATCATAATCAAACATCGCAGACCAACACACGAAGAGACATACAATTGGCGAGATGGTTGCAAAACTTGAAAAGACACTTAGTACTGCATAATAAACCAAGGGTCAAACACATCCCTCACAAACAATGAAGCAACAATAAACAACGAAACAACACCAACGGAACCACCACCTTGAAACAAACAGCAGCCAAAGCCGTTGGGGTGGCTCTACTTGCACTTTACTGGCGCCACATATTCGTCCAATATTCTGCTGCTTCCTAACTTATGCAATGTATCACCATGTGGAGTAACAATCTAATCAAATTAATTCACTATAATGAAACAAAACAGGGCTCATGTCACAGATAGTCAGAGTTAAAGTAGAACTCAAGTTAAGCCGCGGGGGTCTTAGCCAAGGACGAGCATCTTGCACCAACCCACGAATGAAAGTCAGGATCGGCATTGATCCTTACTATGAAAAGGGAAACCATAGTTATTAAACTGTGGGTGAACGCCATACACAATATAAATACCATTCAAATCAATTTTAAAACATGAGTTATTACACTTGTTTTTATGTTCTATAGTAAAACCTGTGTAAAACAGCCACTCAAAAATAGACAAAACAAGGATCTTAATGCCAAATGGTAGCTTAATGCAGGTTGCAGTATTGCAAAAATACTGAAGGGCTTAATCATGTTTAATAGTACCAACCTCACCCTTAATACTGATGTTGATCAAGATACATAGATGTTTGGTTCTAATGAAAGATCCCTAACTTATCAATGCATCATCTCCTAGAACATACAAATCAAGATATGAAAAAGGTGATAAAACAAAGATAAGGACTCAACAGTGCACACCCGAACACCAGAGCAAAAAAAAGAATCCAACAGAAAATATATACTATAACGGAACAAAGAAAAGGGCTCACGAGAGCTAAAGGAAACTTCAATGAGTCGCGGTGGTTTTTACCTGAACAAGAAAATTCTGTCTCACATAACCTAGAAAATATTATTTGTGTGAGGATGGGATATTTGTTTGTTCGTTTTGTTGCTTTACGTCCCAAGTCAACAGCTAAGGTCATGGCGGGATGGTCAGTTTACTTAACCACGCTTTTTCCTGGGCCAGCTTGAACAAGCGGTTAACTAGTACTTTGTGCACATACTTTCGCTTGTAACTGACAACAACCCTTCTTGAATGATTCAGCGGAAGGGAGGAGCATGACCGTAGAAATTATTTAATGATCAATCTCCACGAAAGTATAGGAAAGCCGGGATCAAACCAGTAAAATGCATTTAAGCCCCCCCCCCCCCCCCCCCCCCGGTGGCCTAGGCTGCTGTCCGTTCTAAGGCGGTGGTTCTGTTGTTGTTGACTTTTTGTTTATTGTTACTCTGATTGTGGGAGTCTGTAATTGTTCTATGTTTTGTTGTACGCTACTTTATGTCCATTCTAGTATTGCAATCATCTTGATGGGGAAGAGAGAGCCGGTTGCTTTGCTTAATTTGTCTTCCTGGTGTCTCGTGATGGTTAAGCGGCTCTTCCTTGCGGTGCCATGGGGTTGTCTGCGGTTTGTGATTGTGGTATTTCCTGATCGTACTCACTAACTATTTTTGCGACCCTTGGATCGGTAGTCAGACTCGCATCTGTAGCCAGACACGTTACGCTACGAAGTTGAGAATTGGATATACAAATCCGTCTCTCATAAGTCTCGTGATGCCAAACGGTGATCATCGGAACGGACTTATCTATCCTTCTCCACTCATGATAGATTCTTATATTCTTTTTTTTTTAATCGATCGTTCTTAATTACTTCTACATTCTTCTTATATGATACTACATGTATTTGGAACTCGACGCGAGTCCGGGGTTTGCGAACAACAAAGGTGAAAATCAGCCTGCGCATCCGCGCAGTCTGATCAGCGCCTTTGTTATTTGCTTTTTGGAAAGTATTATATCTAGATATGCAATGAGCGAAATCTCATTTTTCTAGCTAGTTTCGGTAGCTGAGCAGACTTGTTTGAATCTCACCATGTTGGAAACCCCGAAAACAGTTTTTATGAGTTGCGGCCCAATTTTGTTATTCTGTGGAAATCAATTCTTTAGATTGTGTAATTGTATAGTTTTAATACGTCTTCCCATACAGATATTTGCCAATTAGAAATTGCCAACATGAATGCAAGAGCGAGGACAACTTTCCAAGTGATGAGGAACCCACAGACAGAAATATTTATTCGAACGATTATACTCCAATAGAAAGAGACTTACAAACCGTTACCAACTATACAAGCATAGAGGTACATAGTATTAGACCAGAATACACTAACGACTACATGCCGATGGACTTCCATACAGCAGCAGTTTCAAATATACCTAGGTCCGAAGTGACATATGACTATGCAAATGATGTACAGATTGTTGGGGAAATTAATAATACAGCTAATTCTACCACAATGCAAACTGGAGATAATGTTAACTATTTAAGTGACGTTTTGTAATTGGCGGATCGTTTATTTGTCAGCTTTCCCTCATATTTACTGCATTTTTACACATTGACCTGATCAACGTTGTCTATCTCACTACAGGGTTATCTTTATCAGGTAAACATGACGTTACACTTTATGAATGACTCCGTGACATTGAATCGAGGCGAAAATTGTAATCAAAGTAAAGCAACCAGCTCTTTTGAAGTGTGTTTTAAACTTTTTATGAGATGTTTACAAAAGACTACAGAGTCATATATAGACCAACTGACAAGGCTCTAGATTAGCTTCAATCAGTCTTTTTTCTAAACCTGTTACAAATGCAGTCGGCGAACGCTTTTTTCATCTTTCTGGTATAAGAGCGTATTGCTGCATACTAACTACAATGACTCTAGATCAGGAGCCTTGTCAGTTGGTCTGGGTGCAGTTAAGGATATACATGTATGCTACTATATACTTCTCACGTTGTAAAAGAGACTTAAACCATATGATGCTATTGTTTTTTTTTATTTTTCTGAAATTTACAAAAATGATACTTAATATGCTAGCATAATAATAAATGTCATGCATTGTACGTTGCAATATACGATATAGCTATAACACGGTTTGTCCGCCTGTGCATGGAGAGATAATCCACGAGCTTTAGCAGGTGGACTAGCTCCACATACAGGTAAACAAACATGGTATAATTGTTTTATATAAATAATATATTTAATAAAAACTAAAACTGGAATTGAAAGAATTGTCCATATTTTTTTTGCATTTTATAACCCTACCCGCAGTTTGAGGGTGTGTGTAAGCGCAGAATATGTGTTAACATGGTGCTCTAAGCTCCATTTCCTTTAATTTAATATGCAGCATTCCTACATTCAGAAAAATGTTCTGACCTTTTGACCCCACACAGGAGTTTAGGGTCAGTGTAAGGGCAGAATATGTGTCTGCATGGTACTCTATGCTCCATTCCTTTTACCTTGATATGCATCATATACTTTCAGAAAAAATGTTTTGACCTTTGACCCAAAACCCAGGGGTCGAGGGTGTATGTAAGGACAGAATATGTGCTTGCATGGTTCTCTATGCTCCATTCCCTTTAATTTGATATGGAACATGACTACTTATAGAAAAAAAATGTTTTGACCTTTGATAGTGTGACGACGACCACGACCACGGCGACGACGGAGTCATGATCCCTATGTGTCGTTCATGCTTCGCAGGCGACACAATAAATGAGCCACCTCATGAGATCATTGTCTATCCCATATTCATACAAATAACGGATTCTTTCTCTTGTTCACCATTGAGCTATGCCAATCGCGGAAATGAGTTAGTATTTTTTAAAAATGCAGTGTTCTCTTCAGTTGAAGAAATAGGGACCGTGATCGGACTGCTCTTCACCTTTTGATACGAGTACTTGATTGTTTTCTGGCTGAAACTCAGTCAAGGGAATCAGCATTTCAAAGAAATATGTGCAAGCAATTTATGTAAAAGTGGCAATTTGGGCATCAAATGTAGATGAAACATCTTCTTAAAATATTAAAACTTGGTCATATATCGTATCGAATAAAATCACCATGCCATGCCCTACACTCAACACTCTGTGCCATCTCTACCCTGGGAGCACATCTGATCAGTTTATCAGAAACTAAAATGTTGCCCACTAACTATAGTTAACACCATATTGAAATTTGATAAGGGAAGATATAATTTTTTATTATCTACTATGTAATGAAATACAGGAAAATATTGTTTAAATATAATGCATATATTTCACAGCCGTGAAAATATAAAAACTTGTATTTTCACAGTAGTGAAAATACAAGATTTGATATTTTCACGGGACAGAAACCGTAAGATTGGAACTACTTTTTTTCTATTTTCTCAATATCGTCTAAGGGAAGCAGCTCTTTATGGCATATCTGTTTCTTTTCTAAGGGAAACAACTATTGGTGTTTCCTATTGTTTCCTATTTCTATGGAAATTAAACAAAAAGTCAAGAGTCGCTTAGAAGCTTAATAAAAATGAGCTTTTATAAATTCGTCTGCTACAACTAGAAAATGAAAACAAAAGCTAATGTAAAGTAAGATTCGCGTCTCTTTACCTAAAAAGTTTATGGGAAATTTGTAGATAATAAAAAGAAAATTCAAATGTTTTTTGTTAAATATGTCTTTTATTTCACTCGTGAAGTGGACAATATCTATATAATTATTGTCCACTTCACGAGTGAAATAAAAGACATATTTAACAAAAAACATTTGAATTTTCTTTTTATTATCTACAAATTTCCCATAAACTTTTTAGGTAAAGAGACGCGAATCTTACTTTACATTAGCTTTTGTTTTCATTTTCTAGTTGTAGCAGACGAATTTATAAAAGCTCATTTTTATTAAGCTTCTAAGCGACTCTTGACTTTTTGTTTAATTTCCATAGAAATAGGAAACACCAATAGTTGTTTCCCTTAGAAAAGAAACAGATATGCCATAAAGAGCTGCTTCCCTTAGACGATATTGAGAAAATAGAAAAAAAGTAGTTCCAATCTTACGGTTTCTGTCCCGTGAAAATATCAAATCTTGTATTTTCACTACTGTGAAAATACAAGTTTTTATATTTTCAAGGCTGTGAAATATATGCATTATATTTAAACAATATTTTCCTGTATTTCATTACATAGTAGATAATAAAAAGAAAATTCAAATGTTTTTTGTTAAATATGTCTTTTATTTCACTCGTGAAGTGGACAATAATTATATAGATATTGTCCACTTCACTCGTGAAATAAAAGACATATTTAACAAAAAACATTTGAATTTTCTTTTTATTATCTACAAATTTCCCATAAACTTTTTAGGTAAAGAGACGCGAATCTTACTTTACATTAGCTTTTGTTTTCATTTTCTAGTTGTAGCAGACGAATTTATAAAAGCTCATTTTTATTAAGCTTCTAAGCGACTCTTGACTTTTTGTTTAATTTCCATAGAAATAGGAAACACCAATAGTTGTTTCCCTTAGAAAAGAAACAGATATGCCATAAAGAGCTGCTTCCCTTAGACGATATTGAGAAAATAGAAAAAAAGTAGTTCCAATCTTACGGTTTCTGTCCCGTGAAAATATCAAATCTTGTATTTTCACTACTGTGAAAATACAAGTTTTTATATTTTCACGGCTGTGAAATATATGCATTATATTTAAACAATATTTTCCTGTATTTCATTACATAGTAGATAATAAAAAGAAAATTCAAATGTTTTTTGTTAAATATGTCTTTTATTTCACTCGTGAAGTGGACAATAATTATATAGATATTGTCCACTTCACTCGTGAAATAAAAGACATATTTAACAAAAACATTTGAATATCCTCTATGTATTCTCTCGCCTTCTCTGGAAACGGATATCATGATTATATCAAAAAATGCAGCTTAGTAAAATTTAAGGTTTAACATTCCTGAATAAATATCTATGCATGCGCATACATGTAACTGTTTTAAGCCACTGTCAAATGAACAAAAATCCATGTTCAAATCATGGCACTCAAATGCTGTTTTATTATGGCTATTAACTTGATGAGCCTCAGTAATTTGTATGACGTTTACGGAAAGCGTTGCGGCCAAGACTGATCATTTCGCCGATGCTTTGTTCGCGAAAACGTTGCTCACAACTCTGTTATGACATTCGAGAGTTTACAGATGATGCCAATTGTTTAGAACAATCCAGTGATGTGGTGTTTTAGCTGCATTCCAGTGCAATTTTGTTTGGAATCAGGTAAAATATGCAAGAATAACGACCAGACATGGTTTTCATTTTTAACACTAGCTTGGTCCCTCCACTAGGCCTGTCGACAAGTGTTCAAACAGCTTCCTAGGGACCCAGCAAATGAAACGCATGAAGAAACATATGTGATCCCTATATACTCCTTGTAGCTGCTTTTGTCGTCGCCAAAACTGATGTCAAATATATAGAAAATAAATAAATAACAAACTATCTGAAAAACTATAGGCTAATGCATACATTATAGGAATTAGATGTAAAAAGTAAAAGTATATAAATCTAGAGAAAAGAAAATAAATCTTCGTATATAAGCCTAAAATTAAAATACATTTACGACTAAAATTACTTATATCTAAATATAAAACAATCTTTTGTTAATGTGTTGATAATGATAATAAAATAATAAAAATGATAGACCATCCGCATGAGATTTACATGTACTTGTTTTTCGCATAGGAGCGTAGCTCAAGCTAAGACGGGCCTGCGCAACGCACACTTACGTTAGAACCAATGCTCCTCGACTTCATGACGAATAGCCCAGACAACCAATATATGATATCTGAGCATGCATATTAAAAATGTTTTAATTGGGTCACGGCGGGAGAAAACCTGTCTTCGGGGGTTTGCGACCAACATAGGCGCAGACCAGCCTGCGTATCCACGCAGACTGATGATTTGTTATTCGCTTATTGGAAACTTGCTATAAGCGAAATTTCACTATTCTAGCCAGTCTCTGTAGCTGATCAGGCTGGTTTTAGAATAGCCTGATCGGAGTTTTCTCGATTCGCGGCCCACATTATCTGATAGGCTGACCCATATTATATAACCCTTCTAAGCCTAGCGTGCCTTTTATGGGACAATAGCAAACAGTGCAGAAACAGCGTCTGACCAGGGTCTTCACTGTTTGCTTACAGACTATTCTATCACAATTTGAATACAAATGAAAAATACCACTCAAAAACCCTTAAAAAGAAAAATGGAGTAGTACAATCGATGAGCGGGAAAATAACGGCTGCCATAATGTTCATTACTGTATTTACATTTTCAAAGCAAGCCTTTAACCCTTTATAAAAAAGTACTTTCAAAGATGCATTATATGAGGCAAATCTATTTCTCCTATAAACAGGTACAGTCGGTAAAGCATGACTATTCACTACATATGCAATAATCCGTGGTATGTTCAATATAACTGTAAACTGAGACTACCTGCACGCCCAAAATCAAGGTAAACTCGCCAGTGTTTGTTTACAGCGATTCTCATCTATCTTTAAAAGTACTATACAACATAAATATAAATGGAAGCTCTGGTGAGACTACGCGTTTGCGTCTGCGCAGACTGTGGCCTCATAAGTACATACATCTGAATTGCTGGTTTAGTGTGACCATGTAAAGGCCCCAAAACCGTAAGGAAATTATCACAAACTTTTCCTGTTTTAAGCTAGATTTGCTAATATATCTGCTATAAACAGACATGTTTTACAAGGAAAATTCGCGAAACCCATTTGTACCAAGTGTCCGTATAATGGAATATTTGCAAACCTTGCGGACTTGCACGACATACTATAGAAAGGGTTTGCAGTATTTGTTTTCATAACATCAATAAAACCTTTTTTTTTTTTTTGAAATCCTAGTAAAAAAATAAAGGATCAGTGCAAAATGATAATTGCCATAGGATTGTTTGGGTTCATTCAGCATTAACTATTTGCCCATTAGGTAATTTGGCAAGCTTTCTTGTCGTCTGCTGACTTTTTTCAAAATCAACCTTTTTGAAAAGTTCTTTCAGTAATACCATTAGAGTGTCACACAGTTTGCATCCAGATCAGGTCCGACGTTGAGTCGGGCCTGATCTGGGTCCAAATTGTTTGCAAAGGTTATCAGCAGACGACACTAGTAGACACAGAGTTAATGTGATAATACTCGTGCTCGTTTATAATCCTTTAAAGTCAAGTTGAACAGGACCCGAGGTTTTGAAACTTTTTTTTCATGCTCAACTCAACTGAGCATAAAATTAAAACTCCACTTAAAAACTTAAATGCTGAAAATAATGTTTTTTTTTCTAGTTTTAGAACTCTCTGATGCTGTGTTTATCCTGCTAATAAATGTTAAAATGCCAAAGAGCATTAACATTTAAGAGTAGAGTTAAGTTCATGCTCATTTGAGTTGAGCATGAAGAAAGTTTTATGACCTGGAGACCAGGCTTCAAAATCGAGCCAATAATTCTTCACCAAAAGTTTGTGATGGCTCTAGTTTTTGATTTAATCACAGGAAAACGTACACAATGCAATCTACATCATGAAGTTAAATATACTGACGTCAACTAAAAACGCCTCATTCATTATCACCGATTTCTTAGCGATGATATACAAAAATAAAAAGCCACCTACTGCTTCTTTATGTATAGGTTGGGTGATGTTGGAAAATGATTTTTTGTCATGAGAGAGGCTTTATGATGTGTCTTTCTGATGATAAGCAGGCTGATGTTATTGATGCGTTTAACACTACATCCAGATATTTGGACGATATTTTAAACATTAATAATGTTTATTTTGACAATATGGTCAGTCAAATATACCCTTCAGAGCTCAAACTGAATAAAACCAATACCTTTGATACCGAAGCCACATTTTTGGACTTGCATTTGTCAATTTCTAATGATATTGTTTCTACCAAAATTTATGATAAACGTGACGACTTTGATTTTGAAATTGTCAATTCCTCATTTTAGATGGTGATGTTCCTCGTTCTACATCATATGGAGTCTATATCTCGCAACTCATTCGTTTTGCTAGAGCATCTAGCTATGTTGCAGACTTCAACACTCGCAATAAATTGTTAAGTCAGAAACTTCTTAAACAAGGCAAACTTCGCAAAAACATTTTCAAAATTTTATAGACGATACTATGATTTGATTTCTAAATTCCAAGTTGGACTAAAATCTCTCTTGCGCCAAGGACCTTTGGAACCTGATTTCTATGGTGACTTGGTGTATAAATTGAAGAAGATCGTTGGCTCTAATAATTTTTCAACGAAGTTCATAAAAGTAATTTCCCATTATAAAAAGATTGGCTATAACATTAATGTATTGCAACAGACTGCATGCTTGGTGGTCAACCCAATCATGGTTGGCAACTTTGTTTTCCTCTTTAATTGCACGCCGGTGGGTCGGACTTCAGACTCTATAATGGTTCCAACTTAAAGACTTATCTATTGATGAGATGGTAGGGGCCTGATGCTTTGGCTGTTTGTTGGGCCCACCGGGGTTTACCTGTTGGATTTCATTTGCTCCGGTATTCAGTTTTATTTACAGTTAAGTCCTTATCTATGCTTTATCTCCTTGTTATATCTTGATTTATATGTTCTAGGAGATGATGCTTTGATAAGTTAGGGGTCTTTTATGCAAACCAAACATCTTTGTGTCTTGATCAACATCTGAATTAAGGGTGAGGTTGGCGCCGTTAAACCGGTTTAAGCCCTCCAGTAAAATATTTTACTGACCGTTTCAAGGCGGTACTTCTTTTGTGGATCTTTTATGTTTTTGTTCTGTCTTGTGATTGCTATGTCTTTGTGCGCGTCTGTTTTTATGTGCTTTGTGGTAACCAGCTGGGAAAGGGCTGACCTCTTGGCTCTCGTTTGTGGTGTCTAACTGTGAGTTTGTCACTTTCCCATTGGTATCCTGGGTCAGGTGTGGTACTTGATTGTATCGATTCCTGATCTTTGCACCCTTACCGTAAGGCTTACTTTGATTTGAAATGCAGGTGACGATTTATACCGATGACGTCATACAGGCTCAACGTACACATGACGGCATTATGCATCAATCGCTTATGATTTCAATTTGAATTTGCACCCAGTTTGCGCCGTTAATGTTTTGCTAAACAATTAACAAATTTTGAATTGTTTTTTCAAACAGTTGCGCTTGCGAGTAATAACTTTATGAAATTATGACGTCATATTAAAAGCAAAATGTATGTTCCGTTTACGAAACTTGCCAACATCCTCGGTTTAATTAAATAATGGAAAAATGATAAGGGGGTACATTAAGTAATGTACACAGAATATCCCTACATAAAATTTCGTCATTTGAGATGAGCTGTAACGCCCAATGGCCAGTCGTTGGTCTACGTTAACGTCATCCAAAACGGCTGTCTAGAACACGTGCCAGATTGCGTTTCCTCAGGAATCGTCGCTGGTTAAAGACTAATGACTTTTGCAAATGATTCGTAACAATATTTTCACCCACTTTGTTAAGTCATGACGTTTACGCTTTACTGAAATGCATGGTGAAAAGGTGGGTGGGGCATGTTATTTTGTTCAGCAGACGCATACAAACATTGTCTGGACATTATAAACGCATTTTTGGTAGCATAGAGACGGTTTTACAATGATTAAACACGTTTTTCGTGTCAACAGATTGGGTCTGGAAACAAAACAAATGTGGCTAAAATGTTGTGTCACACGAAACTTGTGACCCATGTCTCAAACCGAGGTCGTTTTCTCATCATCAAATATTCTTTTAACGATGTTGTTTTCATGAGATACGCTTGACTGATAAGATGTTATAATGCACTTAAATTCATAACTTTAGTCTGATCAGCCTAAGAGATATTCACGTTTTACTTTTAGATGAGGCGTTTTTCTTGACGTCAGTATACATATTGCGGATCTTTGAAACTTATATGAGCTTGCTGATTAGATTTTGGCACTTGTCTTTTATAGATATCCAGTGGGTCTAGGCCGGAGCCTATCTTTGCTTTTGAACTTTGTGTATGCGGTCAGTGAAGGCTCTGATGAGACTGTGTATGCGCAGGCTTATCTGAGCATTCGTTCCTCGCCGATACAACAGTACCAAAATCTCGTGTGCAACAATGACAACCCTCATGTAAGTTGACCTTTATTATGCATAACTGAGATATATCCTGTTTCGAAAACCGTGTAGCTCTAGACCAGCAGCAGGATCCACACTGTTCTTACTTTGTTGATCAAATGATTTCAAATATATGGTATTTGGCAGTAAATTGGATTGAAAACATGGGAGGGAATGAAGTACATATTTAGAGCTAACTTAGCGAGAAAGAACGTAGCGTGAAAAAAGATGAACAGTGGGCCATCCTTTTATTTGCATTATTTGTGATTTCTAAGTGTGTGTAAAACGATTCATTTTCCTTTCATTCCTGCCATTTCCTCTTCCGTGAGATATTTTCCAACTATTTCAAAAGTCTTTTGCCAGAGTGCTTCTTGTTTGCTTTTATCTCTGAAAGAAAAATAGTGTAGAATATCATTAAAATATAGGAAAAATCAAGTATGTTAGCCTGTTCACGTAGTGCAGTTAGTATTAAAAGTAAGTAAGAGTGCAAAGCTCAGGAATCCATACAATCAAGTACCACACCTGACCCAGGATACCAATGGGAAAGTGACAAACTTACAATGAGACAACACAAACTAGAGCCAAGAGGCCAGCCCTTTCCCAGTAGGTGACCACAAGGTAGCAATATTAAGCTCAGAAACAAAACATTTCATGAATTTAGCAGCTTACAGTTGTACATATAAAAAATAGTAATAGAGTATGATCAGGAAATACCACAATCACAAAATGCAGACAACCCCGTGGTACCGCGAGGAAGAGCCGCTCAACCATCACGAGACACTAGGAAGACAAATTAAGCAAAGCAATCAGCTCTCTCTTCTCCATCAAGATGATTGCAATACTAGAATGGACATAAAGTAATGTACATCAAAACATAGAACAATTACAGACTCCCACAATGGGAGTAGCAATAAACAAAAAGTCAACAACAACAGAACCACCCCCTTAGAACGGACAGCAGCCTAAGCCACCGGGGGCTTAAATGCATTTTACTGGTACCAAATCTTCGCCCTAGATACTGCTGTTGTTGAAGTACAAGAAATGTTCAATTTGTGCCACATCATAATACATGTAAAACCGACACATTCTTGTACCACTTCAAAATACATGTAATTCCAACAGAATTTTGTGCCGATCCGTAATACATGGAAAACCAACATAAGTTTGTGCCACATTTAATATGAAACCAACATCATTTGTGCCACTCCATAATACATAAAACCATGATAATTTGTGCCATTCAATAATACCTAAAACCAAAACAATTTGTGCCACACCATAATGCATAAAAACCAACACATTTGTGCCACAGCACAACGCATTTAAGACCAACATAATTATGTGCTTAATCATACTCCATGAAACACCAATAATACCTTAAAAACCAGTAGTCGTTTGTGCCAAATCCATAATGCATGTAAAACCAACATTTTGTGACATTCAATAATGCAAGTAAAAAGAGGACAAAGATCAGGAATTGATACAATTAAGCACCGCACCTGACCCAGGATACCAACGGGAAAATGACAACGTCACAATTAGACATCACAAACGAGAGCCAAGAGGTTAGCCTTTTTCAGGCAGGTGACCACAAGGCATCAATAAACAGAAGCCCGTGAAAGCATCACAAAAACAAGATTGAAATAACATAAATGATCATGTAAAATCAACCATTTGTGCCGCTCCATAATACATGAAAATACAAAGAAAAGTGTTGCGACTCCATACTGTATGTAAAACCAAACAATTAGGCCACTCCATAATACACGTACACCCAACATATTGTGCCACATAATACATGAAAAAAAACAACTAAATTGTCGCCACTCCATACTTATTATGTAAAACCAAAACGATTTTGTACCCATAATACATGAAAAAAATATGTGCCCCGTCATATTTACATGTAAAACCATCATACATTTCACTTCACAATAGATGTTAAACTATCAAAATTTCGCGCCATCCATATTGCATGTAAAACCTAAGCTGTGCGTTAATGAAATACTCGAATCGTTGGGCTAGTGCATGCTATTTCTGTACTTATCACATATGCGACAAAGTAAGTAAGGGTGCAAAGATCAGGAATCGATACAATCAAGTACCACATCTGACTCAGGATACCAATGGGGACGTAACAAACTCACAGCTAGACACCACAAACGAGATTCAAAAGGTCAGCCCCTTCCCAGCAGGTGACCACAATGCACATATAAACAGACGCATATAAATGCATAGCAAATACAAGACAGAAAAAAAACATAAAAGATCCACAAAAGAAGTACCGCCTTGGAACGGTCAGTAAAGTTTAAAGCCTTTTATAGACGTTAATGTAGACGTATCCAGCAGGGATAGAGCTGTGTTCATCTCTATATGAGCCGTGACCTTACCGGGCCGCGTAGCGCAGTCGGTAACGTGTCTGGCTACAGATGCGTGTCTGACTGCAATTCCTGGGGTCGCGAGTTCGATCCCGGCCCGGTCCCGTACTTTCGTGGAGATTGATCATGAAATAATTTCTAGGCTCATTCTCCTCCCTTCCGCTGATTCATTCAAGAAGGGTTGTTGTCAGTTACAAGCGAAAGTATGTGCACTAATTACTGGTTATCCGCTTGTTCAAGCCTGCCCAGGAAAAGGTGTGGTTAGGTGAACTGACCGTCCCGCAATGACCATAGCTGTTGACTTGAGACGTAAAGCAACAAAACAAACAAATGAGCCGTGACCTGTGATTTCCAACAATGTAGCATTTTGACATGTATGGACTCAGACGAGCCTCTGCAGCCTCCTTTTAAGCTTAGAAACTCCAAATGGTGTTCAGTCAGTAGCTTAACACTCATAGAATATTCAAGCGACTAGCGAAGGCTCTGATCAGACTGCGTGTATGCGCAGGCTGGTCTGGGCCTTTGCTGGTCGAACAAAAGACATTCTTGGAAATCTCATGTCACGGCTCATATATACTTTATGTAGGCGACCAGCGAAGGCTCTAGCAAGTCTGCGCATATACACAGGTTTGCCTGTGCATTCATTGCTCGATGATACGATACGTAATGGAATCTCGTGTACTGGCCAAATTTGCCGAGTCTATCTATAATATCTGCTCATTGCGATCGAAACGGACATATTTCATAAATAATAACAGCTTATTTAAACATACTAAAATTCATATATTCTTTCTATAAATAAAAATTTATCCTTTACAATTTACCAGAAAAGTAGCTCAAATGTCCGTTTATTCAAATACTTGAACCATTAACACATGAAAAAGAGGGCCATATTGCACCGTTATAAACCTAAGCACACAATATCTCGTATTGCGCAAGGTCTTAACTGATTTAGGAGGTACAGTAAAACCTTTGTAAAACGGCCACTCTCAAAGAGACCGAAAATGGGTTGCAAGACCAATTATCGCTAAATACAGGTCAAAAGTATTGCAGAATGCCTCAATGTGAGCATTTGGCAATACTTTTGGTCTTCATTAAGCTACCATTTGTCATTAAGATCTTCGTTTTGTCAATTTTGAGTGGCCGTTTTACACAGGTTTTACTCTATAAAGGTTGTTATAGTACCATGGTTGCCCACCAGAACGGGAGGTAATAAAGCTGGTAGCCTATATCCACCAATGGGCAGACAAGCGGCCAGGTTATAAATATGATTTTGAATTTCTTTCTGTGGATAAACGGATATCCCTATTACATACCTTGACGTCGCTGAGGGTCTTTCTGTTTTAAAATCCGAGAAGTACATGCCTCTCACTCCAGCATACTTAGGGTTCACCGTACAATCAATGCTGCATTTAGCACCATCCTCTGCCTTTGAAGCTAATTACAAAAAAAACTTACAGTAAAACCGTAAAACGACCAAACTCAAAAAGACCAAAAAATGGTTTTCAAGACTGACTATCGCTTAATGCAGGTCAAAGCAGAATACTCCAAGAGGAGCTCTGCAATGCTTTCGACCTTCATTAAGCTACAATTTGTCATTAATATATTTGTTTTGTCTGTTTTGAGTGGCCGTTTTACACAGGGTTTACTGTATGCAATATATGAGCCAGATGATTTAAAATGACACTTATCAAAGTAGGGGATATTCAAATATTAAAACTTATAGCCCTTACTAATGTCATGTTTCTGAAACAACTAGCATTTAGGCAAATCATCTCAACGACAATATGAATAAAATTTCTAGGATTAATCTGTTCACGTGTTTCCCAGACAACCATATTTAGACCAGGGGTAGACGCTCAATTTCACATGAAACTATCAAGGTGACGAATTATGTATTGACTATGGGTTTTAAAAAGAAAATATCTATTATACTTTATTTGTTATGTGATCTCAATATCCTCAATTTCAGGAATAAATAGTTAAAATCTGTCAATTTTCAGCGAAGCGTGTCATTTTTCACCATCAAATCTCCTAGAAATAGCAATTATGATACGTAAAAAAAATCTTTAAAAACAACAACAAACTTTCCAAAATGTACCTTTAGCATACATTATTAAAAGCACGTCATTTTTTTTATTTTTTGTTGTGAGATTTTGGGCCTTAACCCCTGGTTTTGTTGGCATGCACTTAAATCCACACGACTCAATGTTCAGCTCTCAAATTAAGCAGAAAAAAACTGGCTAACACATCCCTCAGTGAAAAGACAAATTTATTTAGGCCGCAAATCAGGTGTTTAATTTATATATTTTTGTGGACAGTATATACACACACACAGCTCAATATGTTTTTTACTGAAAATGTTTTCTGCTCTGATCTGGGTCCATATAGTTGCAATATGAGAGAGCAGACGACTCTTGGGCTAAAACTAGTAGATAAGTCCCGTTGATGTCATTTCTAAACATGTATGAATGATTGATATCACATATGGCATAAATCTTGGTTTTGTGACAATGCCATTTGAAAAATAATTTGTTGCTCAACTCAAAGGAGTTTTTGACTGCTAAGTTACTAAAACAAGGCTATAGATATCATGAACAATATAAAGAATTTTCTTAATTCTACCGAAGACACCTCGAGTTGATCGTTAAATGCAATGTTGGGTTTAAAACTTCTGCACTAAAAAATACCAGAGCTTGTATTTTATGGCAATTTAGTTTTTATATTCAAAAGAATTATTGGAAAACCTTCAATTCCTGATCAGTTCTAAAATATCATTAAGCATATGGGCCTCGTTGCGAGAAAACCTGTCTTCGGGGTTTCCGACAAAGCGAGACTCAAACAAGTCTAATCAGCTACAGAGACTAGCTAGAAAATTGAAATTTCACCTGTAACAAGTTAACATATGCTACTTTCCAAAATGCGAACAACAAAGGCGCTGATCAGACTGCGCGGATGCGCAGGCTGGTCTGCGCCTGTGTTGTTCGCAAACCCCCGAAGACAGGTTTTCTCGCATCGAGGCCCATATAAAGGATGGGATATAGCATTGAAATTTTGCGGCAGTCTGCATACCTGTTTATAAACACAATCACAGTTTCCTCTCTCCACGACGGTGGGTCAGGCCTCAGATTCATAGGCAACCCTGACCCAAAACTTTCACCAGTGGGTCGGTGTCTAATGTTTGTCTTTGGCTTGGCCCACAATGTCTCAATTGGGATATTCTTTAGATATGACTGTTGTGAGTTAAGGGCCAAATTCTTTGTTTCATCACAGTACGTTATTTGATTTGATTGTTTCCCTTTGATTGCGCATTGCATAAGTTACAAAGCCTCCACACGAATTAAACATTTTTTGTGATGGACAACAGCAAAATCAACGGCGAAGATTTTGGCGAAATAATTGCTTTAATCCCCCTATAGCTTCAGCTGCAGTCCGTTCTATGGCGTTGCTTCCAATGTTTGCAGGGTTTTGTAGTTTGTCTCGTTTTGTAATGCAGTTCTAAGTGTCCATTCTAGTTTTGCAATCATCTGGCTGAGAGAGAGAGACAGAGAGAGAGAGAGAGAGAGAGAGAGAGAGAGAGAGAGAGAGAGAGAGAGAGAGAGAGAGAGAGAGCTGGTGGGTTTACTTTAATTGTGTTCCTGCTTGTGTGTGGCTGTAATTGTTTTGTGTCTCTACCTCGCGATGACGTGGGTGCTATGCAGTATGTGACTGCGGTATTTTCTGGTCCTACTCACTTACAGTATCATATGAAATTTGAGATGGATGGGCCTAGTAAATTCAGAGATGAAGATGTTTCGGGACGTACGCTAGACAGACGGAGTGATAATGGACGTTATAGCCTTTGAGATACTTATAGCTGCTTACTAGTAGTAACTCACCAAAGCATACAGCACACTTTACTAGACAACCAAGACAGCCAGGTGCTGCATTCCCAATGGTCGTTCCAACAACACCCGGATGTATACAATTGATCGTTATGTTTTCCCCTGTACTATTATGTTCAATCATGCTAAACATCTGCATTATCTATAAATAGAAATGAAAACCTGTCTTAAGCGGCCACTGCAAAATAGACATAACAAAGGTCATAAAGACAAATGGTAGCCTAATGCAGGTCGAAAGTATTGCAAAATGCTCCCTTGGAGCATTCTGCAATACTTTTGACCTGCATTAAGCGATAATCGGTCTTGAAAACCAGTTTTGGTCTTCTTTTGTGTGGTTACTTATGGCAGTTTTTACTGTACATTGACGTTTCCAAACTACGCACAGACTGCTATTCAAAAGTCACCTGACCAATGCAACGACAACGGCCCACTTCGAATCGAACTATAGTTCCGACTATAGTAACTAAAGTTTGATTCGAACATTGATAGTCGCTACCAAAGTGACGTCACGAATCTACTAGAGAACAACGGTGGTAGGTCAGAGCACCGTTACTCTAGTAGATTGTCTGGTTCCCTCCTCTAGACCTATCTAGTAAGACGGTTACCAGATATGTCAGTAGCCTCAAAATTATTCCTTTTACAAAATAAATCATTGCTGTGTTCTTTATATATTCGGTCCCATTTATTTGAAATTGTAAATTAGAGTGGGCTGTGCAGTATATACACATCCTGTCGTCTACGATGAAGATACGGGGCTATTCACTTTGTTTACTTTCAAAACCAACTAAAGTTACAACTGCAGCCGCCCGGGTGTAAACATGCGAGCGCACCTATTACGTAAGAACTTTAGTAGGAACTTTATTTGAAGTGGGCCAACTTTGCACGTACCATAGCCACAAAATCGCACGTAATCAATATCCTACATTTAATCGAGGGTTTCGTTGCTATGTAATTTTTCATGCGTTTCTCATCTGCTGATTTTTTTAAAAGCATCGTTTTCGAAAACATCTACCATCATAGTGGACCGAGATCAAGCCCAACATTTTGTCGAGCCTGATATGGCAAAGGTTATCAGCAGACAACACTAATAGACAATAGTAAAAGCAGGCGTGGTTTTCAAAAAGATGAATTGTTGAAAACAATACCGATAGTTAGGTGTCCAAAATGACGTTTTTAACGTGTAAAATAACATAATTTTCTAATATTTGAACCGGAAAAATAATGCAATTAGTCGCAGGACATACACTACTTGTTACAGACTAATAATTAAATGCAGCGAAAAAACATGAGTTGTTTTATCAGTTTATCTTTATTATCTAATTATCTAAGATTTAAAACATATAGACAGAATAAGTATAATACACACAATGTAACTTTCGAGCAACAAAATCGTATTATTTTGAAGGAATCGTTTTTGAAACTGAAAATAACAATAGTTATTTATATATAATAATAATAATAATAATAATAATAATAATAATAATAATAATAATAATAATAATAACAAAATCATTTTTCTTGTCCTTTTGGCACCAGTCCTTCCCAAAGGACTACATATTGGATGTTCCCTGAAAATGGAAACCTCTTGCACACCGAAGAAGAGAACAAAGATTAACCTTACTCTTCAAGATCATCAACGGCCTGATAGCTATTCCTGCCACCAATCACATAGTATTCAACACAAGACCATCAAGATCCGGACATAATAAACAAATCAAAGTTATTACCACCAACACTGATATATATACTTAACAAACGAAAATAAAAAAAATAAAGAATATCTATCTATATATACTTAACAGCAAAAGAAACGCATATTTTGCATATTTCTATATTGTATAAATGCGGTGTTAAATACGTTTTAATGATGTGAAGGTATCACTGATGCACGGAACATATGTATAATCAAATGCATCACAAACGGACAGCTCATTGGAATAATGCTTATAAAGGGGGATAACTCTGGGCGTAGTGAAATAACTCATAATCAAGACGAACTTCATGATGTTGTATGCCTTAATCCACTGAATGGGTTTTAATGAAAATCATTCTGCGTCATAATCCGGACATACAGACTACTTTTAAAGGTTAAAAAGTCCGAAATTCTTCAATATTGACCAATGTGAACAAACTCCATTATCAGACAATTAGCCGGAAGTGTGTATAAGACAAGCAAGTAAGTGTCCAACCAACTGTTTTAAACGGTTCTGTTGGACAGCACCTTACTTGACATTAAGCATAATGTACCAGATTTTCTTACATCTCAGCGATTTCGGTGGTTTTCAAGACCAATGTAAAAATAATGGAAAAATGAAGATTTTTGGATCTACAGTATTATTCCTACAGCAATTATTTTTAAAAGTTTTTGGCTTTTTTCTTATTTGTTACATTGTGTTGTTGTGACATGCAGCGAAATTGGATTCAAAACGTGGCTCTTCCAATGTACGGCACTGTTTTGGCGTTTTTGTTGCATTAATTAACAAAAAAATCATAATCGACTGTGTAATGACGAATAAAATGGCCCAGAATGAACGCATGAGTCTGGTCAAACATATTCATATAATTTAGGGTAAATTTTGATCACGGTTTCTGGTATTTAATGGATATTGAATAATATGCGTTTCTTTTGCTGTCTAGTATACAAGAACTTATTTTCCCCAGAACCATTAAAGATTGGAATTCGTTATCAAAGTGCAGTTAGTTCATACACTGTGAATGGTTTCAAGGACTCTATTCCGTGCTACTAAGTCGCCCCTGGATAACTTCTGCTTAGTGATTGAGCCACTAGATAAAAAATACGAAAATGAAAAAGTATCTTTCATCTCATATAATTACACTTTTCATGAAGCAATGAATGCAACTTTCCAAGCAAGATTCAAATATGAAAACCAATTGAAAATGAAAATATTACCTGATATAACTTTGATCTAGCGTAATAATCTATAATTGGATAATCCTCTGGTCGACCGTCGTAGTTGATAGTTTGTAGATCAAAATTGGCACTGGGGTGTATCTTACTGGACATGTTGAATATCCTGCAATCTTCTCCCGATCGTTTCATCACTGGTAACAACTTAGCAGTCAGGATAAAGTGACTGAGGTAGTTTACCTGTAGGGTAAAATCAGGTAACTTCGGACATCAGGTAAAATTCGGACAGCGACCTTGTTTGTTTGATATTTTAATTATTAGAATAAAAGATAATTGAACTAAGCAAACAGTGAAAATTCTGATGAGACGGCTCATAAGGAGCCGTCTCATCTGGATTTCTACTGTTTGCAAATCTATGCCCCAATTTACCTTATGTCCGAAGTTACCTGGTTTTACACTAATGTCCCTATTTAGTTAATTTACCCATTAATATGACCAAAATGGAATTTCTCACTTTTATCAATTGGACCAGTCCATTTCCGTTTTAAGGGTTGATGGGTGGTAGTTTTCATTGTTATTCAAATTTTGATAGAACATTCTATAAGCAAATAGGGGAGACCCTGATCAGACACCGCGTTAAGCTGCATCTGGTCTGGGTCTCCAATGTTTGCCTTTGTCCCACAAATAGTACGCTAGGCTTAAATGTGTTAACAGGGCCAGAGAAATCAATGTCTTGCGCAACACGATGTTTACAAATTTGAGAGAATTCTATCTCACGTCAGACCAACCCAGAATTAAGGATAAAGTGACGTCATCATGTCATGTCGTATCTCAGCGTATCCAGGAGTTTCTGGGAGCATTTTTCATAAAAAAATGCAGTTTTTATAGAGTTCATTAATCGTGCGTAGGTAGGATAAACAAAATACGTCGCGAGGATCACTGTTTGGCGTCACGAGGCTTACAGAGTGATGACAAACGGTGGTTACAAGGAACGGATTTTTCTATCCCATGTGACCTCGGCCTTTTGACTCCAGGGTCATATCGGTTATTTGAACACCATGGTGTGATATACATCCAATAGGCAATTATTGTGCCAACGTTGAACAC
This sequence comes from Loripinus fragilis, assembly GCA_964019695.1. Classification (NCBI taxonomy): domain Eukaryota; kingdom Metazoa; phylum Mollusca; class Bivalvia; order Lucinida; family Lucinidae; genus Loripinus; species Loripinus fragilis. The sequence goes on along the minus strand of OZ026517.1, from coordinate 1,844,949 downwards.
CTTTCCCCATAAGATGAAATACGAGCTTGAGTTTTGAAAGATTTGAAGTAAATTTTACCTTTGACTTTAAGGTCATCTTATGCCGAGATTGTTTGCCTTTGATGAGATGGATGCTGCTTATGCCAAGTTGGTTATTGTACACACCATAGACAATAATTGTGCTAACATGAACACCCTTGGTCAAATAATGGTAAAGGAGTTCTAAGGAAAGTTACTTTTCTCCACAATATTGACTTTTTGCTTTTTTATATGTCTCTATGTATGCTGAGATGATTACATTGTCATTCAAAGTCGATTGTTTTTCGCCCATATCAAAACCCATATGATTAGGTGTTGTTCTGACGTCAATATTGTACAACAGCACACATCTTTATGTCAGATGGATAACATACTGTTCCTGTTCATCTGACCCTCGGGTATCCTCAACCATACCCTGCATCTCATCTTCAGAGTTTGTAATCAACGCCATGTCATCTGCAACCGTTATGTAAGGGACACAAATACTGCATATATCATGTCAATGTTTCTGTCCTCTAACACTTTCAGATGTGGGTTGTTGTATCTTTTGTAATGGGACGTCGACAGAACTCCTCCCTGACGAACACCTTGACGTATGACAACTGGTGCTGATTATTAAATTTCCTATTTGACTGAGGTTGTCATGTCGCTATAGAAATCTCGAATCAACAGCCTGTCGTTTCCAGTTATTTCACCAATATACATTTCCCTCAACAACAGTACATGGTTGACAACATTGAAGGCCTTCTGCACATCAAGGGCAGCCACAAACAGTAGTTTTCTTTTGTTCTTAGCCTCGTTCATACATTTAGTTAGGATCAGCACTGCTCCCATTTAAGAGCATTCAGCAGTAAATCCTTTCTGTAGTCAGGATTGAATTTCTAGCTTTCATTCAACACATGCTCTAATATGTTTAGGATGTCTGGTGTGGCCGTTATTCCTCTATAATTAGATGACTTAGATTTTTACCCATAATTAAACATTGAGGTTAGTATACCTTCCTTTAGAATGGGGGAGATACGACTCTTGTCTGACCATGTAGCTTAACAAATCCAGTACATACCTATCTATGAGGGGTGATCAGAAAGTTCGCGGAAAAGGGCTATTAAATCGCATTGCTTTTATCGATTTCAATGAAAATTCATAGATATAAACTACCATTTATAGCAAGTTGACTGAAATAGAAATTTAGAAATGTGACGTCAGACGTATGAGCACGAGGCGCCGCTGTGACGTCACTTCGCTGGGACCGGCCCATCTGTACCCCTGGGTTGCTTTATGGGGCTAAAACTCATAGTTGTGATTGAAATGATTAGTAGTTTTCATGGAATATAGTGTTCTGTCATTCTTTGAACATAATATGATGTTATTCTATGTTATTCCCCTGCTATATGTATTAAAATTAATAGGTTTCAGTCCGAAGGGCAGGCCTAAAATGCGTCAATTTTTTTTTACTTTTTGTACATTTGAAATATACAAACTTATTTTCTTGTCAGTTGTCACCAAAATATTTATAATGTCGGACTTAACTATCAATATAAGATCTTCTGTCCTGAAAAGGGGTGTTTTTTTAAGTGTGTAAATAGTTTCTTTTAAAGAATTAACATGCAAACAACAGGCAATGGGTTCATAGGGATTGAAAGTTTTGCCTTTTGACAGTACTGTTATTCGTTTCAATTTACAACATTATCCGTTAGATATAACTCGTTGAAAGTTTCTATTGAAGAGGAGTAAATATGTCGTTAGATACGCATGAAACGCAATATGGGCTATCACAGCATAATAAACTTTTACAGAACATTGAAGTTTAATTGGTTGACTGTGTAGAAAAACGTGAAAATGCAACGTTAAATAGTCCGGTTCGCTCTATATAGCATTAGCCTTGACGACCACTGTAACGCACGTAGACGACTTACACCAAGCATGTTGTAACCAATCAACTGCATATGTGTTGCAGTATTAAGGGCTGTAATTCCAGCTCTTTTGATCAAACGATTTATAAAATGGCAACTTTCTGATCACCCCTCGAAGTACTCCTATGTTGATTTCGTGCGCGTCTGTTTATTGATGCCTTGAGGTCAGCTGACATCTTGGCTCTCATTTCTGATGTCTAATTGTGAAGTTATCACTTTCCCATCGGTAACCTGGGTCAAGTGTGGTGCTTGATTGTATAGATTCCTGGTATTTGCTCTCTTTCTTACTTTGAAGTGCTCACTAGTCAGTTTCAAATATCAGCTGCCTTAATTGTCTTTAATTATGACAATGCATATGAAGTTCTTTTATGGTGATTAACTTTTTGGGGGTTGGTAGTTAATTTACATTTTTACAAAATATGTCCTTTTGCACTATGTTAAGGTGCAGCTGATCAAACTTCTCACACTGTAGAGGTTCAGTCACATTCCCAAAATGCTTAGCCCATCCTGATACATTGCTTCCGGTGCGTCACACACAGTACCATTCACTATGTTAGCCTTAACACCATTGTTATTTCACTTTCTTTGTTGGTTTATCAGTTTTGCAAATGTCCTAGAATCAGAGCTAGAGTTCAATTTTTTTCAACCTTATCTACTCTCTGGTCTGCAGATGCCCTTCGTTGTTCCGTCCTTATATTTTCCTTGCTTCTCTTCTCTGTATATTCAATGGGTGATCTCCATCTTTTGGTGAACAACATGGTTTCCACTCCCACCATATTACCCCGGCATCCAATTTAGGTTACCTTGCACCCCCCCAGGACAATTTTTCATGGGTGCCAAATTATTCATCGGGACCCCCTGGATGGGAAACGAAGGTGTCCTCAAAAAAATTTTGGTTTGGGCTATGTGAAATTGCATGGTTTCTATGCCAACCCATAGCGAATTTGAGAAGGGGGGTCTGCCTATAAAATTACTCATATCTCAGCTGTTACTTATCCTAGACTACTAAACTTAATACCAAATTAAAGCTTAGACATATGCCTAATATCCCCTTGTTGCATATGGAAATTATCTAATTTGCATATTCATAAATATTTATGAAAACATTAAAAATGTGTTTCACGAATGGGGGTATATGTACAAGATCAATAATACCTCAGCTGCTTTTAGTCGTAGAGTACTAAAATTTGTACTAAAATAAAGCTAAGACATAGGCCTTCTATTCCATGGTCAAATATGCAACGTACCTTATTTGCATAATTTGCATATTCATGAATATTAATAAAAACGCTAAAAAATAAGGGAAAATCATTACAAATATAAATAGGCTGATTTCATCCCAATATTGTCATTGTTGCATGTTTTAATATAATCAATGTTACAATTTGACAGGTCCAATCATCCAGTGGTCCTATATGAATATTATCTCATTTGAATATTCATGAAAATGCCTGAAAACTTAAAAAAATGAGGGAAAATCACGTAAAAACTATAAGCCGAGGGGATGGGTTAAGGTATGATCTATTTTGCACTCCTAGGGCCTTTTAAATTCATGCCAAATTGTTCAGTGGGACAATCAGAATCCGAAATGAAGTTCTCCTCACAAGAAATTAGGTATGGGCTACGTAAAAATGCATGGTTTCCATGGCAACCGCTTATATGATTCTCGAGATTGGGGGGGGGGGGTAGGCCTACAAATTCAATCATATCTAGGGTTCTACTTATCCTAGAGCACTAAAATTGGTGTCAAATGAAAGCTTCGACACATGTTTTTCTTCTTGTGGTCAGATTTGTAAATCATCTAATTTGCATATTTATGAATATTAATGAAAACCTACAAAAATGAAGTAAAATCTTAAAAAAACAACATAAATGAACATATTTCAGCACAAAAACATCATCAAACCACCATTGTTGCCAGTTTTTATATCCTCAGTGATTCAATTTGATAAGTTCTTTCATCCAGTGGTCCTATATGAAAATTATCTCATTTGCATATTCATGAATATTAATGAAAAGTTTTGTAATTAAAGAAAAAATCTTAGAAAAATTAAGGGATGTACATATAAAATGACAAATATTTCACCTACCATGTGTTCCAGTGTATCAAACCTAGTGCCAATTAAATGCTTAGATATTGTACTTTTACCATAAGGTATAATATGAAAAATATTTATCATGAATATTCGTGATTTTTAATGTAAACAGAAGAAAAGAAAGAAAAATTGCGGCAAAAATCAAGGGGGTGCACTTCCAAAATTACATATCTCAGTAGTTAAGTGCCCAATAGTGCCAAACCTGATTTTAAGTCAATGCATAGACACAACATGTTTACCAAAATGATCCAATTTATAACAAATCAAATTTAAATTCTCATGAATATTGATGAAAACGTGAGAAATTAAGAGAAAATACAGGAAAATTAAGGGGGTATAGCTACAAAGTGATTCATATATTGGCTTCCAATTGCCCAATAGTAACAAGCTTGGTACCATATCAAACAGCATAATCCTAAGTAAAATTGAGTAAAAGAAAAAAGTATAAAATTTATAACAGCTGAGATATGAGTAATTTTGTAACTACACTGCTATGAATTTGTATACATTTTTTTCTTGCATTTTTAAAGGGTTTTTTATTAATATTGATATTAAACAAATTAGTTAATTCTTATATCTTCCCACTAGGTAAATCTGCTATGCATAGACTTTAATTAAGTATATTGTTTGCTACTCTAGGCCAATTAGCAGCTAAGATATTGGTTATTTTGTAGGTATACCCCATTCATTTTCTGCGATTTTTCTCTTTATTCTAATGTGTATATTAATTTTCATGAATATGTAAATGCGACAACTGGCAAATATAACCATTGAGATAAAGGGCTGTATCATAGCAATAAGTTGGCACCTTGTTTGCTACGTAAGGGCCATAAGCTGCTGAGATGAGTAATTTTGTAGGTATATCCCCTTCATTTTCAAATATTATTCTCAAAATGCTCATGGTTTCATCAATATTCATGAATATTATAATATGACCGTTTTAAAATTTGATGATTTGCTAAACATACTATTGTCTTAGCATTAGTTTAAAACCAATTTTGGTACTCTAGGGCACTTAGCAATTGAGATATTATTAGATTTGAAAGTGCACCCCCTTGATTTTTCCGCGATTTTTCATTTGTTTCTTCTGTTTTAATTAAAATTCATAATTATTTATGATAACTATTTTTCAAAGCTGAACTTAAGGTAAAAGTACTATGTCTAAGCATTGATTTGGCACCAAGTTTGATACACTCGGACGCATAGCTGCTGAGATATTGGTAATTTTATACATACACCCCCTAATTTTCTGAGATTTTATCTCTCATATCTAAAGTTTTCACTAATATTCATGAATATGGATATTAGATAATTTGCATATCTAACTACCAAATAAAACTACTATGTCCAGGGATTAGTTTGGTACCATGTTTAGTAATCTAGGATGAGATGTTGTTAAGATATGAGTATTTTTTGTATGTATACCCCCAATCTTTACAGTCGGCATAATGGGTTGCCACGGAAACCATGAAATTTCAAAAACCCAAATAACATTTATTTTTGAGGACAATATTTTTTTACATTTAAGTGGTCCTATAGGACAAATTTATGCCCATAATAAAATGTCTGATGTGTTCAATTTAGGGCTGATTACCCCTGTTGCATACTATAGTTTACCCATGCTTTTTTCCATCATTTTAAGATTTCATTAATATTCATGAATATGCAAATGAGATAATTTTCATATAGGACCATTAGATAATTTTCATATAGGACCACTGGATGAAAGAACTTATCAAATTGAATCACTGATGATATAAAAACTGGCAACAATGGTGGTTTGATGATGTTTTTGTGCTGAAATATGTTCATTTATGTTTTTTTTTTATGATTTTACTTCATTTTTGTAGGTTTCCATTAATATTCATAAATATGCAAATTAGATAATTTACAAATCTGACCACAAGAAAAAAGACATGTGTCTAAACTTTAATTTGACACCAATTTTAGTGCTCTAAGATAAGTAGAACCCTAGATATGATTGAATTTGTAGGCCTACCCCCCAATCTCGAGAATCATATAAGCGGTTGCCATGGAAACCATGCATTTTTACGTAGCCCATACCTAATTTCTTGTGAGGAGAACTTCATTTCACATTCTGATTGTCCCACTGAACAATTTGGCATGAATTTAAAAGGCCCTAGGAGTGCAGGATAGATCGTACCTTAACCCTCCCCTAGGCTTATAGTTTTTACGTGATTTTCCCTCATTTTTTTAAGTTTCAGGCATTTTCATGAATATTCAAATGAGATAATATTCATATAGGACCACTGGATGATTGGACCTGTCAAATTGTAACATTGATTATATTAAAACATGCAACAATGACAATATTGGGATGAAATCAGCCTATTTATATTTGTAATGATTTTCCCTTATTTTTTAGCGTTTTTATTAATATTCATGAATATGCAAATTATGCAAATAAGATACGTTGCATATTTGACCATGGAATGAATGGCCTATGTCTTAGCTTTATTTTAGTACAAATTTTAGTACTCTACGACAAAAAGCAGCTGAGATATTATTGATCTTGTATGTATACCCCCATTCGTGAAACACTTTTTTAATGTTTTCATAAATATTTATGAATATGCAAATTAGATAATTTCCATATGCAACAAGGGAATATTAGGCATATGTCTAAGCTTTAATTTGGTATTAAGTTTAGTAGTCTAGGATAAGTAACAGCTGAGATATGAGTAATTTTATAGGCAGACCCCCCTTCTCAAATTCGCTATGGGTTGGCATAGAAACCATGCAATTTCACATAGCCCAAACCAAAATATTTTTGAGGACACCTTCGTTTCCCATCCAGGGGGTCCCGATGAATAATTTGGCACCCATGAAAAATTGTCCTGGGGGGGGGGGGGGTGCAAGGTAACCTAAATTGGATGCCGGGGTATATGTGCTTTGATCTTTTTACTGCTGTTTTTGCTCTATCCTTCCAAAATCCATTAACCAATTAGTTTAAAACCAAATTACATTGCCGCTTTAAAGATTATTTTTAAAATTAAATTTTTTTCAATGGATGAATCAATAAATATTAAAACACAGTTAAAATAGCAGGAAACTAGTGATTTTGTTTATGCATTTTTATTAGAGCTTTATAGCGTCACTTAGTCTTATAATGGCTGCCCTCCGCAATTTTCGATTCTCTAACATACTTATTGTTTATTCGATTTTGATTGAGTACGCGTCGATTGCATGGTTTAATTAGGGCTTCCTTTACATATTCACTTGCTTATAATGTTGCTGTCTGGTAGTAAAGCCGGACCACTTACCCATGTTGCTGTAAAATCTAGCTCATACAACAAGGCTGTATTAATGATTTATATCGTTATACTTGTCATATTTCTCCCCTTCGACAATTAACTTTGCATGCAAAATAACACGAGTTGCTTTTTACAAGTAGACTCTAGAACCAATTCTATGTAGAAAAAGTCAGGGAAGTACCCTTCTTTCAACCATTTTCGCAGCGCTTAATGTTATCAAGAAGGATATATGTGTCCAAGTTAAGCAATGGGTTTCAATTCCACGTACTAACCGTAAACACCGTTGTTTAAACTTCGTAGAAGAGGCAGGCCACTAACCTTCGTCGCTATAAAAGCTCATTCATACAGCAATGCTTATCGTTCTCCTTGTCACATATGTAGGTTCTTGGAATTAAAAGCAAAGGCACACACAAACGCAATAATACAATAATTAAAACTCTCGCTTCCGCGGCGTGATGACTATCAAACTAAAAGGCAGCAAAGAACTAAACCACATACCCATCTTACATTCAATTATAAACAATTATAATATATATATACTATGCACAATAAGTTAAGCAATTTCTTATGTTTCGCATCTTTTTGTGCTCATCTTTATGCAATATCGAACAATTTCAATTGCAATGAGAAGAACAGGACCTTAGGCAAATGAAACCACAAATTTACAGACGCCATCCTTTAAATAGGCTTGTGGGGAGAGCAAGAATTGCATAAGAGGTCAGTAAGCAAAATTCACATCCGTTGTAAGTAATGCTAAAATGATAAGCATGTGATTTTTCGTTTGGTGGTCTTTCATCTTTCTCAAGCATCATACGCCTATAAAAAACTATTGGTTATGTGACAGATATGATAGAGAAATCAATGACGTCAAAACGTAGTCATCATTTGATTGAATTCCTAATGTTATTGGTGTTTCAATTCAAACAAAGATATCACATGCTTACAATGTAACTCATCTTATGGTTGATTAAAACCTTAAGTTACTGAAAAATGGTGCGACGCATTTGCGAGATAACGGTGACGTTAGATTTTATCTTGAGGCTCGTGCACTGAAGCCGTGAAGATGTTTTATTCAACAGTATTTGTCTGAATGTGTTGGAAGGCATCAAGCAGTTTTTCTTGTTAATGTGGTTCAAGAAAACCCGACTAATAACACCGTTTAAAGGCGATAACGTAAAAGCATTAGTAAAAACGTCAAATTGTGAAAACTTGGCACTTTATTTCCCTGAGAAAGTTCTGAAAATTGCAGCATTTGCTATGCTTTTTTGGTTTTCAGTGACCCAACAATCGTTTGAAAATGTTTTTCGCTTCCCCAAATGATCGGAAATACCCACGTTACCCGCTAGTCTTAAAATTAAACGTTACTAGCACCGCCCCTGCGTTTTGTAATTCTGTATTGTTTTAAATGGAGACTCTTGTCAGATGATCGGCGCTTGTATCTCCATGACAGCAAATGAAACTCGAGATCTGATGTGGATGTTCTCACCCATGCAAAACAATTGCTAAACTTATTGTACATAGTATAAAAGTAAAACGTACCTGCAAACAGCATTCATATCCGTTTTCAGTCTTGGCTGAAGGATACAAACATATAAAAGGTGTAAAAATACAAAGAGGGTCTTACTCGAGTGCTCATGCTTTATTGAATTTATTAAACCTGTTGGGAAATAGCAGTAATATGCGAGGCCTGTCGAGCATTTTTCGCTTTTTCGCAACGAATTAAATAAATTCAACTACACATGGGAAAGAATGGTAGATTCTATTTAATACATGGCATTAAGACTACTTTGAAAGCACACGTGTGGTGATAATAAGTTAATATTTTGCCATCGTGTACTCAACGTTGTAATGAGCGTCATCACATAAGTTACTAAATGTGCAACCCACTAGTGGTTTACAGATTATATTGCATGGCGTTATATCACTCTCGGACGTGACGTCATGTGATAATGTGAATTTACAATTTCGTTTCGTATTTTGTCTTGGTCCGTCATGGCTCAACTTGTGGTTGTTCTTAGCTCTGACTGTCTTAGAGTCAAGAAAATTTTTTTGTATGTTAAATTTGATTGTTTCTCTGTGATGATACATTGCCAAAATTTGGAAACCTCCACGTGAGCTAGTTTTACCAACAGCAGAATCTAGGGTGAAGATTTGACCAGTAAAATATATTTAAGTCCTCCGGTGGTCTCGGTTGTTGTCCTTTCTTAAAGCAAGTAAGTATGACCAGGAAATAGAGAATACTAGGTGAGTGTCTTTTGATATCAAGTTTACCAGGCAAGGCTTTGAGAATGCTTGTTGACATCGCGAGGCTTGCCGAGCGATTCAACATGCGTTCTCAAAGCCGAGCCTGGTAAACTTGATATCAAAAGACGCGAACCTGGTATTCTATTTATCAGTTTACCTATTGTTTTACTCTCCGAACTAGCGATTATGACGTAACTTGTCGACTTTTGTGTTGATTCAGCGTCATTAGCGACGTCATTCAAAACGTGCAATGTCATCATGACCTGATAAAGGCACATGCCGTGATATAGACAACGTTTATCAGGCAACGTGCAACAATGCAATTAATATAAGAGGTGACTGATAAATGCCACAATCACACACTGTTGACCAACCCATGGTTTTGTTATCATCTTGTTGAGGAAAAGAGAGCTAGTTGATTGGCTATTATCGTGTTCTTGTGGACGTGTTTGTTTTCTGTGTCTCTTTCTCGTGGTGATATCGGTTGGTCTATGGTCTGTGATTGTGGCATTTCTTGGTAAAACACACATGCTTTTTCGCAGGTTCCTAGTTTTTTTTATCTCCCTCCGAGAGTAACAATCTTAAAGCTACCACAATCATTGCAGCAATATTTTAGAAATTTTGTAGCTTTGGTCAAGTAAATGTGTTGCTCTCTTGCATATTTACAGTAAGCAGCACATATCGCAGAGATTATCGATTATGTACTGTACTATAAATAGTTTTATCCTTTTTCAACCAACTATGAGAAAGTTGTTCTAATGCCCGGCATGACCAATTACGCTTTCTAGGTGTTCCCTGTCCTATTACTTGATAAAGGATACTCACCAAATGGTCTAAGTGCAATGCCAGCGTTACAGAAGAGAACATGTAAAGGTCTGCCAGATCGTTTGTACGCCTCAGTAAACTCTACGACTGATTTAAACGAATTTAAATCCAGTTTCATGAACTCAATGGCCAGTTCATCATAGTCAGCGATTCCCCTTGTACCACTCGCCTTCTCAACCTTGAACTCCTCGTTCATACGGGCAATAGCCTGCGGGATAAACAACATGGAAAGTCGGTTATATCCGTAAAGGCACAGCACATTTTCTCCAAGAAGTCCTCTTCGAAAACATCGTTCTGTGCGACGATGTTGACAAACAAATTATATGATTATATTCGCGATTCACTAATTGTAAGCGCTAAAAAGACAAAAGAAACACCACAAAAACCAACGGCAGCAAAAAAAAAAAAGAACAAAAAAAACATCAACAAAAAAACAAACATAAAACAAAAAAATCCCGATAACTTTGAGAACTCTTGGGAGCCAAATTTCAAGCGGATAGGTTGCTGAGGTTCATCACAAAATCAACTAGTGTGTTGTTCAGTTATTAGGTCACTGTTTAGCCACGATCCCAACTGGTCCCTATCTCCGATAGCTTTAAACGAGGTCGGGCCATTGCATATCATATAATACATTGTTTGTTTATGTTGATGCTTTATGTCCCAGCTAACAGTTTTTAGTCATGTTGTGACGATTATCTGGGTTAAACCAGTACTAGCCAATGACATAACACAGTGACCCCGTGAGTGTGGAACATATATGGCATATTGTTTTATTTTATGTGGTTCAGTATAATAATACCCGCTCTGACAACTTACCGCTCTGGCTCGTTCTTCAGATCTACATGCCATGATAACTGTCGCCCCCATCATTGCCGTCCATTTAGCGATCTCATAGCCCAAACCTTAATAACATACACATAACTAGATCAATGGATAATCATACATTTAATAATGCTTATATGGTTAGTAAAGGTTTCGGTGACTCTTCATGTGGACAGCCACTGAGTAGATTTGCAGGCCGATCTCAGTCTTCGCCGGGCAACATGCCAAATTGTACATCTGGCTGTGTCCCGGCTCTTATATCGTTTGAGAACTTTAGGTGACCACAAGGCACATATAAACAGAGGCACACAAAAGCATAGCAAACACAAGACAGAAAACCCCCCATAAAAGATCAACAAAATAAGTACCACCTTGGAACGGTCAGTAAAATATTTTACTGGAGGGCTTAAACCGGTTTCACGGCGCCAATCTCATCCTCCATTCAGATGTGGATCAAGGCACATAGATATTTGGTTTGCATGAAAGACCCCTAACTTATCAATGCATCATCTCGCCCTCCAGTAAAATATTTTTACTTACCGTTCCAAGGCGGTGCTTCTTTTGTGGATCATTTTTGTTATTTATGTTTCGTGTTTGCCAAGCTTTCTTGTCTGTTCAATGCAGCCTTGTGGTCACCTGCTGAGGAAAGGGCTAACCTTTTGACTCTCTTGTGTTTGGTGTTTTGTTGTGTTTTGTCACTTTCCCGAGTGGTGTCATAGGTCGGGTTCGGGTGGTACTTGATTGTATCGATTCCTGATCTTTGCCTCCTTAGTTACTTTGCATATATACCCTTTTTATGGTGGTAAAGACTTATTGATTGATGATATGGTTGGGGCCTGATGCTTCGGCTGTTGTCAGGCCCACTGGGGTTTACTATTGGATTTCTTTTGCTCTGGTATTCAGTTTTATGTACTGTTGAGTCCTTATCTTTGTTTTGACTCTTTATCTTTATCTTTTTATATCTTGATTTATATGTTCTAGGAGATAATTCATGGATAAGTTAGGGATCTTTCATGCAAACCAAACATCTATGTGTCTTGAGCCACATCTGAACTAAGGGTTAGGTTGGCGCCGTGAACTAATTTAGTTTAAGGCTCCAGTAAAAATATTGTTACTGACCGTTTTAAGGCGGTGCTTCTTTTGTGGATCATTTTTGTTATTTATGATTCGTGATTGCCATGCTTTCTTGTCTGTTCAATGCAGCCTTGTGGTCACCTGCTTAGAAAGGGCTAACCTCTTGGATCTCTTGTGTTTGATGTTTTGTTGTGTTTTGTCACTTTCCCGTGTGGCGTCCTGGGTCGGGTGTGATACTTTATTGTATCGATTCCTGATCTTTGCCTCCTTAGTTACTTTGCATATATACCCTTTTTATGGTGGTAAATTCCACATTTTATAATTTAGAACAGTAATATTATTGCTTAAAATGATTTCGAAAATTTCGAACACTGAAATTACAAATAGTTGCTAGTGTTCAAATTTAATGCCTTTACCGTACCTGCGTTTGATCCTGTCACTATCACAATTCTCTCCCTTGGTAATCTGACGATAGGAAATGACTGCCAGACTCCCATTTCGAATTACTCGTTATATCCTAGTGTCTTTTCCTACTAAATGTTGAAGATTGGTCTGCAATCAAAAATAGAGTGTGTCATTGAATTTATAAATGAGTTGAGGAAAAGAGATAACAATACGAGGCTTACTGAGGATCTTTTAGATTGCTTATCATAATGTAAATAGAATTGTTTTGAATTCACAAGTGCTGCAAATGCCTGGTGCAATGCCTTTAAGATACATGCTTAAGTTAATGTCATAAATTTAGGCTGCTATGATAATGACTCAACAATTTTTTTTGCAGAGACATTAGAACCAGCTTCAGACCTTATCTAAAGTTAACAAGGAATCGGATACCCTTACTGTTACATCATGCTTTGTATGCAATGCTTTTAAAAATTACAGGCGCTTGATCGTTTTATCACTTCTCTGGCCTCAAAACATAAAGCTCATTCTGATCTATCTAAAAGCATTTTACAGGTTTAAAGACCGATTTCAGGCATCTGTGATATAATCAAATTAACATATTTAAAAGATACCAATAACGATGTGTGACAGAGATCCAGAATACCTAACTCACTTTACAAATATAAAATGAGACATGGTATGTGATTTCCAACAATGTGGCATTTTGACTAGCGTAGACTCAGACAAGCCTCTGCAGCCTCCTTATTAACAATCATAAAATACTCAAGCGACTAGCAAAGGCTCTGATCAGACTGCGCGTACGCACAGGCTGATCTGAGGCTTTGCTGGTCGCACATAACACATTGTTGGAAATCTCACGCATTGACGTACATACTTGAAAACTTCATCTTGCTAGACATTTATCAATTTTATCTAATTTACTTCCAAGATTTCTGTTATAGATATGTACTTACAATCAAATGGAAAAACAGTGTGGATCCTTATAAAGTCAGCTGATCTGAATCTACACCGTTTTCAAATAAGTCTATATCCGGTTTTACCAGCAAGGATTAACCATCCTATATAAATCCTTTATTCTTCAAAGATTCCAATTTAATACATTTAAAATGTTTCAATGTGTTTATAGATAACCCGGTGTTTACGTTACACAGCTAGTTGTAGACAATAACATTTTACCATACACTGGTTAATATCAACATGTTTGTTTAAAAAGTGGCACATGTAAACCCCTTTTTTCTTGAGATATTTTGTTATCGCATGTTATAAAAATAACTAAATAGTAAATATCAGGACACATTCTTATCACTGCGCCCATATATCTCCAATACGGCCTCACTTGCGGACAGTATGCGTAGGTGCACAACCATCCTGTAAACCCCTGCATTTGTATCCCCATTTCTTGAAGAAAAAAAATGTAATCGTCTGTCCGTTAGTCCTCTTTGCATCCTTTCTTTGTTTGGCCGAGTGTATTCGATAGATTACAACTTATTTTTGAGATCAACAATATGACCTTAGCGTCAAAGGTTAAGGTCACGACCTTAGCGTCAATGGTTAAGGTCACGAGAAATAAAATCGGTCTTACTGCTCGTAACGCTAACTCTTTTTTCATTCTTTGACCGTGGGTGTTCATATTTACCATAATTGTTGCTTATGGTGTGCAGATTATAAAACCTACTTCGATATTTGCATCTGACCTTGGTACTAACTTTCAAAATCAATTACACGTAAACATAAAATATGCCTAAATCTGTCTTACGGCTCGTAACGCGGTTTCCTCTTTTCATTTTTCCTCTGTCATTTGGATTTTTGATGGAAGGTGTTCATATTAAGCACAATGGTTGTTTCTGGTGACCTGGAGTCAGAGGTCAAGGCTGCATGTACACGTACTTGAAATATATCTACGGCTAGTCACGCGAACAAAAATATCTCTGAATATGGATATACCTTTTAATCAAAGGTCAAGGGCAAATAAGCATAAAATCTGCATTACAGCCCTTTTAATTGTTCGATGGAGGATGTTCATTTATTTGGCAAAATGATTGCTAATGGTGTATAGATTTAACACACTTCAACAAAGGTTTAAGATTAACAATATGACATTTAATGTAAAGGTCAAGGTCATCCTTATATAAATTCTGTTGACAGCTTTGTAATGCGAACTCTTCTTTCATTTTTGATCGAGGAAGTCATATTTAGCGGAGTGATTTCCTATGGTTGGTAGATAACAGCAATAGTTCCGAAACTACTATGATCTTAGAGTCGAAGGTCAAAGTCAAATATAATTGAACTCTGTCTTACGACTCATAACACGAATTCCTCTATCATTTTTGTTTGATGGAGGGTGTTCATATTAAACACACTGATGGTTTATTCTGCGTAGATTACGACTTAGGTTTCAGATCACCAATTTCAAGTCAAAGGTTAAGGTCAAATATACTTCTGAAGTTCATATCTGTTTTACGGTTCTTGGCACGAGGTCCTCTTTCAGTCTTAATAAAGTGTGTTCATATTTGGCACAATAAATGCCTATCGTGTTTAGATTACAAAAAAGATTTCAAATAACAAAATATAACATTGGAGTAAATAGTCAAGGTCACGTTTACTCAAATCTGTAATATGTCTTGTGACCTTAACTCCTCTTTCAATATCAATTGGGGGTATTTATATCTGACACAATGATTGCATAAGGTTTGTAGATTACAAAAAAGTTCTGGAAATATGGATATGAGTTTGGAGTCAAAAAGTAAGTGAGTCTAATTAGGAAATACATAATACTCACAGCAGACAAACTCGCGGCACCTCCAGGAAGAGCCACATGACACAAACAGTCACAAGACACTCAAAAGACAATTAAATGGAGCAACCACCTACCTGTATCTCTTCCTCATCAAGACGACTGCAAAACTAGAAAGGATACTAAGCACTGCATAACAAAACAAGGACCAAACACAGATTTCCCAATAGCAGCAGAACTACCGCTTAAGAATGGACAGCAGCCAAAGCAACTGGGGAGCTTAAATGCATTTGAACGTAGGTTATGTTGTTACTGTTAAAACAGACAAAATGTTTCGCTCTCATAGATGCTTCCCAATATATTCGATGCGACATCACAGAAAAACACTCTAATCAAATTAACACTCTATGATGAACCAAAGAAAAGGGCTCACACGACTCAAAGATAGTCAGAGCTAAAGAAAACCTCAAGTTTAGCCACGGTTGATCCAGCCAAAGCAAGCGTAAGGCACCAACCCAGCGGTTAAAGTTTTACGTCGGGCCCGTCATTGAGTCTGAGGTCTGCCACACCGTCGTACATTTAAAAAGAATTCTCTATAAACCGTGATTGGGTTACAAAAAAGGAAGTGAGTATTATCAGGAAACACCACGATCACACACTGCAGACCAACCCACGGTACCGCGAGGAAGACCAACAGATATCAGGAAGACGATCAAAGTAAAGCAACCGGCCCTCTCTTCCCCATCAAGATGATTGCAAAAGCTAGAAAGGACACTAAATACTGCATAACAAAACAAAGACCAAACACAAAACCCCCCACAAACAGTTGGAGCAACTTTAAACTATGAATTAACAACAACAACAACAACAACAGAATCTTCTGCGTAGAGCGTACAGCAGCTAAAGGCAATGGAAATGGGGATGGGCTTAAATGTATATTACTGGTACCCAATTCTGTTGTCGTTAAAACACAAAAAAACGTTCAGCTCGCATGCAGACTGTCGCATGATATCCATGCTATATCCCACGTTATTTTTATAAAGCTTGATTATCTTTTTTGAATTGATCACTAAAATTAGACTTACCATTAATTATTCTAAGTTTATATACTACATTACCATAAAATACAGGCTGAGATATGTCCTGTTTTAGAAGCGTTACAAAACAAATATTGTATTTAACAATCAATGCTGATAGTCTGGTAGAATTCAGAAAATGCTTAAGGGAGTTTATGATTTCGATAACCTTAACAGTCAAAGATTCACTATCGTTAGAAACAAATAAGCGAAATATATACACCATGGCTAGGGGCTGATTGGTTTACAGTCATGATTTGGAGATAACTGTATTCAAAATAATCATTTTGAGAGGTATATCGTTAGATATTCGGTCGACAATTTAATTATAGTAAAATGTGATACCGTTGTTACTATAAATACTCTGTAGCTCTTCCTCATGGTGCCGAGGGTTTGTGTGTGATTGTGGTATTTCCTGATCATACTCACTTACTTTTTTGTTTAAACGATATTTTATTGGTAAATTTACAAGCATAATACAATATGTACAAATGTACAAAGGTGAGCTGAAGCTTATATAAAAGTCATTTCCTGTTACAAAATGTAACAAAATGGTATCCCCATTTTAATCCATTCGCAACATTTTCCCCTAAAACAGTGAAAGTGTAGTATGTTACGCCTACAGCCAGCGACTGCTAGCTGCGTTGAACCGCTTGTCAGTCAATGAAAAGCGATGTTACATAATATAGGGATCACACATGTTTTTTTCACGCATTTACATTTGCCTGGTCCCGAGGAAGCTGTTTGAACACGAGGCCGAGAGGTTCAAACATCTCCCGAGGGACCCGGCAAGTGTTAATGCAATGAAACAAACATAATGTGATCGTTATTCTTGCAGATTTTACCTTATTCCAACCCAACTCGCACTGAAAACGCTTCTTAAACATTAAATTGTCCATTTTCTTACACTGGATTTCCCTAAACAAAGTGGCGTCGGCTGTAAACTTTCGAACGTCATAACGTCGTCACAACGTCATAAACGTACGCAACGTTTTCGCGAACAAAAGCATCGGCGAAATGATCAGCTTAGTCCGCAACGCTTTCCGTATATAAAGCAGGGCTCATTTGAAGCATTTTCAAGTTCAAACCCACGATCAAACAGCACGTGAGTCTCCTGATTTGAACATGGGTTTTCGTTCATTTGACAATGGGATTAAACAGCTACACTAATTGATATCTATGCAAGAATGTTTCTTCTTTGTAAATGGTAAATGCTTTTCAATTGCTGTACCACCCACCCTTGCTATGTGTAGTCGCCTTTAGTCATGTTGCATGACTTTTATTTCTTTATTGAGCAGTTCCACGTGGAGGTATGTTATAAGCAGTGCTTATGTTCCTTTTTCATTTGATAAAATAGTGTTCTGATTTTTGTTTCAATACTTTATCACTGACTCTTCTAAATGGCCGGGTATTAACAAACGGTATCACTTTATTTAATAATATATGTGTACATTTCTTGCAACAAAATGCCGATATCATACATCAATTTTGCATAAAAACGTTCAAAAGTGCATTGGTAAAGCTTTTCAAAAAGTATGTTCTATCCACCCATACCCGTCATACATCATCATTTGTAACATAGCTGGCTAACCCGGGTGTTCATTTTGAACCCGTAAACGTTTTTATTCGTTATCTTAAAATATGAAAAGTGGTAAAGCATAGAAACACAAAAATCCAGAACATGCCGTAATGCATCGAAATATATATAATTGAGCCGTGGCATGAGATTTCCAACAGTGTGGCATGTGCGACCAGCAAAGCCTCAGATCAGACTGCTCATACGAACAGTCTAATCGGAGCCTTTGCTAGTCGCTTGCATATTTTATGACTGAACAGCATTTGAAGATTCCAAGCTTAAAGGAGGCTGCACAGGCTCTTCTGGGTCTACACTTGTCAAAATACCACATTGTTGGAAATCACATGTCGTGGCTCTATTTACAATTATATGCTACAAGGAACATCTACAATGGCAATCATTGACTGAGTGTCCGGTAATCGCACTACTGTGTTTAGAATTTGCATTATTCACTTTTAAACGATTTAAGCTCAGCGCCATATTCATGGGGATTTGCCTACCCTTATCAGAATAAAGAGCACATTTCCAGTTTTGGGGGGTGTTGGGTGGTATTTTTCGTTTTTTTTGTGTCTTCAAATTTGTATTGAACCTTCTGTAAACAAGAAGTGAAGACTCTGACCAGACGTCAAGTTTTGCTGCAGCCTGTGGTCTGCTTCTGCACTGTATGCAGAATCTCTTAATTAAGCAAGTCTTAAAGATGACTTAGGTCATTGCAGTCAGTAGTTGAGCCATGACATGTGATTTCCAACCATGTGTAATTTTAACAAGTGTAGACTCAGACGAGTCTGTGTAGCAGTTTACAAGCGCAGGCTGATCTGAGGCTTGCTGGTCGCATATACCACATTTCAACTTCAACTTCAATTGGTGTACTCGACAACCTCCACTTGTAGACATTTACGTCGAGGAAATGTTGGAAATTGCATTGTTGCAATTGAACATTGTTGGGAATCTCATGCCGCGGCTCAAATTTGTCGTATCGATAGAAGTAAAACAATAAGGACACGCTAAAAGGCAAAAACTAGAACATTGTACGTAAGGAATCAATGTCGACCCCGGCTTATTACAGATAAGAAAAGAAAATATGCTACAAATCAGAACGTTAGTCTGCTTATTGCGTTGTCATGGGGAAATTCTGCGGGATTTCGATTGCCCCAATCAACGTACAATATAGACACAATGGTTTTGGGGTAGCTTTTCTGATTCCTATTCATTTCCTACTAAACGAACCGGATTATTATGGAAGATAGAAATGCAGTACATTAGAAATTGTATGAAATTGCTTGACCACTTTAGGGAACAAGGCGATCCAGCTCCCTTCTGAGAAGGTTACTATATTTTATCCAAGTAATTAGTTTATAAGCTTCTGACAGTATCACTGTACTGTCTTGTCTGCCAAGAGTGACAGTGACGTCATGTTTTGTTTACAAGGTTATCAGGGACTTGGAAAATCAATAGATCACTTGTGTATTAATCCTATCTGCAGGATACGATTAATACACAAGTGATCTATCTATTTGCGTTAGGTCAAGTGAAGTGTACACGTTAGTGTTTTACCTAGCAGTTGTAAACAAATTACTACGTCACTGTCACTCTTGGTTGACACGACAATAATTAACAACATGTGAGTACTCATGTGAAGTCTGACCATTTTAGTTAACCCTTGTCATGCTGAACATTTTTATGTACAATACTCCTTTCAAGTTTTTATCTGGTTAACCTGTATCATTCCAGTTTTAAGCACGTATTTTCAATTCAGAATGGAAAACAGTGTTGATTTTTGTAATAAACTTTTTGTTTATTGTTGCTCCCATTGTGGGAGTCTGTAATTGTTATATGGTTTGTTGTACGTTAGTTTACATGTATGTCCATTCTAGTTTTGCAATCATCTTGAAGGGGAAGAGAGCTGGTTGCTTTGCTTAGTTTGTCTTCTTGGTGTCTCGTGGTGGTTGTGTGGCTCTTCCTCGCGGTGCCATGGGTTTGTCTGCGGTTTGTGATTGTGGTATTTCCTGATCATATTCACTTACTATTTTTGATCCTGAACAGATGATTTCTTCAGACACCATCTAATCTGTATTTACAGGGTTTTTTATATCTGGTAATGAAATCTAGCACCAGAATGATCAAAAAATGATCAGGCCCCGAGGTTATAAAACCTAATTCATCCTCAACTCGACTGAGCATAAAACTTTGAGCTACGTGCATTAAGGGGCTTTTTGGCCCCCATGAGGCTAAAATATTAAAACTGTTTTTCACCAATTTGTTCTTATTAGTTTATTAGAACAATAACCAAAGTGTAAAAGTCTCAACTTGCTTCGACTTTTACTTTTGCTATGGTAACAAAAATGGCCGCCAACCCTCTTGAAATTGACCTTTTGGAGCAAAATTGAGAGGTTTGACAGAGAAATTAATATAGAGCCCAAGCAAATACCAAAAAATACCAAAAAGATATTTTAACAGAAGCTGAGAATTACCACGGCACACAACATATTAAATGGATTTTGGTATTTAGCTGTGCTGATATCTAATTCTTAAAACAATCGGTCTCCAAAAGCCTTAAATTTGATCCAAAATGGCAATTTCTCTGTTTTAACCCTACTTTGTCGGCTATATGTGTTGCCTTTTCTTTTACTTTCTTCTTTGTCTTCTTTTTTTGTTCAGAGTATGATCAGGAAATACCACAATCACAAACCGCAGACAAACCCATGGCACAGCGAGGAAGAGCCGCTCCACCATCACAAGACACCAGGAAGATAAATTAAGCAAAGCAACCAGCTCTCTCTTCCCCATCAAGATGATTGCAATACTAGAATGCACAAAAAGTAACGTACAACAAAACATAGAACAATTACAGACTCCCACAATGGGAGTTACAATAAACAAAAAGTCAACAACAACAGAACCACCACCTTACAAGGGACAGCAGCCTAAGCCTCTGGGGGGCTTAAATGCATTTTACTGGTACCAAATCTTCGCCCTAGATTCTGCTGTTGTTGAAATACAAGAAATGTTCAGCTCGCATGGAGGCCATCTAACTAATGCATTGTATCATCATGGAGAAACACTCTAATCAAATTAACACACCATGATGAAACAAAGAAAACGGCTCATGACTCACAGATAGTCAGAGCTTAACAAAAACCTCCAGTTGAGCCACGGTGGGTCCAGCTACAGATAAGCATCAGGCACCAACCCACATATTAAAGCTTTACGCCAGAGCTGTCATAGAGTCTGAGGCCTGACCCACCCTCATTCAATTAAAGAGGAAACCACAGCTATAAACCGTGATTGGGTTTAAAACTAGGCATGCAGACTGTAGCATTGTATCCAAATAACTAGATTTAAATTTTGGTGGAGAATGATATCAATCTTGCTGCTCTGATATCCTGCAAAATAAATAATTTAGTTTTTGTTGGAGTGAAAATACCTGTTTAGTATCCCTTTTTGTACGGTCAGTGCAATATACCTGTGAAAGAGATGGTAGTATTTGCTCATTTATAAAAATGTCCATTAGAGATTACAGCAGACGATTATTTTGTAACATCAAATGGTGCGGTTTACAACGCAATCCAAGCTGCTTATATAGTTCTAAGGATAATGGATTATTTACGCGTTTCATACCTATCAAATACCATCATTTTGCCTGTTTCCGTCTGTCTATCTATCTGTATGTTTTTTTTTCCATGTGTCTGTATGTGCGAGAGTACACCTAAAAATACACAGTCCTGAAAATACGAATAAGAGCACAGATGTATGGGCACTTAAATGTACTACATTGTATACAAACTCTAAAAATATATTATTGTTTGGGTTTTTTGGTTATTATATTTTTTCGAATTAAATTTAAAATTCCCTTTTAAGATTTAATGTAATTGCCAAAAAAGTGTTCCATTTGAAGGGCTATACTACAGTAATATAAAGGGTCTATGACTAGTAGTTAGAATCAAGAGCTTTTTTATGTTTTGGCTATACAGGCCTGTGTAAAACATGTGACCAAAGAGTGGGGCCATTTTTCAACCAAGCGACATTTCATAAACTTGGTAAAGGTCTACTAGATTATAATCCATATCAAATATCAAGGCTCTTTGCATGTAGTGGTCTAGATAAACGCAAACGTAAATATTGTTGGGGTGGGGCCTTTTTGGTCCCAGGGCCATACTTTCAATGACTTGGTAGAGGTCCACTGGCAGATGCTATTTACCAAACATCAAAACTTTAGATCTTGAGGTTTCAGATAAAAAGTGTTTATTGTATCTCTATATAAGCCTATGTAGAGCTCAAGACCCTAGATTGGCCCCTTTTCGTCCCAGATCCATAATCTGAACAAACATTGTATAGGTACACCAGGTAATGCTAGATGCCCAAATATAAGGGGTAACTAGGTATTTTATAATCAAATGACCTAGACATGCAATACAACAAATTATGAAGGGGCCCTATATTGATCACTTAAGTCGAGTTTGGTAAAACACAGCCAAACGTTATGTTCATTTTGAGCAGATGGTTAAAGTGCGTAAGCTAAAATGGAATATGCGTGAAGTGAAGGCTTAGATCAGTATGAGAGGTAATCAAGTCTATAAGGGTTTGCATCCGCCGAGTCTGACGATATTGGCTTTCTAAATACACTGAGTAGCTCAAATCAGACAACATGCTTCATGATGATGGCAAGTTTTATGGATCTACACGAGATCCATAACTTGTGTCTACACTGTCGCATAATTTACAAAAACCTGATTGTGTCTACGCGATACACCACAGAAAAGAGTCAGAGTCTACGCGATATCAAGGCCGATATTTTGAAACCCGCATATCATCATCCAAGACGGCTTCCCTGGGCTTTCAGGACTCGAGCGTGAGTTTCAAGGACTTGGCTTATG
This sequence comes from Loripinus fragilis, assembly GCA_964019695.1. Lineage (NCBI taxonomy): Eukaryota > Metazoa > Mollusca > Bivalvia > Lucinida > Lucinidae > Loripinus > Loripinus fragilis. The sequence goes on along the minus strand of OZ026517.1, from coordinate 1,822,017 downwards.
GTATATAGTAAAAGAATCGAGATATTTGCTGCAAGAAAGGCAAAATGACAAGAAAACCGGTCGGGTCTCCGCTTCGTTTCACTTTTCTGCAAGTCACTCACTTTTCTCTGTCAAATAATTGCCCAACAGATCAAACTGCGCAAAGGGAATAGAAAATAAGTGTTTGCACTCTATACGCAGGGGCATTAGCCTTTAACAGCTCTTTATTTACGTTATCATACCAAATTAAGAAAAACTATAATAAAAGTTTGAGCTACAGAAAGCCTAGTACATTATTAAGCTTTATTTTAATTATTTATATAGGCTGCATGCTAAATGTCTTATGTAAACATGAATGCTTTTGGAACAAAATTATGACTTCCTATGGTGTTATTTGCGTAACTTAAATTTAATTACCAGTTGAAAATAATTTAATTTACTTTTTCTCCTGATCTTTGTTTTTTACAAACTGCTTTTGATATTGTTGTTTTTATTACATAATCATTTGGCCATTTGGCTTTTCTATCTTTTAAATTAATTTGTCTTAAATGAGCCATTAAAATTCTAACCCTAGTTTTAAAGAGCCTATTCTAGTAGGTATTATTTAATTAAAACTATCTATATAAAAATGCTGTTGCTAGATATCATACATATATGGGGTTGTTTGCTCAGAAAATAAAGAATAAGATATTTGTAGGTTTATACATATAAAATGTATGTTATTGTGTCTGCTTCTGTGACAAAACGATTGTCCACCGCATCATCAAAAGTATTATTATTATATCCTATCTTAGATAGTTATTCAAGATGCATCATATAGGAGCTGTCTACACCCTGTAAACAGGGATATTAGCCTGTACCAGGTTGTTACACATGTAATTATATATAAAATTAAGAATAAGAACATTTATATAGTCGAAATTTAATCAAAATATACCATGTGGTTAAAGAGTTATGAACATTTTTACTAACTGCTAAAGGACGATGGCCTGACTCACATAGTGGTTATAGTGCAGACCCAAGGGTCCTGTATTATACAATGTGAATCAAGAGTCATGAAAATTTTTACTAACTGAAAGGACGGAACTGATGCTCAGCAAACCCTTGTCCAACAAAAAATGTGGTTTTGCATTGGTAAGGGAATATTGGCATGTATATGAATGCAAAATCTTATCAAAATAATTTCTAATGTGGTTCATGAGTTATGAACATTTCGCTAACTGCTAACGGACGGACAGACTAACTCACATAGTGATCAGAGTGCAGACCCAGAAGTCGTGCAATATACCATGTAGTTCAAGACTTATGAACATTTTCACTATTCGAATGGACGGAACTGATATTCAGCAAACTCTCGTCTATCAAAAAAGTCTTAGAATGTCAGTGCTTGGAGAATGTTGACATGCATATGTATGCAAAATTTGATCAAAATATACCATGTGGTTCAAGAGTTATGAACATTATCACTAACTGATAACGGACATAACTGATGCTCAGTAAACCCTAGTCCATCAAAACAGGTGGTTACGCATAACATTGGTTAGGTAATGTTGACATGCATATATATTCAAAATTTGATAAGAATATACTCTGCTGTTAAAGAGCTTTGAACATTTTGGACTTAATGACTGACATAGTGATTATAGTACAGACCCAAGGGTCGTGCAAAAATAGCCGGTACGGATACAACATAATACAACAGAAGACAGTGTAGTCACACGCAATGCAATCATGTTAAATACAACAGATATTCAGATAGATAATTGAGAAAAAGATAATATGCACCCTCGTTAATCCGGGCGTGCCGTGCACGTGATGAAAGGAGGGAATTGGAATGTTTTACTTCTGGCTACCGAGAATAGATAATATACTACCTGTCTTGTTTGCGAAAAAATGAACATTTTATAATTCTCACAAGATCTAATGGCTATGTTTACATTTGTTTGTTTGTAAACATTGAAATGAAAACATTTGGGTGGCATATTCAGGAGTCAGGTATGGTTTATTTGTTGTCGGCATGGATATTTCAGTAGGTAGAGACGCTACCAGCAGAAAATCCTTTCTTTTTCCATTATGCGCAGGTTCGAATCCCATCAATGCTTTCATTTCTTTTCGTCATATTTATTTATAAAGTTTTCTTTTGTATCCTTTAGTCATGTTTGGACAACAGTTTTAACATTTATACAAAGTGTCCCTTAAATGGGACATTAGCAAACACAAAAACGCATATGCGAGATGCCATGGAATGCATCAACTGAATAATGTATGGACTGTTTGGTGTCATAAAAGCATGATTCTTACCTCAAAGAATATAGAAACTTGGTCGGAGATCAAGGTCACAGTGACCCAAGGGTGAAACGTGACGCTCCGTCATCCCAAGATGCACACTCACGCTTAATTTAGGATTCCTACCTCAAATAATATAAGAGCTATGCTCTGTATACGATTATTCTGAAAAATTAAGTCAGGGGTCAAGGTCAAGGTCACAGTGACACAAAAATGGCACACGCCATCGCAAGATGTATCACACACCAAATTTGGGATTCCTACCTTGCAAATATAAGAGATATGCTCCGTACACGATAATTATGAAAACTAGGTCAAGGTCATGATCACAGTGACCCGATAATGGTATGCGACACTCCGCCACCACAAGATGCATTCACACACCAAATTTGGAACTCCTAGCTCAAAGAATATAGAAGATATACACCAGACTCAATGCAAATTCTAGAAACCAGGTCAGAGATCAAGGTCAAGGCTATAGTGACGTAAGGGTGGTACGCGACACTCTGCCATCCCAAGATGCATCCACACACCAAATTTGGGACCCTACCTCAAATAATATTAGAAATATGATCCAGACACGATTATTCTGAAAACTAGGTCAGATATCAAGATCAAGGTCATAGTGACCCGAAAGTGGTACACGACACTCCGTCATCCCAAGATGCATCCACACACCATAGTTGGGACTAATACCTCAAAGAATATAGGAGATATGCACCGAACACGAAGTGGGATGGACGGACGGACGGAAGTGCTGACGGACAGTGCGATTACTTTATGCCTCCCAAAGTACCTTTTGGGGCATAAAAAGTACTTCGGCGGGGTTCAAACTCGCAACCTACATGGCAGTATACAAGTGATTCATCCACCTCTTGTTATTGGTATGTGCTTATAGCGAGTTAAAAATAGCTTTGGTATTTTGGTAAACATTAAAGTAAATACAGAATTTCAACAAAGCCAGCATGATGCTGTAGACTCCGGTATTCGGTTTATTTACTGTTGAGTCCTTATCTGTGCTTTATCTCCCTTTCATATCTTAATTTATACGTTCTAGGAGATGGTGCATTGATATGTTAGGGGTCTTTCATGCAAACCAAACATCTATGTGTCTTGATCGACATCTGAACTAAGGGTGGGGTTGGTGCACCGTTAGACCGGTTAAGCCCTCCAGTAAAATATTTTTACTAAACCGTTCCAAGGCGGTGCTTCTTTTGTGGATCATTTATGTTATTTCTGTCTTGCTTTCATTCACGTCTGTTTGTTGGGAAAGGACTGGACTCTTGGCTCTCGTTTGTTATGTCTACTTAAGACGTTGTCACTTTCCCATTGGTATCCTAGGTCAGTTGTGGTGCTTGATTGTATTGATTCCTGATCTTTGCCCTCTTTCTTACTCTAAAGAGCCTAAGAACCAAAAGACAATTAAAGAAACGTTTAACCTCTTTATACAGGTCAACAGAGTCATTTTAAATTGTCGTATTTCGATATGTACCCTTTTCATACGGAAAATATATAAATTTACAGGGAGAAGGTGTGCACAGTTCTGATAGATAAGAGAAAATTACACATGAAATATGGCCCTCCCCAACCCGAAGGGTAGGGGTAGAGATATATGGCTTTTAGTGCGGATCCCGTCGGTGTCAGTGTGGGCGTTAGCATCCGCGTCCGTGTAATTTACTATACATGAGTTTTTTCTAAACCGGCGGCTGGATTTTGACCAAACTTGCATAGATACATTCTTGGGAAGAGGGAACGAGATTATTAGATTTTGGTGAGATTGACCATATTTTTAAGGTCACAGCGGCATTTTAAAATGCCCGAAATATGGTTTCCGTGCGTTATCTTCTGAACTAGAGGATGAATTTTGACCAAACTTGCATAGATACATTGTTGTGAGAAGGGAAAGAGTAGATCAAATTTTGGTGACCTTGATCTAAAATAGGATTTTCGTGCCTTATCTTCTGAACCAGTGGATGGAGTTTGACCAAACTTGTATAGATACATTGTTGGAATGAGGGGAATAGTATTGAATAAATTCAAAAGGATTTCTGGAAAACCTAATTTTAGTGATCAACTAAAAAAGATTATCAACGTTATAAAAAAAGTTTGATGTAACTTGGATACCATGCGACAGTCTTCATTAAACCTAATCATGGTTTATAACTATGGTTTTCCTCTTTAATTGCACGACTGTGTGTCAGGCCTCGGACTCAATGACAGATCTGACATAAAGCTTTGATCGGTGAGTTGGTGCCTGATGCTTATCTGTAGCTAGGTCAACCATGGCTCAACTTGAAGTTTTCTTTAGCTCTGACTATCTGTGAGTCATGAGCCATTTTCTTTGTTTCATCATGGTGTGTTATTTGATTAGATTGTTTCTCCATGATGATACATTGCAAAAATTAGGAAGCCTCCATGCGAGCTTAACATTCTTTGTGCTTCAACATCAACAGAATCTAGGGCGAAGATTTGGTACCAGTAAAATGCATTTAAGCCCCCCTCCCAGTGATTGAGGCTGTTGTCCGTTCGAAGGCTGAGTGGTACTCCCGTTTTGGGATACTGTAATTGTTCTATGTTTTATTATGCGTTACTTCATGCCCATTCTAGTTTTGCAATCATCTTGATGTGAAGAGAGAGCTGATTGCTTTGCTTTGTTTGTGTTCCTGCTGTCTGGTGATTTATGTGTGGCTCTTCTTCGCGGTGCCATGGGTTTGTCTGCAGTTTGTGACTGTGGTATTTCCTGATCATATTCACTATTTTTGTCCCTTACTTTCAAGGTCACACGGGAACTTGAATTGACCAAAATCATGATAAACGTGACGATTTTGATTTTGAAATTATCCATTTCCCCTTTTTTAGATGATGATGTTCCTCGCTCTGCATCCTATTGAGTTTATATTTCTCAACTCATTCAATTTGCTAGAGCATATAGCCATGTTGCTGACTTCAACACTCGCAATAAACTGTTCACTCAGAAACTTCTCATACAAGGTTATCGGTATCATACACTTCGCAAAACTTTTCCTAAATTTTGCCACTGATACTATGATTTATTCTCAAAATTCAAATTCAATATTGGAAAAATCTCTCTTGCGCCAGGGTTTTCTGAACCAGAGTTTTATGGAGACTTAGAGTATAAATTAAAGATAAATGATGCCTGTAATAATTTTTCAGCGCAGTTTATTAAAATGATTTCTCGTTATAAGATTAGGTAGGGATCTTTCATGCAAACCAAACATATATTTGTCTTGCTCCACATCAGAAATAAATGTGAGGTTGTACCATAAAACTAGTTTAAATATTTTTATTGAACTTCCAAAGCGGTGCTTCTTTCGTGGATCTTTTTTGTAATTCATGTTTGTGTTTATCATGCTTTCTTGGTTTTCCATTGCAGCCTTGTGGTCACCAACTGGAAAACGACTGGCCTTTTGCATGTGATGTTTTCTATCGTTTTTGTCACTTTCCCATGTAGTGTTCCAATGAGGTGTGGCACTTGATTGTATTGATTCCTGATCTTTGCCCCCTTACTTTCTTTCACTAGGATGAGACGTTTTTAAATGTGCACCCACAATATATGATGAGACACCTTCGACCTACGCAGAGACATTTTTAAACGGGTAATACAATTTAGGAAAGGAGACATCTTAACCAGTTTTCACTACCTTAAACAATGTACAGAACAACTATAGAACAAATACGTTTAACCATTTGCAAGCCCCAATCCCCTAAAAAAGTTCTTTGGCATACAGTGAAGACCCATATAAATGCCGCATAAGGTTGCATTTCATCAGGGTCTGCACTGTTTGCTAAGACAAAATCGATCTTCATAGAAAGAAATACAACATTTTCTGGAAATTATAACCTGTGACCCCTAAATATATATATGGAATATCTTGAATTAACTGTATTCAATTTTATGGTAATCTACATTGGTCTTAAAAGGTTAAATAATAGCTTACAGCTGCATATGATACTCTTTATTTTTAAAACGGTTATTTGTCACTTCTTAATGGATACTTAATCAGTTCTTATAGTAAATCTCTAACTGAGTACAACATTCTATAATGACATGTCTGAATGAGTACCACTTTCTATGATGACATGTCTGAATGAGTACCACATTCTATGATGACATGTCTAAATGTGTACCACATTCTTTGATGACATGTCTGAATGAGTACCACATTCTATGATGACATGTCTAAATGTGTACCACAATCTATGATGACATGTCTAAATGAGTACCACATTCTATGATGTCATGTCTTAATGAGTACCACAATCTATGATGACATGTCTAAATGTGTACCACATTCTTTGATGACATGTCTGAATGAGTACCACATTCTATGATGACATGTCTAAATGTGTACCACAATCTATGATGACATGTCTAAATGTGTACCACATTCTTTGATGACATGTCTGAATGAGTACCACATTCTATGATGACATGTCTAAATGTGTACCACAATCTATGATGACATGTCTTAATGAGTACAACATTCTATGATGACATGTCTTAATGAGTACCACATTCTATGAGGACATGTCTTAATGAGTACCACATTCAATGATGACATGTCTGAATGAGTACCACATTCTATGATGACATGTCTAAATGTATACCACAATCTATGATGACATGTCTAAATGAGTACAACATTCTATGATGACGTGTCTAAATGTGTACCAGATTCTATGATGACATGTCTAAATGGGTACCACATTCTATGAAGACATGTCTAAATGAGTAGCACATTCTATGATGACATGTCTAGATGTGTACAACATTCTATGATGAAATATCAAATATGTACCACATTTTATGATGGCATGTCTAAATGAGTACCACATTCTATGATGACACGTTAAAATGAGTATCACATTCTATAATGACATGTCTAAATGTGTTCCTCATTCTATGATGTCATTTATAAATGTGTACAACCTTCTATGATGACATGTCTAAATGTGTACAAAATTCTATGGTGACATGTCTAAATGTGTACCACATTCTATGATGACATGTCTAAATGTGTACCTCATTCTATGATGACATGTCTTAATATGTACAACATTTTATGATGACATGTCAAAATGTGTACCACATTCTATGATGACATGTCTTAATGAGTATCACATTCTATGATGACATGACTTAATCAGTACCACATTTTATGTTGACATGTCTAAATGTGTACCACATTCTATGATGAGATGTCTGAATGAGTACCACATTCTATGATGGCATGTCTAAATGTATACCACAATCTATGATGACATGTCTAAATGTGTACCACATTCTATGATGACATGTCTAAATGTGTACAACATTCTATGATAAAATGTCTAAACCAGTAACACATTCTATGATGACATGTCTGAATGAGTACCACATTCTATGATGACACGTTAAAATGAGTATCACATTCTATAATGACATGTCTAAATGTGTACCTCATTCTATGATGTCATTTATAAATGTGTACAACCTTCTATGATGACATGTCTAAATGTGTACAACATTCTATGATGACATGTCTTAATGAGTACCACATTCTATGATGACATGTCTGAATGAGTACCACATTCTATGATGACATGTCTAAATGTGTACCACATTCTATGATGAGATGTCTGAATGAGTACCACATTCTAAGATGGCATGTCTAAATGTATACCACAATCTATGATGACATGTCTAAATGTGTACCACATTCTATGATGACATGTCTAAATGTGTACAGCATTCTATGATAAAATGTCTAAACCAGTAACACATTCTATGATGACATGTCTGAATGAGTACCACATTCTATGATGACATGTCTAAATGTGTACAACATTCTATGATGATATGTCTAAATGTTTACCACATTCTATGATGACATGTCTAAATGTGTACAACATTTTATGATGACATGTCTAAATGTGTACCACATTCTATGGTGACATGTCTTAATGAGTATCACATTCTTTGATGACATGTCTTAATGAGTACCATATTTTATGTTGACATGTCTAAATGTGTACCAGATTCTATGATGAGATGTCTGAATGAGTACCACATTCTATGATGGCATGTCTAAATGTGTACAGCATTATATGATGAAATGTCTAAATGTGTACCACATTATGATGATATGTCTAAATGTGTACAACATTCTATGATGAAATGTCTAAACCAGTAACACATTCTATGATGACATGTCTGAATGAGTACCACATTCTATGATGACATGTCTAAATGTGTACAACATTCTATGATGACATGTCTAAATGTGTACCACATTCTATGATGACATGTCTAAATGTGTACCACATTCTATGATGACATGTCTAAATGTGTACAACATTCTATGATGAAATGTCAAAATATGAACCACATTCTATGATAACATGTCTAAATGAGTACCATATTCTATGATGACACGTCTAAATGAGTATCACATTCTATAATGACATTTCTAAATGTGTACCTCATTCTATGATGGCATGTCTAAATGTGTACGACATTCTATGATGACATGTCTAAATGTGTAAAACATTTTATGATGACATGTCTAAATGTGTACAACATTCTATGATGACATGTCTTTATGAGTACCACATCCTATGATGACATGTCTAAATGTGTACAACATTCTATGATGACATGTCTAAATGTGTTTCACATTCTATGATGACATGTCTGAATGAGTACCACATTCTATGATGACATGTCTAAATGTGTACAACATTCTATGATGTCATGTCTAAATGTGTACAACATTCTATGATGACATGTCTGAATGAGTACCACATTCTATGATGACATGTCTAAATGTGTACCACATTCTATGATGACATGTCTAAATGTGTACAACATTCTATGATGACATGTCTGAATGCGTACCACATTCTATGATGAAATGTCAAAATATGTACCAATTTCTGTGATGACATGTCTAAATAAGTACCACATTCTATGTTGACACGTCTAAATGAGTATCACATTCTATAATGACATGTCTAAATGTGTACCTCATTCTATGATGGCATGTCTAAATGTGTACAACTTTCTATGATGACATGTCTAAATGTGTACAACATTCTACTATGACATGTCTTAATGTGTACCACATTCTATGATGACATATCTTAATGAGTACCACATTCTAGGATGACATGTATTAATGAGTTACACATTCTATAATGACATGTCTTAATTAGTACCACAATATGTGATGAAATGTCTAAATCAGTACTACATTCTAAGATAAGACAGTTCTCAATGAGTACCTGTAAATTATGCCAATCATTTTGTACCAACAATCAATCATAAGTACGATAACACATGGGAAACTATTTCCAAACGAATTATTGCAGCATTTGTTATTAAAAAGATTGAGACCATGTTTAAGCCCAAAAATATTTTAATGACCGTTCTAAGGCGGTGCTTCTTTTGTAGATCATATTGTGTGATTTGTGTTGTCTGTCATTATACAATTGATGCATTCTTTTGAGGTTGACACCAGGACTTGTCAACCCGAGAACAGTGATGTTCACCGAGGCGAAGCCGAGGTGAACATCACTTTCGAGGGTTGACTAATCATTATGTTAACCGAATAAGAATGCACCAATTGTTTTGTTATATGACACTGTCTCTCTTTTCCTAGTTTTATTTAAAGTATTTTCACATTATGAATTAACTCAAGTCAAATATTTCTAGGAAGATTATTTCAACAATATACTTCCCAAATTTCTGCAATTCTTATGAGATAAGCAAAATAATTGCATTTTAACTCATATATGCCTTACGTCCTTTTTGTGGGGCATAGGCAAATCGTGCAGACCCAGATCAGACGCTACAGAATTAGGCGTCTGATTATGTCTCCACTGTTTGCTTGCATAATTTTCTATTAAAACTTGAATAAAAATGAAAAATACCACCTAACCTCCTTTAAAACAGAAATGGACTGTTCCAATTGATAACGGTGGGGAATTCCATTCGGCATAAATGGGTGTTCTCATAAAATGATCAAATTCTGAATTCAATACATTTTACCTGTGAAATGTACATGAGAAATCAGTCAGTGTTGCAATCTCTATTTTTAGCACTCTATCAACAGTGACAAAAGTAATATCACCTGGGCTAGATTTAGTTCAATCTATTTTTAAACATTAACAATCACTGTTTGACATCAAGATCTGTCACAACCAGTGTAAGCTTGTTTCAGCCAATCAGAGGAGGTCTTTTATAAGAATTATATAACAATCTGTTTTGTCTGTCCCTTGTAGTCTTGTGACCACCTGCTGGGAAAGGGCTGACCTCCTGGCTCGCGTGTGTGTGATTTATTCTTGTTTGTGTCACTTTCTCATATGGAGTTACGGGTCAGGTGTCGTACTTGATTGTATTGATTCCTGATATTTGCCTTTGTTCTTAGTTTTCTTAAGCAAATACAAAACATTAAGTGTCATATGTCATAGTCTATATCAGAGTCGTTTTAAAGACGGAAAGGTAGACAGATGGATTGACGAGATCGATTACAATATGGGCCTCGCCGCGAGAAAACCTGTCTTCGGGGTTTCTGCCAAAGCGAGTTTCAAACCAGTCTCCTCAGCTACAGAGACTAGCTAGAAAATTGAAATTTCATCTGTAGCAAGTTTCTATATAAAACATACCAAAAAACGAATAGCAAAGGCGCTGATTAGTCTGTGCGGATGCACAGGCTGGTCTGCGCCTGTGTTGTTCGCAAACCCTCGAAGACGATTTTCTCGCGTCGAGGCCCATATATCCGACGTTAAAAAGAGGGCGTATAAAGATAACATAAATCATCAAATGATATGTGTATGCATGTATTCAACATTTAATTTTCAAAACAAAATCAAATCAGCTAGCATCAAACAACTATACATAGTTTGATTGTCTCTTTCTACGTGCATTTTTGAAGTTCTGTGGTCAGAAATGTTTTAACAGGTTGTCCTGAGCTACATGACGCATGAATGTTTATCGTTGACACATTCCATGCTTTCAGATACGACATTGCATTACATGAGCAGTCAATAGGTTTACCACTTAGATACAAAGTGTATATGTGTTTAAGACCCAGTATTGCCCGCGGAATATATCCAAGCTTTGTATTATCCAAATCAACATAAGAGAGCAACGGAGTATGTGTAAAAGCAAGCGGCGATAAATAGATCAACGGGTTGCTATATAGTTTAATATCTGTAAGCTTGTGGAGAAGCTGCAAATCGAAATCTTCTACTGTGTCAATTTGATTGTTATTGATATAAAGTGTGTGCAGGCTTCTTGCCCTATTAATTGCAGATGGTACACTACTAAAGTGATTGTAGCCAATATTGAGACTATTTAGAGTAGACAAGCCCATAAGGGATGTACTTTCTATGAAATTTAGTAGATTATTGCTTAAATCAAGGGAGTGCAAGTTGGGAAATACGGTGGCAAGTTTGGGAAAGACCGTCAGTTGATTATACTGAAGTGTTAAGTAGGTAACAGTGATCATCCGATGTGTACATTCGTCAAAGATTGAAGCATTGTATTTACTGAGGTTCGGTGAATTATTCAATGTAAAGCTGATTAGTGATTTAAGTCTACAAACAGAGGCTGGGATACTTTCAAAATTAGCATATGACATCTCTAAGGTAGTAAGAGATTTCTCAAAACTATGAAATACTGTGGATTGCAAAAGTGGAAACTGAATGTTATTGATTGCCAAAGCTGTCAGTTTAGTTAAACCATTAATCTGGGTTGGAAATCTAGAAAAATTTCCCGTCGAGATTCGAAGCTGATTTAGAGTACTGCCTATGCTTGCAATGATTGTAGAATCTAGACTGAGGAGAGGATTGTCAAGTAGATGCAGGTACTTCAACGAGGAGAGTTCTTCAAGTGCTTGTGGAAGATGTGTTAAATTATTGTTGTGTAGATCGAGATAAGTCACGGCATTTTCTATGCCACTGAACGCATGCAGCTCTATGTTATTAATATAGTTATTATATAGGAAGATAGCAATACTCGATGCGTTAATTGAAGACAGATTTTGAAAGGCATATGCGGGAATATGTGTAAGCTGATTATTGTATAAGAACAAATCGAAATAATGTCTCTCCTCATTGTGTTCTGTGAATACTGGAACTTGCGAAAGACTTTTACTGTTACAGTAGATATTATATGAAGTGCAGGTACAAGGTTGCGGTGCCACACAGTTAGTATCGAAAAGGAAAGATGTGGTGATCCCAATCAGACTGGCACACACGACGAATAGGACCTGAAAATATAGTTTACTAATTAGATTTGAAATAACACGCACGCACGTACACACGCCCGCCCCTACGCACATACATACATCAAAAATGATATCAGTTATCACCACGCTACGATGAAGTGTAACTGTATTTGACTATCAAACTACATTTTGCTTGGAAGACTAGTTTATTATAGGAATGAATTTTATTTTTGTAGGTTTTATCGATGTGCAAACTACGGCAAATCACTCAAAAACTGAGTAAAGCTCGAAGGCTTTAATGTAAAGTTTGTGAATGATTATTGGGAGTTTACACATCAATAAAATCTACAAAATATAAGCCAATTCATTTCTTATATTATCGAATTATAAAAACGGATTTGACTTTGCAACGGACCAATCAAAATCGCAGAAAAACAACTAAAAACCCATTGAGTTGGAATTATTAGTAATATGATCCAGTGTGTGATCCTGCAGCTAAAATAGTTCAGTGAAAACTTACATTTTCGCCGATCTACATTTATTGAAACAAACAAAAAACGTAGAAAAAAATCTGGTGATCTCAGATGATCTATATTTTTTCGATATTTTCGCGAAAGTATTTTAGGACATATGCTACTATATACTTCTCTTGTTGAAATCTGGTCAATACTTTGCATACAGTTTGTTTTATGCATTTATGAAATTAAAAATATGTCAGCGTGCTTATTTTTTCATAATCTCATATGGGAGTTTTCGGCATTTGATCAATTTTCTAAACAGATGAAAGAATAACACTAGTCCTAAATATCGAGCTAAAACTGATGCAATCTTCAGCCAGCTTCTTACTTTAAACTTAAACTATTGCACATTGTAATGTCCCTTTTCCATCTCTTTTCCCTTTGACCAGGAACTTTGTTCATTATCGCGTCAGCGATGGTGCTCAATGTTAGTAGTCGTCCATGGATACCAGCTTGCATCTAAAAATGAAAGAGCGAAAAGGGGTCTTCTCTCCTGAGCCAGAATCTAAATTTCCCAATGGAGCTAATTCGGATATTCTCAGCTTCTTATTAAATTCGGATGTGACGAAATCAAACTCCCCACAGCAGTGTACTTCCGTTTCTGCCTTCAATCTGTGTTGACGTCAAAACGTTCCCAAGCCAGAATGTCTCCCAATTTAAACGTCCCCGAATTGGTCCGAACGTTCCCATTAAAACGTCTCCAATTAATTACTGGTAAAATCGGCAAAAACCTGATATTTTTATTTTTAAGATACTTGTTGCAAAGAAGGTGCGGGAGGGTGTGTTTGTGAACTCTTGCACTTTTCAGCGTGTCACGAATAGTAAATAAAAACTAGCCTGGTAGAATCTAATTTCATGTATTTTATTTGATTTACCTATACATATACAAATATTTGAACAAAAAATCCTGAGCTTGTTATGCATGATTAAAACTAAAAAAATAGTTGCTATAGAAAATGCAAAATTAAAACTATTAATAATGGTTGACTAGTAACAATAATGCGCTTCGTGATAGTTCTAAGCTTTACCCCCCAACTAACCCTGGAAACATGTAGCCTTGTGATATTCGCGGTTAAGTGTGACCAAATTCTTAGATTGAGATGGATCAGTTTCAACTTGCCCCAGGTTTAATGCGCATTCCTTGTTAATAAGATTGACGATTACATTAATGTATTGCAACAGACTGCATGCTTGGTGGTCAACCCAAACACGGTTGACAACTTTGCTTTTCTCTTTAATTGCACGCCGGTGGGCCGGACTTCAGACTCTATGATGGTTCCGACTTAAAGACTTATCTATTGATGAGATGGTAGGGGCCTGATGCTTTGGCTGTTTGTCGGGCCCACCGGGGCTTACCTGTTGGATTTCTTTTGCTCCTGTCTTCAGTTTTATCTACTGTGAGTCCTTATCTTTGCTTTATCTCCTTGTTATAATTTGATTTATATGTTTTAGGAGATGATGAATTGATAAGTTAGGGGTCTTTCATGCAAACCAAATATCTATGTGTTTTGCCTGGATCCACATCTGAATTAGGGGTAAGTTTGGCGCCGTTTAACCGGTTTAAGCCCTCCAGTAAAGTATTTTACTGACTGTTCCAAGGCGGTACTTCTTTTGTGGATCTTTTATGGGTTTTTTTCTGTCTTGTGTTTGCTATGTCTTTCTTGCGCGTCTGTTTATAAATATGTGCTTTGTGGTCACCTGCTGGGAAAGGGCTGACCTCTTGGCTCTCGTTTGTGATATCTAACTGTGAGTTTGTCACTTTCCGTCAGCTGTGGTACTTGATTGTATCGATTCCTGATCTTTGCATTCTTACTTACTTTGATTATCAGAGTTGTTTTGTCTGTGCTGCGTGGCAGCCCTAAAAAGTCTCCCCGCACTTTCATTTAATGCTCTTATTATTCCAATCCTCCGGATTGTGTGTACAATCTCCTTCCATAATTCCTGTCCCTGGATATCCTCTATGTCTTATACCTCATTTAAGATCACTAGATGACCGATTTTCATACCCCGTTGTATAACTTCTGCTTTCTATATACCTGTGGACTTGTATTAGCCATTTTGATTATCGCTTGCATTTGATATGCCTTCCTTTGCTTGTAAGGACTTATATTAATACTGGCTTGTCATTTTAATAACCAGTGTGTTGATTGTTTGTCTTTGGATGGTATTTACCCACATAACTTTTATGATAAGTACGAAATTAACAAAATTACATTTATCTCCCATAAGTTTACATTCGGCGTCCTCTGTTTGTATTCCTAGTTCAGTTAACAATTTTTGGGATATGCTTCCTACCATTAGGTTATCTCCTCTTGGGTCACCTTTTATCGGAACTATACTGAACCATTTAATGCATTCAAAAGACGCGGAATGTATCCTAATGTTTCCAAGTGCAATGCCAAGAGGTGTTTGTTGCACACATTTATGTACTAAAACTATCATTACATCATCTGTAAATGGTATGCAATTTTCCATAATCAATAATAAGATATGGACTGAACTTCATCTGATCTGATTTATGTTATAACTTGAACTGAAATTAATTGTGGATGCAATATATTGGACAAACAGGCTGTTCCCGTAAGACTAGGTTTCGTGAGCACTTCCCTAAAATGAAAAAAGCCTAAAATATGTGACACATTTCTTTATCGCCATTTCAAAAGTAATGGTCATTCACCTGGTAAAATTGTAATTCAGCCGGTTGAAAAAATTATATATGATTCAAATTCATCAACTAGATTACAAAATATAAAGAGACATGAAACTGAACAAAAATGGATTAAATGTTTGCTATCACCTTTTCCTTTAGGCTTTAATGGATAATATATACCATGAAGGTAACATTTCTAAAATGCCAGATTTTGATGTTTTTTTCTGTTTGGGAACGTTAAAAAACGTAAAAGTAGATCTCAGAGTAAACGTAAAAATGGCAACATTAAGCTCAAAATTTGTACTGAAAAACGCTTAAATACTTCTCTAAAGGATCTTTCCTTTGATTTAACTAATCATGGTCATTTTTAAGTTCCTTGCCTATCTCAGTTTTACGTAATTCAGAATTTTATAATAATTGAGTTTTGACAAGCTCAGGAGTCAGGAGTATGTTTATATTTGCTTTGTGGTCAGCTGCTGGGAAAGGGCTGACCTCTTGACTCTTGTTTGTGGTGTCTAACTGAGTTTGTCACTTTCCCATTGGTATCCTGGGTCGGGTGTGGTACTTGATTGTATTGATTCCTGATCTTTGCACCCTTACTTACTTAGAGATAGAGGCTAATACACTTTACGATAGAGCTAACAAATTATATAAAGCAGCACTTCTTACAAGGTGTTATGTTCAACATTTCCTTAGTCCTTATATTGATTCTGAGGTCAACTATAAACAACATTTTAACAAAATTCCATTCATTACAAAGGTATTGAGTTTATTGATTTACATAGTATCTTCAAGTATAATTTAGTGATTTCATCTCTTCCAAATTACTTTAATAATTCTGAAACTCCTATCATTTGTTAAAAATATTACAAACCAATTAGGTCTACTATACAAGTTAAACTTTAATAAAATTGTAACGGATATAGATATAGATTCCAATACTCCTGACTCTTGAGATTGTCACAATTCTAATTATTTATAACCCTCTGCAGAGCATGTTATAACAGGTAATCTAAATGTAATTCCTGACACTAGAGTTCAAAATATTATTTCTAAGGGTCCTATATATAGATTTCCCTCTAATATTGAGTTCCCTAAATGTCGTAGAGAGATCGCTGCTTCTTTAAATGGCTTTAGTAATCGTTGGTGCAAACGGGAAAATGTTGAACCTGATGCCTTGAAGGAATGGTAGATTAACATTTTTTAATATTATTGATACTTATATTTCATTATACTTTCGTAATACACACATTTCACCCCCTAAACCTAAATCTTCTTTTCATCATCTTAATAGAGGTATCCAGAATTTTCATATGCACTATGTTTTGGTTCAAGCAGATAAAGATGCTAACAATGTTGTAGCTGTTTGACGATTATATTATATTAATACTCTTAAGCGTGAGCTTCTTGACACTAATGCCTATAAACTGCAGCCTTCTTTGAGTGAGAGGGTGATTGTCGATGGGCATGGTTGTCATACAGCCCTACATTTCGGTGTCAAAGCTAAAGAAAATCAAGAAAAGGTTCCTACGTTGTACTGGTTACCTAAAATCCTTAAAAAAACCTATAAAGCAAGATTTATTGCTAATTCTAGTTCTTGTACGACAACAGAATTTTCTAAATTGTTACCTTTGTGTCTTAGAGCTGTTAACATTTTTTCAAGTATTGTGGAAACGTATATGAAAGATCCTGTAAAAACCTATTTTGGTCTATTAAAATTCAGGTGAAATTCTTGATAAACTTAAAGCTAGAGATTTCAATGTGACCAGTTTGTCTACTTATGATTTTTCTACTCTTTACACTACTTTTTCTCATAATTTGATTAAAGATAAACTTATTGATCTTATTGAAAGAACCTTCCAGAGAGAAGGCTCTCCTTACCTTGCATGTAATGACAGAAATGCATTTTTACTTCAGAAAAACCTAAAAATATCATGCCTGGTCATGTCAAAATGTATGTGATGCGCTGACCTTTTTGTTGGACAACATTTTTATTCGATTTCGCAAGCTGTATAGACAAGTAGTTGAGATTCCTATGGGCACTAATTATGCTCCCCTGGTTGCAGATTTATTCCTGTTTTTTTAATGAGAGGGGCTTTATGATGTCTCTTTTTTATGATAAGCAGACTGATGTTATTGATGCGTAATATACTACGTCCAGATATTTGGACGATATTTTGAATATAAATAATGTTTATTTTGAAAATATGGTAAGCGAATCTACCCTTCAAAGCTCCAACTGAATAAAGCTAATACCTCTGATACCTAAGCCGCATTTTTAGACTTGCATTTGTCAATTTCTAATGATATTGTTTATACCAAAATTTATGATACACGTGACGACTTTGATTTTGAAATTGTCAATTTCCCAGTTTTAGATAATGATGTTCCTCGCTCTACAGCCTATTGAGTCTATATCTCTCAACTCATTCTTTATGCTAGAGCTTCTAGCTATGTTGCTGACTTCAACACTCGCAATAAATTGTTAACTCAGAAACTTCTTAAACAAGGCTATCGGTATCATAAACTTCCCAAAATCTTTTCTAAATTTTATAGACGATACTATCATTTGATTTCTTAATTCCAAATTGGACTTAAATCTCTCTTGTGCCAAGGACTTTCCGAACTTGATTTCTATGGTGACTTGGTGTATAAATTGAAAAAGATTGTTGGCTCTTATAATTTTTCAGGGCAGTTCATTAAAATAATTTCCCCATTATAAAGAGATTGGCTATAACATTAATGTTTTGCAACAGACTGCATGCTTGGTGGTCAACCCAATCACGATTGGCAACTTTGCTTTCCTCTTTAATTTCAGGCCAGTGGGTCGGACTTAAGACTCTATGATGGTTGCAACTTAAAGACTTATCTATTGATGAGATGGTAGGGGCCTGATGCTTTGGCTGTTTGTGGGGCCCACCGGGGTTTACCTGTTGGATTTCTTTTGCTCAGTTATTCAGTTTTATCTACTGTTGAGTCCTTATCTTTGCTTTATCTCCTTGTTATATCTTGATTTATATGTTTTAGGAGATGCTGCATTGATAAGTTAGGGGTCTTTCATGCAAACCAAATATCTATGTGTCTTGCCGTGATCCACATCTAAATTAAGGGTGAGGTTGGTGCTGTTAAACCGGTTTAAGCCCTCCAGTAAAATATTTTACTGACCGTTCTAAGGCGGTACTTCTTCGTGGATCTTTTATGTGTGTTTTTTTTTCTGTCTTGTGTTTGCTATGTCTTTGTGCGCGTCTGTTTATATGTGGTTTGTGGTCACCTGCTGGGAAAGGGCTGGCCTCTTTGCTCTCGTTTGTGGTGTCTTACTGTTTCCTGTGCCTGAATATCCTCTATGGAGGGACTTTGTGATGTCTCTTTCTGATGATAAGCAGGCTGATGTTATTGATGCGTTTGACACTACTTCCAGATATTTGGACGATATTTTAAATATTAATAATGTTTATTTTGACAATATGGTTAGTCAAATATACCCTTCAGAGCTCCAACTGAATAAAGCCAATGCCTCTGATACCGAAGCCACATTTTTAGACTTGCATTTGTCAATTTCTAATGATATTGTTCTACCAAAATTTATGACACGACTTTGATTTTGAAGTTGTCAATTTCCCATTTTTAGATGTTAATGTTCCTTGTTCTACATCCTATTGAGTCTATATCTCTCAACTCATTCGTTTTGCTAGATCATCTAGCTATGTTGCTGACTTCAACACTCACAATAAATTGTTAACTTTGAAACTTCTTAAACAAGGCTATCGGTATCATAAACTTCCCAAAACATTTTCAAAATTTTATAGACGATACAATGATTTGATTTCTAAATTCCAAATTGGACTTAAATCTCTCTTGCGCCAAGGACTTTCGGAACCTGATTTCTATGGTGACTTGGTATATAAATTGAAGAAGATTGTTGGCTCTTATAATTTTTCAGCGCAGTTCATTGAAATAATTTCCAATTATAAAAAAATTGGCTATAACATTAATTCATTGCAACAGACTGCATGCTTGGTAGTCAACCCAATCACGGTTGGCAACGTTGCTTTCCTCTTTAATTGCACGCCGATGGGTCGGACTTCAGACTCTATGATGTCTTGGCTGTTTTTCGGGCCCACCAGGGTTTACCTGTTGGATTTCTTTTGCTCCGGTATTCAGTTTAATTTACTGTTGAGTCTTTATCCTTGCTTTATCTCCTTGTTATATCTTGATTTATATGTGTTAGGAGATGATGCATTGATAAATTAGGGGTCTTTCATGCAAACCAAATATCTATGTGTCTTGATCCAAATCTGGATTAAGGGTGAGGTTGGCGCCGTTTAACCGGTTTAAGCCCTCCAGTAAAATAATTTACTGACCGTTCCAAGGCGGTACTTCTTCTGTGGATCTTTTATGTTTTTGTTCTGTCTTGTGTTTGCTATGTCTTTGTGCGCGTCTGTTTATGTGTGCTTTGTGGTCACCTGCTGGGAAAGGGCTGACCTCTTGGCTCTCGTTTGTGGTGTCTACTGTGAGTTTGTCACTTTCCCATTGGTATCCTGGGTCAGGTGTGGTACTTGATTGTATCGATTCCTGATCTTTGCACCCCTACTTACTTTGTCACTTTCCCATTGGTATCCTGGGTCAGGTGTGGTACTTGATTGTATCGATTCCTGATCTTTGCACCCTTAATTACTTAGATTGAGGAATAGGGACATACTGCTTAAATGTCTGCGTTGGGGAGGTGGGGTGAACTCTACCACTATTCAGTGTTTGCATGAATAGAGTTTTATTGGAATATGTATATTACTTGTGTTTAATTTGCTTCCAGTGGATCACCTATTTAGAACTTAGCACATACAAATAGTTAACAAAAAAAAACAACAAAAAAACTCAGAGCTTGAAATGCATGAAATAATGAAAAAGAGTGGTTTCTGCAAATCAAAATTAAAACACTAAAAAAGGTTCTGTAGTAATAAAACTACATAATGCTATAATTCTATTTTTTTCAAAGCTAATCTTATATTATATAAAGGTGTTCATGGTAAGTGTGGGGCTATGCTGGATAAGGTGCGCATGTACTTCAGTGTCTGCTTTAATTCGGGTAGGCGAGCTTCATCTTTGGATAGCTCCTTATTTGACCTCAGTTGGAGTTGAATCAACAGAGCCGCTATGTGTATGTTGTGGGCTATTAGGTTGTTAGATTTTACCCTTCATTTTTGGTAGTTTTATTCCGATAGGGCTGTGCCTGCAACGAATCTTGTAGTATGTAATACAGTCCATCCGTATAGTTTCCTGCTTTTTCACGAGAGGTCTGTGAACACATGAGCAAAGCGAGAAGGTTTTTGATATAAATTGCAGTGGGCGTGTTTTACCAATTGCAGTCAAAGTTATAATCACAGGTGTGTGGTAGCTGAACAGCTTGCTCTTTGTTTGTTTCATAAAGCCGTTTCTCTCCAGGGGATTTTGTCATGGTAAATATACTTTACTTCATTTTTCATTCAACCAAGCCTGATTTGAATGAAAATGTGAAATTTATGTGCCAATAAGCTGCTATATTGAGTGAGTTGTTAACGCTTTGCGATAATATTGATCTATAAGTGATGTTCGCGACTTTATTCTAATGTCGTCTGCTTAGGGCGTCTGCTGCGTACATTTATGCGATGAATGTAATTGACGTCTGCTGCCAATCATTGGTGTTAAATGACGTGTTGTACTTGTTGATTTGTTTGATTTGATTCTTTACGTCCCATCAACAATCTTTCAGTTATATAGGGACAGGTCTTCCTGGGTTGAACCAGTTCTAAGCTAGGATAAATGTGTCTTGCTCAAGGACCTCAATGCAATGACGCTGGTGAGGCTCGAAACCGCGGCCCTTCGGTCTCGAGTCAAGCACTCTACCACTGAGCCACTGCGCTCCCTGTTGTACTTGTTGATGTGGGCCATCGTGAGAGCCTACTAGTTATCTTATGCTGTATTACCTGAGATTCGTCTGCTTAGGTCGTCTGTTGATATAAAAAGTTCATACATGGGTGTTATGCGTCAGTTGATTACCCACTTGTCCTGTAGGCATTGTTGTTAGTGTATAGCAGTAGCTGTTACGAGGTAGAAGATTAGGAACAACATAATTAGTGATATTTGCATATACGCATAGGTACGCAAAGTGTTGGCTATGCACCCATCCACTTGTATGCACCGAGATACAGTACCTTTTCTAATATAAGTCCAATATAAGGGCAGTTTGTCTAAGATGGAGTTCTCTATACCTTACTTAGAAAACTTGATTATCTACGGAAGTCGTGTTTTCACGCTTTTCTATGATTTTCCACCCGCAATTCCCTATATATGTGACGAAATTGTCAATATGTATCAGGGGACATTAAAAAACCAAGAGAGGTACGTTGGTAAAGATACTGTTCTTTACAGGAGGCAGGTGCATGAATTTTATCTATGATTGACAAAGTTATTATGTTCATGTTCGAGCTTTAGTGGATGAATGCTCTTGCATTAATCGCTATATCTCTAGCATGTCACATCTACAGGAAAGCAAGTCATCATTTTACTATCTTGTCATCTGTTGAGTCAACTAGCTTTCTTGTACGGGTTCTCTAGGGCGTCACAAATCTTGTCCCATTCTTTTTGAGAAAATAGCAAATGTAATGCACTTGCATAGAAATCTACGCATTTGCGTAGTGCCCCAAAATCCTTTAGGACCGTTCTTGCGGCTATTGTGCAGCTGTCAGGGTAGACTTAGAGGATTATTTTGGCCAAAAGTGGTCGCAGACTTTGTTGGGCCTGCACCAAAACCGATATTGCATGCTGGTGGATTTATCCGGGGGACGGATAATGTACTAGGCGTATTAGCGGATAGTTTTTAAGTTGTTGTGACTTATAATGTGTGGTTCAGAAGGACGATTTAACTTTTGGAGAGAGTAGGCTTTCAGCAGCAATCTTTATGTGTTACATTGAGTTATAGCTAACGCATTTACGAATACGGGTTAGGTGCATACACTAAAACATCAATATATATGGGGTTAAAGCTGACGCATGTACGTGTCAAGGCTGGGTACATAGACCAACATACATATATAATTGTAATTATAGCTGACACATGGACGTTCAAAGGTTCGATGTTTACACCAAAACACATATATAAATAGCATGCATTATTCATGCATTAAACAACAGAAAGAGAATACGCAATATTGATGTAAATTTTATGTTGACGATAGGTCATATTTATGTGTTTACTACTGATACTGTGTACAGGTACAACATTAGCACATAGACAGGGATGTGGCAAAGGTGACGTCAGTATTTGTAAACTTCGAAACTATTTAGATTGCGTGACCTCATAGGGAAAGGGGCCAAGGATTCTCGATGTTTCAGCTGGCTACGTCAGCGTTGCAAACCATGGTGACGTCATAATAGTGCACTGTATTTATTGATAGTGCGTGGGTTTGTTCATTTGCTACATAGGAGGTATTTGATGAGTGCCAACACAGGTTGGTCATTACAAATACTTTTCCGAAAAACAATTTTAGTGGCAGGATATCCGAAGACAGATCCTTCCTAACCGCATGGGAGCCATTAGCCATGCACCCACGGGTGAGGGCTAATCTCGCGCTTATGGGGTTAGGCAGGTTTTTTAAAAAAAAAAGATCACTAAGAATTTTCTATTTTCTGTTTATGAAAACGAAAAACTCCACTACACACGGTAGAGAGATTCTGCTTAACCAATATTCTATCAGTGGATTATTTTTTACAGAATTGTCTCTATGTGTGTCCCCTCCGACACTGGGAGAGGTAGGTCGTAGAAGCCAGCAGATCCAAAATCCAAGGGTGCAAACCTAGTTGTCCCCCTTGGACCACTATCATAGTGGGGAACGGTTCATCTTACCAATACATGAGTTTTTTTTCAAGTCTAGTGCCGTTTATAAATTCATTAATACAGGGAAGATTAAATATTGCATAAACTGACTCAAGTGTCAGGACCACACGTTACAATAATAAAGAAAAAAATAGACTGACCCAAGTGTTAGGAATAAGCGTTAGAGGTGACAGAGAAGATCCGGATCAGACTGACCCAAGTGTCAGATGGTGCAATCGCCAAACATTGAGAAATAACGGTTTTGCGATTTACGTTAGAAGGAAATATCAGCAAATTATCTGCAGAACTGTCGAAAAAGAGCGCTTATAGGTTAGATTAATTGAATGTGTGTGTAATTGTTTTACGTTTCTTACTTCTGTCTAGTTGACGTACGTCTAAAAAAGGACACTCTAAGATTTGTTCCTTTGGAAACTATATTAGAGTGGGAACTTGCTTTAGTAAAGGATGGTCAACTAGTCATAAATAATAACGTAAGTATTGTCTTTGTAATATTCATGTGATGTCGATGTTTTTAGTACATAAAGTACTTAAAATTTATGAACTAGTTGCGTGCATCATTTTTCCCTGGTGGTATTGTGAACGCATAACGGGGTCTTCCAATAAAAGTTTCTCTCTTCCGTCCTGACTGTCTTTATGATGTAACAGTAGCATTGCAGACATTGTCGGTACTGTGCTGATGTATTGATAGATAACATTTGCTCATTCTAATAGGTATTGACTAGCATTCGCGCTTTGTAATTAGTGCACATACACTCAGTGGCCATAATTGAGTTTCCAAACCAGCTTACAAGAAATTGTCAAAAAATATAGTCTGAAACAATGGTCTTTTGTAGCCAATTAAGACACTTCTCCCAAATGATAATTGCCTTGGATAAATATACAGGGTATATGTTTAGGTCATCACCAAATTGTATGATGTCATCATCTGTTGCTATGGAGATATTATGTATCACAAACATTGGCTCCATTTCTTCAAAAAAGATAGTAGGTGTTGAAAAAATGCTTTTAAAAATGTCAGTTGTAATATTTCTTATTGAAAATTTGCAGAAATATTTTAAATGTACTGGAAAACATTTTGTTAAAGTTCCAGTTAGAATAGACACTGAAAATAAAACAATCCAGAGCAGAGAACTGGACGGAAATTAAAACCATGAAAATGATCTGACTGCAGTATACTTTGGCTGTAAAAACAAACTAAATAAACAAATGCAGGAATATGGGGTATGTATGTTTTGTTAGGTATCATAACACTGTTCTATTTGAAAATAATGTTTTTCAAGAAATGTTGATGGATATAAGCTATGGTGTGATCCTAAGTAAATCTGCTGATTTTCACTGTCAGTCCTGATATTGGCGCCACAAGCAGCATAACCAGTGATATAATATTTGTGTAATATTTTTTTTCAGTTGAAAGTACCATTTGGGGTTACATTTTTACAGAACATTTATTTTTTTAAGAAGAACTATCCTATGATTTCGTATGAAAGTTTGGGTACTCCCTCGTAAAGCAAAATTTGACCAAGGGGTTAGGTATCGCTGGGTGCTGTCTTTTCCATTTGAAAAAATGAAACATTTAAAGACTAATTGCTTCAAACACTCATATATATACCCTAGAAAGACTGATACTTGTTGCTTAGTTACCATGTGGATTCATTCAGTAATTTAGATTTTTGGTTCAGAGTTACAAATACCACACCCACCCCTAATATGACGACGAATAAATTTCACACCTCACGAGTATAACATATTAACACCATTAACGCCAAAATATATAGAAAACAAGTAATATCTATAGTCATGTAAAAACGAAAGAAGTTTAGAACACACATCAAATTTTCAAACTGTTTCATAAATCAGGGGTGGTCGTAATGAATAACACCCACAAACTCGAGATGATATTATTTCTATATAAATCCAGCATCCTTAAGTTGAAAAATAGTAAATAGTGATATACTTAAAATTTCAGAACATTTGCATTACTCGTTTTTAAATTATACAATTTTTGAATGTTCTTAAATTTTTGCAACTGAAGCAACGTTTGCCATTTTGGGAACTCACTTGTAGCCACTGAGTGTATACGACATATATTTATAGTGAGGTTTATGGAATTGACACATCAATTGAATTTAGTTGTATGTGAAGCTATGTAAGTAAGATACTTGCGGTTCTAGATAAGTACATATGTATGCTGGTCGTGGAAAGCTAGGCACATGCACACTACTCATATCAATGCATTAATTAAAATAGCTATTACGGATAAATTGATTGTAATTGACTGTAACACATAAGGTGCACATGCATATCACTAAGGAAAATAGAGTGCTTATAAGGTGCTAATGTATACTGTTCATATTAAGTAAGCACATTACTTTAATTATGCATCACTTGTGAGTGCATTTGTATGTGCCAGTTTTACACAATCACGTTTGCTAGTATGTACGTTTATTATAGGGAATGCGCATTATTATCGTCTGGTCTTAGTATATATGAAGAAGCGTATCTTGTTCAACTTTAGTAAGACACCACATTTACTAGTTCTGTCAACACTGATCAATTTATAGTTATTGAGTCATTCTTTTAATACCTTATTGCACCACAGCATCATCACATTACTATGTTATGTTATCCACTATTGCAATTAAACAATATTCAATTCAGTACTCTTGATTATATTAATAGCAAAATGTCTCCAATAGCAAGGAGACATGT
Organism: Loripinus fragilis; assembly: GCA_964019695.1. NCBI lineage: Eukaryota > Metazoa > Mollusca > Bivalvia > Lucinida > Lucinidae > Loripinus > Loripinus fragilis. The sequence goes on along the minus strand of OZ026517.1, from coordinate 1,795,773 downwards.
TGAAGGCGTAGTAGTGGTATTCAGCAGTACCTTTTGGTTACTTAAAGTTTGTTGAGAAATCTAGCGTAACCATGGTGGTATTTTGGCAGCGTTTTGGGTTATAGCATTGCGTGCTAAAAGGGATTTTGTACTTCAAGAACATGAATTCTTGTTAGTTTCGGCCATGGTTGAGTAGATTAAGGTGCTCCGATGTTGTATATCATAATTGATGTTTTAGTGGTCATATATGGACTGTGTGCTGCCTATATTGTTGTTACGTACTCGCATTTGCCATTATAATATCCCTGTGGTTTTTGGGGTCTGATTTCGTCTTAATATAGTCGATTCATACTTATTTGTATCAAATGACATGGATGAAATGACTGCATACTTGGTGGTCAATCTAATCACGGTTGGCAACTTTGCTTTCCTCTTTAATTACACGCCGGTGGGTCGGACCTAATTTTAGTGATCAATTCAAGAAGATTATCAAACGTTATATAAAGGTTGGATATAACTTGGATGTCATGCGACAGTCTGCATGCCTGGTTTTAAACCCAATCACGGTTTATAGCTATGGTTTCCTCTTTTATTGCACGAAGGTGGGTCAGGCATCAGACTCTATGACGGCTCTGACGTAAAGCTTAATCGGTTGGGTGGTGCCTGATGCTTATCTATAGCTAGACCCACCGTGGCTCAACTTGAGGTTTTCTTTAGCTCTGACTATCTGTGAGTCGTGAGCCCTTTTCTTTGTTTTATCATAGTGTGTTGATTTGGTCAAAGTGTTGCTCCATGATGATACATTGCAATTGTTAGAAGACTTCCATGCGAGCTGAACAATTCTTGTACTTCAACGGCGGCAGAATCTAGGGCGAAGATTTGGTACCAGTGGAGTGCATTTAAGATTTAGATTGGGCTGCTTCCGTTCTAAGGCGGTGGTTCTGTTGTTGTTGGCTTGTTGTTTATCGTTACTCCCATTGTGGGAGTCTGTAATTGTTCTATGTTTTGTTGTACGTTACTTTATGTTTCTTCTGGTTTTGCAGTCGTCTTGATGGGGAGGAGAGAGCTGGTTGCTTTGCTGTTTGTTTTCCTGGTGTCTCGTGGTTGTTATTGCAACAGACTGCATGCTTGGTGGTCAACCCAATCGCGGTTGGCAACTTTGCTTTCCTCTTTAATTGCACGCTGGTGGGTCAGACTTCAGACTCTATGACGATTCAGACTTAAAGACTTAACCTGTGATGAGATGGTAGGGGCCTGATGCTTTGGCTATTGTCAGGCCCACCAGGGTTTACCTGTTGGATATTTTTGCTCAAGTATTCAGTTTTATTTTTAAAGTTGAGTCCTTATCTTTGCTTTATCTCCTTCTTATATCTTGATTTATATGTTCTAGGAGATGATGCATTGATAAGTTAGGGGTCTTAAGTGCAAACCAAACATCTATCATGTTTCTTGAACCACATCTGAACTAAGGGTGAGGTGGGCGCCAAGAAACCGGTTTAAGCCCTCCAGTAAAATAGTTCACTGACCATTCCAAGGCGGTACTTTTTTGTGGATCTTTTGTGTTTTTTCTGTCTTGTGTTTGATATGCCTTTTGTGCACGTCTGTTTATATGTGCCTTGTGGTCAGCTGCTGGAAAAGGGCTTCCCTCTTGGCTCTCGTTTGTGGTGTCTAAGTGTGAGTTTGTCACTTTCCCATTGGTCTTCTAGGTCAGGTGTGGTACTTGATTGTATCGATTCCTGATCTTTGCACCCTTATTTACATGGAGTATGCGCATTCAGTTTTTCAACAACAGTAGAATCTAGGGCGAAGATTTGGTTCCAGTAAAATGCATTTAAGCCCCCTGGTGGCTTAGGCTGCTGTCCGTTCTAAGGCGGTGGTTCTGTTGTTGTTGACGTTTTGTTTATTGTTACTCCCATTGAGGGAGTCTGTAATTGTTCTATGTTTTGTTATACGTTACTTTATGTCTATTCTAGTATTGCAATCATCTTGATGGGGAAGAGAGAGCTGGTTGCATCGCTTAATTTGTCATTATGGTGTCTCGTTATGGTTGAGCGGCTCTTCCTTGCGGTGCCATGTGGTTGTCTGCGGTTTGTGATTGTGGTATTTCCTGATCATACTCACTTACTTTTTTATATATATAACATGAAACGGGATAGAGTTAAAGCGTGTGATGTTTAATATCGAGGTACTCAGAGCATGATACTTTCAGGTTCTGCCTGAAGATATAACTAGTGTTGAAAGTTGAGATTAACGTGAGGCTCTACGCCTGATATACTATGAAGTATTGATCAACTCTAGTCGTATGACGCTCTGGTGCTTGTTAACCTTGAAAGGATGAAACCAATTATCTGTTCACAATCCTGATACAAGAAAACCCATTTTGGATGCTGCACTAGTACTCTTGTGTTACCAGTTTGTGAAAAACAGTGCAGCAAACAATGAAGTTGAGTAAAATTATTCTAAATTATTTTAATAGAGAAACAAGCCAACTTACTTCCAGCAACATTCTTTGATTTTCCTTTGGGAATTTATTCAATCTTTGTTAAAGCCAGACCAGAAAGTATCTAGCTGATGCCATTACATTTCATGTATTTTTTTCTTTCAATGTTTTTTTTATTAATTATATTATTTTTTTTATTATTAAACATTGTTTTGTGCTTAATTCCCCAATTGTTTGTGATCAGCTATCGGCTGTTGTGGTTTGCACTTGCCTGGAGTTCATCCATCCTTGACACCCATGACCTCAAACCTTTTAGAAAATGTGCAAGTTTATTTGTTATCCCAAGCAGTGACAATATACTGCATGATATATTTTGGCAATTCGTCAAAAAAATTTTGTATTTAGAATAAATCAAATGTTAAAAAAATCTGATGTTGAAAATCTGAAGAATTTATTTTTATTTCATGGATTAATATTTACCTTTCAGAAAAAAATAAAAATCTGGGATCACCGAACTAATTCTCTTTCAGGAGGGCCAAATTTAACCCCATCCTCATAAATTTAATGCATAATTCAATATCAAAAAGTTCAGGAATGACCATTTCGATCGTTTTGAGGATGCCATTTTGCTTTCACTAGTATATGAAGCAATTTAGCATTAAAATGTTAAATTGGAAAGTAAAAACACACTAAAAATAGGTGCGCATCCGGGAATCGATCCAGACACGCTAACCATTAGGCCACAAGGTCAGGTTATAATTGTGTACGTCGTTTGATTTTGTCTGAGCTACATTTATCTGTCTCAATAAAACCATGTCTGCTGTTTTCTATTGTTGTATGTTCTCTCTATTTCTGAAGGATTCGTATTTCCAGATTAATTAGGGGTGGCAACAGCTGTCGTTGTTTCTGTGTGGAGTTTGTAAAACTTCTCCAGTGCATCGATATAGTGTTGATATTTTTGTCATATTCTGGTCCTTCGTGAATATAAGGTTCTGATTTAAAGCAGAATACCGCTTATTCCACTACTAGGGGCGTTAGAATTGTTTCACTTTCCATTAGTTCTCATGAACAGACTCAATAAAACCGAGTCCGCTGTTTTCTATTGTTGTGTGTTCTCTCTATTTCTGAAGGATTCGTATTTCCAGATTAATTAGGGGTGGCAACAGCTGTCGTTGTTTCTGTGTGGAGTTTGTAAAACTTCTCCGGTGCATCGATATAGTGTTGATATTTTTGTCATATTCTGGTCCTCCGTGAATATAAGGTTCTGATTTAAAGCAGAATACCGCGTAAGCCAGTGCTAGGGGCGTTAGAATTGTTGCACTTTCAATTAGTTCTAATGAACAGACTCACAAAAACGATTCTGCTGTTTTCTATTGTTGTAAGTTCTCTCTATTTCTAAACGATTCGTATTTGCAGATTATTTTGTACTGAGATCAGTTCTGATAAAAGGTCAATAAATATTTCGGACACACTTCAGTTACTTAATTTTGTCAAGAAATTGTTGGAACATCGATATGACATAATAATATCTGAAAGCAAGGACCTAGACAACTTTGTAAACCTGGTTCTTCACGCGGGAATGGTGCGCATGGAAATTAGCCTTTAAGAAACTTAAAATATTATATTGTCAAATACGAGGTACAGGTAAAACAACAAAAAAACTGTTTTATAAACAAATACAATTGGAATGCAGTTAATGAAACATTCTTAAGTATTTAGCTGTGGCTGAGGCTACCCTATCTCGCAACGAAACGTTTTTTTTATACTTTTTCAACGTTTTTTGCATATTTGAATATGTTTGAGAACTCAGTGGGAATAAAACTAGTATTTGGCTGATATCAATTCAAATACGGCCATGGAAATGGAAATTTCAGAAGACGTTCACGATATTTTCGACAGACCATTATAGGAATAATATATTTTTGTGGCTTTTATCAATGCGTTAACTCCGGCAAATCACTCACAAATAAAGTTTGTGAGTCATTTGTTGGAGCTTACACATCGATACAATCAACAAAAATAAAATCAATTCCTTATAATTCCAACTTTGGAACAAAACAGCACATTTGTAAAGGGTCTTTGAAATCATTTTAAATTTCAAAGTCTGCCTAAGGAAAATAGTTCGTAACCGCTGTCCATGAAAAATGGGGCAGCCATCTTGGAAATAATGTCAGTTCAAAGCTATATTTTGCTAAATAATAATTAAAATGGCATTCTATAGGGATAGAATATGTGGGTATTAGCTTAATAACGTTTATTTTGGAATTGTTTTCTTTTGTCAAATACAGCGTTTAACACTACATCCAGATATTTGGACAATATTTTAAATATTAATAATGTTTATTTTGACAATATGGTAAGTCAAATATACCCTTCAGAGCTCTAACTTAATAAAGCTAATATCTGATACCGAAGCCGCATTTTTAGACTTGCATTTGTCAATTTCTAATATTGTTTCGACCAAAATTTATGATAAAACGCGACTTTTGAAATTGTCAATTTCACATTTTTAGATGGTGATGTTCCTCGCTCTATATCCTATGGAGTCTATATCTCTCAGCTCATTTGTTTTGCTAGAGCATCTAGCTATGCTAATGACTTCAACACTCGTTATAAATTGTTAACTCAAAATCTTCTAAAACAAGGCTATCAGTATCATAAACTTCGCAAAACCTTTTCTAAATTTTATAGACGTTACTATGATTTGATATCTAAATTCCAAGTTGGACTTAAAATCTCTCTTGCGCCAAGGACTTTCTGAACCTAAATTCAATGTTGACTTGGTGTATAAGTTAAAGAAGATTGTTGAATCTAATAATTTTTCAGCGCAGTTCATTAAGTAATTTCCTATTATAAAAAGATTGGCTATAACATTAATGTATTGCAACAGACTGCATGCTTGGTGGTCAACCCAATCACGGTTGGCAACTTTGCTTTTCTCTTTAATTGCACACCGGTGGGTCAGACTTCAGACTCTATGACGGTTCCCACTTAAAGACTCATCTATAGATGAGATGGTGGGGGCCTGATGCTTTGGCTGTTTGTAGATCCCACTGGGGTTTACCTGTTGGATTTCTTTTGCTCCGTTGTTCAGTTTTATTTACTGTTGAGTCCTTATCTTTGCTTTATCTCCTTGTTATATCTTGATTTATATGTTCTAGGAGATGATGCATTGATAAGTTAGGGGTCTTTCATGCAAACCAAATATCTATGTGTCTTGATCCACATCTGAATTAAGGGTGAGGTTGGCGCGCCGAAAAACCGGTTAAAGCCCTCCAGTAAAATAATTTACTGACCGTTCCAAGGCGGTACTTCTTTGTGGATCTTTAATGTTTTTTTCTGTTTTGTGTTTTCTATGCCTTTGTGCGCGTCTGTTTATGTGTGCCTTGTTGTCACTTGCTGGGAAAGGGCTGACCTCTTGGCTCTCGTTTGTGGTGTCTGGATGTGAGTTTGTAACTTTCCCAATTTGTATCCTTGGTCGGGTGTGGTACTTGATTGTATCGATTCCTGATCTTTATATCCTTACTTACTTTGCTCAGCTCATTGAAAACATTTAGATTTATGCCCTACCACGGATCAACAGGTTTTAAAAGGCGCTTTCTCACAAAAGTCCTGCCTAAAATCTCCACATTATTAAACTTAAATAAAAAGAAATGCATTGAAACATTTCGATGTTGCTGTAGCCTAGACATTGCTTTGTAAACGATTCTTTTAAATGATGTGGCTGTTTGTTAATTGAAGTCACACCTCTAGTTATTCAATTCATTTCTTAAAGTTCACCCGTTGCTTTATCGAGGCACCACCATACGGTATATGGGTTTTCAAATGCGCTTTCAACATGCTTAACTATATTTAAACAGGTGAATGGTTTATCTCAGACTCAACAATACCTTGGTTTGAGGTTTTATGTACAAAACTTTGTTCTTTTTTACACTATCTTAATTACAAAGTGAAATTAAAGCAGATATCATATATTCTTACGCGTGTGTTTTTATCGAAGTGTAAAAACGGAGTCCTTTTTGAAAGAGACCAATCAAAATCACCGCAAAAATGATAAAAAAAACATTGGGTTGGAATTACGTATTACTAAAACAAAACACAACTGGGCATTAAATGCTGATATTAAAATTATATTTACCGTTGTAGATAGGGACATGGCCATAGTCTAGTTATCTTTTGTCCACGTTGTAAGTCAATACTGATGCGTCTGAAAGTATAAAGGTCCTTGACAGAGGAGCCATTTGATTTCAGCGCTTACGTAAATATATATACATGCAAAAGAATTTCTTTATATTTTTCATATGTTCAGCAATGAGTGTTGTCCAACTAAACATGCTAAAGTAAGAAAAGTGGCAAAGATCAGGAATCAATACAATCAAGTACCACGCCTGACCCAGGATACCAAATGGGAAAGTGACAAAACACAATAAAACATGACAAACGAGAGCCAAGAGGTCAGCTCTTTCTCAGCAGGTGACCACAAGACAGCGATGCACAGACAAGAAAATAAGACAAACACGAAACATAAATAACAAAAATGATCCACAAAAGAAGCACCGTCTTGGAATGGTCAGTAAAAATATTTATACTGGAGGGCTTAAACCGATTTCACGGCGCCAACCTAACATTTGGTTCAGATGTGGATCAAGACACATAGATGTTTGGTTTGCATGAAATACCCTACATTTATCCATGCATCATCTCCTAGAACATATAAATCAAGATAAAAAAGAGATAAAGCAAAGATAAGGACTGTGGGTTTGTCACTTTCCCATTGGTATTCTGGGTCAGGTGTGGTACTTGATTGTATCGATTCCTGATCTTTGCACCCTTACTTACTTTTAACAGTACATAAAACTTAATACCGGCGCAATAAGAGCCAACAGGTAACCGCAGGTGGGCCCGACAACAGCCAAAGCCACATGCCCCTACCATCTAATCTATAGAATCGTGTTTAAATCGGAACCGTCATAGAGCCTTAAGTCCAACCCACCATTGTGCAACTAAAGTGGAAAGCAAAGTTTCTAACCGTAATTGGGTTAACCACCAAGCATGCTGTCTGTTGCAATACATTAATGCTATAGCCGATCTTTTTATGATGAGAAATTATTTTAATAAACTGACCCGAAAAATTATTAGAGCATACAATCTTCTTCAATTAATACACCAAGTCACCATAGAACTCAGGAGATCTAACTTGGAATTTAGGTATCAAAAGTTTGAGCCGTGACACGAGATTTCCAACAATGTGGTATGTGCGACCAGCAAAGCCTCCGATCAGCCTGAATATTCTATGACTGTTAAGCTACTGACTGAACATCATTGGAGTTTCTTAGCTTAAAAGAAGGCTACACAGGCTAATCTGAGTCTACACTTGTCAAAATGCCACATTGTTTGAAATCACATGTCATGGCTCAAATCATAGTTTCGTCGATAAAATTTAGAAAATGTTTGCGAAGGTCTTAACTCATATAAGCTTAAAGTCCTTTTTGTGGGATAAAGGCAAGCAGTGACGCCACAGAACGCGGCCTCTGTTCTGCTATCCTTCAGATTCTTCGATTAACTATGCCACACAACAACCCGTAAAATAGAAATAGACTGATCCAATTGATAATAGAGGAAAACTCCATTCAGCTTAAATTGGATACATTTTTGGAAAAGATTTTATGTTGAAACCGAAATAACCTTTATGCTTTTATTGCAGCCAATCAAAAGGGAAAACATCTGATTTCTATTTGAATGGATAAGTTCCAATATAGCAACAAAAGCAGATGGGCAACGACAATTCAGATTTTAAGCTTCGCCCATTTTATGAATTCTGAAAAGAGCTTTAACTTCTTTGCATGATTTTTTGGTGAATGATTAGCTTGAATTGAATGGGTTTGTGCAAGAACAAGGTTAAGTTCATTTTTGGAAAAAAATCTGGGATGTTGTCATATTTAGGTCCAACATAACAATACCTACATGTATAATCTGATATGACTCGACAATATTAACCTGATCCTGTCCTTTATCATCAACATAATTTCACAGCAAATTGAGCATCTAATTATACTTTCCCGCATACATCGTATGTACTAATACGTAAATGCACGTGGTACCTTATAACATGATAGATGTATATACCGCTGAATAGTTCAATTGGCTATCGGTTGCCAGTGTGGCTCAGTGGGTAGAACACGTGAATATAGCATAAACTTTTTCTAAACTGTGGGTTTAAACCCCATTCACACCATTTATTATTGAATTTATTGAAATTACTTTTGTTTTTATTTCTATTAGTTATTCTCCTTTTATGCAATAGTTTTTCTCATCTTATTTAATTTGATCTCTACTGCGACAGCAGCACCCTGGTATTCCAATTAACTCCTGTCACCTTTAATTTGGAGCCGAGAGTAATGATGTTCTTTTCGTTAGATATATGCTCACAACAGTTTTCAATCATAACGTTTTCAAAAAAGCATGGCATTTCAAATTCTCATCTTTATGTACATTTCTTTGACACAAAAACAAAGAAAAAACAAAATTAAAAAGAGGGGTTAGCGGGGATTTGAACCCATAACTTATGTATCTGGAGCTATCAACTATGGCAGAAAGGACAACTTCATAGAGTTTTCAGCAGATTTTATAGCAATACCACCAAAACGTTTATTTACATATTTGCTTGGAACTTGCCGAATACACACGATCATATATATTCAGTGAAAATACTGTAATAGTTCATTCATGCATAAAAGTCAGGACCATGTTAATATTTACAGGTAATATATAGTTTATAATACTTTGCTACTTCAGCGGTATTAAACAAATCCTGATTTATGAAATATTGAGTATGGGTCTTAGTCCAGTGATGCAAGTTTACGCATGAATGCTGCTAAGTTCACTATAAGACATACAACCGCGAGTGACTAGCATACACACCATTTCTTTTTATTTGTTCGTTCACATTGTTTCTGCCAGCATATCATGAAAGACTAATAAATTCTTTCTCTAACAAAATTTGTTTTTAAGCTTTAAATAATTAGTTGTTACATTATCATTAGAAATCTGGGGCCATTAAACGACGTACTGAGCCCGCTCTTGCATTAAATCGCTTTCCAAATAAACGATATGCAATATAATACTCATAACCATTTGACGAAATTTCATGACTTTTAATATAACAGAATAACACATGAGAAAAAATATTGTAAAGCAAACTTGAGAAAAAATAAATGAGTACAATTTTATGTTGTTTATTTTTTCGTTTTTCTTAAAATGAAAAAAAAATGTGACCTAGCTACGTTCTTGCACTGTTGATGTTCTATTTCTTGGTGGAGATGCTCATTGCTCCGATTACCACTGTGTATATACTCCACAGCGTATTCGTTTTGCGAGAGAATGTTCTTAGGTTTGTGACTTCAATAATTGTACTAATTTTGGACTGCTAAGTTACTACATCTATCGATATCGATACCATAAACATTACTTAATTCTACCACAGACACTTAAAGTTAATGGGATATAATATGAATATCAACCAACAGTCTGCATGCCTAGTTGTCAATTCTAATCATGGTTTATAGCTTCCGTTGAAACGATCGTGAGTTTAGGCCTCAGACGTAATATCGGTTCTGACCTAAACCTTTACATCGGTGGATTGGTGCCTGATGCCTGTCCTTAGCTGGAGTTTTGTGTTTGGTCCTTGTTATGTTATGCAGAACTTAGTATTATTTCTAGTTTAGCATTCATCTTGCTGAGGAAGAGAGCGCTGGTAGCTTTACATTAATAGTATCTTTGATGTTTATATCTGTTAGGGACCTGGGTCTATTCCTAATGGTGCCGTGGGTACGTCTGCAAAATATGATTATGGCATTTTCTGGTCATACTCACTTAACTTTTGAACAAAATTGGACGAAATTGCAAAGAACTTCTCACGAAAAGTTTATTTCAAAACATATAAATATCCCAAGTGGGACAACAGCCACATTTCCCTATAAAAATCACTGAGGACTATTAATTGACAAAGCAACAACTGCTCTCAGTGTCCGCAGTAGTTCACAAATTTAGTTTGTTTTCGTTTCTCAATGAGTTATTGCAGTTAACAAATAAATCAAGATGGAAATAAATCACGTGAGTATGGCAGTACTACGATCATATACTGCAGACTAACCCACGGCACCTTGAGGTAGAACCAAATAACAATAATAATCACAAGACGCGCGGAAGACAGTTAAGGTAAAGCAACCAGCTCTATCTTCCCCATCAAGATGATTGCTAAACTAGAAAAGAACACAAAGCAATGCACAACAAAACATGGAACAAATACAGAACCCACAATAGGACCAACAATAAACATGAATCAACAACAGAACCGCTGCCTTAGCACGGACAGCACGATGACATGCTGGCAGAAAAAGTGCGTTGCGACATCTGGAAAATCCTGGGGCGTCAAACAATACACTGTCAAACGATCATCATTTGACTTCTGATATACCTAAATACAGCCAAGAAAGCTCCAGTATCAGCCAACTAGAACGAATTGATTTATTGCAGCTCCATAAAAGATTGACGGCCAATTGACCAGTGTGCAGTTTGAAACTGCAGCAAGGTTATTAAATATGAATGTGTTAAAGTATCATTTTAAGAGAATTTAGAGGCAAAATGGGTCCAAATATGTCGTGAAAATCGGAAAACATGAACACAAAAAGTAAGTGAGCATGACCAAGAACTTCAACAACCACACACCACAGACCAACCCACGGCGCCGCTAGAAAGAGCCACAGAACACCTACAGTCCTAAGATATCAGGAAACAATTGAATTAACCAGCCCGCCTTCTCTTTCTCGTCGAGATGATTGTAAAACTAGAAAGGACAATAAATAATGAATCAATAAAAATAGAGCCACGGCCTTCCAAGTCCAGACCCTCAAAATCAAAAAGAAGTCCATCGCATTAGTCGTATAGCGTTCAATCACTTGTATTGGAATTATTTGAATCTATTTCATTAAAATTCCCGCTATATCTGCAGTCGAAGCAAGACTCAGAAACCCATCGATGTCTTAACTGACAAATAGAATATAGTCTAGACATGTTCAGATCGATTAACGACGTGTCTTTCTATAATACATTCACAAGATATGTGACCAGCCATGAGGTTTTGGGTCCAAATGAGGTACCTGGTCGAAATTGAGAAATTGGTATTTTCTGATACCTATATATCTCTGGAGTATAAATGTGAAATTTCAGTTCGATATCTTAAGCGGTTTCTGAGAAATAGGCAATGGTTCATAGGTACCCACGTCATGAAATTGCATATAAAGTGTTTGCGACGTCAACGTTAATTTTCTGATGGACAACTTGGCGAGTTTATTTCATCATGACGTTTGAAACGAATTATTCCTTTGGGGAGGTTCATTTCACATTAGAAATTCTCGATTAGAACATTTTGGGACAATAACGTGGGCGGATAAATCGCCAACAGTATATCTTTTAAAATATAAATGTATTTCGTCATGCGGCTATTTTCTTAAAAGTTCGAACACTAAAGATTTAGCATTTTTACAGGGTTCGAAAATTTTGAAATTAGAATTCAGGTAAGATTGCTACAGTATGAAATGTTAGAATGCGGTATTTTTCATGATGAAAATGGGTATTTATGCAAATCAGAAACTTGATCATTAGCTTGTTTAAAAGTGGCGATCAGATAGGATTCCGCGCATCGTGGTTTAATCTCTTTTCTTTTTTCTTTTTCAATATAATCATCGCTAATTCATTTGTAGGAAGAGGAGGGAATGCAGCATCAGCAGTAGTGCTGCCAGTAGTAGTAGCTATAAAATACTAAGGTCAGCTTACTTTCTCAGTGGTGTGTCGCATGCGGTAGTCACCAAGTCAAGAGCTGATCCCGGAACCCATCACGTGATATTCACTTCGTAAAGTCGGTTACCGATAAATTAGTAGTTTAGCCGTGTCTCTTCTGTTCAAAAATGGTGTTAGATCTCTCATACCAATACAGATGCATTGCTTTACTTCAAACCAAAGCAAGCTATTAAGTTTACTCTGTCTCGGTCTTCATTTGCGCAAATGCTGATCAATTTTTTCACCGATTGTGCATACCTTCTAGTGAAAAAGATTTTTGAATTTTGAAGGCAGTCAAAGTTGAAACAGCGAGACACCACGTATAATCGGTGTAATCAAAATTATATATATACATATACAATGTATTTTCAAGGAAGAAGAAATACATGTAACATGTTGCGCAGCTTAAAACAAAAGCAGAGAAAAGAGTGGACGAGCTCCCACAAAATATATCAAGCAAAATGTTTTGTTGGAGTTCGATATCAAAACGTGACGAAATTTTGTCCTCCTTTCGCCAGATGCATCAGATCAAAGAGATTCGTGTGGGTATGCTTCCCTATCTCTATATTTCTTCGGTTGTTTCTTCCTAATATATCTCTGCAATACAAACTGTTTAGAGCCAGTTCAAGACCAATGGATACCCAAAGCGCTATTTTCTTATTTCTCAAAGAAAATGTTTGTAGTGGGTACTCATTGGAAGCGGTTCTTTCTAATGTGAATGACAGCTTTACCCTGAGCAGATTAATGAAACGACCAGAAACATGTTGTGATCCGGCACGTGATGAGTACCCACAACTAACGTTTTTTCGCGAAATATACAGAAAGCGTTTCAACAATGTTTAAGCCTATTCGACGTCGAACTCCGACACTATTTAAATGTTGTTCACTTATATGTGATAGGATCACATGCTAAAGTCGCGGACGTTGTGAACAGTGTAGACTATGAATCTGCATCTAATATGTCGAGGTACATTTAGATCTACTGGCCAGGAATACATGTACCTACCCGAATTGTTTTGGCCAGGAATACATGTAGTTTTGGTTACATATTTATACATGTATGGGTATGAACTATATAACCATAATTAACTACAACCAGCCTGCGCCCATTTACACACCGAAGTTACAATTTATTAAACACAGATCAGATCGAAATGGGTCCAACTCTAAACTTCGAAATTATTGAAGAATATCAATAACAGTCTAGATCAGATGAAGCGCAGATAAAAATGGGATGTACCTGGCTTAAACGCTACAGAACATGAGACTGTACAAAAGCTTCGAGATTTTACACAACTTATAACATTTGGCGCATATGCGTTAAAATCATTTTAATTATGCATAACTATGCTTCAACCACCACGATCTCTAAGGAATGACCCTCGATTCATTCAATACATTTACCCGTAACATGCACGCCTCAAAGCGTTTTGTTGATGTATAGCTACCTAGTTGGGCTAGGAGTGTAGTGTTTGGCTTGAGCCTTGATCTACATGTACTTACATACTTTGTAAATTATAGCAGAACAGACTCTAACTGCACATTAGAACAGGATCGTTTGAGTCTTTGCTGTTGGCAAATGCGATAAGTGATAAGCTGGCATAGTTTTAAGTGAATCTAACCCACGGTAAACATGACACGCATGGAACAAAACGGATAGTTCGAAAGTCGAGTCTGCTGATACAATACAATTGGTACATGTAGCATACACGGAACAGTCAGCGCATCAGAAGGACACACGGATCAGTCAGCGCATCAGACTAGTAGCCCAAATATTGATATTTGTGTTCATACATATTTGCCACTTCGTGCCGTCGCAATTTAAACAGTGCATTTCCAGAATTTTTTGTGAAAATTACAATGGCAATATTTTATGGGTGCAATTTTTAACAAATTTACAAGGGATGGAAGTCAAATATAGAATAGCAATATACAATAAAATATTAAAATAAATTATAATTGGTCTCGTTTAAAGTGAATATACATTTTAAAATACCACGATTCCTATTGACGCTAAAGTTAACGTCGCCAAAAAAATACCATTTCTTTATCGTCGTGTTTAAATGACTACCATACGAAAACAGCAGACACCAAGAAGCTATAATAAAATTGTATATTGCGTAAATCAATTTGCGTTCATTTGGTACTTTTTTCACGGTTGTAGCTTCTATTGTTTTGCGACAATAATTTTGCCAAAACAATCCGTAAATACATTGATTTAACCGGCGACGTTACAAGACGGCGAATAATTATGTCCTGTGACTGTACCTCAAAGTATTACGCTTATTGCATACACTGAAACGAGCATCGTATGCCACATCACCCATAAGTAGGATGGAATTTTCCACGTGTAGTGTGTCGTCTGAACACAACAGACAACAAAACCGCTCACGTGCTCTACGACACTATTGGGGACAAAAGGTACTTAAACGGGCACACATTTTTGCACATACAATTTGCGTTCGAAATGGAATTGATCTCGTTGTTTTATAAAATGTATTATAATATCAGGCCTCGTCTTGGTCTGCAGCGTGTGATTGTGGTATTTCCTGATCATACTCACTTGTTTTTTCTAGTCTTTAATATGCACAGTAGAAAAAGAATAAAAATGCACTACGGCCGACACAGAAAGTGTAGGAAAGACGGTGCTTTTTGTTTGTTTTTGTTTAAATACATGCTTGTAAATAGTTATCTCATCTGTGATTCCTCCAACTCCATGATTTAAACAGTCGCATGTATAAATCTTCTAATCCATAATTAAATATTTCTTGCAAAGAAATCGTAAAATGATTGCGCCTCTTGGACTTTAAACGATGTTAACAAATGACGCTAACTGCGCAACAAAGTGCAGTTGCGTAAATTACGTCACTATTGCAGCGCGTTTCCCGACGTCACGTTTTACCGCATTTGGGCACAAAATGTCATGGCGCGTCACATATGATGACTACTCAGTACATACATAGCAATTTATGTAATAAAGCATAACACACATTGATTTAAAAGTTAACCACGTCAAAATGAAACCAACATGGGTGAGGGAGAAAAGCGCCAACTTTCATGTCCCTACAAAAGTAATAACTATATATCTAGCCCAAATAACAACCCTACAAAGGTAAACAAAAGGGGAGGGAGTAATGGATGGGTAAATTTAGAAAGAATAACATCAACACGAATGTCTACCGAGCAATAGAGTCAGCAGACACACATGCGCTTCTACAAAATGATGTTGGTAAATCAGAATATTGGGGAGGTGAATGGAAAATGTTTTACAACACAGACAAATGCCATCATGTTCATATAGGTGAAAATACAGAAGCCAGTAAATATGAAATGGGCTAAACACAATCAAAAGAGTCGAATCAGAGAAGGATCTGGGAGTATTTATTGACGAGAAACTTAACTTTCGTGACCACATAACAAAGAAAGTAAATGTTGCTAACAGAAATCTAGGAATAATATTTAGAAGCTTTACATACATGGACAAAGAAATGTTCTTAAACCTCTACAAGTCTATGGTGCGGCCCCATATAGAATACGCAACACAGGTATGGTCACCTCAACAAAAGAAAGACAAAATAACTTTATAAAATGTCCAAAGAAGAGCAACGCGTCTGGTAAAATGCATTAAGCACCTAACATATTCTGGGAGACTTAAAGCATTAGGGTTACCAACTTTGGAATACCACAGGGAGCGTGCCGACATGATTCAGGTTTACAAAATCCTCCATGATATTGACAAAGCAGACAGGGAAAACTATTTCAAATGGCAGCTTACACATCAACAAGGGGACATCCTCTGAAGCTATTCAAAAAGAGATGTCGCCTAAATCTTAGGAAAAATTATTTTTCACAGCGTGTGATCGACCAGTGGAATGGACTGCCAATAATTCTTGTTTCAGCACCCTCCTTAACGCCTTCAAAAGCAGACTAAATAAATTCTGGAAAGACCACCCCTTCAAATTTAGTGCAGCCTGCTACCTCACGGAAGATGAAGCAAGACAGGGAAAGCAACCAAGAAAAGCATCCAAAGAGGCTACCTAGCCTAGCATGATGTCGACGTCAAGTAAGGAATTTTTTTCTACATAAGTGTATGCGCATTGCTTGCGAGAGACTTACTGCTGTTACCAGCAAGAGTGTAAACTAAATTTAGAGCACAATAGCCGGCCTGACATGAATGTATTAAAGCTTCTCATCTTAAGTTTTGTATCTAAATACCAATTCTTTATAGTTAAAGTACGTAAACATATAGGAAAAGTTACGGATCATCTCGGTTAATGCCTGGGTAAAATTTAGTCTAAAATTATCCTACATTTTAAAAAATGATTATCAAACTCTTTGAATTAGTTAGAATTTGTATTATCCAAGGTTGCTTCTACGTGAAAATGACGAGGGCTCAGCAATACCTGCGGCAAATAGCGGCCATTTTGGATACAGAAAATTCTTTTCTGATTTTAGGACCTCTTGCGACATTTTTTTTCCGTGATGTATGTTTGTCTTATTTTTGCACAACAGTCTATCTAACACAATTTGACCACCATTATTAAATTTTGACCTTTTGTTGGCAATAGAGGCATACGATACCAGTGACATGTTTCAAAGCGACAAATCTATTGTTGTCTGTTCATTTCGCATGTTGCTAAACTTTGGCCAGAAATTGAACATGAACTTTAAGACCATATTGGTATCATAAACTTCACAGTTTTTTTCTAAATTTTATCGCTGATTCTATGATTTGATATCAAAATTCTATGTTGGGCTTATATTTCTCTTGCCTCAAGAACTTTAGGAGCCAGAGTTTTATAGCGACTTAGTGTATAAATTAATGAAAAGTGTTGGCACTAATAATTTTCAGCGCAGTTTATTCAAATAATGTCTCATTATAAAAGGATTGGTTATAACATTAATGTATTGCGACAGACTGGATGCTTTGTTGTCAACCCAATCACAGTTGACAGCTTTGCTTTCCTCTTTAAAAGCACGCAGGCGGGTCAGACCTCAGACTCATGACAGTTCCAACTGTAAAACGTATCTGTAGATGAGAGGGTTAGATCCTGATGGTGTGTATGTGGTCAGGCTCACTGGGGTTTAACAATTAGATTTATTTTGCTCCGGTATTCAGGTGTATATATTATTGAGTCTTTATCTCTGTAATATCTCCTTTTATATCTTAATTGTATAAACTAGGAGATGATGCATCAATAAGTTAAGAAATCCTTCATGAGAATCAAACATCTATGTGTCTTGATCCACATCAGAATTAAAAATTAGGCTGGCGCCGTTAAACCAGTGATTTTTTGCTAAAAGGATTAACAAAAGAAGCACAGCCTTGGAACAATCAGTAAAACAACACTGGATGGCTTTTAAAAATATGTTTACGGCGGCAACCTAACCCTTTAATCAGGTTTAGGCTTTATTTGGAACTTATCAAAGAATTTAGGTTTGCAAAATACGGAAACTGTACGGTAATGCCGTTCAGGGCAAATGTACTGTTTTGAAAGCCATTCATTTCATTCTCTTTTCGCTATCAAAAATTACCTTTCTGTGATGTGCAGAAACAAAAGGGCAAACTTCAGGAAAATTTATATTATTTAAGTATGGCGAATTGTATCATCCGTAGCCCAAACGCGAACTTTTGTGGATTCTAGTTGTAATAGATGATGCTTTCAAAACATATACCATTCGAAAATCAGAATCGTCAGGCTACGGAAATTGGAATTTTCAAAACTTTTCTTCAGAATAATATATGCTTCCTAACTTTTATCGATGCGTATATATACTGACCCACACTTCCAACGCAAAATGTTTCAGGATTGTAACTAATTAATACACGACGCCTTGCCGAATTCATAACAGGGGTTATGGCAGACATTCACACAATAAGGTTATGATTGAAAGGGAGTAATTGACCGATGAAGATCTAATTTCATTTTCATAAATAAACTTTTTTATTATTTATAAAATTGCGTTACAACGGATGATTTTGTTTGTTTTGTTGCTTTACGTCCCAAGTCAACAGCTATGGTCATTGCCGGAAGGTCAGTTCACCTAACAACACTTTTTCCTGGGCAGGCTTGAACAAACGGTTAACCAGTACAACGGCTGAGACAATACATTGTATATGTAATATTAAAGCTTCTGTTTGATTTTGCGTTAGAAATGTGGTTCAGTATATCAAGTTTATCGATATGATAAGCTTTTTAAAGCATTTTTGAACATCTTTTGCAGACACCCAGAGTTAAGGCCTCAGACTCTATGACGGCTGTGACGTAAAGCTTTAATCGGTGGGTTGGTGCCTGATGCTTATCTGTAGCTGGGCCCACCGTGGCTCAACTTGAGGTTTTCTTTAGCTCTGACTATGTCTGAGTCATGAGCCCTTTTCTTTTTTTCATCATGGTGTGTTAATTAGATTACAGTGTTTCTCCATGATGATACATTTCATTAGTAAGATGGCCTCCATGCGAGCTGAACATTTCTTGTACTTCAACAACAGCAGAATCTAGGGCGAATATTTGGTACTTGTTAAATGCATTTAAGACCCCCGGTGGCTTGGGCTGTTGACTTTTTGTTTATTGTTACTCCCATTGTGGGAATCTGTAATGTCCTATGTTTTGTTGTGTGTCACTTTGTGTCCATTCTAGCATTGCAATCATCTTGATGGGGAAGAGAGAGCTGGTTGCTTTGCTCGATTTGTCTTCCTGGTGTCTTGTGATGGTTGAGAGGCTCTTCCTGGCGTTGCCACGGGGTTGTCTGCGGTTTGTGATTGTGGTATCTTCTGATCATACTCACTAACTTTTTTAAAGCTAAATACAAACGAGTTCAAAAAAATCTGTGCTTTGGCAACAGCGGAATCTAGGGAGAAGATTTGGCCAGTCAAATTAATTTTAAAACCCTGGTGGCGTTCTGAGGCAGTTGGTATGTTGTACTTTATTTTGGTTTATTGCTGTTCCTATTGTCTGGTCATATACGAGTTATAACAAAACACTCGAGGTAGTGGAAAGTTTCTGCAATTCAGGCCTAAAATTAAATAATACTTACCACAAAAGCTCTTTCGGACCAGGCACTAAGGGCAGCAGATGTACTACAAGCCCTATTCCAACACATATAGTTTGACGTCAAAACTAAACATATTAGATGTCTGGGAAGTTTATGAACCAAAACATATTGATAAAATCACTGATAGTCAGAGCTACAAAAACTCAATTTTGTCCACGGTGGGTCCATTCAAAGACAAACACAAGACACATACCCACGGATTAAAGCATTCCGTCATTGGGTCTAAGGCCTGGACCACCGTTGTCCAATTAAAGAGGAAACCATAGCTATAAACCTCGATTAGGTTTACAACCAGATGTACAGACTGGCGTATCATGTCCATGTCATTTATATATCCAACTGTGTTTTATCACGTTTGATTATCTTGTTGAATTGATCGCTAAAATTAGGCCTTCCAACAATTCATTTAAATTTATAAACTAAATCACCATAATTGAATACCGCCTCCAAAAAGTAAGTGAATATGATCAGGAACTACCACAATCACACACTGCATATCAACCCATGGCACAGTGAGGAAGAGCAACAGAACTTTTATAGTAACAATACAACTGTAAGAAAATAATAGCAAAGCAATCAGCTTTCTCTTCCTCTTCAAGATAATTGCAAAACTAGAAAGAACACAAAGTAATACATAAAAAATAAAGACAAACATATAACTCCCACAAACAATGGGAAGTACATTTAACAATAGATCAACAACAAAAGAACCACCGTCTTAGAACGGACAGCAGCCTAAGCCGACGGGTGCTGAAATGCATTTTACTAGCGCCAAATCTTCGCCCTAGATTTTGTTGTTGTGAAAACACAAATTCGTTTAGCTCGCATGGAGGCTTCCTAACTAATGGAATGTATCATCACAGAGAAACAATCAAATCAAATTAACACATTTTGATGATACAAAGATAAGGGCTCATGACTCACAGATAGTCCGAGCTTAAGAAAACCTCAAGTTGAGCTACCTCAAGTTGAGCCCAGCCAACGACAAGCATCATGCACCAATCAACGGATTAAAGCTTTAAGTCAGGGCCGTCATTAAGTCTGAGGCCTGACCCACCGTCGTGCAATTAAAGAGCAAACCATAGCTATCAATACATCCTGTTGCAGAAGAGTTTTAAAGCAATATAAATTAACAATCAACTCTGAGTGTCTCTGGTAGAATTAAGAAAATGCTTTATGAATTTTATGATATTGATAACCTTGTTTTCAAAATGAAACAGTCAAAAAGTGTCGCTGTTGCTGAGGTCAGTTAGATTAGATGATGCTTTTGCGAAACGAATAAGCTGCGAAATATATATACTTTTAGGAATTGGAAAATTAACTAAATTAACTAGAGGGCTTAAATGTTTAACGGTACCAACCCCAACCTTAAGTCTGTTGTGGATTAAGACACATAGTTGTTTGGTTTGCATGATAGATCCCCAACTGATCGATATATCATATCAAAGTATATACAAATCGAATGAAAAGGAGGTAAAATAAAGATAAGGGCTCAACAGTACATATAACTGAATACCAGAGCAAAAGAAATCCAACAGTCCAAGTTTAAAACTAGGGCTTCAGTAATACAGGAATTTGTCTTGTTTAACTGAAGTTCAGTGGGATTTATCTAACCTACGGTTTGCTGAACTACCACACTAATTGCGCAGTATTTGGAGAACTAAATTGTTTTCCTATGTCTGTTATTGCAAAAGAAATTGTTATAAAATTTTGGATAAAAATTCTTAAGAGTTCTTGATCGAGATCTGCCGTACAAACCTTAATTTCATGTTATCAAAATAATAATCCGAGACCAGTTTATACAAAGGACCTCGAACAGTCTCCGATTCAATCTGCCTAAACTTTGAGAGCCTGTGTCTTGGATAATGTATATTTTGCAACTGTATTTTTTGTGCTAAAATCAAAACCTTACATTTTGTGCAGCTAGCAAGACAATCCCAACATTGATCTCATTAATATCAATCATACGCTAAATTTTGTTAAATTCCATCCATCCATTCTTAAGATACTGAGCGGAAAACGAAATTTTGACACAAGTCAAGGGTCATAACTCTTTAAAAAATAAGTAGATTGACACATAACAATCCCAACGCATATCATGTCGTTATCATTGCATAGCAAACTATTATCAGATAAAATTGATTGCCCTCAAAATTTTGAGAAGAAATAAAATTAAACAAATTTCCTACGCGAGTAAAGGCACATAACTCTGCTACAGATCGAATCAGACTCATGCCTAACAATCTCACCTAGTCCTTGTCAAAATCAATGCATATGCAAAGTTTCGTAAAATTCCATTGATTTATTCTCAACATATTGATCGAAACCAATTCTGAGATCAAGGTACATAGCCCTCTTAATAATCGTTGGAATTTATCCTTTATCAAACTTGACCTCTAGTTTATGGTTATTTTCCTGTGTATGAAACATGAGTCCAATATCCAATTTCTAAAGATATTGCACGTAAACCATTTCTTTTCTATATTCGGGACGTACAGGACGTAGGAACAAGGGTGATACGATATGCCCCCATTAAGATGGCGGGGGCATGACAAATAAAATTGACTTTGTAATTTAAATTGTAATGTTATTTGACCACTCTCCAGGGCCCCAGGGGGCGGGGTAAAAATGAGCTGTTGCATATGATTCATATGAGTTACTCACACACCAAATTTTGTTGGATTTTGTCCAACAATTTAAGAGGAGATAGCATAACGGACGACGGATGGACGGACAGATGGACGGATGGAGGCGATTACAATATCCCCTTCGCATGTTTTTTTAAAAAAATCATGAGGATAAATATCTTTAAATCGCCTTCTTTAAATATCTTCCTTAATCGCTGTCCAAATGCAATATTATTTCATAGAAATGCTCATGATGATGCCCTCTACCAACATAACAAAAACCGTTTTGCTCCATTAATGGCCACCAGAGCTAAAATAGAAATATATTAAAGGACATATCCTCTTTAACCACTGACACAATTGAACCAGGATTCAGATGAGCGATCCAACGTCCCAGTATCAATTTTATAATTTTTTTTTGTTGAAATAAAGTTGATTTTGAAAATTTCTGTACAATTTGCAACTACGGATATAGTATCGCTGATGACCTGAATGACTGCAACTGGCTCTACAAAGGGAAAGGGCTGACGTCTCGGCTCTCTTATGGGTGATGTTTTCTTGTGGTTTTGTCAATTTTCTATATGGTGTCTCGGGCAAGATATGGTACTTGATTGTATCGATTCCTGATCTTTGGCTTCTTTTTTACTTTTCAAACCACCACGCTAAAGATATCACCTTACGCCTTGTGTTAGGTGCCGAGTGTTACTTTAATCACACGTACCTGTTTTCACGCCTTGTGTGTAGTTATTTAGTCGTTGATGGTTTTCTTTTTCACATATGACAGAAAATCAGCAAGTTCGAAATGTTCTGTCACTGAGCACAACTGTCGTAATATATATACGTTTTATCTTATCTCTGATGACTTTTTATGACCAGACAGTCAACCAAAATAGGAGTGGATTTCAAGGAAAATGCTGATAACTTATTTGTTGTTCCGGCACCAAATATAATTGAGCCATGACATGATCAAACAAACAAAATGAGCGTGCGCAGAGCGATAATTCAGCATTCGGGAGAGTCCGCCACAATTCGAGCATCGAATCATGGCTCGGGTGCATGTAAGGAGCATACGCGTAGTACTATGTACCAAAAAGCTCCATTTGTTAGCCGAGACTGGCGTATGGAATCTTAGTTCTGAGGCATGTGGGTTCAGCTCTATTAAAATCGATTTTTTCTGATTATCAACAGAATAAATGAAGTTTATGTTTTTTCAATGAAATATCGCTTTTGCATTTTATTGAAAAAACATAAACTTCATTTAAGCCGTTTCTTTTGCTGCAACCACACTTGTTATTGTGTTAACGTGGTTTCTGTGACGTCAGCGTCACGTTACATAACGTCAGCGTCACGTTACATAACGTCAGCGTCACGTTATCGCCCGCGTTATCAAAGTAGATCCTCGATGTACATCCGTGATCTGATTCCACGGAATTTCGCGGAATGGATAATTCAGATCAGTTTACTGAAAGCGCTCAGTGCTTAGCTTTCTTCATGCGAATTCTAATCAAACTAATGCTTAGGCTAATCTGTGTCTTTATGAGACTTATAGCAACATTGTTGGTCTTTTTATGTTTCGGCTCAATTGTTATTTCGAAATCGGTGCACTATAAGCGAAAGACACAGTGGTGTGTCCTTGAACAAGGCACTTTATTGTCTGCTTAGTACTGGTTCGACCTTAGAAGACAGAAAAAACGTGCGTCGTGACTGAAAATCGTAAACTTAAGCCCCAGTTACACTGTCACGATTCAAGCCCCGATTCACCGCGACTCATCCCGATTTGAGACAGATGGTAAATTCGGGTTGCATCGGGATGCGTCGGGATGGAAAGAAAGTAATTCCAGCATCAATACGATGTCTCGCGATGCTCCTACGGTGTCTGCACGATTCATCTACGGATCCACTACGACGGCAGCGCTACGATTCACCACGGTGGAGCTACGAATACTCACGATGCCTCCACGATTCGATACGGTGCTAGTACGATTCAAGCCGGTAGCGCTACGGTAGCGTCACGACCTCCCACGAATGTGCACGATTTAGTAGTTGGCATGTGACAGTTGGCCAAATTATGACACCAAATATCATTATCTCTTCGACCTTTGACGAAGCCAGTCATGCCAAAATGAAAAACTTCAGCAAAATCAAAAAAGTCACCTGACCCACCGGCTGGGCTCAGTCCTGTCCCAAGTCTGGTTGTATCAGATGATGAGTCAACTCTGGGACAGGCTGATCGTGATACCCCTGCGAAAGAGGGGCAGAAAGAGCTGACAAGCGAGGAACAGACTGACAGGCAGCCAGCCTGTGCAACTACTATGTTCACTTGTGCGACATTTCTGTCCAGTTCAAGCTGCAAATTAGCCATTTGAAGTCTCTGGACATAATTCATGATGCTAACTCAAATTCACTTTTGAAAATAATTTTTCAGCAATGATACCTCTGTTTTTATACCAGAATCCTGTGTCAGTGATAACCCGATTCACCACGAACGCCCACGAACGCCCACGAATGACCACGAATACTACCACGGTGCCACTAGGAATGATCCCGATCCCGCTAAGGTAGAGCTACGATTTAGGCCACGCCCACAATTGAACACGATTCACCCCGACGAGTTTAAACGGTTTAAACTCGTCGTAGCCTTGTCGGTGAGGTTGCCGAATCACCAGGAGTCTTCACGAATCACCACGGTACTACTAGGATTCGCGCCGATCTCTCTACGGTGCTGCTACGACTCATGCCGATGCATCACGACTTGATAAATCGGGGTGAGTCGTAGCTCCGTCGTGGCCAAAATCGTGACAGTGTAACTGGGGCTTTAGACGCAACGCATCAACACAAACAAAAAATGAAAAGAGCCATCTTGCTTAATATGAGCCGTGGCATGAGTTTTCCAACAATTTGACATTTTGACAAGTGTAGACTCCGACGAGCCTGTGCAGCCTCATTTTAAGCTTAGACACTCCAAAAGGTGTTCAGTCAGTAGCTTAACAATCATAGAATACTCAAGCGACTAGCAAATGCTCTGATCAGACTGTGCGTATGCGCAGGCTGATCTGAGGCTTTGCTGGTCGCACATACCACATTGTTGGAAATCCCATACACTGGCTCTTATACATCATGATCAAATACACAGTATTCTGCAATCGTTACCAGGTCTTAAATTTTACTCTCTCATTTTCTGCTGCTTGTATACAACTTCCGCAGTCCACCAATCGATATATTCTATGATACCGTCTGTTCATATGTTACACCATCGGCTACCAAAGTTTATTTGCGTGGCGTTTCTGACTCTGCACTTTTTAGAAACCATTTAAAAATCCGGCTTCCTCCTCTTAAGTCACCTGTACTTATGGACACTTTGAGAAGTGAAGTGTAGTGTATTCCTCTATTTCAAAAACCTTATACTTTGAAGGAAATTTTAAAGAAACTTATAAATTATTTAACAAACATTTTTTTCTGCTTCTGTATTCTTTTTTTCTAATACCTAAAATATTGTCGTTCCTTTTCACCGATTTTTCAGGACTATGGGCGTAGAAAATCATGGAAAAGAGTTTGTTCATAAAGCAGCAATTTTTGTCGGTTTGATGTTTTACTTTCAAGAAAAAGAAAAATCAGTCATGTTAGGATGTTCCTTGGGTGCTAGCCAGTACTGAGCAGTAACGAGATTGCCCAAGAACACAAAACCTCCGTAAGACTCAAATCAGAGACTTCTTGATCTCAAGTTGAGCACTCTACCACTGAGATAAAGGGGAAAACAGGCATGATACGTGAGTTTAGTTTTTATAATATAGGCTATTAGTGAATTCTCAGACAAGCATGCATATGTGCACATTCATACTAGAGCATTCACAGGTTGCATATGCAAAGTAAGTGCATAGCGAAAGGCTTAGACAAAACTATTTTGGTAGCATATAAATCTCCCAGAATAATAAAGAACTAGAGCAAAGGACACAGCCAACATTCAGCGAGTGCTTTCACGGTACCTATTAGGTGGCTCTTGTCATCTTGGGTTTCATCAACGCTAAAAAGGGAGCCCTCTCATGCTATCATATTTACAAATGGATGTAAGGAACGCAGTGGCTCAGAGACTTGGGATCGAAGGGTTGCTTGGTCGAGACTCACCAGATCCACAGTGTTGTGTCCTTGGGCTAGACACTTTATCCATTGCTTGTAATGGTTCAACCCAGGAAACCAGGAAATCATCCAAACATAACTAAAATTGTTGATTGGAACAAACAAAACAAATGGACCTAAACCGGAGAATATACTCGCAAGACGACAGACCAGACAGAAAAACACGGTATTCTTTGCTTTTCTACAAGAAAAACAGGACTGCATCTGCATCCGCTGATTCACTTAAAATGGCGCCGTTAACAGCAACGTCTTACTTTGAGAAATTAAAACACGAAAAACAGACCTTGAAACAACGCTGTGTCAATACATATCTTATGAGCACTGGCACCGCATCAGCGTTAACCAGACTCGAACCCATAGAGTGGTCGAACTGGTGTCAACAATCAAAATATACCTTGTCATAAAGTGTTGTTGATAAAGGAGGAGACAGCTTTTAACCAAAACAAGAACTTAGGACTGCTTAAATCATCAAGTATGGGAATATAACTGAGATTATTATTACGTGTATCTTATAGCGACTTTACATTAAAAAGTGATGACATTATGATGATTAGGCATTACATTACAATGTGATGATTAGGCATTATATAACATGAGATGATTAGGCATTACATTTCAATGTGATTATTAGGCATTATATTACAATTTTAATAAAGCAATTGCGATATTTTGTTTTCGACCAAAGAAATACTTATAAGATATTTAGCTTGTTCTCCAATCCTGATACTTTATTTGTTATAGTATTAGAAATGCTTTTAATAATGAAATAAATAATCTAGAAAAAATGAATCCTTTAGAAATAGAGAGAACCTACAATATAGGAAAAAGCAGACTCGGTTTTATTGAGTCTGTTCATACCAACTATTGGAAAGTGCAACAATTCTCATGCACCCTAGCACCGACTTAAGCGGTATTCTGCTTTCCGTCAGAGCTCAATATTCCTGAAGGAAATGAACATGAAAAAATTTCACCACTATATCGTTGTACGGGGAGAAGTTTTACCAACTCCACACAACACAACGACAGCTGTTGTGACCTCTAAAATATCTGGAGAAATGGATCCTTCAGAAATAGAGAGAACCTACAAAACAAGAAAACAGCAGACTCGGTTTTAATGAGTCTGTTCATGAGAACTAATGGGAAGTGCAAAATTCTCTAAATACTGCTTTAACCAAACATGTTGATTGCGCTCGTTAGAACCACCATATTGAGGCGGTTTTAATGATTGCCCAAATATATTTATTTGAGCAAGCAATATGTGAAAAACGTATAAAACCATGAACACCACAGTTTAAATAAATAAAATTAGGGTGTTAGGGGGTCTAAATTGCACGACCCTTGGGTCTGCACTACAATCTGTCCATCCGTCCTTCTGTCAGTCCGTTAACAGTTAGTTAAAATGTTCATAAAGACCACATGATATATTTGATCACATTTCGTAAACATATGCATGTCAACATTCCCTAACCACTGGCATGCAGTGATAGCAAGTTATTGGAGATTCACAAGCCACTGTATATAATTGGTCTCTGAGTACCATTCATGAATTTAAGATTCTGATGTATTCTTCGACTGAAAGAGACCTTTTTCACAAGGGTGCTTTAACCGCTGGTATGCAAAATGACGACGAAGGTTTGTCAAGCATCATTTTGGTCGGTCAATGTCTTTTAGTGAAAATGCTCATAACTTTTCAAACGCATGGTAGATTTTAATCAACTTTTTCATACTATTATATTATCGAGACACTAGTATGAAAAACGGTGACTAGGCTTCGCCAAGATTTTTGTTTCCCCCATTAATCCCAAGACCCTTGCATACTTTGTACAACGTAGGAGAATTAGCTACATTGTTACAAGGATATATGCTTCTTTAGTGTAATCAATATTTTATTAATCATGCTATTATTCTGCCAGCCAAGAGTAGAACTGACGTCATGTTTTGTTTACAAAGTTATGGGACTTACCTTTCATGATAGGATAAATACACATTTGATCTATAAAATCGAGATAGCTCAAGTGGTAGCGAGGAGGATTACTAAACCACAAAGAACATTTTCTAGGTTCGAATCTCACTGGCTGCTCTTTTTTATTCATTTTTTTTAATTTTTTTTTGGAGGGGGGGGGGGGGGGAGGTCTGATTTTATAATTCTGTTCATGTCTTTTTTTTTTATTTTTTTTTATTTTTTTTATTCTTTTTTTTATTTTTTATTCCTTTAACATGTATAAGGTACATATATAAAAACTTCTGTAACAACACAAGCTACTGTAAATTTGGAAATACACGCGAATATGAGCGCTAAAAGACATATTTGCAACGTCAAAATGTGTGACTAGGGCAAGTAAACAACAGAGTTATTTCGCCATTACGATAATTTTATTTTCACGAAATTTTGCATGTGAGAAGTTTCGCGAAAATAAAACCTCGCGAAAACTTCCGAATTTACAGTAAGCTGAAATAATGCCGCCTGTTCCTTTTGGGCCTAGTAAAATATGAAGAAAAAAACCAACAACCTCTAAATAGGTTCGATCCTGGTACGCCTGCGTCCAACGCCGTAGACATAACCTCTACACTATAGTATCTTCTAACGTAAAGTACACAAGTTAATATTTTATGGGTATCATTGTACTATATACTCAGCAATTGTAAACAAAATATCACGTGACTGTCACTCTTCGTTGGCACTATAGTACTTTGTTCTGTAGTAGTCCTAGGTTAGGATCAATGTCGAAACACTCAGTTCGGTTACTTGAACATCGTTTTCCAATTTAAATACCTAGAGTTTCATTCTAATTAGCAACGTGGGTCGTGCATATTACTATCAGTTGAATACATAGACATGTTAATATGGAGTGATCATTAACATGTCTGACGCAAAACTATATGCACTGTTTATATTATACGCAATAGCATTTTGACTTTAATCGAGAACATCCCTAAAATGTCTTTGGCGCAACATAGAAATATGTCAGTACACTTTATAGTTTGTTGTTATCTTTTCGCTTACTTTCATATTGTCCCTTAAAGCGCCAAGAAAAAATGCATCTGAAAATGACGTCTGCTGAAGTCGTCTGCTGCAAATAATTGCCTAAAATTACTGACTAATTTAAGTATAGAAGCAAACAGGGTGCACCCTAGGTCCACACTGTTTGTCTAAGAGGCTTCTTAAACATTTCAGCAGACGAGAAAAGCAGACAACTGTTGTTGCAATTGGCGCTTTAAGGGTTAAATATCAGTTCCCTTAACCATTGTGATGCTTAACCCAGAGTTTCCTTTTTTAAAGAAACAATGTTGATCCAGATCAGCTGGATTCTGAAGAAGCTACTTGATCAAGATCCACACTTTTTCATTCTGATTGAAGATAAATGCTTACGGCTGAAATGCTGAAGGACAACTAAGTACGTGCAAAAACATTTTACAGTGATTTGAGGAAATAATTGCCCCATGTCCGTATTCATAGTAAGTTCTTTGAAAACAGGTTCGATAGTCGAAGAATGCAAAATCATGGTCGCTATACGTCACGGGAACATCTACGTACAGAAGTAAACCCCTAGTTTGCACCGAACTTAAAGTGGAAAAGGGAAATCTTGGGGTTGGTTTAAAAATGATAAAATTGTGATAAATATCAGTCTTTCGCTTTCGTAATATACTCAACAAAAAAAATAAAGAGTCAAGTATATAGGGTCAAAACAAAAGTTTAAACGTAAATTTAAATTTATTCACAATTATTTTTACAATATAATGTGAAAATACCTGTTTATTTTATTGTAATGTAGTCCTCTCCTTGAAAACAAAGGAAACAGTATCACAGTTATCCATCAAACAGGGCCACCTTAGGGTTGGGTAACCACAAAACAAAGGAAGCGCCCCACATAACTGATTCTTCTCTTAAATCACAGTTAGTGAAGTGTGTGTCCACCACGTGCATTGATGACTTCCTGGCATCTGCGGGGAAAGCTGAGAATCAACCTCTGGATGTCTGCGACAGGAATCCTTAGCCATTCATCAAAGAGCATCTTTGTAAGCTCCCCGAAGTCCTAGGTTGGCGATCGCGAGCGGATATCCTGCATTGAAGCATGTCCCAAGCGTGTTCTATCGGATTGAGGTCAGGTGATCTCGCTGGCCAGTCCATTCGCTCTATACCTTCCTGTACTGGTCCACCACACGTGCACGATGTGGGCGTGCATTGTCATCCATCATAATGAAGCCTGGACCACAAGCTCCAGCGTAAGGGCGCACAATAGGGTGTAAAGTCTCGTCTCTGTATCTTACACCAGTAAGGGCCCCATTCCTAATGACGTAGAGGTCCGTTCGCCCGTCGTAGGATATGCCCGCCCATACAAACACTGGCCCCCCTCCGAATCGGTCATGATCTACTATACAACAGTCCCGGAAACGTTCGTTTCTCTGTCTCCACACTCTTCTGCGTCCGTCATTAAAATTCAAATTGAATTTGGACTCGTCAGTCCACAAAACATTACGTAAACGTTGACGTCCAAACGGTGTATGGTCTCTGGCAAACACAAGACGACATCTTCGGTGGCGTGGGGTCAAGGGCGGACGCACAACAGGTCTTCTAGCCCGCAAGTTCGCGGCATGAAGTCTGTTCCTGACGGTTTGAGTAGAGATCCTGTAATCATACGTCTGTTCAAAGTCCCTACCAAGCGTAACGGCGGAGTCGAACCGTCGACGTCGTGTAATTAGTGACAAATGTCGGTCCTGTGCGTCAGTTGTAATCCGCAAACGAACTTGACCTGGTCTCCGTTGTACATCCCCAGTGTCCAGGTACAACTGCCACGATCAGCCGATGACGCTCTGGTTAACGTTTAACTCTGTCGCAACTTGACATTGGGTCTGAACAGCCAGCAGGTCGCCAACAGCACGCTGTCGTTCATTTTGAGTCAAATGGCGTCTTTGAGGCATTATTTTTGAATCTAAGTCTTGTTTTTGATATTCTTTTGCGTTAAAACATAATTCTGCACTAATTGAAGCATGGGCACAAAGCATTGTACGAAATTCACGTGTATATTGAAAACAGTGTTCTTTGTTAAAAATCATGTTTTTGATAGCAGTCTAGTTTTTCAACCATGACTGTGTTTGCATCTAGCGACCTGTTTTTCTACAAATTGTATTCTAAAGGGTTTTAACATTCAGTTGCTATAGACTTCGAGCTAAAAAAGGTCCTGCTCCCCCCCCCCCTAGGGAATGTTGCAGACATATCCTATCTTGAAGAAAAATTCAAGCCACATCTTTTAAGAGATGTTTGCACTCTGTGCTCCGGGGCGTTAGTCTCTGACAGCCTGTTACATATGTTACTGTAACAAACTAAAAAAGGAAAAAATCAAAATGAAAGTTTGAGCTACAGATAGAAGACATTGAACCATCTAGTTATTCAAATTTCTTTTGTAGTTTGCAAGCTGGATGCCTAAGCTACATAAAAGCAGCATTTCAAACAAAATTTCAGCCTTCAATGGTGTTATATGCGTTACATAGATTAAATTTCCCTTTGAAAGTTGAAATCGTGACTAACATCATTCATTTTACAGACAATTTGTGCATTTTTACAAGTGTTTTTAATCTTAGTTTACTAAAATACTCATTTGACTAATAGAAAAAACAAAGTTTGCTTTTCTATCTCAAATACATTGTTTTATATGAGCTATTAAACAGCCCTACCCTCAATTTTAAGTATCCAATTTTGGTATCTATTATTGAAGAAAAATATATGAAAATATTTGAAGCTCGTGGATATCTTACATTTTTGGCACTGTCTTGCTAATGCAATAAAGAATCATACATTTGCAAGTTTGACATCAGGATCAGAGCACTTATTAAAGTATGTAACGTATGTTACATGGCAAAATGAATGAGCTAGGAAATTTTCTTGGAAGTAAGAGATGATATTTCAGAAAAATACCGTTTTTCACATGTTTTCCTATTTATCTCTAGCCTCTGGTGCCTTAGTCTTAGTAATTACAGTCATTGCTGACAACAAGCCTATGGAATTGTCTTACTTATGTTATATATAACCTTTTTAATCACATATTTCCTTATGCCTATAATATTAAAATATATAGAAATATAGATAGAAAATAATAGTTCTCATTTAAATGACACAATTTAATAAATTTTCCTATTAAATAAAATTATTCAAAAGTAATCTTTATTCAAGTCACCCTCACAATGTCTATCATTGTGTCTGCTTCTATGGCAAAATAATCACCCATTTCATCACAACCAGTAGAATCACGGCATTGTATTAGGACTGCAAACTGAGTACAATCCTGTTCCTCTCCACCCCTTTTGGAAGTGTGCAGACATATCCTACCTTAAAGAACAATTCAAGCTGCATCAAATAAGAGATGTTTGCACTCAATTAACTAAGGGTTTAGCCTGTAATGGTATGATACGTATGTTACCATATCAATTTAAGAAAAGTGTCTGACTGCAGATCCAGGGGTCGCCGGTTCGATCCCGACCCGGTCCCATACTTTCGTTGAGATTGATCATGAAATAATTTCTACGGTCATTCTCCTCCCTTCCGCTGATTCATTCAAGAAGGGTTGTTGTCAGTTACAAGCGAAAGTATGTGCACAAATTACTGGTTAACCGCTTGCTCAAGCCTGCCCAGGAAAAAAGTGTGGTTAAGTGAACTGACCGTCCCGCAATGACCATAGCTGTTGACATGGGACGTATAGCAACAAAAACAAACAAAATCAATTGAAGAATAAATGAATTGAAAGTCTGAGAAACAAGAAGACATAAAACTATCTATTTATTTGAATTATTCATGTAGTTTGCATGCTGAATACCTTTGATACATAAGAAAAGATTTTTTAACAAATATACAGCTTCCTATGGTGTTATATGTGTTACATTAATTAAGATTACTTTTTAAAATTGGTAATTGTGACAAACATCACTTATAAGCATTTCGTGTGATCCTCCTCTTTTGCCAACAAAAGACTTAATTTTCTTTGTATGTGTGGCCAGTGCCAGCGTCAAACAACTTGACTCAGCCAAACTTGAATCCTTAGCATTCTTCAAAAGCAGAAACAGCATGTCAGTGTCATGGGATCAAACACCTGATTAAATATGGGTTTAATGCCATTTCACATATATGCATACAATGGAGTATGACTCTGGTATATATCTCTTCCTGTGAAGTGGCAAGAGTCATCTAACTGCAGCTGCATCTGCATCCATGCTAGTCAAATGATAACTTTGCTCTGATTTTCTGATTTCTATGTCTCTACCGTGTACCTCTAAGAATACTTTAAGATTTCTGACATTGGTCAAACAGAAATTTGATAGGCTGCTTTTTTGCATCATTTGCCATGGAACCTATCCAGTCTTTTGGTGCTTAAGTCCTCAGGTCTTAGATCAATAGTATTTTGCTGCGCCCAAAGAACTTTATAAGTTTTCTTTAGTTACAATGTTGACTCTTGATGGTTTTGGCAGACCGTCTGAAACAATTTCTGTTACACCTTGAAAGTTATCTGGTATAAGAGAAAGAATATGAAGTTGGACATTGCCATCAATTATGTTTGCAGTAGGTTGTTTTTTGATGTCAGTACATTGAAGCATGTCTTAATATAATGTAAAACCTATGATTTCTCAGTTTTCACAGCCATATCACTAGCTGTTGCATTCAAAAGAAGGAAAGTGGACTATAGGTAGACTAGGATAGCCAGTAGTTCTATATTATGCTCTATGGAAGATTTATACAGAGTAATTAAGTTGATAAGGTGCCTCATTTCATGATCCATTGAAAACACTGAAATTGAAAACACTTGCCTCTGACTGTGCAATCAAAAAAGATGTTACGACAATGCCCTTGCTCATTTATTATGACGAGTTATATATGTTACATACTTTAATAAGCGCTCTTATCTTAGAAACTTAGTGAATCATTGAATTGAAAGGGTCTATTTGCGCTCTGTTCATCCTGCATCTCATTGCTTTACCTGCTGTGATACATCTAGTTCGTTTATCTGATGGGAAAGAGTTACCTCGGTTTCAGCACTTCAGAAGTACTAAGACTTCAAATAAGTTTTGAATGCTTTGGGAAAGATAATAAGTGCAGAGACATTATTAGATGAAAATATGTGGGTTGCATGTATGGAAAGGCTACATTTATAAAAGTTAACCAGCTAAGATATGATTCTTTATCACAGAAATATCAAGGTACATGGTTCAGGTACTCATTGCTCTTAACGGCATAGTTTTCCTCCTTGTAAAGCTTTAGTCTTTCTCCTACTTGCAGAGTATCACTTGAAACGCATACTCAAAGTGCCAACTATTAGGAATTTATATCAGTTTCCGAATGTTCCAAGCCATAAATGGCAAATTGGAAAGTTGATAATGGCTCATCAATTTTGAGTGGACTGGTGGTAAAATTGAATAACAGTAAATGATTGAAATATTGTCTGATGATTTTACTAGTTGCAAGGAGGCGTGTGACAATAATGAATACCACAGAAGCAGACAACGACAAACATTTAACATAAGTGTTAAATCGATGAGAAATAGATTGGACCATTTCATTTATTGTATTTTCTTGTAAAAATGAAAAACTATCTTTTCTATTTGTGGCTCTATATTTAGCATTATATGCACCGTATTATGAAATGTGTCCAAAAGGTCATTGATAACATCTGTAAAAACAGTCCATGGGCTTGACAATCAGAAATGAATGTAATTTCTAGTGTTTGGGCACCAAAGACTTATAAGTACACATTAAGTGTCCTGATCTTAAACTTAAGGACATCTTGCAGATATATGAGCAAGACAGACTAAGAAAATGAAAAATATCCATATGCTGTAATAACTTTCATGTGTTTTACTTAAACGGTAATAACAAAATTCGCTTCTCTGTAAAACTGGGAGTAGGGCTGTGTATTAGCTCCTATTAGACAATATATTTAAGATAGAAAAGCAAACTTGGTTTTTACTATTCATCAATTGAGTATATGTTTGTAAAATCTAATAAAACAGTTTGAAACCAAGTCATAGAAGTTGTTTAACTAAATGACGATAGCCACAATTATAGCTTTTAAATTATAATTAGGTTCATGTAACGCACATAACACCACAGTAAGCCGTATTAATGTTAAACAGCTTCCATATTTAGTATAGACATCCAGTATAAAGACTATAAGAATGTCAATTTATTAGATAATTTTATTGTCTTCTTTTAGTAGCTCAAACATTCAAATTTCTTATTCTCAAATTGATATAGTAACATATGTAACAAGCTGTTACAGGCTAACGCCCCGACTTACAGAGTGCAAACATTTCTTATTAAAAGCACCTTGAATGGTTACATAAGATGTAATATGTCTGCAGAATTCCAAAGGGGATTAGGATGGAGCAGGCCCTTACTCAGCTTGATGTCAAAATACTGTTTGATGATTTTACTTATCATGCTAACATATGTAACACTCACTGATCTTTAAAACTTGATGACAACTAGCAGATATATAAGTCTTTATCATAGGAGCCAGTTTAATATCCATAAACAATGTAAGATATCCAACAGCTGCAAGTTGTTTTTTCACAATTTTAGCTCAAACTTTCAAACTACATTTCCTTTATTTGATATAGTAACACATGTAACACGCTGTTTCAGACTAACGCCCCAACATAGAGAGTGCAAACATCCCTTATTCGATGCAGCTTGAGTTGTACTATAAGAAGGAATATGTCTGCAAAATTCCCTCGAGGAGACTAAAACATTTTTAGGCAAATCTTACGTAAAGACAATGAGCTTGCCCATTTATTACATCAGGTAACATATGTTACAGCCTCTGATATTTAAAATTTTGCAACAAACTTGCAGATTTATGAGTCTTTTCATATTAGCAAATAAATTCCAAACAATGAAACACATTCATCGACTGCAAATATTTTTTAACTATTTTTACTTTAGTTTTAATACCAAACATTTCACCTTAAAACTGGGTAGGGGTAGGGTTGTTTAATTGCTTATTCCAGATAAAAAATTCAAGCTAGGGAAACAAACTCTATTTTTTCTGTTAGCCAATTGCATAAGCTAGTCAGACATGGTTAAAAACATTTTGCAAAACACACAGAGAGATTGTGAATGTAAATGATGTTAAACACACTTGCAAATTTTAATGGGTTATCTTATTTATGTAACGCATATGACACCTTAGGAAGCGGCAATTTTGTTCAAATGGCTGTCATATGTAGTTAAGATATCCAGTATGCAGAATATATGAATGATTTTTAGAAATAAATATTTTAATGTCTTTAATTTGTAGCCCAAACTTTCAATTTACTTTTTCTTAGTTTGATTAAGTAACGTATGTTACAGGCTCTTACAGACTAACGCCCCGGAGCACAGAGTGCAAACATCTCTTAAAAGACTCGGCTTTCAATTCTCTACAAGATAGGATATGTCTGCAAAATTCCCTAGGGGGGGGGGGAGCAAACCCATTCTCAGCCATCCGTCTACTATTTTTATATAAAATAATTTGCTTTTATAAATAATATATATGGTTATACTTTTGACTCTTTATTTTTTTTTGTGGAGTGTATATGTTGCTGGTTTCTATTAGGATCGCCCAGGCGATTCTAAGAATATCATATATATATTTATTATAGGGTACGAATATTATCCTGAGTTCTTTGTACGGTAATAGAGATTGAAGACGTTTTCGTTTTCTATAGTATATGTACGGTACAAGTCCGTGCTGTAAGGCTATTTTAGGGTATAGAAAGTTATTTAAAGGTTTAGTGATTCATGCTTCACGTGAAATTGAAGCTCGTCAGGTATATATAGGTTTTGAAGGGTGCGAAAAGGTCAATCGAGGCAAGGCAGATACTTCGAGCGTTTCTGTGATTTCTTCCCCACCCCTCCCACCCACTGTTTAGGGTAAATCGTGCACTAAGTTGATTCCCTTTAGTAGGGATTTTACACATTTATGGCTGAATATTCAAACGTATCTAGACCGCAGAGTAGGCCGAGTTAAGACATCGCATGGTGCTACGGTGTCTGGTCATGGTTTACAATAATTTAATGCATAAAATTAAATTTAAATTCATGAAGAACATTAAAGTAACGTTTTTAAAATAAGAGATTTTGATTAAAACTCCCTGTTATATAAATTGATTGAATCCTTCGGTTCTACAGAAATAAAGTAAGAGAACTGAATATCACGATGTGGTCATTTAGAAATCAGGGTAGATCAAGTTAAGGTACCGTTCTGAGCTACGGTATCTGATCATTATCTAAACTGATGCCATATGTCACATATTTCAATTAATTAAGTTTACTGCTATAGTACGATTATTAAAGTTTTAAAGCTGTCCTTACAATGGAGACCTTTTGGTTTTTTTTTATTATTGTGCTATTGGGGCATGTTTTGACTGTGTTGTTTTTCAGTCTTTTTCAGACATCACTACTTATATCTAGAGAGAGTGGTTTTCTGAGTGTTATTGCGCCGTGTTAGTGATGGGTTCTGGACTGTGGACTGCTCTTGGAGCTTAATTTTTAAAGAATTCAAGTGTTTGTGTTAAGAGACAATGGACTTCCCACTTACTTCTATACAGTGGATACTAGAGAACCTCATCAGATTAGAAGATGTGAGATTGATTGTAATTATATATTTAGTAAAGTTAAACACGCTCGGGTCTGCGCATGCCACTACAAACACAATATAAGTTGTTGTCGTATTTATCTAAATAAATAAGTGTCGACCTTCTAGGATATTAAGGTGGCTGTTCACACTATTTGGTGCCATTTTGGCCAATTCAAATTCGTACAAAAAGACCATTTTCAAAGAAATACCAACCAAAGCTATATATATCAATATGAAGAGGGTTTGTTTGGCAATACACCCAAGCTATTATTTAACAGAAACAGCATTTCCATTTTAAAATATTCCAGTCAAAAAAGATGGTATTGCTAAACTGGGAAATAAAATTGTTTTCAAAAAGGGAAACAGATATACAGTAGTACCACGACCTCTAAGTAATGACCCTCGATTCACTCAATGCATTTACCGTTACAGTCGCGCTTCAAAGCGTTTTGTGGAAGTATACATGTAATGATACTTGCAAAAGCTTGTTTATGAGCATGCTGAGTACATCTGCTAATTTTTAATTTATTCCAATGCATTGTTAAAGCATATAAACCAAAAGTCAATTTTCAAATATTGCTAGAAAAATGGAGGAAATATTTATCAAAAAAGTAGTCCCACTTTACAATTTTATGTGTATGGTGGACAATGTATGCCATATCACTTCTACAAATTACATACAATATAAAACTAAAGAAATTATGTAATATGTTAGCTAAATTCAAATAGATGAAAATACTTGTATGTTCAAAATGTATGGTGAGTAATAAATGCCATAAAAAGGACTTAAACAGGGCTATCGGTATCATAAACTTCGCAAAACATTTTCAAAATTTTATAGACGATACTATGATTTGATTTCTAAATTCCAAGTTGGACTTAAATCTCTCTTGCGCCAAGGACTTTCGGAACCTGATTTCTATGGTGACTTGGTGTATAAGTTGAAGAAGATTGTTGGCTCTAATAATTTTTCAGCGCAGTTCATTAAAATAATTTCCCATTATAAAAAGATTGGCTATAACATTAATGTATTGCAACAGACTGCATGCTTGGTAGTCAACCCAATCACGGTTGGCAACTTTAGTTTCCTCTTTAATTGCACGCCGGTGGGTCGGACTTCAGACTCTATGATGGTTCCGACTTAAAGACTTATCTATTGATGAGATGGTAGGGGCCTGATGCTTTGGCTGTTTGTCGGGCCCTCCGGGGTTTACCTGTTGGATTTCTTTTGCTCCGGTATTCAGTTTAATTTACTGTTGAGTCCTTATCCTTGCTTTATCTCCTTGTTATATCTTGATTTATATGTTTTAGGAGATGATGCATTGATAAGTTAGGGGTCTTTCATGCAAACCAAATATTTATGTGTCTTGATCCACATCTGAATAAAGGGTGAGGTTGGCGCCGTTAAACCGGTTTAAGCCCTCCAGTAAAATATTTTACTGACCGTTCCAAGGCGGTACTTCTTTTGTGGATCTTTTATGTTTTTGTTCTGTCTTGTGTTGGCTATGTTTTGTGCGCGTCTGTTTATATGTGCTTTGTGGTCACCTGCTGGGAAAGGGCTGACCTCTTGGCTCTCGTTTATTTGATTGATTGAGTTAAGGCTTAAAGTTCCAGTCAACAATATTTCAGTCATGTTGGGACTCCTTCCAGAGAAAGGAGAGAGAAAAGAATAATATCACCCTAGCCCCCACCAAATTTGCCTCTAGAGAAACGAATTCCACACTGTCAACAAATAAAATGACAGGGTCACATCCGTGGAAGCTACAGCAAATGTAAGGCTATTATAGGAAGCGATGTTAAAATGCCAAAATAACATGACGTTATTGTAAAGACAAAGTGACTTTGACGTTATTGTACACAGTAGCTAGGGTCTGGTGCTAAAATGCAATGCATATTGGGCTTTTCGACAGTAAAATAACTTTGGATTCTAGGATTAATTGTTCATACTTTTCTGCATGTTTTTCCCTTTTCATCAGAATATCATTAGTGTCAAACAATTTAGATTCATATCATGTCCATCGGGCCTAATCTGCGTTCAAAACTGTTTGCAAAAGGATAAAAATCTAATAGGAATACACAGTGTCAAACACAGTTTGGATCGAGATCATGCTGGACACTATGTCGGGCTTGATCTGGGTTTAAACTTTTTGCTAAAGAAAAAACTGTTTTGACAAATCCACCAAGATATACTGTAAATGTTCAAAAAAATTTAAAAACTCTGAAATTTTGAACACCTAAAATTATTGCCGAAAATAATTTTTAAAACATTCTGAAATATAGAACACTGCCCTCTTTAGATAAAGTGAATTTCTAAAATTATGAAACGCGGAAAATCGATGCCCCTTAATATGTTTGTCCCAACCTTGTTCTACCCTACAGCACATGAACGGTTGTGC
The DNA here is from genome assembly GCA_964019695.1 of Loripinus fragilis. Lineage (NCBI taxonomy): Eukaryota > Metazoa > Mollusca > Bivalvia > Lucinida > Lucinidae > Loripinus > Loripinus fragilis. Next base: position 1,755,704 of record OZ026517.1, on the reverse strand, counting down.
CATAGGCAGGCGACATTTGGAAGGTTCCATTCTATGTAGATGGCTAATCTTGCAACGATGTCCTTTTTCGCATGCCGAGCGCGCGAGAAAACGCCCGTTTAAGCTTGTGATCAGTCATACACTGCCTGGTCATAACTTCTTATCGTAGGCGTAATTAAGCCAAATAAACCACAGCTTTAAACAACAGTCTTGATATGCTTGTAAATGCTAAATAAGTTTGCTTATATACAAAAGGGCCTTTTCCCACGTTGTGGTTGGAGTCGTGAAGCATTATAAATTAATCCATTTAACACACTGTGATGCTTGAGCTGTACTGATTGAGCCATCATCCACTCGCCAGCGTTATGTGTGGCACAGTAAGCAATGAATGGTGTTTAAGAGTGCACACTTGAGCAGGCTCATCTAAGTACCAAAATATGATAAAAGACAGTTTAATTTAAATTGAACAGGTTGACACATGAATGAAACGGCGCACTGCATGCATCTTGAAGAAAAGGTAGATTTGTGGTACTTGAAATTTTCTTTACTTCGAGATATATGAGTATACCCAGCGGACGCAAATACGTCGGACATGCGCTTACTAGATTAACTATTGGTATGCTTGTTTGCCCCAGATCAGGCTCGGCGAAACGTCGGACGATCAGCTGGATCTAAACTGTTTGCAAACTTGGCAGGTGGTAAAAGGAGAGAGCAAACGAATCTTTTGTTTGATTTCTTAGAATCTTTAAGCACGATTTGGGGACAGTCTATTAATCTTGATACAACTGCTTCCGATGAGGACCCAATGTATACGCTTACTGAGATATACTGAAAATCCATCTTATCATACCATCAGTGTCAAAGAGTTTGGATCCAGATCAAACATACTGTTTGCATGCCCGGATCCAGAAAATTTTGCCAGAGGGAGTCAAACTTTTACACACTATTTTTATTTAATGAGGGGAGAGACGATCCAAATACAGTAAGTAAGTAATAGTTTATTAAAGCGTCACATATCAATTATACATCTATAAACATATAATACATTTTAAAATTGATACCCAGCCAGTATATGGCTTATGAGACACTATTTGTTTGCATTTAACATTTACAACATATAAAAATCTAAGATAATACATGTACATGCATAAAATTGTTAAAAACAGTAAAGGTAAGTACATACATTACTAATAATGTACTTTAAAAGGACTCTTTTTTACATTTTAAAACGACTAATGTATCACAGTTGATCTACGCCTCCTGTTCATTTGCAATAAAGTTGAGGCTATTTTAGTCTGTAAAATGTCAGTTTTCATTAAAAATATTAGTTTTTCAGAGTCAGACATGGATTCGAAATCTGTATTTACATCTGATGCATTTTGAAAGAGTTCGTGTCTTAAGTCGCTATAGAAACTACAAGAAATCAGCAAGTGTGTTTCATCTTCTATGACGGATGCTTCACAGAAGCCACACAAGCGTTCATTTAAAGGTGTTTTAGGCTTAGTGAATCTACCCGTTTCAATGGCCAAGGGAAGATTACAGCTCCTAAATCGGGCAAGAATGCGTCGGTGATCCCGTCTCATATTTGATTTAACATAACACTCTGTACTAAGGGTAGTTTTGTATGTTCTATATGTGCGTAATTTGTTCCCATTGGATTCATCTCTGCCATTACACAACAGACTATCTTCCCAGTGCTGTCGATCTATTTTTCTCTGGCTTGTTTGAGACATATTGTTTTATCAGGCACTGGTGCTAACATACATTGTAAATCTAATTCATTAATCTGTTTTAACATAGTATTTTCCCATGAGCGCCGCATTGAGAAAGACCATTGATGAACTATAAGCGGGCCATCATCGGCCCCAGACGAGAAACGCCATTTAAATGACGTTTCGCTAGAGTGCCGATATTAGCCATACATAAAATGTAGCTTTGTGATTTTTAGGGGTCGGACCAATTGCTAAAGAAACTATGTTTTTGTGATATTTTAAAAGGGCTCCTCCGGACCCCCTCTCCCCCATTTGGATCCGCGCATGGCGTGGACGCAGAGCGAGGCCGGACATTATTATGTCTGGCTTGATCTGGTTCAAAATGTTTGCAGAAAATTCATTTTGGAAAAATTCTCTCAGGAACATCACCAATAGATCAACATCAGACCTGACGCTGTTCAGATGCAGATCAAGCCCGACCATTTTATGTCGGGCCTGATCTAGGTCCAATTTAAACTGTTTGCAAAAGTAATAATCAACTTTTTTCAAGGGGGAGGCCCGAGGGCCTGTGAAGGGGATATGTCACCAAGACATGTACCCATTTCTATACAATTTTGTAAGATACAAAATTCATAAAATACAACTCATCAGACCAAAAATCTGTATTAGGATATCTACCAGTGGATCCTGATCAGGCCCGATTAATTCAGTAGCAGGTGGATAGGTCAATAAATACAATTACAGGTTATTGAATAGTTATCTGGTTATATGAAATAAGCAAAGCCAAAAGTATCCTCCGTACATATTTCCTATAATGTGTTTACAAATCAGGTCATGGCACCGCTTATTAAACGAAACTTTTGCTGCCTTTATTCTGGAAATCGAAAAATAAATCCGACCCGACATTAAAGTAAACTGGTTTATAAAATAGTTATGCATACCTTGACATTCCTCTCCTGTCCATCGGAATCAAAAGACCGCTGCAAATCCGTAAGTTTTTGCGTGGAGAAAAGTACCGCTATGTTGTTGTTGTGTAAAGCTATAAATTTCGTGCATGACCTCGCTAATGGACAGAAACGACTATACATAAAGTAAAATAGTTCTTGAAACGGGTTTAAAAAGTATGAAAATAATCGCAATTACATCAACATACATAATTATTTAGCCAAATTGAGTGTTGTTATGAATAGATATAAACTCCAATACCTGGAAATTAGCTCAACATGAAAATACAGTTTCATGTATAAATACGCTATGATCGCATAACAGCATTCCATCGAAATTGGACATGCCGGTGTGTCAATATGATTGCGCCCCCATGTTGAAAACATAAAGTTGACGGTAATTTTGATAGTTCTGAGTGAAATCGAATGGTCATATACTAATAAATTGTTTTGAAATTAGTGAAATTAATCATTTTGACGAAAAAAGTCCGTAAAACTGTTGAGGAAAGCGGATGGCGGGACGTCACTGGTCGAGGATTTTATCCGGCACTGTACGAAAAGCAAATGTCACTGAATCGCAAATTCAACTTTGAATGTCATGACATTATCGCAATAGGGAATGATATGGAATATAGCAGATTAGCACATGTACCAGACCAGGGGGTGGTCTTTCGGATGGCATCGTTAAGTAACTTTGAAAATCATTTTATTTCAAAAACATTTTGAAATTCAAAGTCATGTATAATCATGTACTTTTTCTGACAAATTTACAAAATACAACAAGATAAAAAATAGAAGCTGTTTTTTTAATCATTGCGATGATTTGGAGTAGCTTTCTTTAGATTGATGCATGGCTTGTGAATGGGAGTCTCTTTCGAAACGGAGTTTTGCTAACAGTAGATTTTTATCGAAAAAGTCTGAAGTAGAACGTTAAGTTTAGATAATAAATAATTTATGTTTGGCTGAATAGAATGAAAGAAAACATAACATATTATTATATGGAGAACTCACATTTGCTTAGGAAAATGCCTCTCGTTATCTTGACAATACCAGGCCAACAATCCCTATTCGTCCAAGCATACATGTATACCAATAGAAACACAAAATCATTTTTGAAATTTAGAAATGCCCTGTCAAACACAGTCAAAGCTGTGTTTAACTTGTATGTTCTGAAATGTGGTTCTAAAAGTACAATTTTAGTCGGACTTTTATCAAATGACTATGAATGTCTGTGCATTTATAAAATGCAAAACAGTGTTCGCTACAAACCACGATCTGGAGCTACAGACATAAGGAAACTGTAAAAGTATGATACCATATCAAAATGGCAGTCTATCAAATATAGGTCAGCGCGAATTTAACACGTTCATGTACTTTACTGTTATCCACTGAAACATCATGGTAACATACGAGTAAGTAATCACTTTAAGTACCAAGATGACTCACACAACGCGTTGCAGCACATAGCAGCACCCATCTGAATGCAAGGAGAACTAGAATGCGCAGTCGATGGGGCGCCATCGCAAATCCCCACGCTAAAGTGTTTAACCCATCCAGCACCCCCAATTCCAACCCCTTGGGCATGACCCCAGCAACAGAATGGACATTCTGTTCAATATGTTTTTTCATCTTTTATTTGTAAGAACGCACACAGAGTTTGGTATAAAAAAATCTTAGAATTGACATGGTAGTCAAAATGTAATGATATTTGACCTTTTTACCCCAGTTTGACCCTAGGATGAAAATTTTACTTGCATTCTGTTCTGCTTCTCATCCCCGTCGATTTGATATGCCACATGACCATGTTTGAATTTTTTTTGACCCCCTCGGCACCCCTAGCACCACAAAGTCCCACCCCTCGGGCGACGGAATAAACATCCCGTCTGATATGTTTTGTATCTTTCATTTGTGAGAACACACACAAAGTTTGGTATAAAAATCTTTGAAATTGACTTTGTAATGGAAATTAAATGATATTTGACATTTTGACCCCTCCCCTGGGCCCCAGGGGCGGGGCCAAAAAAAAGTTGACGTTGCGCGCCCATTCCTATGAGTCACAAACCAAATTTTGTTAAATTTCGTCCAATGGTTTTGGGAGGAGATAGCATAACAGACAGATGGATGGACGGACAGACGGACGGACGGAGGCAATTACAATATCTCTTCGCTTTTATAAAAAAACGTGGGGATAATCACGAGTTAAACGCCGGTGGGCTAGGCAAAGGACGAAACAAGTTCTTGTCCCACCTAATGAAATGATTAGCTAAAAGTCGGAACCACTATATAGAATTTGACACCTAACCCACCAACGAGAGCAACAATATTTACCGTGCTTTGGTTAATCACTAAGTTTACAGACTCAGTCATAAGAATTACCACAGATGTAAACAATTCCTTTGACCCCCAGGTTTAAGTACAAATGTTTCACTTTTTCAGAAGTATTATAACCATTACTGATTTTATCTTGAAGCCTTCTACAGATATTGTTTAGCTCTTTGCATGCAGCATTTTTTTCAAAATAGTTTTGTCGTCTAGGATATTTTTCAACAGAACTTTTTTATCAAAATATTCTTTCACGAGAAACATTAGAGTGTCAAGCAGCTTGGATCCAATTCAGGCCTGAGGTTCTTTCAAGCCCGATCTGGGTCCAAGCTGTTTGATAAGAACAACAACATATCGAACTTAGCAGGCAAAGAGTTAGAAAATTTTCCTTTAAAGCATAAGGTCAATGGTTTCCAGATGTGCATGGTTTTCAATATCCGAAATCACTGGTAAAATCAAATGATTTGTGATACTAACTTCCATTAATTTAAATGGTCTCTTTAAACAGACTCTGAATTTAGGATGATACAAATATCAGGCATTTGAACTGTCTCCATTAGGTGATTCTAAATCTGTTTTGGACATTGTGAGGAAATAAATATTTAACAAAGACTGGAAACTCATTTGAAGTACCTCCAGGAGGTCGTTCTAATGAGTACATGCAATCCATGCTGAGAAATATGTATAAAGCAAAAACTATAGACTTATTAGAACTGTCTCCAGAGTTATAAAACAAGTATAAAGCAAAGACTGTAGACACATTCGAACTGCCTCCATGAGATGGGTGAGATGACAATCCATTAAGTAGAGTTATGAAACAAGTATTTAGCAAAGACTAGATATTCATTTGAACTGCCTCCATCATTTGGTTGTAATGAGTACACACTATCCATGTTGTGCACAGAGTTATAATAAAGAATGGTGATCATTTGAACTGTCTCCCATGAGACAGTTCTTCTGAGTGCATAAATCCATATTTGGACTGAAATTAGAAACAAAGAGTAATACTCATTGGATCTGCATATATGAGACGGTTCTTATGACTGTAAAAGAAACATTAGGAAATATAGACTTGGGTCTTTATTTGAATTGCCTCCTTGCTTTGTACATCAACCTGAATAAAACACACCAAAATATCACTAGTATGGAGAGGTGGATTATAATTGATTAAAGAGCTAACCCCTACATATAAATACCACCTGTCAGCATCAATATTATTTCCCCTCTGTGTTGTAAGTCTTCTCAAAATCACTTCCACAGCCATTTGTAAACCTTTTCAAATTTGAGAAGAAATCACAAGAAATGCTTATAACTGGACAATAGAAGTTGAAATGTTAACCACTTAGGTTACTGTACAATTCTGATTCCGCTGGGTCTTGATGCAGTTAGTTTTACATCCGACAGCGAATTAAGGAATCAATTCCTAATCCTTATGCTGGTGATAATACTTGGGAAACGTCTTTGAAGTTCGGCGAAAACTCTTTATAATGACACTCATTATAACAGCAAAATTATTTTGAACGTCAATAGTTTTTGCAAAAATGTACCAATTTAGCTCTAACTTGAATGCATTACAACAGCAACTCAATTTAACGTCAAATATTTTGGGGACAAATAGTGTCGTTGTAAAGAGGGTTGACTGATATGATACTGATAATCGTGCTATAGCCCTGTTTCAGTCGTTATAGTTTTTCAACATGAGGTACTGCAAATATGCTTACATGTACCTTCTAGACAGCTTTGAGAAGTTTAACAGTTTAAAATGCTTTTAAAGACATATGCGGTAATTCCCATGCGAGCCATTCCTGCGTCGGGAAACAGGGAAAGTTGTCTAGGTCCTGTCTTTCTACCTTTTACGATTTTTTCATATACTTCTATGTGAGAAGGATGTTTCCACAGTTTCTTTGACAAAGTAAAGTAACTAAAATGTGTCCAAAATATTTATGACCCTTTATCAAAACTGATCGTCTCAGTGCCAAAAATAGAAAATTAGATCCGGCGAAATCAAAATGTACACATTTTCCTAGGTTTTATCCTGTTTGCGCATGCGATAATGGCCGATGCTCGGGTTGTCTGTCTAATATGTACGGTTATTTCGAGCCGCGCACGATCTGACCTCGTTGCCTAGTGGTTAGCGTGTCGGACAATGGAACCAGAGGACCAGGGTCGATTCCCGGATGGGCACTTATTATAAAATTCGAAATCCTATACATCGTGCAGTATCTTGTCACGGCTTGATATAACAAATATGTTTGCACATTTAAAAATCTATCGATTTTGATCCGCGTTCGTCGATTGTTGATAGCGTGTTCGATTGCCGCCTACAAGATGTGATGATGTCATATCTCGATCTTTTTTTTTTTTCATTAAACATTTGCTATGCATACTCATTCGAAGTATCAACCGTGATGTCATATGCCGATATTAATGTTTTTTCTTCTTCTGAAAGTTTATTTATGAAATACTTTTGTGGACACCCAGTGGTCAATGAGGTGTGGTCTTTATGAGAAGCAAAATATACCTTGAAGGAAAAACAAAAAGAGATTGATGTGAAGGCAGCACTTCTGTTAGGTGGTATGTTTTTATCAATACGTTGTCAACACGCTTGAGAACTACTATACTCGAACAGCGCAGTCATCGCGGGTGGGTTGCAGTCGACGAGGGCACAACATGTACTACTTTGGGATAATGTGATCCATTCTATGAGCAAGTTATTTACAACTATTAATTTCCACGATGATTTTTTCATTTGGAATTATCACTAAGTTATTGAAATCCAATCTAGCTAAAATTTAAAGCCTAGCTACATGCATGTACCAGTGAATTTCTGGCAAGCTAGTGGCAATATATGTGACAGAAATGTGTTCACAGACTAATGAGTGCGCTATGTAAGTCATTCGTTATGATTTAATGGCATCATATAATGAAGAATACGAATAAGTGAAGGAATAGAAAGTTTTGCATATTTCTGATTATAAATTTCAGAGATGCACACCATTTGTAGCTGTACGCAAAATTTGAGTTGTTAAGGGCATCGTTCCAGTCGTCGAGTGTTTAATAAAATCAATATGTTGCAGTCGATCACTGGGCCAGAACAACCAATATACAGAATTATGCGTATAGTATGAAACGCTTGAAACCTTTCAAAATGCTCTGCCCTAAGATTTCAAAGTTTTTGGCACATTTAAAGTACTGATATATTGCATTGTGTCCATAGAAATCATAAATTCAAGAACATAAACAAAAATGCCTTTCATTCTCTTTTTCAGAAAAAAATCTTCTTTTTGGCATAACTCAGGCGTTGTATCGACTAATGGCTCAACTCACATAAATATTGTTAAGCAGATATACAGCTGGATATATAAGTGACAATAAGATTTTTTCAGAAGTAAATTTTGACAAAAATATTACCCTTTTTAACAGCCAGGTACACTATTTCGTGCCCTTGTCGACTGCAACCAACCCTTGATGACTGCACTGTTCAAGTACAGTGGTTTTCTAGCGCGTCAAGATATCCCCGTTTTATTGTATCCAGTTAAAAACAAGGGGTAAAAATTTGTATCGCAACGACCCTAAACCGGTAGAAAATGCACAAAATATGAAAACACTGAATATTTGCACACGTCTCATGTTTTTGCACATTATCGCGATTGTAACACCGACTGCATTTTAAGATGTTTAGGCTTTAAACATGCTGTCCGTTAAATCCTAAAATAGGCATTCCAATATTCAACAGGTCTAAATTTTGACGCTAACTCTTAAATAGTTTACAACCTTCTATTTTTTACACTTATTTGCTATTCTGTGGGAAGCGATTTATTAAAGCTGCATAATTAAAACAAATTTTAATTAAAAATTACACAAACTCTTTCTTAGGCGGATATTCCTCTTAAAATGACAGATTTTATCAGATTTTATCAAATTATCAATTTCTTGTGATCTATTATCTCTTCCAATGATTAGGCAATAGGGAAGTTAAACCGCTTCCTGGATTGGAGTTTGTGCATTTCGTTATATAGTTTTGGAAGAATAGAACTCCTTTGGGTGAAAATTCCTTATTTATGCGTTTATATTCTGTGTTGAAGGATAACTTCTTTGCTTCCAAGTGAACAATCTTTTTAATATAGTTTAAACACACACACACACACACACACACACGCACGCACGCACGCACGCACGCACACACTGTCTTCAAACGTTGATGTAAAAGGATACACTATAGCATGTGCACATAAGATTTTTTTATCGCGCAAAACTTTTCAAGAAAATGTCACTGATATAGTTTAAGACAAACTGATCAGAAAATAAAATGGATCCTATGGTAATATGGAAAACATAGACTAGTATCTTTGAACCTATGTCGGAAAGCTGATATAAATTGCTCCATCTTTTACGGGCCCTAGCTCTTGCTAAACTCTTTGTCTGCTAGTGGCGTCTGCTGATAATCTTTTCAATCAATTTGAAACCAGATCAGACAAGATGTTTAACCTGAACTGTATCCAAGTGACACTGATGGTATTCTTGAATGCAAAGTACAAAGAATACAAATAATTAAGCTGAATATTAAGCTTTATAGTCAAAAAGAACTAACATTAATTTTGAAAACGCCGACTCCGTACAGCTAATGGGCATGTTTAAAAAGACTAATTTGTGTGAAGATGCAAATAATTTGAAACTATACACAATTAAATTACCTAAATGAAATTTTACACCATGCTGCTTGTTTGAGTAGATGCTATACATTCCAGTTAACAATTTTGTAGTCATGTCGTAAGTTTTCCTGCAGAGAGTCAGTGCTAAGTGCGGAAAATAGAGTGTATTGCATAAAACACAACACAGTGCCGACGAGACCCATTGAGCATGAATCTAGCACTACGGTACTCCCTACAAAATTCATTTACTACAAAGTAAGAAAGAGGGCAAAGATCAGGAATCGATACAATCAAGCACCACACCTGACCCAGGTTACCAATAGGAAAGTGACAAACTCACAGTTAGACACCACAAACGAGAGCCAAGAGGTCAGTCCTTTCCCAGCAGATGACCACAAGGCACCAATAAACAGATGCACACGAAAACATAACAAAAACAAGACAGAAATAATATAAATGATCCACAAAAGGCCACCGCCTTGGAACGGTCAGTAAAGAAAGTAAGGGTGCAAAGATCAGGAATCGATACAATCAAGTACCACACCTGACCCAGGATACCAATGGGAAAGTGACAAACTCACAGTAGACACCACAAACGAGAGCCAAGACGTCAGCCCTTTCCCAGCAGGTGACCACAAAGCACATATAAACAGACGCGCACAAAGACATAGTAAACACAAGACAGAACAAAAACATAAAAGATCCACAAAAGAAGTACCGCCTTGGAACGGTCAGTAAAACATTTTTCTGGAGGGCTTTAACCCGATAAGAATCAAACATTTGGTATATTGTAGTTTTTTTTATTTAATTTCAGACTAAATAGTTCAGAATGTCTACTCGACTTATCTTTATGGCTACAATCTGGAATATTATATACAAAGGTATGTAACTTTTTGTTTATATAAATAGAATACAACAACGGGCAATTTAAGTTAATGTATAAGATGGTCATCGTCAAATAATTTTACAATTGAGCCGGGACATGAGATTTCAAACAATGTGGTATATGCGACCAGCAAAGGCTCAGACCAGCCAGCGCATATGCTTAGTCTGATCAGAGCCGTTGCTAGTCGCTTGAATATTCAATTACACTTAGGCCACTGGCCGAGCATCATATTAAGATTGTAAGCTTAAAGGGATGCTTAAGTTGCTGCACAGGCTCATCTGAGTCTATAAATGTCAAAATGCTAAATTGTTGGAAATCTCATGCCATGGCTCATATAATGATAGAAAAAGAAAACCTTGTAATCGTTTAAAAGATGAAAAAATTAATCCACTAAAAGTAGCTTACGTAAAACATATATTAGCAAACGTTTTGGTAAATACTTTGTGGAATACTTTACACCACGACATGCCAGAACGCAAAAAGTTAGACAGAGAGGAATGTTAAAAAGATGCAATTACGCTAACACAAAGTGTAAATGAATGCGGGCACGAACTTTACGGTTTCTGGTGATGAGAGTATGGAATGCAAATGCATGGAATTGATGCGGAGTCATTCACATAGTCTACATTAGCTTAGATTTTGTAACTCTCAATTATAATGGTGTAGCGAGCTGGTGGAGCTTCGTAATGGAATTTGCAATGGTATTTGCAACGGTCATATCTCTGACTAATAGGAGCTTGAACATGGACTTAAATCGTCATTTATTGTGCATCACATTACTATAAGAATAAGAATCGAATAATCGGTAGCCTGTTCAAAACCATTAAGACTGTACAAACTTTGCCTGAACTGTGAGGATCAGGGGTACCTCAAATTTACAAAACAATAATATGAAGACAAGCAAATTTAGATAATTCATGTCCCCCACCACTTAATATAATGTTCGATTCTTAATATATATATATATATATATATATATATATATATATATATATATATATATATATATATATATATATATATATATATATATATATATATATATATATATATATATATATATATATATATATATATATATATATATATATATATATATATATGAGCTATTATGAAACAAGTAAGCTAACCTGACTAAGCCCACAGAACAGAAAAAAGAAATGAAACTTAATGAGAGAATTTTTTCCTAAGCATATAGATAATCAGCAGGCCATGGCATAAGCACATACAAATGCTTAAGAATAACTGTATAAAACTGTAGGAGTATTTGCACTCACAAGTTTTATATTGATATTCATAACTTTCACAGAGGGCCGAAAAATATTGAAGGAGGACTTGAGCACACAGGGCACCAACTATCTATTCACTTTGAATGTAGTAATGGCTGAAAAATGACTAAGTTCAACTTGCTAAAGTAGTGACAAAGAATACACTGAGGTTAACATCTTCAGGCCGTGACCAAAAAAATCTTTAAAGTTTTAAAAGAATCGGAATAAAAGAAGACTATATAAAACATACACAAGCACACGTCACCAGAATTTGAATAAAGGACCTGTTAAGTTTCAAACGAATCGGCATAACATCTTAGGAGGATGTACGCACACAAGGTACCCACTATGTATTCACTTTAATAGTAATTATGCCAGAAAAATGACGAAGTTCAAATTGTAAAAAAGTGACAAACAGTAATCTGAAGATTTTATCCAAACCACCTACACGTGACATCTTCAGACCATGACCAAAACATCTGATTTTTTTTAAATCGGCATAAAACTGTAGGAGGAGTTTAACATACAAGGTACTCATTATCTACTCACTTTGAGTGTAAAACGCCGGAAAATTTACTAAGTTCAACTTTTGAAAAAGTGACAAAAAATCTGAGAATTATATCCAATTATATGCACATTTTCGGACCTTCACCAAACCACCTTTTAAGTTTAAAAAAATCGGAATGAAACGGTAGGAGGAGTTGCGCACACAAGGTACCTACTACTTTAGAGGGACGAAAAGACGGAATCACGGAATGCCAAATAGTATGCCATAAAAGTAACTGCTTTTCTTTGAATAGGCAGAGGAAAATAATGAATGAAAACCAATCCATTTAGGGACACATAAAATAATTAAATCTGTATATATATATAAAACCCACTCATAAATGGTTGTATACAGATGACCCGTCCATTCAAATGTATTTGGAAATGATTGACTATCAATAAGATTCTGTGTTGTTCTTTGTTTCGGTATGCATTACTTTATGTCCTTGCTATTTTTGCCATCATCTTGACGAGGAAGATAGAGCTGGTTGCTTTACTTTTATTGTCTTTCTTATGTCTTGTTACTGTAAATGTCCTGTGGCTCTTCCTCGCGGTGCCGTGGGTGGGTCTGCAGTTTGTAATTGTGGTATTTCCTAATCGTACTTACTTACTTTTTAATCACCGATTTAATTTAGTGTAAGGTATTCAGAATGGTTACATTTTAGTTTTCTCTTGTGGTGTCCTGGGTCAGGTGTGGAGGTGTGGAGCTTGATTGTATCGATTCCTGATCTTTGCTTTCTTACTTACTTTTATTATTTTCTTACATGTCTTAAGGTGTTCATGCTTTACACAAGTCACATATGTGTAGCCAATAATCATTAAAAACGGAAAAAATGTTCCATTTATTTACAGGTAATTTAATGGAGTTTAGCGGAAATACTAAGGTCTCATATGTTTGTTCAAGAGTCATTGGGGAGGATGATAGTTGTACAGTTTTAGAGCTTGAATGTGGAAAGCAGACAATTAAAGTTTCGAACACAATCCATATGCGTCGAGGACAGAAAGACCGAACATGTAATCACAGTATAAACGGAAAATGTAAACAAGAGGGACATTGCTGTACTTTCCATTGGGATGATGTCGAAATCTTGTCTAGCACCATAGAAATGATAAGTCGGTCATGTGATAGAATGCATAGGTGTTCTCTTAAGAACCCAGTATGCGATTCATGTGTTCCAGGTGATCATCAAGGTATATCATATCTATCTGTGGAGTATAACTGCATAACAGGTACGTATGATATGGCAATGACAATATAGTACGCATCACAAATTGCAGCCCTTTGATGATTTAGGGATCCGTTGATCTAGTTTTATATATCTAGCTTGTGATTATTAATTGTACGTATCATGTTGTCAGAAATACACTCAGCAAACGCCCTTTTGAAGTAGTCACATAGAACAATTACCACATCATTCTAACATGTGAAACCTGGCGCTACACCAGGCCAAATGGTGACGTCATTGGATTTATATTGACGTAACAACGCACGTAGCGTTATTTCTGAATAAATACTCTTCACTAAAACATTTTAGAAAATGTTCCAGCCATATTGTTATATAAAACCTTGTTTGGATTCAGTGAAATGATCTCTTAATCATACGAGTGCTGTTCAAATATGAATGCAAGTAGCTTCATAACTTTCTTCACATATATGCTACGACAAAATGTCATACCTTTCTGGAAAGAACTATTTGTCGCCTTTAAAATGGCACCAAAGATAAAGAAACCCTCACTATATTTCTCGAGTTACAGACCTTTATATAAAGGCGATTCCTGTATACTGAGGTTATTCTGAAGCAAATTGCAATGCACTTTTTGGTACATGTGCGGATATAGTGTCATATCTTTGTAAGTTTTAGACAAAATGGCACCAAATTTTAGATGCAAGTTTAAGTAACAATCCAACAGTTCCTAGCAGAAAAAGTATATATAATTCTGTTTCAATCTCGAGTAAACAGGCACGTTTGTGACGTCATTAATTTTATGATAAACGTCATTTTGAGTTATCTACTGCTGATGTAACAATTAACATCGCTGTGTCGTTTTCTTTGCGTTTTGCTGAAAACATGCCAAACATGTCATAAGGGAGTTTTCAAAACGCGCCGTCCTCTATTTACAGAGTAATCCCATTTTATATCATTTTAAGCATTTTTTCTGCTTCTTAATGACTTGTTTACATTAATTAATATATGTTCAATCTGGATAGTCCTCAAGACCAGGTGAGTAATTCTATTGTAAATAATGCCTATAGTGGTCAAACTTAAAGTTTACGTTCAAATTTAGAATAAAGCCGCAATGTTATGACAAAAAATTCAGTATAAATGCTATAACCCCTTCATTTAAGGTATTTTTGACTTAATAAAACTGCTTTTCAGCGTTTAAAAATACCCACTATCCATCAATTATTTGTAGCAACAACTCAGCATGAGCGATAAACATATTGTCTTTGAGATAAAACTAGTTTAAATATGGCTTCGTGTATTTTGTTTGTTTGTTTTTGTTGCTTTACGTCCCAAGTCAACAGCTATGGTCATTGCGGGACAGTCAGTTCACCTAACCACACTTTTTCCTGGGCAAGCTTGAACAAGCAGTTAACCAGTACTTCGTGCACATACTTTCGCTTGTAACTAACAACAACCCTTCTTGAATGATTCAGCGGAAGGGAGGAGAATGGCCGTAGAAATTATTTCATGATCAATCTCCACGAAAGTATGGGACCGGGCCGGGACATTTTGTTAGAGATAAGTTTAACTGAAAACTGAAAGGTGGTGTTTTGTTTACCATTTATTTGCAATTATTAGGAGACTGTAGTGAAAACGATTCGTTGCAATTTAGCAAAAGCATGTCAGAATTTCGCAACTTTCATAGAATCATTATATAAGAATATGGGGATATTTCCTTAAAAATTTCAAGAAATTTCACCTGTTTATCGAAGAGTTATACGCTCGTCTATATCACTGGTATGTGTTCGAAGCATTTAGTTTGTTAGTATACTTACGTGACCCTCATTCAAAGGGCTATAACTCGATAAGTATACTGTATTTTTCTTTAGGTCTGGTGCCAGCTTAAAGGTGACAAACAGTCCTTTATAGAAACGTTTACCATTTTGTCGTAGCATATACGTGAAGAAAGTTATGAAGCTACTTGCATTCATATTTGAACAGCCCTCGTACCACTTACTATAGATATGATATCATTTCACAGAAGAAAATATCACTCTATTCACATTTGATAAGTCACTGCTTAACAGAAAATAAACGATGATTTAATAAATGCATGAGACTATTACTATTCATCAGTGAAACTGATTAAGAAGAGATAATTTACTCATATACTCTTGATGTTGCAACTATGGTACCAGAACGCGAAAAAAATCCCGTTTTCTTCATTCAATCCGCATCGTTGTAATATTTACAAAATCATTTGAGTATTTATCATTATGAATTTCAGAAACTAATCCACCGATTCCACACACATGGACATCTTTTAAAACAACTAGGTTGACGGCAGAGACATCGAGGTATTCAACATTATCAGAACCAATAAGTGTTCATGAAGTGACTACCTTGTCTCACAAAACAGCAACTAACTCGACAATAGCAAAGGCAATTGTGGTACCGATTGCCATTGTTGTTGCTTTAGGCATAATCGGCTTCTACATATGGAAGATACGGTAAATATTTTCAATATCAACTTTTACTGTAAAAGGTCCTGGATATTGCAAGCGAAAGTCTCTTCTTTGAATTTGATCAAGTAGAGTTCAAATCAATCAGCTGAGTTCAGAGACCTGACTGACCTTTGTTATGACATTAGCTGGCTCTGTCATAGCATGACACATATGTGCCAGAATATGATGTACTGGGTAAGTGCCTGATGCTTGACTTTGGCTGGGCCAATCGTGGCTTAACGCAGGGCTTTCTAAAGCTCTGACTGTTTGTGACTAAGAACCCTTTTCCTTGTTTCATACAATATGTTAATTTGATTTGCTTTTTTCACTATTATTATACATTGCTGTCCGTTCTGAGGTGGTGTTTCTATTGTTGTTGATTCGTCATTTATAATTGCTCTCAGTGACAGGGTGGGGGATTAGTCCTTGTTTTGTAATACAGTTTTAAATGTCCTTTTTAGTTTTAAAATCTTCTCGCTGAGGAAGAAAACGCTGTTTGCTTCACTTTAATTGTTTTCTCGCTGTCATGTGGCCATCAGTGTTCTGCGTCTCTTCTTTGCATAGCCGTGGGTTAGCCTTGGGTTTGTAATTGTTACAAGTCCTGGTAATATTCACTCGTTATGTCAGCAAGCAGCCAACGCTCAGACGAGCATGCGCTTCTCATAGTCTCGTCGAATGCTTCGTTAATTGTTTACACACATTTTGGTATAATATGAAGGTCCAGACCATTAGAAAATACATCTCGACCCACAAGGCTTGTATAGTGACTTCTCATATGTGTGACGAGTACAATCATAAAAATATCTCCTGTGCTGGTCCATGAATATATTACTATAGGAATGGAATTTATTTTTTTATGTTAAATTTGTGAGTGATTCGCTGGGGTTTACACATCGATAAAAACCAAAAAATTAGATTTCATTCCTAATAATTCCAACTACGGGACAAAACAGCACATCTGTAAAGGGTTGTTGACAATATTTCAAATTTAAAGCTCGCTGAAGGAATATAGTTCGTAACCGCTGTCAATGAAAGATGGGACAGCCCTTTTGAAAATTCTGTCAGCTCAAAACTTTGTTTTGTTGAATAATGATTACAATGCCATTCTTTTTGGAGCAAATATGTGAGCATGAGCTCAAAAACAACTCAATTTACGAGTGGGATTCAATAAGTAACTGGCCTGACCTATTTCTAACTGACCGACACAGTCAAGATTTTCACAGTTTATTTGGTCACCATATTTAGACATATATACAAAATTCAACATTATTGGTTCATTAGTTGGTAATTTATCGCGTCTTGAAGCATGGCCATTGCGTCAAAACAACTGTTTTTGTCGAATTTAGTTGTTACGTAAATGTTACTATTTGGTAATTATCTGTAGTATGAAAAATGATGTGAGCATGTGTAATATATCAATGGAACGGAAAATTTGTCGCTTACATGGTAGCATAAAACAACAATATTGTATAATTTGATAAATCACAATACTAACTTAAATGAACCATGGTTAAGGACACTGGACCATAACTCTTTTCAGACATGTTGGAAACTCTAAAAAAGTAAAACTTCTAGCAACTAATTATGTAATATATATTTTGGTCAAAAAAGAAAGGGGCAAAATGTTTGAATTCTCAAATTTTCTCAATGAAATTTCCATTTCTTCAAAGGGATAACGTAACCATTAATTTTGAACACTGTGATATTTTTCAAAACCACTGAAACTTATTCTCATTTTTTTAAAAATGAAAAACTATTCTATTGGCTTCAATTATAGCGTAGTTACTAGTAAAAAAATGCAATTTGCCTTTTCAAAATTACCTTTGAACATAGTAGTGTTGCATATTTCCAAATCACTTTAACACCTTCAATGGTGGCTATATTTTTGTTAAATTATTAGATAATATTTTTTCAAATATAAGGTCGAAGAGCATCTTGCTAGAGATTAATTTTATAAAAGAAAAATCGACCTATCTCAATCAGAAGTAGGGTAGGCCGGTTACTTAATGAATGGCCCTCGTAGTTTGGAATTGTTTTCTTTTGTCGAAAATACAGCTGGCTGGGCTCACTGAAGAAACATTTATAGAATTAGGCCCTAGCCTCCACGGATCGACAGGTTTTAAAAAAGCGCTTTGGTTCACAAGTTCTGCCTAAAGCTCCATATTAGTAGGACCTTAGTGTCAATTTAAAAAGGTCGATTTAAAGCTGAAACATTTTGTTTTTGATGTAGCCTGAGGCTTCTATGACGTGACTATTTGTTAAGTGACGTCACATAACTCGTCATTCAGTTCATTTCTTAGAGTTCCCCTCGTTGCTTTGAAGATGCACCACCATACACGGTGTAAGGGTTTCAAATAAGCTTTCAACATGCTTAGCTATATTTAAAACTGGTGAAAAAGTTATAGTCTTATGTACAGTGTGTTATTATTAACACCATCTTATCACTATAAAATCAAGGCATATATCCAATATTCTTGAGCATGGGTTTTTATTGAAGTGTAAAAACGATTTACTTAGTTAAGCTAACGAACCAATCAAAATTGCAGAAAAACATTGAGTTGGAATTATATACCTATATATAGAGGATATTTTAATTTTGAAATGTCATATTCATAGTTAGAAAGGGGGCAAATATTAGGAATCGATACAATCAAGCACTACATATGTTATCTTTTTATTATACAACGATAAGAACATTTTGAACATTTGAATGTTATTATTAAGTTTCCCAAACGACGTGGGGAGACTTTTTTGGCTCTGTTTCTTCTTCTTCTTCTTATAATTATTATTCTTCCATTTCTTCTTTTTCTTTCCATCCAAATATTGTCAGAACAATTTCTCAGTAACCACTGAACGGATTGTTCTAAAATTGGAGACAATGTAGATATGCAACAGGGTTTCAAAATTCAAAATATCGGATGCTAAGGCTGGCCAACAGGCGTGCCAAAAACTGCCAAAGTTTGTCCGGACTATTTCTTACTAACCACTGTAGGGATTGTACTGAGATTGTTTTGATACTTGCAAAACTATATATCAATATTTATCATATATGATTGTGATATATATTGATATATAGTTTTGCAAGCAAGAGATGACATGGAGGCATACCCAGGCCCAACCACTTATTAAAGTCCTAAATACCTCAGAAACAGTTAAGATCACCTTCCCTAAACCATATATATATCCATGTTTCTTATGATAAGAAACATTCAATAACACTGAATGGGACGTCTCAAGTGGCGTGCCCAGGTATGCCCCACCCTGTTTACTTCATAAAAGGCTTTATTTACCGGGAATCCTTCAGGAGATCCCCACCCCTAAACCATATATAATGCTATTCCTTATGATCAGATGTGCTCAATAACCCTGACCAGGATGTCTCCAAGGGCATGCCTGGGTATGCCCTACCCTGTTCACCTCATAAAAAGCTTAATATTTTGTAAACCGTTCAGATCCCCACCCATTAATCATATATATTCTTGTTTCTTATGTCAAGACACATTCGACAGAACTGACAGGGAAGTCCCCATTGACGTGTCTTTGAATTACCCACTCATTATTCACTCATTACTCATTATAGAGGCCTAATGTATGGGAAACCGTTCAGATCCCCACCCATTAATAAAGATATACCTTATGATAAAGACACATTCAATAACACTGGCCATAATGTCCCCAGCGCATTGAACCAATGCGGTACTTCTTTTGTGGATCTTTTATGTTTTTGTTCTGTCTTGTGTTTGCTATGTCTTTGTGTGCGTCTATTTATATGTGCTTTGTGGTCACCTGCTGGGAAAGGGCTGACCTCTTGGCTCTCGTTTGTGGTGTCTGCTGTGAGTTTGTTACTTTCCCATTGGTATCCTGGGTCAGGTGTGGTACTTGATTGTATCGATTCCTGATCTTTGCATCCTTACTTACTTTGGGAGACTTTATAATGGATAGATTATAATCATATCTTGTGGTGTAAGTGTGCTCTAATCCCCTCGTAATATATATGTCTGCATTGTTTTGTAGCGTTACAACGAAGACCAATTCTAAACGCTGAGTTGAAACTGACGAATGAGTGACAAAGAGAGACATTGGACAATGAGGTTATGCAATTAGCAAAGCATATGTTGCGATGCCCTTTCTTTCTTAATGCCTTCATGATATTTACCTACGAATTAATAGCATTCATAGCATTTACTACGAATTTGCAATTCATTTTCCAGCATTTCTCACATTTTTCTTGGCTGATATTTATCATTTTCAAGGATATTGCCACAAATTGCAAACTTACTATTTTTTAGCATTCGAAAGAATATTTGCTCAGATCTGTTAGCAGATTTACAATGTAAAGCAATAAAGTGACCTTTCTATTACTACTGCTCTATTAATCTTGTAATATTTCTCATGCTTATAATATTGTTTTATAGGTCACACATATGGCGGCTTACACGTGGAGTTTTCAAAAGGACTGCTGGTTCATCATTAAGGAACCAATGTAACGCCAACCTTGACCAGTTGGATAGACAAATTGCTTTAGAAAATGAGAGTAAGCAAGCAAGTAACCAAGTAGAAGAATCGGGCAACGAATATTCCAACATAGACTTTAACAATATCAGAGTTAATACACTAGTCAGTGAAAAGTCTTTGAATTCTCATACAGATGTACAAAAAGATGCACATTCATATTTTGTTTTGGAACCTGAATTTATAAATCATGCATTTAATGCTGATAATATAAATATAGATGATGCTACGGCAGGCTCGGTACAAACGCATCCTGAGAACGAATATAATAGAATACAGTTTAATGCTAAAGCTGTGAGCAAGGATGAAACATATAGTCATATAAACACTGGCCAGTCTTCAAGCAGTTTATGCGAAACAGACGAATACTCTAATATAAGTACAGTTCAGAAGGCCCACCTGAAGAGAATGGATTATTCACACCTTGTATTACCGGGGGAGGAGAGTGAGGATCATTATTCACACCTAAACAACGAGCCGACACACTTTAAAAACACATGGAATAACCCATGAAAACGTACAAAGAATTGCATTCAAGTTTTTCTTTGAATGTGTAAGTCAGATTTTGATGACATAAAACAATTTCCATGATCAACTCTACTGAGCATGAAATTTCTACCAGTCAATAAAAGTCAAAGGTTAAAAAAAGTATCTTGCTTAAAAACTTAACGGCATTTCATTTATCATGCAAATAAATATTAAAATGCCAACACTTGTTGGCATTTTAACATTATGAGCATGATAAATGCAGTGCTTAGTTGAGTTGAGCAGGAAAAGGGTTTTATGCCCAGGAGACCAGGGCCCAAAATTACAATGCCGCCTTAAAGTTAAGGACGGCTTAAGTATTGATTTTTCAAGATACGAAAAATAACTTTTCAAACTTATCTAAATCAAAATCGTTTCATGCATGCTGTAGATCACAATGACATATTTTACCATATGTACTGCACTAATCCAGGCAATTCATTAAACATTTAAAATACCATGTTGAAATTTCAATACTTAACTAAGTTCTTCCTTAACTTTTAGGAGGCATTGTAATTTGGGCCCATGTGTTTAGGTTATGGTCTAAATAACGACCATATACCATCTCGCAACTATATGTGCGCCAGTTGAACAGAAACACAGGCTTGTCTGAGTATTCGCTGGTCGAATACTAGAAAAGTTCCTATGGCATTGTAATGCCCTTTGCTTTAACCTAGAATTTCATACAAGAAGCATGAACAGAGTGTAATATGTGACTGTAGCAGGTTTATCATAAGCTTGTTTGTTTGATTTGATTCTTTACGTCCCTTTAACAATCTTTCAGTTAAACAGGGACGGGTCTTCCTGGGTTGAACCATTACTAAGCTAGGATAAATATTTCTTGCTCAAGGACCACAACGCAGTGACGCCGGTGAGGCTGGAACCCGCGGCCTCTCGGTCTCGAGTCAAGCACTCTACCACTGAGCCACTGCGCTCCCTAATTTTATCATAAGTAGTAATGTAGTGATAGTCCGTGGACGCAGATTATAGACAAACCAACCGATGTACAGCATCAGTGTCCTCGATGCCTTACTTGATATCAATAATCAATCCTCTTTACAGTTGAATAGCAATATATATCGTCAAGAAGGGTTTTCACCAGGCTATTGTGGATTTCCTTGGTGCTCTTTCCTTTCAAATAACAGCTCTTCATTAATTTTTGACCATCTTACAGATTATCGCTACTATGTATATATATTAAAAATGTCTACCTATGTACTGTAAGCACAGCATAGTGTATTTATTTATACAGTATTTATAGAGGACAATTGGCTAAATGCGAGTCAACCTTATGGTCCTCTTTACAAGTGACAGTACATTGAACAAATACACAATAATTGCAATTAGATAAATATCAGATGTGCGGCATAAAATCATTAAACACTATTGTTTTATAGTTGTATGCCAGAAATACTAAGCAAATGCATACGTTTTTTTGCACTTTCCAAAAAAAAGAGCAGCGAAGGCCCAGGCGAGCCAGTGCATTTTCGTAGGCTCACCAGAGGCTCCGCAGCTGGCATACATGAACCTCCCATTAAGTAATACCAATTGTTTCTTGGTGAGGCCGAGACCTATTGGACTATCGCCGAGAGAAAGCCTGTCTTAAATGGTTTGCGTCTTCTTCAATATCAATATCTAGTGTATGCGAGTACAGACGACTCTGGCGCACATATGCGCAGACTCGCCTTAGCTTTCGTTGCTCGACAATGTACAATGTTGTCTAACTACTCCAAATGTGCTCTGATTGGTAATGTACGCCCCAAAAGGAAACATGATTGATTTGAATTTCAATAAGGCAACGACTTCGAAATTGCGTTATGCCAACAGATAATATTGAGCTTTATTACCACTTATTTTTACCCTCAGAAGTAATTGCAGTTAGCAATAATAAACTTTATTGTTTCTGAAGTAAATATATTGGATTTCCCTGTGAGTACTGCTCATCGTATAACTCACATACCTTCATAATTTGCGTTCTCATTTGGACATAAATTTGTTGAATCGAGTCACCATAAAAAACAATGCATTTTTTGCATCTATGACACGTTATAGTGTATGATAAAGCTCTTTCAATCACTTTGATTTAATTATTTAACAGTCACCAAAGTATGGGACCATGCATATGGGCCTTTCAAAGGAATTTAAAGCGTAGGCGAAATCCTCATAACTAGGATTGGCTTTGTATTATTTAGGTCAAACCACGGATTGGTTGAGTGAGGAGTACGGATTAGTAAGTGAAGGAAACGGATTGATTTAACTTAAAAGGAGCAATTATCTAGCAATAAAGTAGTTTTTTGCAGTCGTAAATACTTTAGAGCTCACTGAAGTCACACCAGGTTCTTCCAATCTCATCTAAAGGTCATATATAGAGGATATTTACTTTTTTTTGTAAAAACCAAATATATTTCATCTAGTGCGGTGAAAACTCAGTATGTTTTACTACTGCATATTTAGGACCATTTATACTTCAAGGAGAATTATAGAAAGCAAAACGTTACTTGTTTTCTGTTCGTTTTTTGTCCAATTCGACCGTTGTGTTCATCGGGTATAACAATGGCTTAGAATATTTTTCTAATGGTTGAAACATAAGGAAAGTCACTCAAGTGTACCTTAGGACAGACGTCACGTATAATATAGCGCTACCACAGGTCAAATGGTGACGTAATTAGATTTGAAATTGACGTCACAACATGCGTAGAGTTGTTTCTGACAAATACCCTTCGCTTAAACCCTTTTGGAAACAGCTCCATTCCCAGAATTTTTCCAAAGCCTTGTTTTGGCTACAGTGAAATTATATAAATAATATCAGTCACTAGTGATTTGATACGATACAATTTCCTAGTAGAAAATATCAATTTTATACTCATTTGATATGCATTGAATTCATATTCTAAACAAGAATAATGTTGATGTCTGAAGCGCTTTGTTTTAGTTATTTTTACATAGTTGCTTAGACATATATGTAGAAAAAAAATACTATTTATGTTGTCAACTCCATATCTTATAAAGGATGATTCCCAGCAGAAAACATGAGGAGAAAAACACTCCAACTTCCACAAACCACGTCAGACACAAAACTTGGAACCCCCGCCCCTACACACATCCTCTCCACCAAGACATATATTTTAGCCCATATGTGATAAGTACCTAAATCTCGTACAGTGGTCAAAATTTCGCCACCGAAATGCACATGCACGTAAGCACGCACGCACACACGCATGCACACACACACAGACTCTCGCCAGAATCTTTACTGTTCGCACACACAAAGTATGAATGTAGAAAAAGACTGTGATCGTCAAAAATTGATGTCATTCGCTATATACCCTTCCAATGTTATTGTTTTCATCCTGGCGTATCGACCACGTGATAACGATTTTGATCACGTGACTTTTTATCATGGATGGCAAAACACTTGCAGTGCCCTACAAGGTCCATTGTGCTGAGCCATCATTTACCTGAATAAAAAGGCATCTAAAACGATATTTTAGCTCTAGGTTTGGACCTGGATATTAAAAATAAGTGCTAGACATTGGTTTGCAATATATTTCTGCGAATAAAAATAATTAATTTTATTAGTTTTTATTGTTTTTTGACAGGCGCACATTCCGGTGTTGCGGTCTGATGATGGCGGTTTCAATCTCCTATATTTTTTATTGAATATGTAAAAAAAATGTGTAAAAACACATTATTTGATAGGCCAATGATCAAATTATGGGACCCAGTCGTTGGGATTATTTTTTCTGACATATATTTGCTTTAAATCGCTATACAACATTTGCTGTTTCCATGTTCAGTACAGGTAAGCAACATTTTTCTGCCAACCAGAGTATTTACCAGCTTTCAGATGAAGACCATAGTGCTCCGGATGATAATGATTTGTGAGATAGTATTTGGAAAGGTATATACTGGATAAGTCAATATATGGACGTTTAATGGTTTTGGAAGCATATGCGATAGTACCAAAATAGTGTGTGTTGATTCATACTAATACTGTTTGGAGTGGGGCTGGGGCTGTGTCCTTTTCAGTTTTGCAATCATCTTGATGAGGTAGAAAGAGATATTCGCTTTACTTTAATTGTCTTCCTGGTGTTTCATGACTGTTAGTGCTCCTTGGTTCCTCCTCACAGTGCTGAGGGTTGGGCTGCAGTGTGTGATCGTTGTATTTTCTCATCATACTCACGTTTTTACACAGGAATGTTAAACTATAAGCCAACCAAACGACACCGCTTGAAGAGCAACTTTGGTTCTGATAATTGCTTTGCTATAATGCTGTATGCTCTGTATTAAAATTGCGTTAGCAAACATCAATGACAGTATCACTGAAGCAGAGGAAAATATATTAGACTTCTTAGCTCTCATTTGTGATGTCTAATAGTGAGTTTCCCAGTGCTATCCTGGGTGAGGTGTGGTACTTGATTGTATCGATTCCTGTTCTTTGCACCTTTTCTTACCTTAATAAATGCATGTTTATCTCTTTGTAAAAATGGTTTTGAAAAACATAAGGATGACCAATCTGCATTCTTTGTAGAAGAAACTCATTCCAATACAATTTCTATAAGAAACCAATCCTTAGTCACCAGTTGCCAATCCGGGCCTAACACAGCTGGGTTCAGTACTATAAACTCATAAGTCTGACAGCAAAATAACAAAAGTAAACCAATTTAATGACATAAATGGCCACGACTATCACTTATTGGTGAACTTTACATATGAACAGAGTACAGGTGCAAAATACGAGTAAATATCAGTCACATTTTGAAGAATGTTGTTTATTTCAATTCTTTTTTTTCCGTAAGCACAACTTTGTGGATCAATATTTCGTTTTATGGCATTGATATGCTGGAATTAACAAAAGAGTCAACTTGATAATTTGCCCAAAGAAATTATATTGTGACATGATAACGTTTACTTAACTTACGTAAATATTTGAGCATTCCTCTGCTTTTAAACGTGTGCCATATTGAAACTCAAGCCAATCATGTTGTCACTGGGACCTGCATTACCAATCAGAGCACTAACGGAGGAGTAAGACAAAAGTGATGTATCAAATGAGCCAGTGCATGAGATTTCCAACAATGTGGTATGTGCGACCAGCAAAGCCTCAGATCAGCCTGCGCATACGCGCAGTCTGATCAGAGTCTTTGCTAGCCGCTTGAGTATTCTATGATTGTTAAGCTACTGACTGAACACCATTTGGAGTTTCTAAACTTATAAGGAGGCTGCAGAGGCTCGTCCGAGTCTACACTTGTCAAAATGTCTAATTGTTGGAAATCTCATGCCGCGGCTCAAATATCAATGATTTCTTGTGATTGCCATCGACTGATAAATGACACGTTCTCGCAATGTCCTTTGTTTTGAAAAAGTAATTTACAAACGCTTTAACAGCAATTAATAGAATTTCTCCGTTTTATCTGAATTGCCAGAATATTATACTTTGTAAAAACAGTTTATGATTGCAGCTTGCTAATGAGACAAACGAAAATATCTAGCATTTTCGGAAGTGTGCTAAAATGAAGTTCCATTAATTTCCTGCAAAATATGTATTAATGCTAGAATATTAATATACATCCTTATACCATTAAAATCAACTAATTTGATGAAATCAGCCTTGTGACATCAAAGCTTAGGGAGAAGCTGATGTATTTTAAGTACAAGATATCAACCAATACGAGTACCCTTTATGAATAATTGAGGCTGTATCACGAACAATACGTATTTTGTTAACTATGAATTACAAGGGTGGAGACCAGCCTGCGCATGCGCGCGGTCTGATCAGCTCCATTATAATTCCCTCTCTGAATGTAATAAGATCACAACTTGCCAGTCGCTACGTCACTTGATAAATTTAAAGAGATATGTAACGTGTCCATGTTCTCTCTATGGCAGGAGGATGTGGACATTGGTAGGGTGCTCAACTTGTGATAATGAGTGCCCTGGTTCGAGCATCATATTATGTTATGTCATTAACCAAGAAACTCTATACTCACTGCTCAGCACTGGTTACTACTGTCCTGCCAGCAAAGAGTGACAGTGACGTCATGTTTTGTTTGCAAAGTTATCAGGGACTAATGATCAATAGATCACTTGTGTATTAATCCTATCCGCAGATAAAGTGGAGCGTACAAGTTTTTTTACTTTGTAATTGTAAACATAATGTTACGCCACTGTCACTCTTGGTTGGCAGGACAGTAGCATGAAAACGACCCGACATGACAAAATATCCTTTCAGAAGAGTATGTGTGTACTTAAATCCCGTGTGCGGTACCCAAATTTTTACAATTAATAATCCATTATTTGGTTTTAAATTTTTAACAGTTTGACCTCTTTTAAATCGAATAATATTTCTTCAGCTCTTTATTTAATTTTCTTCAGCCACTTGGCCTTGGCCAAGAAACGATTTAATATAAAATAATTTTTGATCTATAAACAAAGGCCAAGTCGCAGAAAAATAGAAATATGGAGTGGAACATGATATGAATTATTTGCATTTAAAAAATCCTTTTGGGATATAATCGAAATGACAAATAATTTAATTCGAACGTCTGATAATTTGGTACCATGGACTTCGAATAACAACATTGCAGTGTGGTGTCCTGTATTCAACATAACTCATGATACATGTCAACAAGTAGAAACAATTTATTAATTTTATGTTTGGAAAACGCTATCACAACCAATCACATAGTATACAAATCATATACAATCTAAACACAACATTATGATAATAGTTTTCAACAGACGACAAAGAGCATGACAAGTTACGCTGCATACATTGCGTTAATAATAAGATAAGTACTTTTTAACTCATTGGATAACTCCTTTTGTCGTCTGCTGATTTGTTTCAAATTGAACAGCTTCAAAATATTTGTCAGCATATGACACTAGCAGGTATAAATGATACAGTATCACCCATAAAATGCCTTCATTTAAGAAATGAATTCAATTTTTTGAATGTTCATGGAATCATGAATACTTCGGGTCTCGTGCAAAGTAAGTGAAGCCCGTAGGGCTTCACGTTAATTCGCAAGAGAACCGAAGTATTCATGATTCCATAAACATTAAAAAAATTGAATTTATTACTTATATTTACATTTTATATTATCAGTCAAGTATCAATTTTCAATTTTCACCTAACTTGGTTGGTTTTCCAGATATTTTGAATTAAATCAGACATAACGTAGGGTTTGGAATAGCCAAAACGCCATATTTCCGCGCTTTACGTCATGGCGATACGTGTTCAACGTCACGCAATGTCAGTAAACAAGCAACGTTATTGGATGACGTTGACGTTGGTCCGCTCAAATGGCGCGCATGTGGGTGTGGCTTAAAGCGATTTGTTCATGAAGGTATGAACCACATCTAAAATGTAAAGGTTCATTTAAAGACTCGCAGTGGAAATGTAAATATTATATGATGGCAGTGTTTTGCTGACATATACTGGCCAGCAAAAGAAACGCATATTTTGAATATTGTGTGTTTTGTATAAAATGAACTTTAAAATAATCTAATGATATGAAAGGTACCAATGATGCGTGGAACATGTGTATAACCCCATGCAGCGTAAATGGTTGGCTTTTCAGAGCAAAGCTTGTAAAGGGAGATAATTCTGGAAGTCATAAAATAATTAATAATGAACGCGAACTTCGAGATGTTGCATACATAAAGTCACAGAGCGCATTTTAATGAAAATCACTCTGCGTCTTTATCAGGCCAGACAAACCAATGTGTACGAGTTGCATTGTCAAACAATAAACCGGAAGTGTGCATTAGATAGGAACGTTAACGTCAAAACTGTTGTTTTAATGGTTCTGTTGGACAGAACCTCAGTTTATATCATGCATAACGTACCAGACTTCCTTGCAGCTCAGATTTTTCGGACTGTTTTCAAGATCAATTGTTAAAATGTAAAATCTTAAGATTTTTGGATCTGCAGTAAACCTCTTACAACAATGATTATAAAAGTTTTAAAACGTTTTCTAATTTGTTACATTGTTCTGTGGTAATAAGCAGTAAATTCGGATTCAAAACATTGTTCTTTTAACGCGCAGCACTTTTTTGCGTTTTTTACGTTATCTAAAAAAACTTTTGATTTACTGTGCAACGAGATAAAAAAAAGTAGCCTGGAACTAGCGTATGAGTCCTGTCAAACATATTAATGTCATTAAGGGTAAATATTCTTATGGTTTCACATGTTAAATAAGTAATGAAAATTATGCGTTTCTTTTGCTGTCATGTATACATATGTTTGCAGAGAACATTAGGTTAGACTCACGTTTTTTGCTGGTAACACTAAATGATACGTACACTACGTACACTTGCTGACAACACTAAATTCGTCAACTTTTTGCTGATGATACTTATCATAAATACACTTTTTTTCTGGCAACACTGAATTATACGTATACATTTTGGCTGACGACACTAAATTATCTAACACTTTTTGTTGACGACATTTAATTATATTATACAGTATATGTACACTTTTTGCTGACAATCTTTAATTGTATATCCACATTTTTGGAATATGCAAATCGTGCATCATGATCTAAATATAGACCGTGCACGAGATTTCAGTATTTATCACATCGCAGCGCAATGAATGATCACGTGACTCGTCAGAGCCTTATCTTCTCGCATATACAAATTAAGGATGAAGACAAAAGCTCAGAGCAAAGTTTATCACCTCTAGCGCCGCTGGACACGTCAGCATGGGCGCTTGTTAACCCTTTACTCCATAGGCTATTTTTAGATCATGACATCAGTTTCTATTTTTAGACAATTTTTGGGAAAAAATCAAGAAAAATTTGAGTTAACTTTTGATTACTTATGAAAATATTATAGGAAATGGAGCATTTGCTCCAAAAGAGCAAATGCTCTATTTTACATAAAATTTTTAAATACATGACATTTCAAAGGCGTCAAAAGGCTTTATTATGTAGTAAAGGGTTAATGGCATGTGCGCACGTGCGATAAGTACCAACTTCTTGTGTAGTAGCTCTATTATATTATCAGAATGGCGAAGACTTGGTTGTTGAAATTCAATGCAATTGTAAATTACTAAGTACTTTTGAATGGTCAAAATATAGTGCGTTTTGAGATAAAAATTAGATAATCTAACAATTTGAATCATGCTTCATGTTAAAAGACGACCTAGTGACTCTAAGTAATTCTTCATCGTGTTTTCAGTATGGATTTCGCAAAGGCATTTGACAAGGTCCCGCAGAGGAGGCTATTACATTAACTCGATTATTATGGTATAAGAGGGTCCACTCATAAGTGGATCCGCTCTGGGCTCTCTGGGCGCAGTCAACAAGTAGTTTTAGATGGCCAAGCCTCAGATCTTGTCCCAGTTTTATCCGGTGTACCCAGCGGTCGTCTTAGGGCCGATTCTCTTTTTAATCTTCATAAATGATCAAGTCCTCCGTGTGCCTGTTCGCAGATGATTATGTCCTGTTTTGGAACATTCATTCGTCTTATTTGGCAGTAAAATCTTAACAGTCTTGTGCATTTGGTGGCCGATAGGCAAATGAAGTTTAATGTTGCCAATTGCCACTCTATGAAAGTGACTTGGCATTATTCACACAAAAAACCCTTCATGACTGCATACTGCATCAGCAAACTTTAGAAAACGTTCAGTCCGCAAAATATCTAAGCATAACTATCACGGAGAACATGGATTGGAGTTAACATATTTCTGATATTCCGTCAGAGGCAACTAAGCTTTAAGTTTTCTTCGCATCAATTTTGCTTTCACACCTAAAGAGTACTTATAAGGAGTTTGCATACAAGCCTTCGATGTAAAACGGCCGCTCAAAAATAGACAAGACAAAGATCTTAATGACAAATGGTAGCTTAATGAAGGTCAAAAGTATAGCAGAATGCTCTCTTGGAGCAGTCTGCAACATTTTGGACCTGTATAAAGCGATCATTGGTCTTTTTGAGAGTGGCCGTTTTACACAGGTTTTAATGTACTAATACGGAAGTTGCATAAAAACTTTAATGCATTCTTAACTGGAGTATGCAGCCCCTATTTGGAACTCAGATTCTAAAATTCAAGTTCAGATTCAACAAGCGGAGTCCTGTAGGAGATGGCGCTACTCAAGCAGTGTTGGAAACATGCTCGATGAGCTACAATGGCCGACTCTTGAGGCCCAAAGGGATCAATCCGCTCTACTTATCTTCCACAACTTATCTATTGAGACATGTAAAATCAAGTACTTGACCCCGTCTGAAAGATCACAATTCACCAGGTCATCACATAAGTCCCAATATTGCAGGCCCCAGACATATAGTGATGCCCTGGAGTATTCGCTTTCCCCAGGACTATTTCCCATTGGATTAGTCTGTCTCCAACTGTGGTTGCAGCTGTGATCACAGAGGAGTTTAGGGCACTTATTTAAATGACTCAGCCAGAAGTTCTTTTTTTCTCTCTCTAAGTTCAAATTTAATCACTCACCTATTCTGATAATGATCAGATATTATCGCCAGAGTGACAGAAGATAGATAAGATAGAGTGACTTACAGTCACGCGGTACGGAGGCGCTTAAGTGTCACCATAAAATGAACGCCCCTCGTTTATTAGTAGAATACGCTTCGGTGGTTTGGCCTTTAAAATAACGCTGATATTTGTAAAGAACAGGTTGTAGAAAAATTTAAGTGGGTATGATCAAACAATACCACAATCACACACGGCAGACCAAGCCATGGCACAGCGAGGAAAAGCCACAGAACACTCACAATCACAAGACAACTGGAAGACAACTAAAGCAATCAGCTCTCTCTTCCCTATCTAGATGATTGCAAAACTATAAAGGACACAAATTACTGCATAAAAAACAAGGACCACACACAGAACCTTCACAAACCATTGAAGTAACAATAAACAATGCGTCATCAACAACAGAACCACTGCCTTAAAACGGACATCAACCTACGCCACCAGGGGGCTGGAATACATTTTTACTAGTATCAAAACTTCGCCCAAGATTCTGTTGTTGTTAAAACACAAAATGGTTAGCTCGCATGGAGACTTTCTAAACATGAGAATTTGTCAACTCATGAGAAGTTTTTTCTCCTAGCACAGAAGTACAGTGAATACTCAGACAAACCTGTGTATCGACATAGGCTTGCCAAGTCTATCTTAATTGCGCGCAGTTTGGTAGTAGATTGCGTTCAGTCAGAAAACAGATACTTCTATTCCTACTTGATAACTATGCAATGACCTTACGAATATACGATGAGTACCCATTCAGCAACCAATCTCTGGCTAATATCGGCCCGCTAGCGAAACGCCATTTAAATGGCGTTTCGCTGGCGGACCGAAGGTGGCCCGCTTTCATATAATAGATAGATAAATTCTTTATTTGAGTCTCGTCTTTGTACAACATAGTATTAAGTACATATACATATCACAGTTCAAATACAATACAAAGCCATTCACAGACTGTCACAGTTTCAAGATACATATATCACACTTTACAACGTTATTTACATTCATTAGCTTAAACTATGAATCGTTGCGACTATTTGACTATCTATTGTACGCCATAATACACTGGAAGCCTAAAATAATTAAAAACGTCATTGGGAATAAGATAAAATAGATCAAAAGCGAGCATCTATATATACTACTTAAATACACTTTAAAATAATTTTCTAAATGTAAACGTTTCCATCAGGTCAGACCTGTTATAAACAAAATAGTAGCAACGGTTCTCAGTGAGTAAAATGCACTTACATGTAAAAAGTTACGTTTACTGATAAAATTCAAATGATAAAATATACACATATAAAGCGAATATAATGTTAAAGTAATACAAAGTAATGTTAAATATATAAAAGAGTATTTCTTTTCTTTAGGACGAGAAAGTGGGTTTTGGCAACAATACGGACTGAAAATTTAGTAGAGAATAAATCTATAATCTTTCAAATATCATCGTTTCGACGAAATTCGTCACTAAGATTTGATGCCTTTCTAAATAGATGTTGTCTTAACGAATCAAACGCTTATTCATATGCTTACTTGTAAGCATTATCCAATGCCGAAAGCATTGTTTTGCCATGTACAAAACAACAGCAACAACTAAAAAAAATGTGTATGACCATACTATAAGTGAGTATGCAACCGGCTCTCTCTTCCTCGTGAAGATGATTGCAAAACAAGAAAGGGCATGACTTAACGCATACCAAAGAAGAGACCAACACAGAACCTCCACAAACAATGGGAGGTACATAAAACAATAAATCAACAACAACAGAACCACTGCCTTCAAACGGACGTCAGCCTTACCCATCCGTGTGGGGGATCTTAAATGCATTTTACTGGCAGCAATTCTTCGTTCGAGATTATGTTGTTGTTTATACACAACCATTGTTTAGCTGACATGGAGGCTACCTAACTTATGCAATGCATCATCACGTAGAAACAATCTAATCAATGCCTTAATCACAGACATAGACCAACGTGGGTGTGTAGGTAAAGATAATATTACATTCAATCAAATAAGGAAATGACAAATACACTGGCTATGAGTAAATTGTAAATGTTTTACGCTAATTTCTAATTGAATTGGAAAAGTGACATCATTGCTAAAGAATCCCTCAAACAATTCGAAGAAAATCAGTGAACATGAGATGTGAAGCTAATGATACGTACTATAAGAATCTATCATGAGTGTTAGGGTAGGATAGAAAAATCTATCCCGAGGATCACCGTTTGGCATCACGAGGCTTGTCGAGTGATGACAAACGGTGATCCCGAGGGACGGATTTTCCTATCCTACCCTCACACGAGTTATGGATTCTTTTTCTTGCTCACCACTGTTTTTTTATTTTAAAATAAGCCTCCAGAAGCTCCTGAATACGCTAAGATACAATTTCATATGATGACGTCAATTTAAAATAACAATGTCGTCACTTGACGACCATGTTCGTGGTATGTACATGTAGCCCTCACGCGACAGCCTGGGTAAGATAGCATTGGTAAGGTAAGATTTTCTATCCCAGGGTAAAATCTCAGATATCCTTATACGGTGTGCAAGAATACATGTACTTCACGTCATAAGTAAAGTCAATCCTTCAATAGTTCGATCAAAAACAGAAGGCAAATACTATGAGAGTATGAGTAGTTTAACGAATGGTCTTGCTACGAGTGACTCCGCGTCTAAAAGTTAATTCTCCAGTGATTATAAGGCAAACGGAGGGCGAGAAAAATGAAAAGTAAGGGTCCTGATATGAGATTTTACGTCTACAGTAAGGCAGTGACCTATATATGATTATAAGGTCACTGAGTAGGGACAATTCTCCAATGATTCGAAGGTAAACAGAAGACTTCAAATTTGAATAGTAATGGTCTCTCTATGGGCTATTAATCGTCTCTAGTAAGGACAATTCTCCAATGATTCGAAGGTAAACAGAATACTTCAAATATGAATAGTAAAAATCTCTCTATGGACTATTAAACGTCTCAAGTAAGGACAATGCTCCAATGATTCAAAAGTAAACAGAATACTTCAAATATGAATAGTAAAAGTATCTCTGTGGGCAATTAAACGTCTCAAGTAAGGACAATGCTCCAATGATTCAAAAGTAAACAGAATACGTAAAATATGAATAGTAAAAGTATCTCTATGGGCAATTAAACGTCTCAGGTAAGGACAATGCTCCAATGATTCAAAAAAACAGAATACTTCAAATATGAATAGTAAAAGTATCTCTATGGGCTATTAAACGTCTCAAGTAAGGACAATGCTCCAATGATTCAAAAGTAAACAGAATACTTCAAATATGAATAGTAATAGTATCTCTATGGGAAATTAAACGTCTTAAGTAAGGACAATGCTCCAATGATTCAACAGTAAACAGAATACGTAAAATATGAATAGTAATAGTATCTCTATGGGAAATTAAACGTCTCGAGTAAGGACAATGCTCCAATGATTCAAAAGTAAACAGAATACTTCAAATATGAATAGTAATAGTATCTCTATGGGCAATTAAACGTCTCAAGTAAGGACAATGCTCCAATGATTCAAAAGTAAACAGAATACGTAAAATATGAATAGTAAAAGTATCTCTATGGGCAATTAAAAGGCTTAAGTAAGGACAATGATTCAAAAGTAAACAGAATACTTCAAATATGAATAGTAAAAGTATCTCTATGGCAATTAAACGTCTTAAGTAAGGACAATGCTCCAATGATTCTAAAGTAAACAGAATACGTAAAATATGAATATCTCTATGGGCAATTAAACGTCTCAAGTAAGGACAATGCTCCAACGATTCAAACGAAACAGAAGACCTTAAATATGAATAGTAAAACTCTCTCTAAGGGCTATTGCACGTCTCAAGTAAGTACAAATCTCCTATGATTCGAAGGTAAATATAAGGTGACAGATAAGAATATTTGACCATAGCTACTAGTAGTTATGGTCTTGTTATGGTCTTGCTATGAGTTTCAGGACTATTCACCAATGATTCGAAGGTAGACAGAGGGTGACAAATATATGTATGAATTGTAAATGTTGTGTACGATTTATCACCAAAGCAACAGCAGGTCGAAATGTACAACATTTATCCCTAAAGAAAGTTTTGCCTTAAAAAGAAAGTGAGAATGACCAGGAAATGCCACAATCACACATTGCAGACCCATTCACAGCACCATAAGGAAAAGTCACTAAAACACCATGAACTGCATGGCAGCAAGAAAAACAACTATCTCTATCTTCTTCAGTCCTGCCAGCCAAGAGTGACAGTGATGTCATGTTTTGTTTACAAATTTATCAGGGACTTACAATCGGTAGATCACCTGTGATTTATTGATTCACGTTAGCTAAAGTGGTGTGTACAAGTTAATACTTTATTTAGCAATTGTAAACAAAGTATTCCGTCACTGTCACTCTTGGTTGA
Source organism: Loripinus fragilis (assembly GCA_964019695.1). Taxonomy (NCBI): domain Eukaryota; kingdom Metazoa; phylum Mollusca; class Bivalvia; order Lucinida; family Lucinidae; genus Loripinus; species Loripinus fragilis. Next base: position 1,719,778 of record OZ026517.1, on the reverse strand, counting down.
CACGACAGTACAGCATGATTAACGGGAAGGACACTCGGTACTGCATAATAAGCAAGGACCAAGCAACAGCAAAGCCAAAACAATGGGAGCAACAATAAACAATAAATCAATAGCTTTAGAACGGACGGCAGCCGAAGTCACCTGGTGCCTTTAATACATTTTAACAGCCAAATCTTCGCCCTAGATTCTGTTGTTGTTGTTTCGCGACAAGCCATACACTCTCAAACAAACACTCTCACAACAGCAAGAATGCATCCCAAGCTAAACAACAATCTACTCGCATTAATCAGACAATTGCAAGACCAAAATCGGCACAACACAACCACATCATAAAACCAAGATTCAAACACCAACTGCTGTACAATGGAACAAACACAAACATAGAGGTTCTTACATGAATGCTCATGTCTTATTGAATTTATTAAACGAGTTGGGGAAAGTGACAAAATGCGAGGCTTGCTGAGCATTTGATCGCTTTTTCGCAACAAGTTTAATAAATTAAATAATACAGGAGCACGAATGCTAGATTATTTTATCATATGACTACAATTACTTAAAACGCATTTTTGAGTGAAAAAGCTAAAAGTTTGCACTCATTCAGGCAACGTTAAAATGGACGTCATTACGTTACGTTATTACATCTGTAAACTACTATTCTTGCATGGGAATTTGTTACGCGAAGCTGTTTGAAGCCGCAAAATCCATGTTCAAATCATGAGATTCACGTGCTGTTTTAACATGGCTTTTACCATGTTTACTTGAAAAGGCATAAACTGGGCCCTGATTTGTATGCATGACGTTACACGGGAAAGCGTTGCGGCCGTAACTGATCATTTCACCGATGCATTTATTCGCGAAAACGTTGCACGCGTAAATATGACGTTGTGGCGACGTAATGCCGTTCGAAAGTTTGACGCTGACGCCATTTTGTTTTGAGAGATCAAGTGTAAGTAAATGGATATTTAATGTTTTGGAGACGTTTTCAGCGCGGTTTATGCTGGAATTAGGCAAAATATGCAAGAATAACGATCACACATGTTTGTTTCATTGCGTTAACACTTGCAGGGTCCCTCGGAAGATGTTTGAACACTCGCCCTAAAGGCCTCGTGTTCAAGCAGCTTCCTTGGGACCCGACAATTGTTAACGCATGAAAAAACATGTGTGATCCCTATAGTGATTTATCGATTGTATTGCATGGCGTTACATCACTCCCAGAAGCGACGTCATGTGATAAAATGAATTAGCTACAACAGAACTATCGGCTTAAAATTAACAGCAGCCATAGTAACCGGCGCTGTTTTAGTAAGGAAAAAGCTTAGATGCAACCCCCTTTGGTGTTTATAAGCACGAATTTTTACATTTACTTTCATGACTTCATTATTATTCTCAGACTACATATGGGAGAAACAAGTAATGAGTACAACCAGGAAATACCACAATCACTGACTGCAGACAAACATACGACGTCATGAGGAAGAACACTAACAGCCAGTTTGCAACAAGAAGACAAACAATCAGCTCTCTTCTCCAGCCAGAGGATTGCTAAACTAGAAGGAAACTAAGCACAACAAAATAAGGATCAAACACAAAATTCCAACACACAATGAAAGCAACAATAAACAATGCATCAACAACTAGAGAACCATTGCCTTAAAAAGGACAGCAGCAGAAGTTTCTGGGGGCTTAAATGCATTTCACTGGCACCTAATCTTTGCCATAGATTCTGCTAGATTCGTCCTCAATCGTTCCATAATTGATTTATGAAGTGTTTTGCTTGAAACTTCGAGGATATTTTACTGATTGTGTACACAACAGGTCAATTTAGAAATAATACGTCGGTAGCTGGTTTTCAAAGATTCGCGAAACGGCTTAATTCGTAAGGTGTAAATTACTGGATTTAGTGCGCTATTCATCAGTGACAAGGCAAACAGGCCAAACTTGACCTTACGTGTAAGTAAACCATCGTTGATTAATTCAAAAATGACAATGGCATTAAGAGGAGACATGAAGACATTTAACACCAAAAGTAGCAACCCGATTGTTACTAGTACATCACGCTGTCCCTTAATGGCAAGTGTTCGCCTGCATGAGTCTTGCTTTAATTCTTTCTTTAAGCCACTTTGATTAATACCACATTGAAATCCCTTTGCTTTAACATCGTGCTGTCCATTGAAATGGGAAAGTTTTATGTTTCTTGGCTTCTTCCCCATCGAGTTATGCTCTTCATTTGTTGCTACTTTACCATCTGAGACCATAAACATTTGTTTAATACCTTCTGACTCTTTGGGTGGATTAGCGTTAATCGTATCACCATATTCAGGCATTGGTAATATGCTGTAAGATTCTGAAACTCTACCTAATCCAGACCTCGGACGTCGGGTAGCTACGCTACACCAAGCTTGGTTGCATTTAGACTTTGAAGTTCCGGAGTTGCTTTCACTCAAGTAATCAGAATCGCTTGAAAGTTTTGTATCCTGGTGGTGTGCACCTGTTACAGATAATAGGTCTGTTGTTACTGCTGTTACAGATGATTGATTTGACTTGTCTGTATTGCTACAGGAAGCGACGCATGGTACTTGCAGCGGTACAGTACCGTCTTCATTAGAGTTGTTAACGTTCTGGTTTAAACCTTGTTTTGACTCATCTGTTAGAGTAGTTGCAGGATAAGGTTCTTTCGAGTTTCTTATATTATTTATTCTTCGCCAAGTGCGTAGTAAAAACCAAAACATATACGCATAAACTAGGGTCATTCCCAGTTGTGGGGTAACGAATATTACACTGATCGATGTCATGAACGGTATATAGTCACTATCGAAAATCCCAGGAAGTGAACACCCTTTCAAGGGCTTCCCCCATTTTATGAAAAGTAGATAAGGTATGGCGATAAGACATATTGAGGTCACCCAAACGAGGAACACCTGAAAAAGTAGCCTTTTCAGCATGTTACTTGTTGAGGATTCGGTCTGGGGAGTTTTACGTTTGACTGTTATCAATCGATGAATGCAAATTTCGAACCCATGAAATAGATTGGCTGTTTGTGACACACAGTAGCCGTACCATATCGCAGCGCACACCTCAACATAGGGGAAAACTGTCGTTATTTCGTATGTCAAAGTGGTTGTGATGCCTGATATTCCAACAAACAAGTCTGTAATGCTAAAGCTTAACATCTGAAGATTTACAAAGGTATTCAAACCTTTACGTCTCATAACGAGACATGACAAAACAATGGAATTTACAATTATGATCCATATACTTAGCAATAAAAGAACAATAACCAGTGCATCCAATGCTTTCTCTTGCGATTGATCATGTATGTCCACTGATAATATTGGTACAGTTACATTAGACATTTCCAATACAAAATAATTAGTCGCTCATTGAAGACACAAATGCAATACAAAATAATTATATTTTCATTGTAAGGCAAAAATTACAATAGAAAATGGTTAGCCTTTCATTGTTAGACAAAAATGCAATACGAAATACTTATACTTTCATTGTAAGACAAAAATACAATATAAAATATTTATACTTTCATTGTTAGACAAAACTACACATACAAATAATTTAACCTTCAGTGTAAGACAAAAATCAGTATACAAAAGAAGTATGATTTCATTGATAGACTAAACTACAAATGCATGATAAATACTATCATTATAAGACAGAAATGCAAAAATGTAATGATTATACTTTCATTGCAAGACAAAATGCATAATGTAATATTATATTTTCATTGTAAGACAAAAGTGCTTAACATAATGATTATACTTTCATTGTAAGACAAAAATACAAATACTGTATTCACTGCAAAACACATTTAGAAGATGCATTCTTCCAGGTGGTTAAAAAAATAAACTTTGGATTGTTAATTGTGCATCAAAGAGCCACAGATAAGTGTTTTCTTCGTCATAGATTTCGTCTGTGTCTTCAGTGTTTGTTAAACTACCCGTTGAGCATTTCAAGTATCCGAATGGTTAGCTGTGTGATAGAAGAATGCGTTATAAGGTAGATTCTTGCTTCTATGCGCTATATATACTGACAAAGATGAATAGGTTTCTCCACATCCATAAGTGATCATCTCAATACACATATAGACTGATAAGCATTCTATCAAAATGTGACAATTGCATATTAATAATTAGAAACTATTATAGCAACAGAATACAATTCATATATATGCCCTTGTCAAAATCTGACTTTATGACTTTAATTAAGTGAATACCAGTGTGAATATAAAGGTTATTCAGGTGCAATTTTCATGATTCATACCATTTATAGGAAGAATATTGGCAATCAGTCATTTCCGTATCCGTTATGAGCTCATTGAATACCATGAAGCCATAAACACCATTCAATCTGTCTCTGTCATGTAGCAGCTCTGCAATAGAAACCCAAATATAAGTGAGTATGACCAGGGAACGCCACAACTGTGCGCACTACATGCGCTGTGCCAGAGAGGGGGGACATGGGGTCCAACCCCCCCCCCCCCACCCCGAAAAATCACAAAAATATAGGGTTTCTTAGCAATACTGGTCCGGATCCCCTGAACATCAAAAAACTACCAGGCCAGCATTCAATGTTTAGACCTCATCGACACACTGGAGGGCCGATGATGGCCCGCTTATAGTGGTATTCGGATCCTCCCTCCCCTCATTAAACTAAAAAAAAACACTTCAAAGTTGGGCCCCTCTGAAAATGCGTTCTGAATCTGCGCATACACTATTCAACTTGCTTTAATTTTATCAGATTCTTGCTGGCGTGTGTCTTTCGTGTGTCCGTATGTGTTCTGTATCATCATCAGCAATTCTGCAAAATTTGACCTAACAGGTCGTTGTAATAAACGAGCTGCGCGCCTCTGAAGAGACACGGTGTCTGAAAAAACGATGCCTCTGCAGACAGATTACTTTTTAATCGAATGTAAATGGGAACAGATCAGAGATTTTAGAGGATGTCATTGACGACCGCTCTGCACTATGGTTTCATCTTCAAGAAAAAATCGATTTTGGATGCCTCAACGCTGACAACGTTAGTGGAATCTAGTTTATGCTTTCTTATTGTTATTCCGCGCCATGTACAGACAAAGAGATTGCTCTCTTGCAGTATTTAACATCTACTTTTCATTTTAATCAGCCAAATCTGCCATCAGTAGGCTTTCATTGTCACGGTTGGCAACTTTGCTTTCATCTTTAATTGCACGCCCGTGGGTCGGACTTTAGACTCTATGACGGTTCCAACTTAAAGACGTATCTATTGATGAGAAGGTAGGGCCTGATGCTTTGGCTGCTTGTCTGGCCCACCGGGGTATCATACTCACTTACTATTTACCTGTTGGATTTCTCTTGCTCCGGTATTCCTTTTTATTTACTGTTGAGTCCATTTCTTATTTCCTTTTTATATCTTGATTTATATGTTCTGGGAGATGATGCATTGATAAGTTAGGGGTCTTTCATGCAAACCAATTATCTATGTGTCTTGATCCACATCTGAATTAAGGGTGAGGGTGAGTTCAAGCCCTCCAGTAAAATATTTAACTGACCGTTCCAAGGCAGTATTTTTTTGTGGTTCTTTTATGTTTTTTCTGTCTTGTGTTTGTTATGTCTTTGTGTGTATCTGTTTATTTGTGCCTTGTGGTCAGCTGCTGGGAAAGGGCTGACCTTTTGGTTCTCGTCTGTGGTGTTAAACTGTGAGTTTTTCACTTTCTGATTGGTATCCTGGGTCAGGTGTGGTACTCGATTGTATCGATTCCTGATCTTTACACCCTTACTTACTTTACATATGTTCATTGCATAGCTGTTTCAATATGCACACCACAGAACACCCCGATATAGTACAGGTTTGACAGTTCTGATATCACTATTTACAGCACCCAGGTAGCTCAGGTTGCCCCCGACCCCTACTCCTATCCATGTCTGTCTGACTGCCTGCCCCCCCCCCCCCCCCGTCTGTCTGTCTGCCTGTCTGTCCACTTTCTGTCTTCTTTCCTTCCAGCCTGCCTACCCTGCTTGTCCCCAACCACGCATTTCTGTTAGTCTGACTGTCTGCTCTCCCGTCTGTCTGTCTGTCCGTTTTCTGTCTTCCTTCCTTCCAGCATGCCTACCCTGTCTGTCCCCAACCACGCATTTCTGTCAGTATGACTGCCTGTCCTCCTGTCTGTCTGACAGTGTTCATTTTCTGTCTTCCTTCCAGCATGTCTTCCCTGTCTGTCCCAAACCTCTCTTTATGATCATCTGCCTGTCTAAGTGTCTGTCATCCTGTCTGTCTATCTGTCAGTCTGTCCGTTTTTTTCTCCTCCAGCCTGCATACTCTGCCTGTCCCCTCTCCCGCCTTTCGTCCCATCTGCCTGACTGCCTGCATGTTATCTGTCTTTCTTCCAGACTGCTATCCTTGCCTGTCTGTCCTTCTTCCTGTATAACTGTCTGTCTGTCCGCTTTCTGTCTTTTTTTAGCATACCTATCCTGCCTGTCCCCACCCATGCCTTTTTATCGGTCTGTATGTGTGACTACAAGCCCTTCTGCCTGTTAGCTGGATCATTTTCTGTCTTCCTTCCAGCCTGCATACACTGTCTGTCCCAAAAATAGTAAATAAAATTATCAGGAAACACAACAATCACAAACTGCAGATAAACCCATGGTACTGCGAGGAAGAGCCACCTAACAATCACGAGACACCAATCCCAGCTTTCTGTCATCTGTCTGTTTGACCTCCTGGCTGCCTGGCTGGGCGATTAATACGCTTGATCTACGATAATCATATAAAATATTATTCTGAACATACGAAAGAGGAAAACAAAAGTCAGGAATCGATACAATCAAGTACCACACCTGACCTGGGTCATATTTTAACAGGTAGAAAGATGAGGGAGGGGACAGGCAGGATAGGCAGGCTGACAGGAAGACAGAAAACGGACAGGCAGGCAGAATGGCAATAAGGCTGGATTGGGTATGCAGGCTAGAAGGAAGAGGGAAAATCACACACAATGCATGAGGGTAGACAGTAAAACAGACAGACAAATGGAAAGTAAGGCGGGTTTTGGGGACTGGCGGGGTAGGATGACTGAAAAGACGGCAAACGGTCAGACAGGCAGAAGGGTAGACAGTCAGATGGGCAGAAAGGCGGGGTTTGGGACAAGCAGGGTAGGCGGGCTAGAAGGAAGACAGAAAAAATGACAGACTGACAGGCAGAAGGGCAGGGTTGGGGAGGGGCAAGGTAGGCAGACAGGAAGAAGGACAGAAAACTTACAGACAGACAGGCAGGCGGGAGGCAGACAGTCAGACAGATGGAAAGTCTGGGTGGGGACAGACATGGTAGGCAAGCTGGAAAGAAGACAAAAATGGACAGACATATAGATAGACAGGCAGGAGGACAGCCAGTCAAACATATGGACAGAAAGGCTGGGTTTGGGACATCCAGGTTAGGCAGGCTGGAAGAAAGACAGAAAATGGACAGACAGACAGGCAGAAGGGCAGTCAGTCAGTCAGTCAGTCAGACAATTGGACAGAAAGAGGGGGTGGGGACAGGTAGGGCATAAAGGCTGGAAGAAAGACAGAAAATTGGCAGATTGATAGATTGACTAACAGGAGCACGTACACTCAGGCAGATGGGCTGAAAGTTGGGGTTGGGGACAGGAAGAGAAGATAGGCTAGAATAAAGACAGAAACTTGACAGACATGCAGAAAGGCGGGGATGGGGTCGGACAGGGTAGGAAAGCTGGAAGGAAGACATAAAACAGACCCATAGACAGGCAGGAGGACAGCCAGTCAAACTGACAGCCTGTCAAACAGATGGGCAGAAAAGCAGGGTTTGGGACAGGCAGGGTACACAAACTGGAAGGAAGACAGAAAACCAGACAGACAGACAAACAGATGGAAGGGCATTCAGACAGATGGACAGGAAGGCTGGGCTGGGGACGACAAACTACATTGGTGCTGTGAATCGCGAGGCCAGAACTGTCAATAATCCAGAAAAAACGGATCATTCAGAAATAGAGAGAACTAACAATTTAAAAAAGTAAGTAAGAGTGCAAAGACCGGGAAGCGATACAATCAAGTACCACACCTGACCCAGCTTATCAATGGGAAAATGACAAACTCACCGTTATACACCACAAACGAGAGCCAAGAGGTCAGCCCTTTCCCAGCAGGTGACCACAAGATACAAATCAACAAACGTGCACAAAGGCATATCAAACACAAGACAGAACATACATAAGACTGAACAAACATAAATAATCCACAAAAGAAGTACTGCCTTGGAACAGTCAGTAAAAATATTTTACTGGAGGGCTTAAACCGGTTTCATGGCGCAAACCTCACCCTTAATTCAAATGGGGATCAAGACACACAGATATTTGGTTTGCATGAATGACCCCTAACTTATCAATGCATCATCTCCTAGAACATATAAATCAAGATAAAACAAGGAGATAAAGCAGAGATAAGGACTCAACAGTAAATAAAACTGAATACCGGAGCAAAAGAAATCCAACAGATAAACCCAGGTGGGCCGGACAAACAGCCAAAGCATCAGGCCCCTACCATTTCATCAATAGATAAGTCTTTAAGTTGGAACCGTCATAGAGCCTGAAAAATAGTAAATGAGGATGATCAGGAAATACCACAATCACAAACTGAAGACAACCCCGCGGCACCGCGAGGAAGAACTGCTCGAACATCACGAGACACCAGGAAGACAAATTAAGCAAAGCAACCAGCTCTGTCTTCCCCATCAAGATGATTGCAATACTAGAATGGACATAAAGTAACGTACAACAAAACATAGAACAATTACAGACTCCCACAATGGGAGTAACAATAAACAAAAAGTCAACAACAACAGAACCATCGCCTTAGAACAGATAGCAGCCTTAGCCACCGGGGGCCTAAATGCATTTTACTGGTACCAAATCTTCGCCCTAGATTCTGCTGTTGTAGAAGTACAAGAAATGTTCAGCTCGCGTGGAGGTCATCTAACTAATGCAATGTATCATCATGGAGAGACACTCTAATCAAATTAACGCACCATGATGAAGTTGAGCCACGGTGGGTCCAGCTACAGATAAGCATCAGGCACCAACCCACCGATTAAAGCTTTACGTCAGAGCCGTCATAGAGTATGATGCCTGACCCACCGTCATGCAATTAAAGAGGAAACCATAGCTATAAACAGTGATTTCAAAGTTATATTCAACCCTTTTATAACGTTTTACTATCTTTTTTAAATTGATCACTAAAATTAGGTTTTCCAACAATTCGTTTGAATTTATAAACTAAATCACCATAAAATATAGGTTCTGATATGCATTGTTGCAGAAGAGTTTTTAACCCAATGTTGTATTTAACAATTAACTCTGAGTGTCTGTGGTAGAATTTAGAAAATGCTTTTCCAATTTTATGATATCTATAACCTTGTTTTGATAACTTAGCAGTTAAAAATAAGCTTCTGTTGTTGAAGTCATCAACATTAGAATACACTCTAGCAAAACGAATAAGCTGAGAAATATATACACCATAATAAGGAGAGCGAGGAACATCTCCATCAAGAAATGGGAAATTTACTATTTCAAAGTTAAAATCATCCCATTTATCATAAATTTTAGAAGAAACTATGCCATTTGTTATTGACAAGTTCAAGTCCAAAAACTGAGTTTCAGTATCAGAAGAATTCGCCTTATTTAACTGAAGTTCAGTGGGATATATATTGACCTACCATTTGTTCAAAATAAGGATAATCAATATTAAGTAACTTGAAGTCATCTAAATATCTGGAGGTTGAGTTAAAAGCTTCATTGATATCAGTTTGGTTATGGTCTGGCAGAGACAACATAAAGTCTCTCTCATAACAAAACAAAAACAAATCTGCAACAAGATGAGCACAATTAGTACCCATTGGATCACCTACAATTTGTCTATATAATTTCGAGCCAAATCTAAAAAATATATTGTCCAAAAGATAATGGAGCGCATTACACATGTTCTGACATGACCACAACTTATATCGTTTGGGTTGTTCAGAAGTAAAAAAAAGCATTTTATCATTACAAGCCAAATAAAGTGAGCCCTCTCTGTTAAATGTTTGTTCAATTAATTCTGTTAGTTTTTCTTTGCTTAGATTATGAGGCAATGTAGTATAGAGAGTAGAGAAATCATATTTAGACAAACCAGATGCTAGAAAACCTCTAGACTTCAATTTATCAAGAATTTCACCTGAATTTTGAATAGACCAAAATATTTTTTTACCATTTCTTTCATAAACTGTTGTGCAATATTTAATTACATGGTTTTTAATCGCAGTGAGGCAAGAAGTCGAAAGAATAGACAACTCAGTAGTTGTACATGCACTAAAATTAGCAATAAAACGCGACTTAAAGGGCCGTTTATGAAGTTTAGGTAACACGTATAACGTAGGAAGCTTGCTATGGTCCTCATCAACATACAACCCAAACTTAGCTGCCATATGGCATCGATGTCTATCAACGATAGACGGCAAAAATAATAAAAGTGGTGATTTAAAGTAAATATTACTTAAGAAAATTATAAAAAAAACTTGAGTTGTTACAAAAGTACATAATAAGAGAGGAATTTGATTTGTATACGGTTATATTTCATAGGAACTAATTTTAGTGGACTCGACTCGCATGTTCACTGAGTATTAAAACAATTCGTCGTCTCCGCAAAATGAGCCGTGGCATGAGATTTCCAACAATGTGGTGTGTGCGACTAGCAAAAGCTAAGACCAGCCTTATCAGAGCTTTTGCTAGTCGCTTACATATTTTATGAGTGTTAAGCTACGGGCTGAACGTCATTTGGAGCTTCTAAGCTTAAAAGGAGGCTGCACAGGCTCGTCTGAGTCTACACTTGTCAAAACACCGCATTGTTGAAAATCACGGCTAAAATATAATTCCATAGAAATCCAAAACTTTAAAAACGATACTCACATAAATATGAATAAATCATATAAATAAACAAATCTTTGTGTCTGCTAAATAGCCGCCCTTGGTAAGAAGCTGATTGTTCAATAAACAGAACTTGTAAGATGACGTCAACACCAAGGAAGATTCCAATTTATAGTCAAACAATTGAGCCGCTGCAAGGTAAATCCAAATTTTGTTCAAAATTGTCTGAACCGCTGATATCCTTTATGGGTGTACATGTACTTGACTTTCACTGCAATTTTGCAGCAGTGGAAATTTTGCAGCAGTGGGAATCCAGATACACTTTACCAAAACTTCCGAAAATAAGATTGCAATATTTTAAAAGAATACATATGTTCCAGGAATCCTGGTGAAGACCGATAAACCAACCTGAAAAATATATGCCACTGTTTAGGGTTTGTAGCATAACATAACATAACATAACATAACATAATTTTATTAGGCGTTAAACATAATACATATGATTATAGCCTCCTTGGAATACATACACAAATACATGATCTCCCTGTATGAGAATGACTTTTTCTCAAAGGGTAAGATGCAAATTCATGTTGAAGCGACGTTATAAGAAAGTAATAAATTTTGGGCTGGAAAGTGATTACCCATATTTGTAGGGGAAGGGGATAATGACAACGGTCCCCGCATGGTGCGTTTCTGCGCATGCGTCATTTGTTTTTAAAATAGACAGCAAAAAACCCAATGTCTATTAATAGCGCTTAACAAGATGCAGCTTTTAAAAAAGATAATACTTTATGTAGAGGTCATATTTTAAGATGCCTGAAATGAGGATGGATGCCTCTATGGAGGCTTAATGTAAATAATCGCACATCATTTCCCATGCGCGGATCCAGAAAGTTTTTTCAGAGGGGGTCCAACTTTGACTACATATTTCTTTTGCTGATGATGGGAGAGATGATCAAAATACCAATATAAGCGGGCCATCATCGGCCCAGCAGCGGAACGCCATTTGAATGGCGTTTCGCTGGCGGGCCGTTGGTGGCCTAACATTGAAAGTTTGCTTGGTAGCTGTGTGATTTTACAGGGGATCCGGACCAGTATAGTACAAAAACCCTATATTTTTGTGATTTTTCAGGGGGGGTCCGGACCCCCTGTCCCCCCCCCCCACCTCTGGATCCGCACATGTTTCCTACAATGTGCCCCCAACCTCAATCCTCCATTTAGACTCAAATCAGCCTGTGCGTATGTGCAGTTGTAAACGTATCAGCATATTTGCTATTTCCTTTATGAAGATGACATTCACAAGCGCTAATTTCTTTAACTATGATCAGACGATGGCTATCGCCTGCACATATATCATATAAGGCTAGCATGGAAACATGTCCTAATTCCTGTAATAGAATGAAGGCAAATGGATGGGCATGTTTCTCCTTTAATAAACGTACAACTATGTTCTGAAGTCGTTGTGAGGAGACGGTCAGAACTGGATGAGCGTATTTCTAAAACAGATATTGGTATTACCATATTCTAACTACGATCACAGCTGGCTGATCATGCTCCTCATCAGGTAAATGTATAAACAATATCTTACCGATGTAATGAGACGACCATGTTCCTTATGAAATAGGGGTATAACCATGCTCCGAACATGGTCATGAGATGATCATAATGGACGGAGCATGTTTCTTACCTGAATGAGGTATAACCATGCTCTGACCGTCGTCACGAAAAGATCACAACTGACGGTGCATGTTTCTTACCTGCTCTGTCCATTGTCATGAGACGATGACAACTGTCGGAGCAAGTTTCATACATAAATGATATATAACCATGCTATGACCGTTGTCATGTAACAATGACAACTAACGGAGCATGTTTCATACCTTAGGGATAAATAACCATGCTCTGACCGTTGTCATGAGACAATGACAACTGACGGAGCATGTTTCATACCTTAGGGATGGATAACAATGCTCTGACCGTTGTCATGAGGCGATAACGACTGAGGGAGCATGTTTCATACCTAAGGGATGAATAACCCTGCTCTGACCGTTGTCATGAGGCGATGAACACTGACCGAGCATGTTTCATACCTTAGGGATGAATAACCATGCTCTGACCGTTGTCATGAGACGATGACAACTGACGAGGCATGTTTCATACCTTAGAGATGAATAACCATGCTCTGACCATTGTCATGTCACGATGACAACTGTCAGAGCATGTTTCATACCTCATAGATGAATAACCATGCTCTGACCGTTGTCATGAGACGATGACAACTGACGGAGCATGTTTCGTACCTACGAGATGAATAACCATGCTCTGACCGTTGTCATGTCACGATGACAACTGTCTGAACATGTTTCATACCTTAGAGATGAATAACCATGCTCTGACCGTTATCATGAGGCGATGACAACTGACGGAGCATGTTTCATACCTTAGAGATGAATAACCATGCTCTGACCGTTGTCATGTCACGATGACAACTGTCGGAGCATGTTTCATACCTTAGAGATGAATAACCATGCTCTGACCGTTGTCATGAGACGATGACAACTGACGGAGCATGTTTCATACCTTAGAGTTGAATAACCATGCTCTAATCGTTGTCATGTCACGATGACAACTGTCGGAGCATGTTTCATACCTTAGAGATGAATAACCATGCTCTGACCGTTGTCATGTCACGATGACAACTGACAGAGCATGTTTAATACCTTAGATATGAATAACCATGCTCTGACCGTTGTCATGTCACGATGACAACTGTCGGAGCACGTTTCATACCTAAGATATGAATAACCATGCTCTGACCGTTGTCATGAGACGATGTCAACTGTCAGAGCATGTTTCATACCTTCGGGATGAATAACCATGCTCTGACCGTTGTCATGAGACGATGACAACTGTCGGAGCATGTTTCATACCTTAGAGATGGATAACCATGCTCTGATCGTTGTCATGAGGCGATGACAACTAAAGGAGCATGTTTCACACCTTAGGGATGAAAACCCATGGTCTGACCGTTGTCATGTCACGATGACAACTGTCGGAGCATGTTTCATACCTTAGAGATGAATAACCATGCTCTGACCGCTGTCACTAGATGATAACAACTGACGGAGCATGGTTCATATCTTAGGGATATATTACCATGCTCTGACCGTTGTCACTAGACGATAACAACTGACGGAGCATGGTTCATACCTTAGGGATATATTACAATGCTCTGACCGTTGTCACTAGATGATAACAACTGACGGTGCATGGTTCATACCTTAGGGATATATTACCATGCTCTGACCGTTGTCATGAGACGATAACAACTGACGGACGATGGTTCATACCTTAGGGATATATTACCATGCTCTGACCGTTGTCACTAGATGATAACAACTGATGGAGCGTAGTTTATACCTTAGGGATGAATAATCATACTCTGACCGTTGACACTAGATGATAACAAATGACGGAGCATGATACATACCTTAGGGGTATATTACCATGCTCTGACCGTTGTCACTAGATGATGACAACTGACGGAGCATGGTTAATACCTTAGGGATATATTACCATGCTCTGATCGTTGTCACTAGACGATAACAACTGACGGAGCATGGTTCATACCTTAGAGATGAATAACCATGCTCTGACCGTTGTCATGAGACGATGACAACTGTCGGAGCATGTTTCATACCTACGAGATGAATGACCATGCTCTGACCGTTGTCATGTCACGATGACAACTGTCGGAACATGTTTCATACCTTAGGGATAAATAACCATGCTCTGACCGTTGTCATTTCACGATGACAACTAACGAAGCATGTTTCATATCTTAGAGATGAATAACTATGCTCTGACCGTTGTCATGTCACGATGACAACTGTCGGAGCATACCTTAGGGATAAATAACCATGCTCCGACCATTGTCATATCGCGATGACAACTGTCTGAACATGTTTCATACCTTAGAGATGAATAACCATGCTCTGACCGTTGTCATGAGACGATGACAACTGACGGAGCATGTTTCATACCTTAGAGATGAATAACCATGCTCTGACATGACAACGATTAGAGCATGGTTATTCAACTCTAAGGTATGAAACATGCTCTGACCGTTGTCATGTCA
Source organism: Loripinus fragilis (assembly GCA_964019695.1). NCBI lineage: Eukaryota > Metazoa > Mollusca > Bivalvia > Lucinida > Lucinidae > Loripinus > Loripinus fragilis. The sequence continues at coordinate 1,704,743 of OZ026517.1, read as the reverse complement.
CGATGACAACTGACAGAGCATGTTTAATACCTTAGAGATGAATAACCATGATTTGACCGTTGTCATGAGACGATGTCAACTGTCGGAGCATGTTTCATACCTTAGAGATGAATAACCATGCTCTGACCGTTGTCATGTCACGATGATAACAGTCGGAGCATGTTTCATACCTTAGATATAAATAACCATGCTCTGACCGTTGTCATGAGACGATGACAACTGTCGGAGCATGTTTCATACCTTAAAGATGAATAACCATGCTCTGACCGTTGTCATGAGGCGATGACAACTAACGGAGCATGTTTCCTACCTAAGGGATGAATACCCATGCTCTGACCGTTATCATGTCACGATGACAACTGTCGGAGCATGTTTCATACCTAAGGGATATATAACCATGCTCTGACCGTTGTCACTAGACAATAACAACTGACGAAGCATGGTTCATATCTTAGGGATATATTAGCATGCTCTGACCGTTGTCATGAGACGATAACTAGTGAAGGAGCATGGTTCATACCTTAGGGATATATAACCATGCTCTGACCGTTGTCACTAGATGATGACAACTGACGGAGCATGGTTCATAACTTAGGGATATATTACCATGCTCTGACCGTTGTTATGAGACGATAACAACTGACGGAGCATGGTTCATATCTTAGGGATATATTACCATGCTCTGACCGTTGTCATGAGACGATAACTAGTGAAGGAGCATGGTTCATACCTTAGGGATATATAACCATGCTCTGACCGTTGTCACTAGATGATGACAACTGACGGAGCATGGTTCATAACTTAGGGATATATTACCATGCTCTGACCGTTGTTATGAGACGATAACAACTGACGGAGCATGGTTCATATCTTAGGGATATATTACCATGCTCTGACCGTTGTCATGAGACGATAACAACTGACGGAGCATAGTTCATACCTTAGGGATATATTACCATGCTCTGACCGTTGTCATGAGACAATAACAACTGACGGACGATGGTTCATACCTTAGGGATATATTACCATGCTCTGACCGTTGTCATGAGACGATGACAACTGACAGATCATGTTTCATACCTTAGTGATGAATTTACCATGTTTTGACCGTTATCATGAGATGATGGCAACTGACGGAGCATGACTAATACTTAAGGGGGTATAATCATACTCTTGCCGATGTATTGAGACGATGACAACTGACGGAGCATGTTTCCCACATGAATTATATATTGCCATGCTATGACAGTTTTACCTGAGACGAAGACAACTGACGGAGCATGTTTCATACCATAGGGATATAGATGTATGCTCTGACCATAGCCATGAGACGAAGACAATTGAGGGAGCATGTTTCACACCTTAGAAATGAATAACCATGCTCTGACCGTTGTCATAAGCATGAGCATGTTTCATACATGAGTGGTATATTTCCATGCTCTGACCGTTTTCATTAGATGACGAGACCTGACAGAGCATGTTACATACCTTAGAGAAAAATAACCATGCTCTGACCGTTGTCATGAGATGATGGCAACTGACAGAGCATGACTCATACTTGAGGGGTGTAATCATACTCTTACCGTTGTCATGAGACGAAGACAACTTGTGGGGCATGATTCATGTCTTTGGAATGTATAACCATGCTTTGTCCGTTGTCATGAGGCGAAGACAACTTGCGGGGCATGTTTTGAAAGATATATGATATATTACCATGCTCTCACCGTTGTCATGAGACGATGACAACTGACGGAGCATGTTTCATACCTTAGAGCATAATAACCGTGCTCTGGCCGTTGTCATGAGATGATGGCAACTGACAGAGCATGACTCATTCTTGAGAGGGTAGTATCATACTCTGACCGTTGTCATGTGATGATGACAACTGACGGAGCATGTTTCATACATGAATGATATATTACCGTGCTCTGACCGTTGTCATGAGATGAAGACAACTGACAAAGAATTTTTCATACCATATGGATATAGATTACATCAACCGAAAAAAGAAGGTACCACAGGTGCATTCGCGAGAACATGTTCACTTTCACATGGAGGCACTATTGTGGCACTTGAGTGTAAAAACCATCACTAGGTGGTACTACAGCGACAGTTGAATGCGTTTATAAAACTAGGAGGCACAACAGTGGCATTGGAATATATTAAAAAGCAAAAGGAGGCACTATAATAGGACTTGAGTACATGTACCTATACTACGAGCACCTACAATTGCACTTTAGTACACGTACCATCACAAGGATACACTACTTTGTGGCACCTGAGTGTTTATATCATCACAAGGTGACACTCCAGTGACACTTCAATACATGCACCTTCACTAAGAGGCACTAAAGATACAGTTGGACACATGTACCTTCACTAGAAGCACCACAGTGCCACCTCAGATCACGTATGAGGCACTACAGTGACACTCGAGTATATATATCATCACTAGGTGGCAGTACAGTGATACTAGAGTATGTGCATCTTCTCAAGGAGGCACTACACTTAGGCATATGTTCTTCACTAGGAGGTGCTACATTGACACCTGAGAACATGTACCTTCACTTGGAGACATTTCAGTTACTCTTGAGTTTGTTTATCATCACTATGTGGCACTACAGTGACACGTGAGTATATGCAAGTTGCCAAGGAGGCACTACAGTGACACTTGGGCACATCTACATTTGCTAGAAGGTATTTCAGTGACACTTGAGTGTATATAACATCACCAGATGGCACTTTTGTGACATGTACCATCATTATGAGGCACTACAGTAATCTTTGAGTAGATTTATCATTGCTAGGAGGCACTTCAGTGACACTTGAGTACATGTATCTTCACTACCTTCACTGTTATGCAGCACATAAACACTTGGGTGAACGTACTTTAACCACGAGCCACCACAATGACGTTTGGGTGCTTGTATCATCACTAGTAGGTACTACAGATACGCTTGAGTATATAACCTTCACTAGGAGGCACTATAGTGACACTTGATTACAATAACCATCGATATGAGGCATTACAGTGACACTTGAGAGCATGCACCTTCACAAGGATTTGCAACAGTAGCACTTGAGGGCACATATCTTCACTAGGATGTGCTACAGTAACACTTGAGTGCACATATCTTCACTAGGATGCACTACAGTGGCACGTGAGCGTATATACCAGCACTAGGAGGCACTAATATTAAAGTGTCACTGTAGTGCTAAGTTATGACTGTAAATGTACTAAATTGTCTTTGTAGTGCCTCCTTGTGATGATTAAAATAGTCATGTGTCAATGTAGTGCCTCCTAGTGATAGTATATGTACATGAATATCACCGTAGAGCCCATAGTGAGATATATGTGGTCAAGTGTCACTGCAGTGGTTTTTAGTGATGATGTATCTTCTCCAATGTCAATGTAGTGCATCCTACTGTTGATGCGTGTTCTGAAACGTACATGTTGTGCCCTTAGTGAAGAAAGTTGCAATCAAGTGTTACTGTAGCACCTCCTGGTGACAATGCATACACTCAAGTGTCATTTTAGTGCCCACTATTGATTGTAAATATATCCAATTCTAACTGTAGTGCATCAAAAGGAAGGTTCATGCACTCAAGTGTCACTCTAGTGTATACTTGTGATTGTAAATGTACTCAAGTGTCATTGTTATGCCTCCTAGTGATGGTGAATGTACTCAGGGGGTCAATGTAGTCCCTCTTAGAGATGGTAATTGTACTCAAGTGTCCCTGTAGTGCATCCTAGTGACAATATACGTACTCAAGTGTCACTGTAGTGTGTCCTAGTGATAAATACTATACACAAATGTCACTCCTAGTGAAGTTACATGCACTCAAGTGTATGTGTAATGCTTACTAGTGTTTATAAATGTACTCAAGGGTCACTGAAGTGCCTCCTATGTGAGGTATATGTTCTCAAGTGTCACTCTAGTGCCTACTAGTGATGATGCAAATTCTCAATCGTCACTGTTGTGTACCCTTGTAAGGGTATATGCACTCAAGGGATACCGTAGTGCCGCCTAAAGAAGGTACATGCACTCAAGTGCCACTGTAGTGCTGTCTAGTGATGGTAAATACACGTATGTGTGACTGTAGTGCCTCTTAATGATGATATATGTACCTAAGTGTCCTTGTAGTGCATCCTGGTGATGGTGCATATACTTAAGTGTAACTGTAGTACCTCCTAACGAAGTCAAATGAACTAAGGTGTCACTGTAGTGTCTCATAGTGTAAGAGGCACAACGATGACACTTGAGTACATTCATCATCACTAAGAGGCAAAGCAGTGACTCTCGAGTATATGTCTTATAATTAGGAGGCACCACTACTGTGACACATGAGTACATGAACCTTCTTTAGGAGGCACTACAGTGACACATGGGGAGTATTTAGTCCATCACTAGGATGCGCTAGAGTACCATACTCAAATGTCACTGCAGTACCTCCTAGTGAATATACAAGGTTTTAAGTGTGACTCTAATTGCGATTGTAAATGTACTGAAGTGTCAGTGTAGTACCTCTAATGATAGTACATGTAGTCATGTGCCACTATAATGCCTCCTAGTGAGGATACATGTGTATAAGTGTCGATGTAGTGTGCCTCTTAGTAATGATGCACGTACTCAGGTGTCACCGTAGTGCCTCTTATTGATGATGCATGTACTAAAATATCACTGTAGTGCGTCTGAGCGGAGATAAGAGAACTCAAGTGTTGCTGTAGCACCTCCTGGTGAAAGTACATACTCTTTTGTGTGATTTTAGTGCTTACTAGCGGGAGCGCAGTGGCTCAGTGGTAGAGTGCTTGACTCGAGACCGAGGGGCCGCGGGTTCGAGCCTCACTGGCGTCACTGCATTGTGGTCCTTGAGCAAGACATACTTATCCTAGCTTAGTACTGGTTCAACCCTGGACGACCCGTTCCTGTTAAACTGAAAGATTGTTGATGGGGCGTAAATAATCAAATCAAACAAACAAAGTGTTTACTAGTGGTTGTAAATGTACCCAATCGTAACTCAAGTGTTACTGTAGCGTCTACTAGTAATTGTAAATGTACTAAAGTGTCACTATAGTGCCTCCTAGCGATGGTACATGTACTCAAGTAGCATAATCGGGCCTCCTCGTGATGGTACATGTACTCAAGGATCATAATAAAGCCTCATTATGGTGGTACAGGTACTCAATGGTCACTATCAAGCCTTCTAGTGATGGTACATTCACTCAAAGATCACTATAAAGTCTCCTAGTGATGGTATATGTACTAAATGGTCACTATAAAGGCTCTTAGTGATGGTGCATGTCCCCAAGGGTCACTATACAGCCTCATTGTGCTAGTGCTTGTATTCTAGAGCTACTATGAAGCCACCTCGTGATGATACATGTACTCAAGGGTGATAATAAAGCAACCTAGCGTTGGTACATGTACTCAAGGGTCACTAAAAAGCCACCCAGTGATGGTATGGGTACTCAAGAGTCACTATAAAGCCTCCTAGTCATGGTACATATACTCAAGCGACACTTTTTAATCTACTAGTATGGTGCATGTACTCAAGTGTCATAATAGTGACTATTCGTGGTGCTACATGTACCCAAAATCGTAATAAAGCCTCCTTGTGATGGTACAGGTACTCACCGGTCATTATAAAGCCTCCATGTGATGGTACATGTACCAAAGCGTCACAATAAAGCCTCCTAGTGATGGAATGGGTACTCAATAGTCTACTATAAAGCCTCCTAGTCATGGTAATATACTTGAGTGACACTATTAAACCTTCTTGTGATGGTACATGTACTCAAAATACACTATAAAGCCTCCTAGTGATGGCACATATACCCAAGGGTCACTAAAAGACTCCTAGTGATGACATATGCAGTCAAGAATCATTATAAAGCCTTCTTGTAATAGTACATGTACTCAAGAGTTATTATGAAGCATTCTAGAGATGGTACAAATACTCAAGGGTCAATATAAAGCCTCCTTGTAATAGTACATGTACTCAAGGGTCACTATAAAGCCGCCTAGTGATGTAGCATAGTCACAAGAGTCATTATAAAGCCATCTTGTTAAGGTATATGTCATCTAGGGTCACTATAAAGTGTCCTACGGATGTAACATGTACTCAATGGGTCACTATAAAGCCTCCTAGTGATGGTACATGTACTCAAGGGTCACTATAAAGCCTACTAGTGATGGTTCATGTATTCAAGAGTCACTATAAAGCCACCTTGTGATTTAACACGTACTCAAGAGTCACAATAAAGCCTCCTAGTGCTGGTACATGTACCAGAGCCTCACAACAAAGCCTTCTAGTCATGGAATGGGTACTCAAGGGTCACTATAAAGCCTCCTAGGCATGGTGCATATACTTAAGGGACACTATTAAACCTCCTCGTATGGTCCATGTACTCATGGCCATTATTAAGGCACCTAGTGAAGGTACATGTATTAAAGGGTTACTAAATGCCTCCTCGTGATGGTACGCGTACTCAAGGATCACTATTTAGTATTCTGGTGATAATATATGTAGTAAATGTTCACTATAAATCCTCTGAGTGATTGGACATGTACTCAAGGGTAACTATACAGTATCCTTGTGATGGATCATGTATTCTAGAGTCACTATAAAGCTCCCTCGTGATGGTACATGTACTCAAGAGTCACTTTAAGCCTTCTAGTGATGGTACATTTACTCCAGAGTCGCTATAAAGCCTCTTTGTGATTTTGCGTGTACTCAAGAGTCAATATAAAGCATTCTAGTGATAATATGAGTACTCAAGGGGAGGTTTAAAGCCGATAGCGATGGTTTATGTATACAATAGTCACTAAAAAGCCTCCTTGTGATGGTACATGTACTCAAGCGTCACTATAAAGCCTCCTGATGATGGTACATTTACATAAATGTCACTATAAAGCCACCTTGTGTTGGTACATGTACTCAAGGGTCACTATATAGCCTCATAATGATGGTAAATGTACTCAAGGGTCATTATAAAGCCTTTTTGTGACAGTACATGTCCTAAAACACTATAAAGCCTCCTAGTGATGGCAAGTATACTTAAGGGTCACTATAAAGCCTAATAGTTATTGTATATGTACACAAGGGTCACTAAAAAGACACCTAGTGATGATACATGTACTCAAGTGTCACAATGAAGCTTCCCAGCGATGATACATGTACATAAGTGTCTCTATTAAACCACCTTGTGATGGTACATGTCCTCAAGGCTAACTATACTCCTCAAAATAATTAAAGGACCAAGATTTTAGAACGCGAGTATAATTAGCTCAAACATTTAAATTCTGTAAAACTTGGCCCAAATCTTTCAGTTCTTTATGCCCATAAATCAAGAATCATTATTAATGATTTCCATGCCTAATTCTGCCATAACTGTGTCTCAAATGCACATACCCTCAAAAACACACTTTCAAAAGGCAGTGGGTGGGGTAAAGAAATTCTTCTGTGGTCATTCGAGTAGAATGAAAGTGACACCAAATTAAACTTTGTTTTAAACAGTTCAGCTTACATGCAAAAAAAAATCTTCAAACAGTTTCAATATACTGGGAAGCAAGCATTTTCATCTCTGACAATGGAGTTTTGACATTGTTTTCTTTTCTGATATCAATGCGTGTACTTGGCCATCAAGAATCAGATTTTCAATCGTCATTTTATGCCATTTAGTGTTAGAAAGATGTCCCGACGAATTTTTAAAGATTGTCACAGACAAACGCCAAACGTGATGTCTGAATCTATAGTCTGGCTATTACGCCACAGCCAAACGGGGCAATTTTCTCTCACAGGAAGAGGTGGATGGAATTGATGGGATTCAAACACCATAAAAGCATGCGAAAACAGAGATTTCAGCATTTAAAAGCAATTTGCATTCATTTCATGCAGTTCTGTAGCCCATGGATCACACACAAAAAAATGACATTCCAATACATTTAGGTCAAGTTTTAAAATGACAAAAAATCCTTGTTAGTAACATTTTCCACCACTTTCTTTTTGCCGTTTCACTTGGCAATAAGACGTAAAAGATGTCCGAAAAGTTTAGGCTAGATCGTAAAATTGGTTTTCAAAATATGTTCTACACAAAATGCATCAATGTTATAATTGATAGTATTGGTCCTTCAATTATTTTGAGGAGTATATATAGCCTTTTAGTGATATTAAATGTAGTTAAGTGTCAGTATAAAGCCACCTAGTGATGGTACATGTACTCAAGGGTCACTATAAATCCTCCGAGTGATTGTACATGTACATAAGTGTCACTATAAAGCCACCTTGTGGTGGTACATGTACAAAAGGGTCACTATATAGCCTTCTAGAGATGGTACATGTACTCATGGTTCACTATAAAGCCTTCTTGTGTTGGTACATGTACTCAAGAGACACTATAAAGCCTCCTAGTGATGGTACCGATAATCAAGGGTCACTATTAAGCATCCTAGTGATGATACATGTACTGAAGAGACAATATAAAGACTCCTAGTGATGATACTTTTGTTTTAGAATCGCTATATAGTCTCTTAATTATGGTACATGTACTCAAGGGTCATTATAAAGCCTCCTATGGATAGTACATGTACTGAAGTGTCACTATAAAGCCACCTAGTGATGGTACATGTACTCAAGAGACACTATAAAGCCTCCTAGTGATGGTACCGATAATAAAGGGTCACTATAAAGCCTCCTAGTGATGGTACATGTACTCAAGAGCCACTTTAAAGCCATCTAGTGATGAAACATGTACTCAAGAATCGCTATATAGTCTCTTACTTATGGTACATGTACTCAAGGGTCATTATAAAGCCTCCTATTGATAGTACATGTACTGAAGTGTCACTGTAAAGCCACCTAGTGATGGTACATGTACTCAAGATACACTATAAAGCCTCCTATTGATGGTACGCATTTTCAAGGTTCACTATAAAGCTTCCTAGTGATGGTACATGTACTCAAGAGTCACTATAAAGCCTTCTAGTGATGATACATGTACTCAATGGTCACTAGAAAGCCCCTTGTGATGGTACATATACTCATTGGTCCCTTTAAAGAATCTTTGTGATGGTACATTTACTCAAGAGTGACTATAAATCATCATAGTGATGGTACATGTGCTCAACGGTCACTATTAAGCATCCTAGTCGTTGTAGATGTACTCAAAGATCACTACAAAGCCACCTAGTGAAGGCATAGGCACTCAAGGGTCACTATCAAGCATCCTAATGATGATACAAACACTCAAGTGCCACTATAGATCCTCCTTGTGATGGTACATGTACATAAGAGTTACTATGAAATCTCCAAGTGATAGTACATGTGCTCAGGGGTAATTTGAAGACTCATTGTGACGGTGCATGTATTCAAGTGTCACTATAAGGCCTCCTATTGATGGTACATGCACTCAAGGTCACTATTAAATTATCATACATGACAACGGACAGAGCATGGTAATTTATCTCTAAGGTATGAAACAGGCTCCGTCAGTTGTCATTGTCTCATGACAACGGTCATAGCATGGTAATATACCATTCATTCAACAAACATGTTCTGTCAGTTGTCATCGTCTCATGACAACGGTCAGATCACAGCAATATATCATTCATCTATGAAGCAATCTGCGTCAGTTGTAATCGCCTCATGACAACATACAGAGCATTATTATGCTCTAAGTTATGAAACATGCTCCGCCAGTTGTCATTGTCTTATGACAACGGTCAGAGCATGGTAATATATCATTCATCTTTGAAACATGTTCTGTCAGTTGTCATCTTCTCATGTCAACGGACATAGCATGGTTATACATACCTAAGGTATGAAACATGCTCCGTCAGTTGTCATCATCTCATGACAACAGTCAAAGCATGGTAATATATCTCTAAGGTATCAATCATGCTCTGTCAGTTGTCATCGGCTCATTAAAACGGTCAGAGCATGGTGATATATATCCCTCAAGTAAGAAACATGCTCCGTCAGTTGCCATCGTCTTATGACAACGGTCAGAGCATGGTAATATATCATTCATGTATGAAATAGTTCTGTCAGTTGCCATCGTCTCATAACAACGAACAGAGCATAATTATTCATCCCTAAGGTATGAAACATGCTCTGTCAGTTACCATCGTCTCATGATAATGGCCAGAGCATGGTAATATATTCCTGAGGTATGATTCATGCTCCGTCAGTTGTCATCGACTCATGACAACAGTTAGTTTATGGTAATATATCATTCATGTTTGAAACATGTTCCGTCAATTATCGTCGTCTCATTACAACAGACAGAGCATGGTTATTAATTACTAAGATATGCAATATGCTCTGTCAGTTGTCATCGTCTCATGACACCGCTCAGAGCATGGTGATACGCCCTCAAGTATGAAACATGCTTTGCCAGTTGGCATCGTTTCATTGCAACGGTCGGAGAATGGTAATGTGTTCCTCAGGTATGAAGCATGCTCCATCAGTTTTCATCGTCTCATGATAAAGGACAGAGCATGGTTATTCATCCAAAATATATGCAATATGCTCTGTCAGTTGTCATCGCCCAATGACATCGGTCAGAGCAAGGTGATACCCCCTCAAGTATCAGATATGCCCCATCAGTTGTCATCGTCATAGCTTGGTTATACATCCCTAAGATATGAAATTTTCTGTCGGTTTTCATCGTCTAATGACAACGGTCAGAGTATGATGATACCCTATCAAGTATGAGTCATTCTTTGTCAGTTGCCATCATCTCATGACAACGGCAGAAATTAGTGATATTCACTGAGGTATATAACATGCTCCATCAGTTGCCACCGTCTCATGACAGTGGTCAGAGAATGGAAATGTATTTAAAGTATGAAACAGGCTCCCTTAGTTGTCATCGTCTAATGACAACAGTCAGAGCATGGTTATTCATCCCTGAGGTATGAATCATGCTCTGTCAGTTACCATCGTCTCATGACAACGGTCAGAGCATAGTAATGTATTCCACAGGTATGAAACATGCTCCGTCAGTTTTCATCGTCTCACGACAACGGACAGAGCATGGTTATTCACTCCTAAGATATGCAACATGCTCTGTCAGTTGTCATCGTCTCATGACAACGGTCAGAGCATGGTACTATATCCCTCATGTATGAAACAGCTCCGTCAGTTGTCATGGTCTAATAACAACGGTCTGAGAATGGCTATTCATACCTAAAGTTATGAATCCTGCTCCGTGTGTCGTCATCGTCTCATAACAAGGGTCAAAGCATGGTGATGTATTCATCAGGTATGAAACATGCTCCGTCAGTTGTCATCACCTAATGACAACTGACAGAGCATGGTTATACATCCCTAACGTATGAAATCTGCTCTGTCAGTTGTCATCGTCTCATAACAACGGTAAGAGCATGGTTAATCATCCCTTAGGTATGAAACATGCTACGTCAGTTGTCATCGTCTCATGACAACGGTCAGAGCATGGTGAAATATACCTCAAGTATGAAACATGCTCCGTCAGCTGTCATCGTCTCATGACAACGGTCAGAGGATGTTGAAATATCCCTCAAGTATGAAGAATGCTCCGTCAGTTGTCATCGTCTTATGACAACGGTCAGAGCATGGTAGTATCTCCCTCGTGTATGAAACATGCTCCGTCAGTTTTCATCGTCTCATGACAACGGACAGAGCATGTTTATTCATCCCTAAGATATGCAACATGCTCTGTCATTTGTCATCGTCCAATGACAACGGTCAGAGCAAGGTGATACCCCCCTCAAGTATGAAACATGCTCGGTCAGCTGTCATAGTCTCATGACAACGGTCAGAACATGGTAGTGTATTCGTCAGGTATGATACATGCTCCGTCACTTGTCATTGTCTCATGCCAATGGTCGGAGCAAGGTTATTCATCCCTTAGGTATGAAACATGCTCCGTCAGTTGTCATCGTCTCATGACAACGGTCAGAACATGGTTATATATCCCTGAAGTATGAAACATGGTCTGTCAGTAGTCATTGTCTCATGACAACGGTCAGAGCATGGTGAAATATCCCTCAAGTATAGTATGAAACATGCTCCGTCAGTTGTCATCGTCTCATGACAACGGTCAGAGCATGGTTATATATCATTCATGAATGAAACATGCTCTGTCTGTTGTCTTTGCCTTATAACAACGGACAGAGCATGGTTATACATCCCAAAGGTTTGAAACATGCTCGGCCAGTTGTCATCGTCTCGTGAAAACGTTCATAGCATGGTAATGTACCCCTATAGTATCAATCATGCTCCGTCAGTTTTCATCATCTCATGACAACGGTCAGAGCATGGTAATATATCCCTCATATATAAAAATGCTCCGTCAGTTGTCATAGTCACATGACAACGGTCAGAGCATAGTAATATATCACTCATGTGCGAAACATCTTCCGTCAGTTGTCATCAACTCATGACAACGGTCAGAGCATGGCAATATAGCCCTTATGTATAAAACATGCTCCATCAGTTGTTATCGATTCATGACGACGGTCAGAGCATGGTTATTCATCCCTTAGGTACGAAACATGAACCTTCAGTTGTCATCGTCTCCTGGCAACAGTCAGAGCATTGTAATATATCCCTAAAGTATGAAGCATACATGGTTATATATCCCGCGTGTATAAAACATGCTCTGTCACTTGTCATCGTCTCACGACAACGGTCAGAGCATGGTGATATGTACATAAAGTATGAAACATGCTCTGTAAGTTGTCATCGTCAAAAAACAACGGTCAGAGAATGGTTTTATATCCCTATGGTATGAACCATGCTCCGTCAGTTGTTATCGTCTCATGACAACGGTCAGAGCATGGTAATATATCCCTAAGGTATGAACCATGCTCTGTAAGCTGTTATCGTCTCATGACAACGGTCAGAGCATGGTAATATATCCCTAAGGTATGAACCATGCTCCGTAAGTTGTTATTATCTAGTGACAACGGTCAAAGCATGGTAATATATCCCTAAGATATGAACCATGCTAAATCAGTTGTTATCGTCTATTGACAACGGTCAGAGCATGGTAATATATCCCTAAGATATGAACCATGCTCCGTCAGTTGTTATCATCTAGTGACAACGGTCAGAGCATGGTAATATATCCCTAAGGTCTGAACCATGCTCCGTCAGTTGTAATCGTCTATGGACAACGGTCAGAGCATGGTAATATATCCCTAAGATATGAACCATGCTCCGTCAGTTGTTATCATCTCATGACAGCGGTCAGAGCATGCTAATATATCCCTTAGATATGAACCATGCTCCGTCAGTTGTTATTGTCTAGTGACAACGGTCAGAGCATGGTAATATATCCCTAAGGTATGAACCATGCTCCGTCAGTTGTTATCGTCTCATGACAACGGTCAGAGCATGGTATTATATCCCTAATGTATGAAACATGCTCCGTTAGTTGTCATCGCATGGTTATTCATCTTTAAGATATGAAACATGCTCCGACAGTTGTCATCGTGACATGACAACGGTCAGAGCATGTGTTTTCATCCCTAAGGTATGAACCATGCTCCGTCAGTTGTTATCATCTAGTGACAACGGTCAGAGCCTTGTAATATATCCCTAAGGTATGAACAATGCTCCGTCAGTTGTTATCGTCTCATGACAACGGTCAGAGCATGGTAATATATCCCTAAGATATGAACCATGCTCCGTCAGGTGTTATCGTCTCATAACAACGGTCAGAGCATGGTAATATATCCCTAAGGTATGAACCATGCTCCGTCAGTTGTCATCATCTAGTGACAACGGTCAGAGCATGGTAATATATCCCTAAGGTATGAACCATGCTCCGTCACTAGTTATCGTTTCATGACAACGGTCAGAGCATGGTAATATATCCCTAAGATATGAACCATGCTCCGTCAGTTGTTATCGTCTCATGACAACTGTCAGAGCATGGTAATATATCCCTACGATATTAACCATGCTCCGTCAGTTGTTATCGTCAAGTGACAACGGTCAGAGTATGTTAATATATCCCTAAGGTATGAACCATGCTCCGTCAGTTGTCATCATCTAGTGACAACGGTCAGAGCATGATAATATATCCCTAAGGTATGAACCATGCTCCGTCAGTTGTTATCATCTTGTAACAACGATCAGAGCATGGTAATATATCCCTAAGGTATTAACCATGCTCTGTCAGTTGTTATCGTCTAGTGACAACGGTCAGAGCATGGTAATATATCCCTAAGGTATGAACCATGATTCGTCACTTGTTATCGTCTAGTGACAACGGTCAGAGCATGGTACTATATCCCTAAGGTATGAACCATGCTCCGTCAGTTGTAATCGTCTCATGACAACGGTCAGAGCATGGTAATCTATACCTTAGGTAAGATCCATACTCCGTCAGTTGTTATCGTCGAGTGACAACGGTCAGAGCATGGTTATATATCCTAAGGTATGAACCATGCTCCGTCAAGTGTTATCGTCTCATGACAACGGTCAGAGCATGGTAATATATCCCTAAGGTATGAATCGTGCTCCGTCAGATGTTATCGTTTAGTGACAATGGTCAAAGCATGGTAATATATCCCTAAGGAATGAACCATGATCCGTCAGTTGTTATCGTCTCATGACAACGGTCAGAGCATGGTAATATATCCCTAAGGTATGAACCATGCTCCGTCAGTTGTTATCATCTTGTGACAACGGTCAGAGCATGGTAATATATCCCTGAGGTATTATCCATGCTCCGTCAGTTTTTATCGTCTAGTGACAACGGTCAGAGCATGGTAATATATCCCTAAGGTATGAACCATGCTCCGTCAGTTGTCATCATCTAGTGACAACGGTCAGAGCATGATAATATATCCCTAAGATATGAGCCATGCTCCGTCAGTTGTTATCGTCTAGTGACAACGGTCAGAGCATGGTAATATATCCCTAAGGTATGAACAATGCTCCGTCAGCTGTTATCGTCTATTGACAACGGTCAGAGCATGGTAATATATCATTTAGATATGAACCATGGTGCGTCAGTTGTTATCATCTAGTGACAACGGTCAGAGCATGGTAATATATCCCTAAGGTATGAACCATGCTCCGTCAGTTGTAATCGTCTAGTGACAACGGTCAGAGCATGGTAATATATTCCTAAGATTTGAACCATGCTCCGTCAGTTGTTATCATCTCATGACAGCGGTCAGAGCATGCATATATATCCCTAAGATATGAACCATGCTCCGTCAGTTGTTATTGTCTAGTGACAATGGTCAGAGCATGGTAATATATCCCTTAGGTATGAACCATGCTCCGTCAGTTGTTATCGTCTTATGACAACGGTCAGAGCATGGTAATATATCCTTAAGGTATGAACCATGCTCCGTCAGTTGTTATCATCTTGTGACAACGGTCAGAGCATGGTAATATATCCCTGAGGTATAATCCATGCTCCGTCAGTTGTTATCCTCTAGTCACAACGGTCAGAGCATGGTAATATATCCCTAAGGTATGAACCATGCTCCGTCAGTTGTTATCGTCTATTGACAACGGTCAGAGCATAGTAATATATCCCTAAGATATGAGCCATGCTCCGTCAGTTGTTATCATCTAGTTACAACGGTCAGAGCATGGTAATATATCCCTAAGGTATGAACCATGCTCCGTCAGTTGTAATCGTCTAGTGACAACGGTCAGAGCATGGTAATATATCCCTAAGATATGAACCATGCTCCGTCAGTTGTTATCATCTCATGACAGCGGTCAGAGCATGCTAATATATCCCTAAGATATGAACCATTCTCCGTCAGTTGTTATTGTCTAGTGACAACGGTCAGAGCATGGTAATATATCCCTAAGGTATGAACCATGCTCCGTCAATTGTTATCGTCTCATGACAACGGTCAGAGCATGGTATTATATCCCTAAGGTATGAAACATGCTCCGTTAGTTGTCATCGCCTCATGACAACGGTCAGAGCATTGTTAGACATCTCTAAGATATGAAACATGCTCCGACAGTTGTCATCGTAACATGACAACGGTCAGAGCATGAGTTTTCATCCCTAAGGTATGAACCATGCTCCTTCAGTTGTTATCATCTAGTGACAATGGTCAGAGCATGGTAATATATCCTTAAGGTATGAACAATGCTCCGTCAGTTGTTATCGTCTCATAACAACGGTCAGAGCATGGTAATATATCCCTAAGGTATGAACCATGCTCCGTCAGGTGTCATCATCTAGTGACAACGGTCAGAGCATGATAATATATCCCTTAGGTATAAACCATGCTCCGTCACTAGTTATCGTCTCATGACAACGGTCAGAGCATGGTAATATATCCCTAAGGTATGAACCATGCTCCGTCAGTTGTTATCGTCTCATGACAACTGTCAGAGCATGGTAATATATCCCTACGATATTAACCATGCTCCGTCAGTTGTTATCGTCTAGTGACAACGGTCAGAGCATTGTAATATATCCCTAAGGTATGAACCATGCTCCGTCAGTTGTCATCATCTAGTGACAACGGTCAGAGCATAATAACATATCCCTAAGGTATGAACCATGCTCCGTCAATTGTTATCATCTAGTGACAACGGTCAGAGCATTGTAATATATCCCTAAGGTTTGAACCATGCTCCGTCAGTTGTTATCGTCTCATGACAACTGTCAGAGCATGGTAATATATCCCTACGATGTTAACCATGCTCCGTCAGTTGTTATCGTCTAGTGACAACGGTCAGAGCATGGTAATATATCCCTAAGGTTTGAACCATGCTCCGTCAGTTGTCATCATCTAGTGACAACGGTCAAAGCTTGATGATATATCCCTAAGGTATGAACCATGCTCCACCAGCTGTTATCATCTAGTGACAACGGTCAGAGCACGGTTATATATCCCTATGGTATGAACCATGGTCCGTTCATTTGTTATCGTCTCATGACAACGGTCAGAGCATGGTAATATATCCCTAAGGTATGAACCATGCTCCGTCAGTTGTTTGTTATCGTCTAGTGACAACGGTCAGAGCATAGTAATATATCCCTAAGGTATGAACCATGCTCCGTCAGTTGTTATCATCTAGTGACAACGGTCAGAGCATGGTAATATATCCCTAAGGTATGAACCATACTCCGTCAGTTGTTATCGTCGTGTGACAACGGTCAGAGCATGGTTATATATCCCTAAGGTATGAACAATGCTCCGTCACTTTTTATTGACTAGTGACAACGGTCAAAGCATGGTAATATATCCCTTAGGTATGAACCATGCTCCGTCGGTTGTATTCGTCTCATGAAAACGGTCAGAGCATGGAAATCTATACTTAAGGTATGATCCATACTCCGTCAGTTGTTATCGTCTAGTGACAACGGTCAGAGCATGGTTATATATCCTATGGTATGAACCATGCTAGGTCAGTTGATATCGTCTCATGACAACGGTCAGAGCATGGTTATATATCCCAAAGGTATGAACCGTGCTCCGTCAGATGTTATCGTTTAGTGACAATGGTCAGAGCATGGTATTATATCCCTAAGGTATGAACCATGCTCCGTCAGTTGTTATCGTCCCATGACAACGGTCAGAGCATGGTAATATATCCCTAAGGTATGAACCATGCTCCGTCAGTTGTTATCATCTTGTGACAACGGTCAGAGCATGGTAATATATCCCTGAGGTTTTATCCATGCTACGTCAGTTGTTATCGTCTAGTGACAACGGTCAGAGCATTGTAATATATCCCTAAGGTATGAACCATGCTCCGTCAGTTGTTATCGTCTAGTGACAACGGTCAGAGCATGGTAATATATCTCTAAGGTATGAACCATGCTCCGTCAGTTATATTCGTCTCATGACAACGGTCAGAGCATGGTAATCTATACCTAAGGTATGATCAATACTCCGTCAGTTGTTATCGTCTAGTGACAACGGTCAGAGCATGGTTATATATCCTATGGTATGAACCATGCTCCGTCACTAGTTATCGTCTCATGACAACGGTCAGAGCATGGTAATATATCCCTAAGGTATGAACCCTACTCCGTCACTAGTTATCGTCTCATGATAACGGTCAGAGCATGGTAATGTATCCCTAAGATATGAACCATGCTCCGTCAGTTGTTATCGGCTCATAACAACGGTCAGAGCATGGTAATATATCCCTAAGGTATTAACCATGCTCCGTCAGTTGTCATCATCTAGTGACAACGGTCAGAGCATGGTAATACATCCCTAAGGTATGAACCATGCTCCGTCAGTTGTTATCGTCCCATGACAACGGTCAGAGCATGGTAATATATCCCTAAGGTATGAACCATGCTCCGTCAGTTGTTATCGTCTCATGACAACTGTCAGAGCAAGGTAATATATACCTACGATATTAACCATGCTCCATAAGCTGTTATCGTCTAGTGACAACGGTCAGAGCATGGTAATATATCCCTAAGGTATGAACCATGCTCTGTCAGTTGTCATCATCTAGTGACAACGGTCAAAGCATGATGATATATCCCTAATGTATAAACCATGCTACGTCAGTTGTTATCATCTAGTGACAACGGTCAGAGCACGGTTATATATCACTAAGGTATGAACCGTGCTCCGTCAGTTGTTATCGTCTCATGACAACGGTCAGAGCATGGTCATATATTCCTAAGGTATGAACCATGCTCCGTCAGTTGTTTGTTTTCGTCTAGTGACAACGGTCAGAGCATGGTAATATATCCCTAAGGTATGAACCATGCTACGTCAGTTGTTATCATCTAGTAACAACGGTCAGAGCATGGTAATATATCCCTAAGGTATGAACCATGCTCCGTCAGTTGTTATCGTCTAGTGACAACGGTCAGAGCATGGTAATATATCCCTAAAGTATGAACCATCCTCCGTCAGTTTTTATCGTCTAGTGACAACGGTCAAAGCATGGTAATATATCCCTTAGGTATGAACCATGCTCCGTCAGTTGTATTCGTCTCATGACAACGGTCAGAGCATGGTAATCTATACCTAAGGTATGATCCATACTCCGTCAGTTGTTATCGTCTAGTGACAACGGTCAGAGCATGGTTATATATCCTATGGTATGAACCATGCTCCGTCAGTTGTTATCGTCTCATGACAACGGTCAGAGCAGGGTAATATATCCCTAAGGTATGAACCGTGCTCCGTCAGATGTTATCGTTTAGTGACAATGGTCAGAGCATAGTAATATATCCCTAAGGTATGAACCATGCTCTGTCAGATGTTATCGTCTCATGACAACGGTCAGAGCATGGTAATATATCCCTAAGATATGAACCATGCTCCGTCAGTTATTATCATCTTGTGACAACGGTCAGAGCATGGTAATATATCCCTGAGGTATTATCCATGCTCCGTCAGTTGTTATCGTCTAGTGACAACGGTCAGAGCATGGTCATATATCCCTAAGGTATGAACCATGCTCTGTCAGTTGTTATCGCCTAGTGACAACGGTCAGAGCATGGTAATATATCCCTAAGGTATGGACCATGCTCCGTCAGTTGTTATCATCTAGTGACAACGGTCAGAGCATTGTAATATATCCCTAAGGTATGAAACATGCTCCGTCAGTTGTTATCGTCTCATGACACCGGTCAGAGCATGGTAATATATCCCTAAGATATGAACCATGCTCTGTCAGTTGTTATCGGCTCATAACAACGGTCAGAGCATGGTAATATATCCCTAAGGTATTAACCATGCTCCGTCAGTTGTCATCATCTAGTGACAACGGTCAGAGCATGGTAATATATCCCTAAGGTATAAACCATGCTCCGTCACTAGTTATCGTCTCATGACAACGGTCAGAGCATGGTAATATATCCCTAAGGTATGAACCATGCTCCGTCAGTTGTTATCGTCCCATGACAACTGACAGAGCATGGTAATATATCCCTACGATATTAACCATGCTCCGTCAGTTGTTATCGTCTAGTGACAACGGTCAGAGCATGGTAATATATCCCTAAGGTATGAACCATGTCCGTCAGTTGTCATCATCTAGTGACAACGGTCAGAGCATGATAATATATCCCTCAGGTATGAACCATGCTCCGTCAGTTGTTATCATCTTGTTACAACGGTCAGAGCACGGTTATATATCCCTAAGGTATGAACCGTGCTCCATCAGTTGTTATCGTCTCATGACAACGGTCAGAGCATGGTAATATATCCCTAAGGTATGAACCATGCTCCGTCAGTTGTTTGTTTTCGTCTAGTGACAACGGTCAGAGCATGGTAATATATCCCTAAGGTATGAACCATGCTACGTCAGTTGTAATCATCTAGTTACAACGGTCAGATCATGGTAATATATCCCTAAGGTATGAACCATGCTCCGTCAGTTGTTATCGTCTAGTGACAACGGTCAGAGCATGGTAATATATCCCTAAAGTATGAACCATGCTCCGTCAGTTTTTATCGTCTAGTGACAACGGTCAAAGCATGGTTATATATCCTATGGTATGAACCATGCTCCGTCAGTTGTTATCGTCTCATGACAACGGTCAGAGCATGGTAATATATCCCAAAGGTATGAACCGTGCTCCGTCAGATGTTATCGTTTAGTGACAATGGTCAGAGCATGGTAATTCATCCCTAAGGTATGAACCATGCTCCGTAAGTTGTTATCGTCTCATGACAACGGTCAGAGCATGGTTATATATCCCTAAGGTATGAACCATGCTCCGTCACTTATTATCATCTTGTGACAACGGTCAGAGCATGGTAATATATCCCTGAGGTATTATCCATGCTCCGTCAGTTGTTATCGTCTAGTGACAACGGTCAGAGCATGGTAATATATCCCTAAGGTATGAACCATGCTCCGTCAGTTGTTATCGTCTCATGACACCGGTCAGAGCATGGTAATATATCCCTAAGAAATGAACCTTGCTCTGTCAGTTGTTATCGTCTCATAACAACGGTCAGAGCATGGTAATATACCCCTAAGGTATTAACCATGCTCCGTCAGTTGTCATCATCTAGTGACAACGGTCAGAGCATGGTAATCTATACCTAAGGTATGAACCATGCTCCGTCACTAGTTATCGTCTCATGACAACGGTCAGAGCATGGTAATATATCCCTAAGGTATGAACCATGCTCCGTCAGTTGTTATCGTCTCATGGCAACTGACAGAGCATGGTAATATATCCCTACGATTTTAACCATGCTCCGTCAGTTGTTATCGTCTAGTGACAACGGTCAGAGCATGGTAATATATCCCTAAGGTATGAACCATGCTCCGTCAGTTGTCATCATCTAGTGACAACGGTCAGAGCATGATAATATATCCCTAAGGTATGAAATATGCTCCGTCAGTTGTTATAATCGTGTTACAACGGTCAGAGCACGGTTATATATCCCTTAGGTATGAACCATGGTCCGTCAGTTGTTATCGTCTCATGACAACGGTCAGAGCATGGTAATATATCCCTAAGCCATGAACCATGCTCCGTCAGTTGTTATCATCTAGTGACAACGGCCAGAGCATGGTAATATATCCCTTAGGTATGAACCATGCCTCGTCAGTTGTTAATGTCTAGTGACAACGGTCAGAGCATGGTAATATATCCTAAGGTATGAACCATGCTCCGTCACTTGTTCTCGTCTAGTGACAACGGTCAGAGCACGGTAATATATCCCTAAGGAATGAACCATGTTCTGTCAGTTATATTCGTCTCATGACAACGGTCAGAGCATGGTAATCTATACCTAAGGTATGATCAATACTCCGTCAGTTGTTATAGTCAAGTGACAACGGTCAGAGCATGGTTATATATCCTATGGTATGAACCATGCTCCGTCAGTTGTTATCGTCTCATGACAACGGTCAGAGCATGGTTATATATCCCTAAGGTATGAACCGTGCTCCGTCAGATGTTATCGCTTAGTGACAATGGTCAGAGCATGGTAATATATCCCTAAGGTATAAACCATGCTCCATCAGTTGGTATCATCTTGTGACAACGGTCAGAGCATGGTAATATATCCCTGAGGTATTATCCATGCTCCGTTAGTTGTTATCGTCTAGTGACAACGGTCAGGGCATGGTTATATATCCCTAAGGTATGAACCATGCTCCGTCAGTTGTTATCGTCTAGTGACAACGGTCAGAGCATGGTAATATATCCCTAAGATATGAACCAATCTCCGTCAGTTGTAATCGTCTCATAACAACGGTCAGAGCATGGTAATATATCCCTAAGGTATGAACCTTGCTCCGTCAGTTGTCATCCTCTAGTGACAACGGTCAGAGCATTATAATATATCCCTAAAGTATGAACCATGCTCCGTCACTAGTTATCGTCTCATAATAACGGTCAGAGTATGGTAATATATCCCTAAGGTATGAACCATGCTCCGTCAGTTGTTATCGTCTCATGACAACTGTCAGAGCATGGTAATATATACCTACGATATTAACCATGCTCCATAAGCTGTAATCGTTTAGTGACAACGGTCAGAGCATGGTAATATATCCCTAAGGTATGAACCATGCTCCGTCAGTTGTCATCATCTAGTGACAACGGTCAGAGCATGATGATATATCCCTAAGGTTTGAACCATGCTCCGTCAGTTGTTATCATCTAGTGACAACGGTCAGAACACGGTCATATATCCCTAAGGTATGAACCGTGCTCCGTCAGTTGTTATCGTCTCATGACAACGGTCAGAGCATGGTAATATATCCCTAAGGTATGAACCATGCTCCGTCAGTTGTTTGTTATCGTCTAGTGACAACGGTCAGAGCATGGTAATATATCCCTAAGGTATGAACCATGCTACGTCAGTTGTTATCATCTAGTGACAACGGTCAGAGCATGGTAATATATCCCTAAGGTATGAACCATGCTCCGTCAGTTGTTATCGTCTAGTGACAACGGTCAGAGCATGGTAATATATCCCTAAAGTATGAACCATGCTCCGTCACTTTTTATCGTCTAGTGACAACGGTCAAAGCATGGTAATATATCCCTTAGGTATGAACCATGCTCCGTCAGTTGTATTCGTCTCATGACAACGGTCAGAGCATGGTTATATATCCTATGGTATGAACCGTGCTCCGTCAGTTGTTATCTTCTCATGCCAATGGTCAGAGCATGGTAATATATCCCTAAGGTATGAACCATGCTCCGTCAGTTATTATCATCTTGTGACAACGGTCAGAGCATGGTAATATATCCCTGAGGTATTATCCATGCTCCGTCAGTTGTTATCGTCTAGTGACAACGGTCAGAGCATGGTCATATATCCCTAAGGTATGAACCATGCTCTGTCAGTTGTTATCGCCTAGTGACAACGGTCAGAGCATGGTAATATATCCCAAAGGTATGGACCATGCTCCGTCAGTTGTTATCATCTAGTGACAACGGTCAGAGCATTGTAATATATCCCTAAGGTATGAAACATGCTCCGTCAGTTGTTATCGTCTCATGACACCGGTCAGAGCATGGTAATATATCCCTAAGATATGAACCATGCTCTGTCAGTTGTTATCGGCTCATAACAACGGTCAGAGCATGGTAATATATCCCTAAGGTATTAACCATGCTCCGTCAGTTGTCATCATCTAGTGACAACGATCAGAGCATTGTAATATATCCCTAAGGTATGAACCATGCTCCGTCACTAGTTATCGTTTCATGACAACGGTCAGAGCATGATAATATATTCCTAAGGTATGAACCATGCTCCGTCAGTTGTTATCGTCCCATGACAACTGACAGAGCATGGTAATATATCCCTACGATATTAACCATGCTCCGTCAGTTGTTATCGTCTAGTGACAACGGTCAGAGCATGGTTATATATCCCTAAGGTATGAACCATGCTCCGTCAAGTGTCATCATCTAGTGACAACGGTAAGAGCATGATAATATATCCCTCAGGTATGAACCATGCTCTGTCAGTTGTTATCATCTTGTTACAACCGTCAGAGCACGGTTATATATCCCTTAGGTATGAACCATGGTCCGTCAGTTGTTATCGTCTCATGACAACGATCAGAGCATGGTAATATATCCCTAAGGTATGAACCATGCTCCGCCAGTTGTTTGTTATCGTCTAGTGACAACGGTCAGGGCATGGTAATATTTCCCTAAGGTATGAACCATGCTCCGTCAGTTGTTATCATCTAGTGACAACGGCCAGAGCATGGTAATATATCCCTAAGGTATGAACCATGCTCCGTCAGTTGTTATCGTCTAGTGACAACGGTCAGAGCATGGTAATGTATCCCTAAGGTATGAACTATGCTCCGTCACTTGTTATCGTCTAGTGACAACGGTCAGAGCACGGTAATATATCCCTAAGATTTGAACCATGCTCCGTCAGTTATATTCGTCTCATGACAACGGTCAGAGCATGGTAATCTATACCTAAGGTATGATCAATACTCCGCCAGTCGTTATCGTCTAGTGACAACGGTCAAAGCATGGTTATATATCCTATGGTATGAACCATGCTCCGTCAGTTGTTATCGTCTCATGACAACGGTCAGAGAATGGTAATATATCCCTAAGGTATGAACCGTGCTCCGTCAGATGTTATCGTATAGTGACAATGGTCAGAGCATGGTAATATATCCCTAAGGTATGAACCATGCTCCGTCAGTTGTTATCATCTTGTGACAATGGTCAGAGCATGGTAATATATCCCTGAGGTATTATCCATGCTCCGTCAGTTGTTATCGTCTAGTGACAACGGTCAGAGCATGGTAATATATCCCTTAGGTATGAACCATGCTCCGTCAGTTGTTATCGTCTAGTGACAACGGTCAGAGCATGGTAATATATCCCTAAGATATGAACCAATCTCCGTCAGTTGTTATCGTCTCATAACAACGGTCAGAGCATGGTAATATATCCCTAAGGTATGAACCATGCTCCGTCAGTTGTCATCATCTAGTGACAACGGTCAGAGCATGGTAATATATCCCTAAGGTATGAACCATGCTCTGTAAGTTGTCATCATCTAGTGACAACGGTCAGAGCATGATGATATATCCCTAAGGTATGAACCATGCTCCGTCAGTTGTTATCATCTAGTGACACCGGTCAGAGCACGGTTATATATCCCTAAGGTATGAACTGTGCTCCGTCAGTTGTTATCGTCTCATGACAGCGGTCAGAGCATGGTAATATATCCCTAAGGTATGAACCATGCTCCGTCAGTTGTTTGTTTTCGTATAGTGACAACGGTCAGAGCATGGTAATATATCCCTAAGGTATGAACAATGCTACGTCAGTTGTTATCATCAAGTGACAACGGTCAGAGCATGGTAATATATCCCTAAGGTATGAACCATGCTCCGTCAGTTGTTATCGTCTAATGACAATGGTCAGAGCATGGTAATATATCCCTAAAGTATAAACCATGCTCCGTCAGTTTTTATCGTCTAGTGACAACGGTCAAAGCATGGTAATATATCCCTTAGGTATGAACCATGCTCCGTCAGTTGTATTCGTCTCATGACAACGGTCAGAGCATGGTAATCTATACCTAAGGTATGATCCATACTCCGTCAGTTGTTATCGTCTAGTGACAACGGTCAGAGCATGGTTATATATCCTATGGTATGAACCATGCTCCGTCAGTTGTTATCGTCTCATGACAACGGTCAGAGCATGGTAATATATCCCAAAGGTTTGAACCGTGCTCCGTCAGATGTTATCGTTTAGTGACAATGGTCAGAGCATGGTAATATATCCCTAAGGTATGAACCATGCTCTGTCAGTTGTTATCGTCTCATGACAACGGTCAGAGCATGGTAATATATCCCTAAGGTATGAACCATGCTCCGTCAGTTATTATCATCTTGTGACAACGGTCAGAGCATGGTAATATATCCCTGAGGTATTATCCATGCTCCGTCAGTTGTTATCGTCTAGTGACAACGGTCAGAGCATGGTAATATATCCCTAAGGTATGAACCATGCTCTGTCAGTTGTTATCGCCTAGTGACAACGGTCAGAGCATGGTAATATATCCTTAAGGTATGGACCATGCTCCGTCAGTTGTTATCATCTAGTGACAACGGTCAGAGCATTGTAATATATCCCTAAGGTATGAAACATGCTCCGTCAGTTGTTATCGTCTCATGACACCGGTCAGAGCATGGTAATATATCCCTAAGATATGAACCATGCTCTGTCAGTTGTTATCAGCTCATAACAACGGTCAATGCATGGTAATATATCCCTAAGGTATTAACCATGCTCCGTCAGTTGTCATAATCTAGTGACAACGGTCAGAGCATGGTAATATATCCCTAAGGTATGAACCATGCTCCGTCACTAGTTATCGTCTCATGACAACGGTCAGAGCATGGTAGTATATCCCTAAGGTATGAGCCATGCTCCGTCAGTTGTTATCGTCTCATGACAACTGACAGAGCATGGTAATATATCCCTACGATATTAACCATGCTCCGTCAGTTGTTATCGTCTAGTGACAACGGTCAGAGCATGGTAATATATCCCTAAGGTATGAACCATGCTCCGTCAGTTGTCATCATCTAGTGACAACGGTCAGAGCATGATAATATATCCCTCAGGTATGAACCATGCTCCGTCAGTTGTTATCATCTTGTTACAACGGTCAGAGCACGGTTATATATCCCTTAGGTATGAACCATGGTCCGTCAGTTGTTATCGTCTCATGACAACGATCAGAGCATGGTAATATATCCCTAAGGTATGAACCATGCTCCGCCAGTTGTTTGTTATCGTCTAGTGACAACGGTCAGGGCATGGTAATATATCCCTAAGGTATGAACCATGCTCCGTCAGTTGTTATCATCTAGTGACAACGGCCAGAGCATGGTAATATATCCCTAAGGTATGAACCATGCTCCGTCAGTTGTTATCGTCTAGTGACAACGGTCAGAGCATGGTAATATATCCCTAAGATATGAACCATGCTCCGTCACTTGTTATCGTCTAGTGATAACGGTCAGAGCACGGTAATATATCCCTAAGATTTGAACCATGCTCCGTCAGTTATATTCGTCTCATGACAACGGTCAGAGCAAGGTAATCTATACCTTAGGTATGATCAATACTCCGTCAGTTGTTATCGTCTAGTGACAACGGTCAAATCATGGTTATATATCCTATGGTATGAACCATGCTCCGTCAGTTGTTATCGTCTCATGACAACGGTCAGAGCATGGTAATATATCCTTAAGGTATGAACCGTGCTCCGTCAGATGTTATCGTTTAGTGACAATGGTCAGAGCATGGTAATATATCCCTAAGGTATGAACCATGCTCCGTCAGTTGTTATCATCTTGTGACAACGGTCAGAGCATGGTAATATATCCCTGAGGTATTATCCATGCTCCGTCAGTTGTTATCGTCTAGTGACAACGGTCAGAGCATGGTAATATATCCCTTAGGTATGAACCACGCTTCGTCAGTTGTTATCGTCTAGTGACAACGGTCAGAGCATGGTAATATATCCCTGAGATATGAACCAATCTCCGTCAGTTGTAATCGTCTCATAACAACGGTCAGAGCATGGTAATATATCCCTAAGGTATGAACCATGCTCCGTCAGTTGTCATCATCTAGTGACAACGGTCAGAGCATGGTAATATATCCCTAAGGTATGAACCATGCTCCGTCAGTTGTTATCATCTAGTGACAACGGTCAGAGCATGGTAATATATCCTTAAGGTATGAACCATGCTCCGTCAGTTGTTATCGTCTAGTGACAACGGTCAGAGCATGCGAATATATCCCTAAGATATCAACCATAATCCGTCAGTTGTTAATGTCTAGTGACAACAGTCAGAGCATGGTAATGTATCCCTAAGGTATGAACCATGCTCCGTCAGTTGTTATCGTCTCATGACAACGGTCAGAGCATGGTATTATATCCCTAAGGTATAAAACATGCTCCGTTAGTTGTCATCGCCTCATGACAACGGTCAGAGCATGGTTATTCATCTCTAAGATATGTAACATGCTCCGACAGTTGTAATCGTGACATGACAACGGTCAGAGCATGGGTTTTCATCCCTAAGGTATGAAACATGCTCCGTTAGTTGTCATCACCTCATGACAACGGTCAGAGCATGGTTATTCATCTCTAAGGTATGAAACATGCTCAGACAGTTGTCATCGTCTCATGACAACGGTCAGAGCATGGTCATTCATCCCGAAGGTATGAAACATGCTCTGACAGTTGACATCGTCTCATGATAACGGTCAGAGCATGGTTATTCATCTCTTAGGTATGAAACATGCTCCGACAGTTGTCATCGTGACATGACAACGGTCAGAGCATGGTTATTCATCTCTTAGGTATGAAACATGCTCCGACAGTTGACATCGTCTCATGACAACGGTCAGAGCATGGTTATCCATCTCTAAGGTATTAAACATGCTCCGTCAGTTGCCATCGTGACATGACAACGGTCAGAGCATGGTTTTTCATCTCTAAGGTATGAAACATGCTCCGACAGTTGTCATCGTGACATGACAACGGACAGAGCATGGTTATTCATCTCTAAGGTATGAAACATGCTCCGTCAGTTGTCATCGTCTCATGACAACGGTCAGAGCATGGTTATTCATCTCTAAGGTATGAAACATGCTCTGACAGTTGTCATCGCCTCATGACAACGGTCAGAGCATGGTTATTCATCTCTAAGGCATGAAACATGCTCAGACAGTTGTCATCGTGACATGACAACGGTCAGAGCATGGTTTTTACTCTAAGGTATGAAACATGCTCCGACAGTTGTCATCGTGACATGACAACGGTCGGAGCATAGTAATTCATCTCTAAGATATTAAAACATGCTCCGTTCGTTGTCATCGTGACATGACAACGGTCAGAGCATGGTTATCTATCCCTAAGGTATGAAACATGCTCTGACAGTTGTCATCGTGACATGACAACGGTCAGAGCATGGTTATTCATCCCTTACGTATGAAACATGCTCCTTCAGTTGTTATCGCCTCATGACAACGGTCAGAGCATGGTTATTCATCCCTAAGGTATGAAACATGCTCCGTCAGTTGTCATTGTCTCATGACAACGGTCAGAGCATGGTTATTCATCCCTAAGGTATGAAACATGCTCCGTTAGTTGTCATCGTGATATGACAACGGTCAGAGCATGGTTATATATCATTTATGTATGAAACTTGCTCCGACAGTTGTCACCGTCTCATGACAATGGACAGAGCAGGTAAGAAACATGCACCGTCAGTTGTGATCTTTTCGTGACGACGGTCAGAGCATGGTTATACCTCATTCAGGTAAGAAGCATGCTCTGTCCATTATTATCATCTCATGACCATGTTCGGAGCATGGTTATACCCCTATTTCATAAGTAACATGGTCGTCTCATTACATCGGTAAGATAATGTTTATACATCTACCTGATGAGGAGCATGATCAGTCAGCTGTGATCGTAGTTAGAATATGGTAATACCAATATCTGATTTAGAAATACGCTCATCCAGTTCTGACCGTCTCCTCACAACGACTTCAGAACATAGTTGTACGTTTATTAAAGGAGAAACATGCCCATCCATTTGCCTTCATTCTATTACAGGTATTAGGACATGTTTCCATGCTAGCCTTATATGATATATGTGCAGGCGATAGCCATCGTCTGATCATAGTTAAAGAAATTAGCGCTTGTGAATGTCATCTTCATAAAGGAAATAGCAAATATGCTGATACGTTTACAACTGCACATACGCACAGGCTGATCTGAGTCTAAATGGAGGATTGAGGTCGGGGGCACATAGTAGGAAACATGTGCGGATCCAGAGGGGGGGACAGGGGGTCCGGACCCCCCCTGAAAATCACAAAAATATAGGGTTTCTGTACTATACTGGTCCGGATCCCCTGTAAAATCACACAGCTACCAAGCAAACTTTCAATGTTGGGCCACCAACGGCCCGCCAGCGAAACGCCATTTAAATGGCGTTCCGCTGCTGGGCCGATGATGGCCCGCTTATATTGGTATTTGGATCATCTCTCCCATGATCAACAAAAGAAATACGTAGTCAAAGTTGGACCCCCTCTGAAAAAACTTTCTAGATCCGCGCATGGGAAATGATGTGCGATTATTTACATTAAGCCTCCATAGAGGCATCCATCCTCATTTCAGGCATCTTAAAATATGACCTCTACATAAAGTATTATCTTTTTTAAAAGCTGCATCTTGTTAAGCGCTATTAATAGACATTGGGTTTTTTGGCTGTCTATTTTAAAAACAAATGACGCATGCGCAGAAACGCACCATGCGGGGACCGTTGTCATTATCCCCTTCCCTATTTGTAGAGCTAGACTTTCGGGTAGGTTTGCACATATTCAAAATTGGGGCCACAGATATGCTGGTATAACTATACCATTTTGGCGACTATAATGGCAAATAGTGAAGGCCCTGATGAGGCGCCGCGCAGCATCCCATCTTGGTCTACACTTTTGATAAAACATACTTCTGTAGGATGGCTGATGTCAACCAAGAAATTAGGGTACAATTAGTCAAGTTTCTTATCTGGGGCTCTCCGGTGGAACAATAGCGTCAGACGGTATTGTATTTAATGTGATTTGGGTGGGAAAAAGTAAATATAAGTGTACTTTAACGTCAATGATAAGTTTGTGGATTGACATTGAATAGACTCTTTTCACATTGTTAGTGCGCATGCGCCGAACAGTCTCGTTCCGCGTTATCTCCGCGAGATAACACGTGAATGGGCAGCCTTTATACGGCTGCCTTACATTGCACAATGGAATATGGTTAAAGAAATATAAATCCGCATATAAATATAAGACGAATAGAAAAATTAAATGATAAAAACAAAAATACGTGAATAATTCCAATACTCCGAATATTTGATAATTCTAAGTATCCTAGTCTGAACTTTTCCGAATGAGTGGGTGTGTTAAGACTGTATTGGTCAGACATTATAACATACACTGTACCATACAATAAGTATGGGAGCAGTGTAGAGTCTGGTAAGTTTTGTTTTTTCAAGGTCTACATGGTATATGATTTCATACCATAAACTTGACGTCTAAACAGGGTCTTCTGGTTTAAATAAGTGGTTTCACAAGATAGGCCTGCATTAAGGCCATCTCGCGAGAAACCTGTCTTGCGGATTTCTGACTGAGTAAGGCTCAAACCAGTCTGTTCAGCAACAGAGACTAGTTAAAATGAAGTTTTGTGTTAAGTAAGATTAGATATTATACTTTCAAATAAGTGAACAATAAAGGCTCCGATCAGACTGTGTGAATACGAATACAGGTCTGCGCCTTTGTTAGTTACATGCACCTAAGTTAGGCTTTCTCGCGTCGAGGCCCATTTTAATATCCACTACTGTGCATCCGGTCCTTAAATCCTATGCCTAGGGCTCTTTGAAAGCAATATAAAAGCACATGTGTCTGGCACGCGTTTGTAATCGATGCTCTAATTGGTACTTATTGATACTTGATACTTATTGACTGAGTTAGGCACATATGTGCCCTTACTCTAACATATATACAATGAGAAGAGCAAATTTTACAAACCATAGTGCAACACTATGGTTTCGTAGATGCAAGATGGCTAACATTAGCCGGATAGAATATATATGAGCCGCAATCTCTGAAAACCAGCCTTAATGACGAAGTCGTCAAAATTTAGTTAACAACACACCTAATCTACAAAGTGTTAAGAAGTTATCCTGCGCCTACTTCAATGACCCACTGTCTTCCTGCATATCATTTGAAAAGTGTTTATTAATCGATCAGGTATCGCGACATACGTAGATAATCAGTAGCACGTCTTCAGTTAATCTTTTTATCGACAAGCGTTCACTAATTGAGAAAATGACATAAATATTCAAAATAACAGCACTGTAGATAGAGTAAGAGTAAAAGTAAGTAAGGGTGCAAAGATCAGGAATCGATACAATCAAGTACCACATCTGACCAAGGATACCAATGGGAAAGTGACAAACTCACAATTAGACGCCACAAACGAGAGCCAAGAGGTCAGACCTTTCCCAGCAGTTGACCATAAAGCACAATTAAACAGACGCGCACAAAGACATAGCAAACACAAGACAGAACAAAAACATAAATGATCTACAAAAGAAGTACCGCCTTGGAACGGTCAGTAAAATATTTTACTGGAGGGCTTAAGCCGGTTTAACGGCGCGCCAGCCTCACCCTTGATTCAGATGTGGATCAAGACACATAGATATTTGGTTTGCATGAAAGACCCCTAACTTATCAATGCTCTATGACCTTGTAAACGTGCTTGCAGGCGTCTCGCCACCTGTCGGCGCCAATGACATATGTTGTACATGTAAATGTTTATAGCGACATGTCGTTGTCCAAAGGGCATCTTGGGTCTAGGGGGGGGGAAGCATCTAAGAATAAACTGAAAGACACCAGTTTCATATTTCCAATGACAAACGTCACAATTTTGGGTGTATTTCGTACGCATGCGCAGAAGGAATACGGTAAGGTTTGGGAAATGAAGAGCACTCCTATCCTTAACATTTTTGCACTTTTACTTTTTTAAAACTAGCAATGCATTTACTCAAAATTTGGCCTAAACGGCACCCAGTATAAAGACTTAAAAAGAGGGGTGGGAGTAGAAAGTGCACGTTTTCACGGTATTGTAAATGGTGAATCGCTTTGTAACGTATTTTGCTGCCTACTATGCATATTTTACTGCTAAACTACACCAATTTCAAAAACATTAGGGAAATTTGAAAATTTGGTGTCTGTAATCATGTCAACTAGGGAAAATATACGCCTTATCGCTAGAAGTTCTTTAAGAAGACTGTTGGCTCTAATATTTTTTTAGCGCAGTTCATTTAAAGAATTTCCCATTATAAAAAGATTGGCTATAACATTAATGTATTGTAACAGAATGCATGCTTGGTGGTCAACCCAATCACGGCTTGCAACTTTGCTTTCCTCTCTAATTGTACGCCGGTGGGTCGGACTTCAGACTCTATGACGGTTCCAACTTAAAGACTTATCTATTGATGAGATGGTAAGGGCCTGATGTTTTGGCTGTTTGTCGGGCCCACCGGGGTTTACCTGTTGGATTTTTTTTGCTCCAGTAGTTCAGTTTTATTTACTGTTGAGTCCTTATCTTTGCTCTATCTCCTTTTTAATCTCCATTAATATGTTCTAGGAGATGATGCATTGATAAGTTAGGGGTCTTTCATGCAAACCAAACATCTATGTGTCTTGATCCACATCTGAACTAAGGGTGAAGTTGGTGCACCGTTAAACCGGTTTAAGCCCTCCAGTATACATGTAATATTTAAAGCTGCATAGTCTGTAACTTTTGATCTTTTAATTTTTGAAATAATGTTTCTTTTTTTGCAAGAACACAGTAAAAAACTAAAATTCAGGTATACATTTAACAAATTTTGTAAATCTTTACAAACTATCAGTATCAAAACAACATCATTTACGTTAAAACTTGACTGTCTATAATTATTGGAGTGACGCAAATAATTACCAACAAGAGGAAAAAAAACATGTTTTTATAAGATAATTCAATTTTCCATGCAGTTTTCAGCTATATTGAACAGATTTAATTCTGCTTTTACAAATGATTTAAAAAGAAAATAAAACAAAATTGAAAAATGTTCATAGATTCAGACTTAGTCTCTTTAACTGACCGATCCAAGGCGGTACTTCTTTTGTGGAATTTTTATGTTTTTTTCTGTCTTGTGCTTGCTATGCATTTGTATGCGTCTGTTTATATGTGCCTTGTGGTCATCTGCTGGGAAAGGGCTGACCTCTTGGCTCTCGTTTGTGGTGTCTAGCTGTGAGTTTGTTACTTTCCCATTGGTATCCTGGTATCTGAGGCTTGGCCATCTATAACAAGTTGTTTTAGATGGCCAAGGCTCAGATCCAGTCCCAGTGCTATCCGGTGTGCCCCAGGGATCGGCCCTAGGTCCGGCCCTGTTCCTCATCTTCATAAATGATCTGCCGGATAACATCAGGTCTTCTGTTCGCCTGTTCGCAGACGATTGTGTTCTGTATAGGAATATACATTCACTTCAGGACTGTTTGACCTTGCAAGAAGACCTCACCACCTAAGGACAGTGGGAAGCCGATTGGCAAATGAAATTTAACGTACCCAAATGTCACTCAATGAGAGTGACTCGGCATCAGCATCACAAACAAATTCTCTTCGACTACTCACTACACAATCAAACTTTGGAAAATGTTCAGTCGGCAAAATACCTTGGTATCACCATTACTGATAACATGGATTGAGGTCAGCATATCTCAGAAATCTCTTCCAAAGCAACTAAGACACTTGGTTTCCTTCGAAGGAATTTGGCTTTTGCACCTAGGAGTACTAAGGAAGTTGCATACAAAACTTTGGTTCGGCCTAAACTAGAGTATGCAGCACCCATTTGGAGCCCTCACTTGAAACTTCAGATTAATCAGATTGAAAAAGTTCAGAGGACAGCAGCCCGCTGGCCCTGCAGGAGATGGCGAAACACTGGACGAGCTGGAATGGCCATCTCTTGAGGTCCGGAGGGACCAGTCCTCCTTGCTTCTCTTTCACAAGATTCATTGTGGAGCAGTGTCTATTGAAAAAGACAAATATATGACCCCTGCTGTCAGTTTGAAAACTACCAGGTCATCACATAGTGCTCAATTCCGCAGACACCAGACATACAGTGATGCCCTGAAGAATTCCTTTCCCCCCCCCCCCCCCCCCGAAGAATTCTTCATTGGATTAGTCTGTCTCCTTCTGTGGCCAATACCCAGTCCATAGAGGAGTTTAGGACACTCCTTATATAAACAAAAATTCAGCCAAAGGTTTTTTTTTTTTTTTTTTTTTTTTTTTTTTTTTTTTTTTTTTATCAAAATTTCTAAATTCGCACTCCCTGGTGTAATGCTCAAGTTTGAGCGAAACCAGTAACGATAAAAAGAAAGAAAGAAAGAAAGGGTCAGGTGTGGTACTTGATTGTATGGATTCCTGATCTTTGCACTCTTACTTACTGTGAAATGAGGGTTTATACGTAAT
Source organism: Loripinus fragilis (assembly GCA_964019695.1). Lineage (NCBI taxonomy): Eukaryota > Metazoa > Mollusca > Bivalvia > Lucinida > Lucinidae > Loripinus > Loripinus fragilis. The sequence goes on along the minus strand of OZ026517.1, from coordinate 1,669,719 downwards.
AAAGGGGTACGTGCATTATTGGGCTATTTTGGCCACCTCTAGAGCCAAAAACTGAAAATTGCTTTTCACCAATATCTTTAGATTGGTTTATTAGAAGAATAACTGAAGTGTAAAATTTCGGCATTTATTTAAATTTTACCGTTGCAAAGGTAAGAAAAATGACCGACAAAATAGGTCTAGAACAGAGTAATTGCCATTTTGGACTAAATTAAAGGCCTTTGTACCCGATTTTAAGAATTAGATATCAGCACAGCTAAATACCAAATCTTTTTAATATGTTGTGTGCCGTGGTAATTCTCATCTTCTGTTAAAATATCTCTTTTGTATTTGCTTGTGCTCTATGTTAACTTCTCTGTCAAACCTCGCAATTTTGCTCCAAAATGGTCAATTTCCTATTTTCAGCCTACTATGACGGCTATTTTTGTTACCATAGCAGCAGTAAAAGTCAACGTAATCTGAGACTTTTACACTCAGGTTATTGTTCTAATAAACTAATAAGAACAAATTGGTGGAAAACAATCTTTATATTTTAGCCTCATAGGGGGCGGGGGGGTCAAAAAAGCCCTTTAATGCACGTAGCTCTTTCAAGCGACTTCACGCAAATACGAGTTATTTGGAAAAGCGTCGCAGTAAACTCAATGTGATTCTGAACATAAAGGTACATATATTCCACTTCTTAAGGGATTCCATTTTTTTAAGAAAAATAATGCAGACTAAAGCGATGGTATGCAATAATTAATTCACAAAAAATGCATTTAAAAATGTTAATAGATGTCATAGCGGTAAACATGGGGCGAGCACAATATTTACCTAAAATAACATGCGGTCAAATGGTAAACATTGGACGATATGCTTCAAATAAGCTATGCAGAAATCACGCATCAATACAAATAATGCAAGAGTATGCAAGCGAAACCGCCATATACAGGGGAAAATTACAAAATGGAAAAATCAAAGCTGACCCGTGAATATTTTGGGCATTAGGTGAATACATTGCATTGGGTGAAATTGGGGAATATCAACGACACGGACAATAAGTGTAAACAAAAGAAGTTCCGGTAATAGCATTAACATAAAACGGACGGGAGTCAAACAACAAACAAAGGTAAAAAGATAAATTTGCAAAAATTAGCGCAGCAATTCAAACGTTCATTAAAATTCGAAGCCAAATATCAATTCACAATGTCAACCAGAAATATCAGATATGCAAATGAAATGGCAGACGAATACACGGAATAGTCAATTAAAGGATATGCAAATGGCAGACAAATTGGTGAAAAAAATCGATGCTAAAGCTAAAACGGTAACGGTTATCGTGTTCAAGTGAAATGCAATTTTTAAATTATAGAATTTCGAATCAAAATTAGAATGTAGTAGACATTTCATAAAAGTTCAAAATAACACACTTTAGTCTAGCATAAGGCTAGGTCATCCACGAAAAATGCAAAAGAGCACATGGCTAATTTTCAAGCCGATTTACTGAAGCGCCATTGCGGTAAAATAAAGGATATAGTTCAGACTGAGTGAATGGCCGCTGCATAAATTAATTAAGCAAACAGTGAAAATCCTGATGAGACGGTTCATACGGAGCCGTCTTACCTGGATTTCCAATGTTTGCAAATGTATGTCCGAATTTACCTGATGTTCGAAGTTACCTATCTTTACCTGCGCCTTAATCGATTGGCCACTGAGCGCATTTAATTTACCGCTAGGAAACTTAATCTGTGACGCATTCTCAGGTTGACAGAGCCTTGTAATGGTCATTGGTGCTCGTAACACTCTTACCAACGTAGTAAGAGTCACCTGCGCCAGTGAATGCTAATACGTAAGATGCATTTATAGTTGTATACGCAAAAAATCAATTCGATTCTTCTGTGAATCATGCATTTTGCATTTAGTGCGTGTGTCCTATAAAATTCATGTTTAAAATTGTTAATTTAAAACTGACACGGTTATAATATATAAAGGATAGATGCAGATGAGATTGCTCACACGATTCGGCTTATCTGAATCTACTTTCTTTATCCCCTATCCCATGGCACGTATATATGAGTATCTAACGGTAATACTGGTTAAGTAGTTAATTGAGAAAATATATCTAATACTGGTTAAATTTATCCTACAATCTCATTGAAATAAAGAGGACTCATGTGGTCTCGTGACGCGAGACAACGCCTTATCGACGTCGATGCAACGTTTAGACGTTGTATCGACGTTGGTGCGGCGTGGTGTCGCCACAACCCATATCGAATATTATGCAGCTCTGGTAAAACGCTTAAAAGATAGTCAATCGTCGAGTAGTTGCCATGATTACGTCTTCATGGCGATCGTGGGCCTACTTGACCTTTTTCATAAACATTTAAGGTTAAAAAATATAATCTGATTAGTAAAACGCATCAATGGAACTTCGTTCGCAATGATAGCAAAGTCTTATCGAAACAATGAGGGTGGTACACGTCGCCCTCTTTGTGTTGGTAATGCCTGCTGCTTGGATTTGGCTCAGCCTCCATCAAAACATCAAATAATAAGCCAAATTCTAACATTAAGAAATTACTTCTCCATGATAATCATTTAATAAGTATACGAGTATTTGCAACTTAAAATACTCCTTTATGCCTTTGATATGAGCAAAAATATGAACGTTCAATATTCATGAAACGTGACAGATTTATTGTGTAATAATTATATGTGATTGACTAGAAACTGTATGGTTTATGTCAAATAAACAATCTGTTCTGTTCTGTTCCTATAATTATGTAGCTGAAAACCAACTGCATTGTATCAATATATGCCCGAGAACTAGATGAAAGTTCTTATTGTATTACTGTTGTATAAATTCTCTGGCAGTTCTATATTGTTGCCACAATTGCAGAAATGTACAAAATAAGAAACTTGCGCAAATGTACAAACTATAAACTGGTGCAAATGTACAAAATATGAAACTTGTGTAAATTTACAAACTATGAAACTTGTGCAAATGTACAAAATATGAAACTTGTGCAAATGTGCAAAACATGAAACTTGTGCAAATGGACAAAATATGAAACTTGTGCAATGGACAAACTGTGAAACTTGTGGAAATGAACAAAATTTGAAACTTGTGCAAATGTACACAATATGAAACTTGTACAAATGTACACAATATGAAACTTGTACAAATGTACACAATATGAAACTTGTACAAATGAACAAAATATGAAACTTGTGCAAATGTACAAAATATGAAACTTGTGCTAATGTACAAAATATGAAACTTGTGCAAATGGACAAAATATGAAACTTGTGCAAATGTACAAAATACGAAACTTGTGCAAATGGACAAAATATGAAACTTGTGCAAATGTACAAAATATGAAACTTGTGCTAATGTACAAAATATGAAACTTGTGCAAATATACAAAATATGAAACTTGTGCAAATGGACAAAAAAGAAACTTGTGCAAATTTACAATATATGAAACTTGTGCAAATGTACAAATAAGAAACTTGTGAAAACGTACAAAATATCAAACTTGTGCAAATGGACAAACTGTGAAACTTGTGCAAATGCACAAAATATAAAACTTGTACAAATGTACAAAATATGAAACTTGTGCAAATATACAAAATATGAAAATTGTGCAAATGTACAAAATATGAAACTTATGCAAATATACAAAATATGAAACTTGTACAAATGTACAAAATATGAAACTTGTGCAAATATACAAAATATGAAACTTGTGCAAATGTACAGAATATGAAACTTGTGAAAATGTACAAAATATAAAATTGTGCAAATGTACAAAATATGAAACGTGTGCAAATGAACAAAATATAAAACTTGTGCAAATGTACACAATATGAAATTTGTGCAAGCCTACAAAACATGAAACTTGTACAAATGTATAAAATGTGACACTTGTGCAAACGTACAGAATGTGAAACTTGTACAAATGTACAAAATATGAAACTTATGCAAATATACAAACTATGAAACTGGTGCAATTTTTCAAAATATGAAACTTGTGCAAATGTACAAACTATAAAACTTGTGCAAAGGTACAAATTATGAAGCGTATGCAAATGTACAATCTATGAAACTAGTGCAAATGCACAAAATTGAAACTTGTGCAAAATTGCGCAAGTTTCAGTTTGTAATTTTCAGGCGGGTGTACACCTTTAAATAATTGACGCCGTGAAACTGCTTTAAGCCCTTCAGTAAAATATTTTACTGACCGTTCCAAGGCGGTACTTCTTTTGTGGATCATTTATGTTTTTTCTGTCTTGTGTTTGTTATGCCTTTGTGCGCGTCTATTTATTTTCGCCTTGTGGTCACTGCTGGGAAAGGGCTGAATTTTTTTGGCTCTCGTTTGTGGTGTCTTACTGTGAGTTTGTCACTTTCCCATTGGTATCCTGAATCAGGTGTGGTACATGATTACAAGTACGAGGGCTGTTCAAATATGAATGCAAGTAGCTTCATAACTTTCTTCACATATATGCTACGACAAAATATCATACCTTTCTGAAAGAACTATTCGTCGCCTTTAAAATGGCACCAAACATGAAGAAAGACTCACTATGTTTCTCGAGTTACAGACCCTTATTCAAAGGCCATTCCTGTATACTGAAGTTTTTCTGAAGCAAATTGCAATGCACGTTTTGGTACATGTGCGGATATAGTGTCATATCTTTGTAAGTTTTAGACAAAATGGCACCAAATTTTAGATGCAAGTTAAAATAACAATCCAAAAGTTGCTTGCAGGAAAATTTTTTATATAATCCTGTTTCAATCTCGAGTAAACATGCACGTTTGTGACGTCATTAGTTTTATGATAAACGTCATTTTGAGTTATCTACTGGTGATGGAATAATGAACATCGCTGTGTCGTTTTCTTTATGTTTTGTTGGAAACATGCTAAATAGGTCGAAAGGGGCTTTTCTAAACTCACCGTCCTCTATTTACAAAGTTATTACATTTCATATCATTTTTCAAGCATTTTTCTGCTTCTTAATGACGTGTTTACATTAATTAAAATATGTCCAATCTGTCTAGTCCTCAGGACCAGGCGAGTAATTTTATTGTAAATAATGCCTATAGTGGTCAAACTTAAAGTTTACGTTCAAATTTAGACTAAAGCCGCCATGTTATGACAAAAAAAAATTAAGTATAAATTCTATAACCCCTTCACTTAAGGCCTTTTTGGCGTAATGAAAATGCTTTTTAGCTTTTAAAAGTTGCCCACTGTCCATCAGTAATTTGTAGTAACAACTCAGTATGAGCGATCAACATATTGTCTTTGAGTTAAACTAGTTTAAATGTTGCTTCGTGCATTTTGTTATAGATAAGTTTAACTGAAACCAGACGGTGGTGTTTTGTTTACCATTTATTTGCTAACATAAGGAGACTACAATAGTGAAAACGATTCATTGTAATTATACAAAAGCATGTCGGATTTTCGCAACTTTCACAGAATCATTATGTATGAATATGGGGATACTTCCTTAAAAATTTCAAGAAATTTCATCTGTTTATCGAAGAATTATACACTCGTCTCTATCACTGGTATATGTTCGAAGCATTGAGTTTGTTAGTATACTAACGTAACCCTCATTCAAAGGGCCATAACTCGATAAGTACTCTGTATTTTTCTTTTGGCTTGGTGCCAGTTTAAAGGTGACATATTGTCCTTTAAAGAAACGTTTACCATTTTGCCGTAGCATATATGTGAAAATGTTATGAAGCTACTTGCATTCATATTTGAACAGCCCTCGTATCGATTCCTGATCTTTGCACCCTTACGTACTTTACAAAAGTTTAACCCTGTGCTTACTAGTGTAGTCTGCTGATAGCATTAAAATCCAATTTATACACAGATCAAAAAGTCGGGCCTGATCTGGGTCCTGGTTGACTCTGACGTCGCGTCAGATGTTGGTGTTAATTTGTGTAACGTCAAAAGTTGTTTAAACACGTCAAACAATGAGATTTTCACAGATAAGAGAGGCGATCTTCCTTGCGTTAAAGCTGCATAGTCTGTAACTTTTGATCTTTTAATTTTAGAAATAAATGTTTTAATTTTTAGAACACAGCAAAAAAACTAAAATTCCGGTATACATTTTACCAATTTCGCCAATCTTAACAAATTATTAGTATCAAAACAACAGCATTTTTGTTAAAAGATAACTGTCTACAATTATTGGAGGGACGCAAATAATTAGAATTAACAATAGAAAACACAGGCCTATTTTATATGATAATTCACTTTTCCGTGCAGTTTCAGCTATAGTGAACAGATTTATTGTGAAAACATAACTTAATTCTACTTTTATAAATGATTTGAAAAGAAAATATTTTTTTCCGAAAAATGTTCATAGTTGCAGACTTAGCCTCTTTAATATTTCTAAACACACATGCCCAGTTGTAAAATGATCAGATAAAAAGTTTGTTAAGGTTTATATATATTTAAGTTTTTAAAGGTTTTATTAATACATGTTCCCGAGTAGAATTACGAAAAGTAGGGTATACCCAGGTAAGCATAATTATTTCAGTAGTAAATGCGATTGGTCGGTCGGTGCTTATTAACTACATAAATCTATTCTCGTTGCAGTAGACTTAAATGGACAGACGGTCGGACAGACAGGGTGTTTATAGGTCTAAAGGATATCTTCGCAGCACACACCTTTGCGTGTTTTATATTAAAATTAGCCAATACGTAAGCGTTTGGTACTTATCGCATTGTCCGGCAACTATAGGACTCGCGACTCGGGAAAGTCTGTCTAATAGTACAGGCTCGTCAGAGTAAAGTATGAATGTTGATGATAAATAGCTGAAGAATTGAGACCTCTATCACCGCTTGATGCATGTATGTCAGCATCCACATTTTCACGAGGCTTTTGCGTATATGCGATAATGACCAAAATATCGCCAAGAGTAAGTGTTGGCCCAAACAAACATGTAGACACAAATGAATGAAAATAAGAAAGAAATTAATTTATTTGAGATTCGAACATGTCACGTTTGAGTTTCAGACACACCCTTTTCATCGTATGGCTTCCAATGAGTTGACTTTTACTAATACCTAGCATTATGATGTACAGTCTCGGGACATGTAGTTGTTTGCGAATTTGCGACGTCGCCGCTTGAAACAAGACCTTTCTAGAATTTTGTAAAAAATACCATGACAAACTTAATGGGTTAAATTTTATAAAACTTACAGGGATGAAGAGCAAATAGAGAGCAGCAATATACAATAATTGATTAAAATAATTACACTTTTGGTTCTCAAGTAGAACGCATTTAAAAGTGAATGTAAATATTAAAACATCACTATTCCCGTAGACGCTAACGTTAACGTGACCGAAAACTGTAATTTTAATTTGTGTTTGCGTTTAAATTACTACCATACAAAAACAACAGAAACCGAGAAGCTACAATAAAAAATGTTTATTGCGTAAATCATTTTGCTTTCATTTGGTACTTTTTTCAAAATTGTAGCTTCTATAGTTTTTGGACAATATTTTTTTTTGCAAAACATCTGGAAATACATCGATTTAAGCGGCAACGTCACTTGGTGGGGAGTGGGTATGTCCTGTGGCTGTATATATACACAGGAGCTTGAAGTTTGGTCCTTACATTACACGTATATGCCTCATAACCAAAAGCTTAAATGTCATCATTACGTAATGACATTATGAGCTTTCGGTCAAGGGGCTATAGGAGTGAATAAGGATCGAGTTTCAAGCTCCTGTGATATATTTCCTGAATATTCCTGAAAACAGGGGTAAAGGTCACTGAGTATTCAGATTTCTCGAATTAATTCTGGCCAGTGACCTATTTTATATTACTTTATGTTGGACAGTGTCCTACAAGACTATGCTAATGCATCAGTATATAAGTATATAAGTTTTAAGAAAATACGCGATTAAGTTTTTGGCATTTACGCATATTATAACGCTAAAATGTTAACGTTTTTACGACGCGATTAGCTAAGTAAAAAAAAAAACGACGTCTGTGACATTTTTGCTAGACAAAGCATTTTAGCGATATTTTATTCAATATTTAACAAATTCTCTTAATTTAAAGACAGCATAAAATAGATGAAAAACGCATTTACATATCTTATTTAGAAAGAAATAAAATTGAAGAAACATCTTTTCATTTAGTATTGAATTAATGTCTCATATTTCCCAAGACGCCATTTGCGTGAGTGTGACATTTTTGCTAGACACAGCAAAATAACAAATTTTTGCTCTTAATATGGAAAAAATCAAGAATAAATCCAAATTTTAATTCTATTTTGAAAACGCATTTTTGTGATATACTTCGAATTTCAAAAACACGAGGCACTAAAAAGTAATACATCAAAAATAATTACACAGAACCCATGTTTTCAACGTTTTCTTTAAATCTCTACACGTTCCGTTTCTTCACTTGGTTGGCTATTTCTGGTTAGTTTGCCGATTAACGCCAATTTCGCGCATGTCGTCGTGAGGACAAGCACAAAAAGTAGCTATGCGGGGAAAATTACAAGATTTCAAGCATTATTAATTAAAACTTTTGGATTTAGAAACACTCCGCCAAACGATTTCTGTTACATCTCTACATGCAAAAAATCGGCAATTTATACGGAACATGTTAGCGATAACTTTTTCTTTGTATCTTAATTTGTCTTTTGTTTTTCATCACTGTAAAATATAATTAATAGCCTTTTCTTTGATGTTTAGTTTGTAAAAATGTATAAAGGGATAAGTGAAATAGAGAACCTCAGTAGTAATGGATGTCACTATGGCACCCGCGATTTTTAAGCCTGAAAAGAACTTAGTTTTTTTTTCAGGATAAAATCGCGGGTGCCATAGATGACTATCCTGGTAGGCTTGAGTGACTAGCTGTGAATAACTTAGTTTATTTTAGGGCTATTTTGGTTGGATTTATGATTGTGATAGTTTCCTGGTCATATTCACTGGTTGGGCTGTGATTATGATAGTTTCCTGGGCTGTTGGGAAATAACTTAGTTATTTTTGAGGGGAATAAAGGTCCTGCTGTGGTGATATATAAAATAACTTAGTTAAATTCAGCTTTGAAAATAACTTAGTCATTTTAGGGGGTATATTATGTGGTGATATATGGTGTGTGTAATAGTCAAGGCTACTAAGTTCTATGCGTCTTTAGAGTCTCTTGGTCAATCAAGACCTCATCTCCTAGAGGCATCACTCTGTAGCGTTAACTAGTGTATAGCTAGCCGTCCCAAGCTTACTACTACTGATTTTTTAATGAAAAGAACAACAAAGACTGGTGAACATTTCTATAACTTTATTGCCCCGCTAACTATAACTGATTACAATGACAGAGGATTAGGGCCGTCCCTCTGTTCATTGTTTACAATAATTTCCCTTAACATATTTACAACATATTATACTTAGGATACTTCTTTGAAAGGTGATGTGAATAATTATGACATTTACAAGTCTGTATTCTGTGTTTGAATAAAAAGTCAGGAGGAGCCATGCGTCTCATTCCATTCTTGGATAGGATGACTCTGGCATAGTTATAGATGAACCACATCTCGATATCTCTGTCATTCTGGTATAAATCATCTCCAGTTCCATATAGTTCTTGATGAATGGCTGTGTTTAGATCTAGTCCTTTGTTGAGCTGGTGAATGATGTAGATACACCAAATTCCACATACTTTGCTCCATGGACTCTGTAAACATTCTTTGTTATGGATCCATCTTGTAGAGTTTCTTTCAATAAATGGTAGAACATATTGCTCATCTGGTGGTCTTCCATATGAATCGAAGTAGATAACTTGATCTCTTCTGAAGTAGATAGCCACCCAATGTTCTCCTGGATCTGTGGATATATCTGTATTTACAATGTAAGCCTTCATATCCAGTGGTTTCTTCTCTGGTAGTAAATCCTTGGCACATACTTCTCCTTTCACAGGTATATTGTTTATGACTTTGATTAGTTCAACAGTGTTCATTTTTATTCTGTTTCTGGGTTCTCGTTTTCTTCAGTTTCCTTTTCTTCATAGGATTCTATGAGTTTCTTGGCCCAGTACGTCTTCCACTGTTCTGTTAAGTCACTTTGATTTTTCTTGAAGTACTGCCAGTTTTTATAGGCTTCTTGGTTTTCTTCTGGCGTCAGATGATTGATCCCTGTTGTAAAGTCCATAGGGTGTCGCAAACTGTCGCCATACAGATAGTTCCAGATTCTATCGTCAAAGTCTTTCATCACATCGTAGATGTTTAGGCCCTCTAAGGCTGGATCATGACATCCATAATCTTCAATCCATTCTCTTGGAGAAGTCCATAGACAGATATCGTGGTATTTCTGACTTGGGTGGTTCATTTTGCATCCATGACATTCATGCTTCGCACAGTCTCCAACTGCCATCTTTAGACAAGTCAATATGGCTTGTTTTAGAAGAGTCTTCATAAGACAATCAATATCCTCATTGTCTTCTACTTCTTTCTGTAAGGTACTCTTCTCATTTGATGGCTGGACTGTTGCACTGTATGCATCTGTTTGATACATCAAGTCCTGTTCAATGAAGTATCCTGCATTCATCTTTAGTAATCTGTGGTAACTGCTCTAAGTCCGTTGATTTCTATCAGGTTGTCAAACTCTGCATACACAAGCACGTTGATCGTCTTGTCAAGTGATGTTGCAAACTGAAGCTCCAATCTGAGGTTCCCAGTTTTTATAGGGTGCAAATGAGACTGGTCGGCTGCTTGATCTGGTGTCAAATCATATCCCCAAAAGCAGTAACCTCCTTTGTAATCTTCATAATCAATGTTGCAATTTTGGACCTGATTCTGACTTGCTAATGCTTGGTAAACAGATAGGAAAGACCTGAGATACTGATCATTTCCAAATCTAGGTTCAAATGGTTTTCCATAGACACTATGTCCATCACAAGTGACATCCATTTTACTTAGATTGAAATGTTGGAAAAAGAAAGGATTAGTTTCCAAAGTCCCATTAAATGCATCATTTAATACTAAGCCAATAAAAACTCGTTTTGGAAGTTGACCAGTGAGAAGATGGTCTTCAATTTTAGATCTTGTGCCACTACTGATTGTAAAAGTTTTGACTTCAACTCTTCTGATTGGAAATTTAGCATTATGATGAGCAATAGTTTGATTCAGTTCATTGCTAATGGCTGGTAGAAGCTGTACATTTCGTACTCTCAAGATAGCGGTATCAATTTTGATTTTTGCAGGAGAATTATCACTCATCAAACAAAACTGAGGAGATGATCGATTGAGTCTTAGTTTGAATTCTAAGCCATTAGGTAAACATTTTTCCTGCATAGCAAGATCCAAATGTAATTTACCCTGAAGCTCCACTGATTTGCTTTTTGCTACGCGTTTGCCACGATCAGTGATAGATGCATTTGTTATATCTTCAAAAGCTCCTGCTTCATCCTCAGACCAAAATTCTGCTGCTTTCAGTTGATTATCTTTGACATCAGAACCATAAGAAAACAAATTTTCAAGGTATGCTCTGTATGGATACGTGTCTGAATTATTCGTGATCAATTTATTGTTGATATACAAATCGATGCCACTGAACATACTGTGAAAAAAGTTGTTAATTGGAAATACTTTTGCACCAGTTTCAAGATCTTCACCCGTTTGCTGTAAGATTCTGAATTTGATATACAGATAGGCTTGAGACAAATCAGTGTAAAACTCGGTGTGAGGTGGAATTAGAAATTCAATGGGTGCATGATGACTATCAAGAGAAGCGATGGGATGATAATCATTCCACTGAGTGCCTTGCATGGTAGTCATGGTGGGTGGAATGGATTCTATATCCAATTCCGTTTTAGTGCAATCGCAAGAACCTTGTTGAATCATTTTTCGTCAAATATATCTTTTTCAAATACCAGACGTTTAATTGGATTAAACTTTTTTGCTCTGCTTTTAAAACCCCTCTTAACAGTTCGGTGTCTAGATTGAGACTGAGGCTTTTTGCGTTTTTGAGTTTGATTTATAGCCAACTGATTTATAGTAGACTGACCAAAAGATTTCAAAGCTGTTTTTCCTCTTTGTTTTAAAACTTTTTTTACATTTTCACCACCCACAATGTCTTTTAGAGCTTGAGCCCCTTGATCTTTAGCTACTTTTTTCACGCTTTTTAAACTTGCTTTTGCGACAGGTTTTAAAATTGGAATCACTGTTCTCAATGCAGCTTTAAAAATGGATCCTAAACCATTGCCATATTGTCTTGAAACGCCTCTGTACACGGGAAAGTCTCCTTTCCCAGATTGAAGAGACATAATGCTTCTCGATTGTTTCAACATTATTCTTTCTGTCGAAAATGTAGTTTCACTAACGTTTTCCCAGAGATAAATGGCACATTTTCACCTGTATCACCTTTTATACTTATGTGCACCTGATCTATGAAAGATTTTGCCACTGGAACATAGTGTACATTGACAAATTCTTGATGTAAATGATTGTTTTCTCTTTTACTTTCAAATGGCAATACTCTCAAAATAGGTGCAGTAACATCACCAATAAATGTATAGCTTGCTAAATCAGAGTAAATGTAAAGTTGGTGAATTTTTGTATTCAAATCCACACCATATCTGAAAATGTATTTTTCATTTCCTAATGGTTTATCAAAATAATTTCTATCTACACCTAATATTTCTGCAATTGCCTTTGGAAAAATAATTTGGACTTTTGTAGGATCTTGAACATCAAGTTTGACTCGAGCACTGTTTTCACCATAAGTGATTGAAATGGTAGCATTGCTATTTTTTAGTGTCAGTCCATATCGAAAATTGATACTTTTTTGAATTTCTTCAACCAAATGGCGTGGAGAAGCATAATAACCATTTTGGATATAGATTTTTTGGTCTACATATGATACATACTTTGTACAGTTATCAATGTTTTCACACATTTTTCTATCAGTAAATCTTAAAATCACATAATTGTTTTCCTTAGTGATATTATTTACTTCAGTTGGAGTTATGACTTCTACCAAACCTACTTCCCAATTATCTTTTTCAATTTGTATGGAATGATCTTATTTCACTTTAAAGTCACATTGTGAATTTTTTGAAAATGTACTGAGTGAACTATCACTCAAGAGTGTCAAATAAAAGTTATTCATGGTTTGAGTTTGGGCGAATCTGTTTCGTCAGCAGAAATTGGATTAGTTTGTTTTCTAAATTTTAAACCTGGGGATGGCAGTATGTAACCGATAGAACTACTGAGTAAAATTAGCCACAATTCTTTATTTGGACTTCTCAGACTGATTTGAACTAATGATGTGATAATGATCATGTAAACAACAATGATCTGAGCAAAAAAAGTGAACCGATTTTTAACAATTCGATCACGACCTTCTGCAGATTGTACTGAAGCAGTGTCACCACGTACAAATGATCCTCTGAGATCCATTTTCATGCTTTTATACAAGATCAGATTCTAAAATCCAACTGTCAAATTTTGAAGGATACCCTTTCCAGTGAACTTTAATTTCTTTCACCCACTTTTTTCCTATTTTACGTTTTCTGTGATCTAAAACAGAATCAATTTCGTAAATTTGCTCTTTCTGTACACGTTGTAACTCGTGGGAATAAAAGGTACCTTTGACCACTTCACCCTCAAGATCTTTTATTTTATAGGTGATAGGAGTTTGAGTTTTGACCACTGCTAAAATTTGAAATAATTCTTGTGTCCAGTTTGGTAAATAACCTTTATCAAATGTGCGTTTTGTTTTATTGATACGCACAAAATCACCCACTTTGAATTTTGGTTTGACTTTTTTAGAATTCGATTTGCCATACAAGTTTTCTGACACCTGTGGCTCATTTTTAAGAGTCACAGACACAGGTGCACATTTAATACTTCGATGATAAGCATGATTGTAACCATGTACTAATTTGGGAAGAATGTCTACATATCGCAAAGTGCGATGATGAGTAAAATATTTCCACATGCGAGTTTTCAAAGTTCTTTGAAAACGTTCGACAATACTGGCTTTGGTTTCAGGATTTTCAGTAGTGAAGAAATGAATCTTCTTAGTTTTCAAGAAATTTTGAAATTCTTTATTTTTGAATTCAGTTCCTTTATCTGTTTGCAAACTTTTTGGACTTCGTCCACTTTTTAACACAGATTTGAAAGCAATTACTAAAGTTTTTCCAGTTTTATCTTTAATAGGTACCACCCATGCATATTTTGAAAAGACATCTATGATGCAAAGTAAATATCTATGCTTGTCATTGGACTTTGATAATTTTGATGAGTCTGCCAAATCTGCTTGCCACTGAGTATCAATTCCAGCCACTACTGTTTTGCGCCGCAAAAACTTTTTATGAATAGGTTTATGTAAAGTATAAGTTTGTTGTTTTCTTAACCAGTCTCTAACATCTTGAAGTTTAACTTTTTTGGATGATTGTTTAGCAAGTTTGTACAAAGCTTGTTCACCTGCATACGCAGCAGGACTTTTAGGATTGTAATACAACTGTTCAAGCTTCATTGTAACTGACCCATGGAGAAGAAAATTCTTCTTTTATACGTTTTTTGGTGGCAGATAAAAGTGTCGGAGAGGAAAAATGGTCTTTGATACGTTTTCTGACACTCAAACTCTTTGCAGACCTGACAGAAACAGGAATACGACTTGCTGTTTTTCTGATGGTGCGTTTTTGTTTGGGAGTGATATAATCCGTTTCAGGAGTTTCTGGAGCACGATGCATCCAGTCCCACCTTTCCCTATTTCCAATGACATCTTGGGGAATATTCATGTCTCTTAAACCTTCTGCAAAAGCTTGCCAACCTGTAGGTTCACTGCCTTTACGATGTCTAATGACATCATTGACCAAATCAATAATATTGGACCCTGGAATAGATTTGCCATAAAGTTTAACTGTACCATCATCTTCCCAGGACACATTTGGGTTAGTTTTTAGAAGTGAAACTAAAAGCTGAGCTTTACGTTTCATGGAAGAAGGCACACTATCTATGACCAATTGATTCATTTTGGAAGAACTAGGGTCAGATTGGGGAAAAAGAGATGTTTCTTTTAAAGCTTTTTGATGAGCTGTTTTAAATTTGTGCAAGGTCTGGCCATACAATTGAGATTTTTCAGCTTCAGACAAATCTTCATTGGCCATGACAGAAGATAAGTCTCTTTGAAGACTAGCTGTGGCAGATACATTAGGATCAGGAGGCAGTCTGGGTTTTTGAATTTGTTCCTCTTTCCAGCGTTTCATGTCTTCCCAAAGTTTAAATGGCACAATAGCCATTTTACGACCATCCATATTTTTTTATTTTTTGATAATTTCACCCAAGACAGAACCTATGATAGGAGCAATTAATGGTTTTAACAATAATCCTAACAAGGCTCCACCTTTCTGATTAATAATTTTCTTTTTTGTGTCAAGTGGAACTTGCTTAGAACTCAGTAAACGTATATGTTGCTTTCTAGCTCGTAACTGATTCTTTTGAGCATTTGTCAGACGTACATTGCCTTTTATAAGATTGATGCAACATTCCCCTACACAATCAATGACTTCTTTTGGAGATTCTTGAATCATTTTCTTACGACATTTATTGGATAAATGAGTCAATCCTTCTAAAAATGTACCATAAGTTTTAATCAGAGATTTTTTTCTCATTTTATTTTGCAATTTTCTACGACGTGTTGTTGTTACAGCCATGATTATGAGTGTGTTCAACACTTTGATGTACAGTCCTTTTATAGTTTTTTTAAAAATGAAGTCTTCGACGTTCAGAATGAGGTGGCGATGGATATTTGTTTGGATTTAACATGTGCATGGTAGCACCAAATCCATGTCTTTTTAACAAATCTTGTGCTCTCAAAGGAGTAAATCTTGCTAAATCTATGGACGATCGTCTTGCATTTGTGTTTGGAGAATCAAGACCTAAATTTTGCCATGAAGCAGGACTTTTACTTTTACGTTTTGTTACAAAACGATCATCAACCTTTCTTTTTTTCTGTTTTCTAGGTTTTTTCACTGATTTTTTCTTAGGTTTTTTAGTTTTCTTGTTAAATTTTCTCATCAACTTATTTCCATCCCATCGAATCAGATTTCGAATGATCACACCACCAAAGAATCCACCACCTCCAGGTTTTAAAATGATACTGCGCTTGACTTCAGGGTCAACAATTGCACTTGCTAATTTTCTAACATCATCCTGATGTCTATCCATAAATTTTTGAGTTTGTTTAGATAATTTCATCTTACCCTGAACAATTTTTCGAGCTGCCAAAGAAAACCATTTGACCATTTCAATTAAACCAGCATTTAAGAGTGATTTTCTTTTATGACTATCATGTTCTCTGCTTAAATTATACAGAACACGTATCAGATTAGCTGATGTTCGTTGAGCCATTTTGACACAAATGATGGATTTAAACTCAAACACACCTTTTTATACTCCTGGAAAATAGACAACAGGTCCTTGTTGATCTGATTTTGTAAACCAGTTTTGAAAAATTTGTGTTCTGAATCTGAGATAATCAGGTGTGTTTGGTTTCAAATCGACCAATAAGTATCTGTGAGGTATAGATGTGGCATCGTTAAACGCATGAATCATATGGGGAGCTTGAAGTTGATTGGCCAATACTTTAATTTGCATCTTATCTCTTGGACTTTGAAATAAAACTATATAATGAGCATTCAAACTGATGGTGCGAGAAGATTTACTTTGTTGAAATAAATTTTGTGTGATGTACACCACACTTGCGTTTCTATGATGTCCTTTTCTTGTAAACCATAACTTAATTTTTTCTTCATCTTTATCTCCTAACATGTCATCAAAAATCACCAAGTGCGTTGCACTGGGATCGGTGACAATCTCATCTTCATCATCCGGAATACCTTGAATAAATTTGATATTTGACCCTTCACGTTCTTGTAAGATATTATAAGATTTTTGCCATTCCTTGTAACATCAAACAATATGTTGGGGTAAAATATCAAATAAATCTTCTTTAAACTCAATCATCTTTTTAACAAATTCAGTTTTACCCGATCCACTTGGACCAGAAATAAAAATATTAGAAGGGTGTTTAAAAAACAAACTTCCAATATCTTGATTTGAGTCCAACTGGTGTGTAGAAAGAGCCATGGTTAACTGTGAAAAAATAACAAAGACAACTTTATTTATACTCAAATTTTAATAAACATGAACCAACAGTTTAATACATAATTAAAAAACAGTTTAATACATAAAAACACCTGTACATGTTTATCAGACACAGTTCAATTCATGACTATCAGAAATAATACATGATCATCAGAACTACTCTATCTATGCCATATACCCATAAGGAACAGTATATCCATCTCCAACAATGACACGTTTAGTATAAGTGAACCGATACGTCTTGGATTGCAATTCAGTGGTCACAGTCTTGTCTTTGTGTTTTCTGATCCTATTGTAGTTGACAGTTTCTCTGAAGTCTTTCCTATCTCCCTTCATCAAGTTCAGCATCCTATCAAAGTGAATGACTTGAGATTTATTGTAATCTAGAGTGAGTCCTTTCACTTTGCAAGTAGATCTTCGATTTCCATCCTTGTCCACAAATTCATAGCCATAGTTCTTCGGTCCCATTCCAACAAATTTTACAATTCTAGCATTGGGCACTTCATCTGTCCATTCTCCAAGTCTGTTGTTGACAATAGCAGGATTCCATAAATGGGGTTTGTGATGATAGATGATAGAGTCTGTATCAAAGTAGAGTACACGTTCATTCAGCTTTTCCAAGATTCCATAGAGCTTCAATCTGGCTTGAGCAGTGACAAAGGCTGCAACAATCACATTACTGCAAGAGTGAGCCTCCACATTGGGTTCTGTATCCTCCTAGTTGACCAGTAGAAGATTTTCTCTGCAAATGTCCACATTCTTGACAATCTTGTTTGGATTCGTCACCATATCAAAGAACTTGGCAGGTTCTGAGAAATATTCTGTCTTGGCCATATTCTCTCGCTGTGCCAATTTTCCCCAGAGACTGTTTAACATGATCTTGGCAATAGCTCTCATTCCTTTATTCTTCTCCACATTCTCCAACCTGATTCCTTCGGCTTCAAAGTAGTCTTGCTTGAACTTGATCTTATCTTGCTCTGTCTTGCACCAATCAGGATACCCACTTGATTCTTGCTTGATTCTCAGAAAAGTATCAATATAGCCAGCAAAGATCCCTCCTTCTCCAGATTCTCTGTCATATTGAGTCGCCTCTGAGAAATGCCAGACTTCTATGTTTTGTTGTACGTTACTTTATGTCCATTTTAGTATTGCAATCATCTTGATGGGGAAGAGAGAGCTGATTGCTTTGCTTAATTTGTCTTCCTGGTGTCTCGTGATGGTTGAGCGGCTCTTCCTCACGGTGCCACGGGGTTGTCTGCAGTTTGTGATTGTGGTATTTCCTGATCATACTCATTAACTATTTTTCATACACATCCAATAACTTGTACCCTCTGTCCAATGCAGCAAATAATTCGATAGTGACCCAGGTCCCTGTAAAACTTCTATCTTCTTCTCGTAAATGAGTACATCTCATATGAGGATCTGTCTTTTCAGCACAACTTCTACACAATGGAAACATCAATTTCTGACTGCATTTCTGTGGAAGTACAGGATGGTACAAATTGGTGGGTGGTAGCACTTTACACTTGATCAATCCACAGTACTGTCTGATGTTGTCTTTATCAATATTCTCTTGAGAATAGATGGTAGGATGTCCAAGTGGAAACTGTCCGTACTTGCAAATAGTTGGATAGAGTGAACACACATCTATGTACTTGATTTTTTCATTGGAGGATTCATCGATTTCCTGATAGAGTTTGGTCGAGTTAGTCCTTCCACCAAATAAAGCATCTCTTGGCCTCAAAGGGTCTAAGTTTGTAAATTCTGAGTCCACCAAAGATCTAAAGTCTGGATCTCCCTTGCATCTCTTGTCATAGTCACACTCCCAAAGTTCCACCACCTGATATCCTGCTTTTCGTAACTCTTCACTCTTGCCAATGGTCAAAATATACAACTGATGCATGGTCAAACACTGATGATGTTGAACTCTGTTTCTGTCTGGAAAATGAGTAGGGCATCCATGCCAGTAACATCCATGGAATTCAAATACTGTCCGAGATTTTTCATGGTAGCCATCCACATAATGTCCATTGATTCTTTGTTCACCACCATTCAATGCATGTTTGATTTCAATACCACGTTCCTTAGCTTCACTTTGAATCCATATTACAGCTTTGATAGAGTATTCTTTTGATTAGGATAACCTACAGGTGGGATGATGGCAATACTGTTTTCAGGCATATGATTCTTTCTCCATACCTTTGAACAAGCTTGAGCGATAGTGCAAGCTTCAGACAAAGGATCGAGTCCACTAATGTTGATCAATTCTCGTCTGAAACAAGCACATCCTTGTCTAAGAATATCCACATTACTACGACAGTATTCTTCCATCTCCCATTTGAAGTTAAATATAGCACCACTCTCAATTTTATCTTTATGCCAAGCTAAAAATACCTCACGATCCTTGACAGACATCTGACCACGATTGTACATGTCCACTGGAAAGTAAGGTCCCACATACTTTTGGTTTGCCAGTGTATTTGCAAGATGAGGAAAGTAACCTTTCTCCATCTCTGTCAAGCCAAATGTATCTGGGAAATTAGCCAGTCTCATATGCAAAAACTGATAAGAATCAAGGAATGTGACACGTCCTACTTTCATTCTAAGTATAGTATTTCCATTCATGATCACATCAGGTTTCACTGTACCATATTCTAAGATATAGTGTAAGATGAACTGACCATCGTATCCTCCAAAATTATGTGCAATACATGTCACTCCTTTATTCTCATCTCCTAAAACCCAATTGCAAAATTGTGGTAAAGTATCTATGCCTTCAAAGATAAATTCTCTCAGACCTGTTTGTGTCGAACAAGTCGGACAAAATGTATCTATGGGCAAATCCATGCAATCATCACAAGCTTTATGAGCAACACAGAAATTCACTTGATGTGTACCAGTTTCTTGATTTGACTCGAAATCAAAGAAGATGAAACGAGATTTCTTAGGTTGAGAAACCTCTTCTTCTCCTTCATTTTCAGTCATCTCAGATTTACATTCATAACTTTGAATATAGCATTGATGATTGGGCCCAACAATCTCTTTACAATTCCTACATTTCCTCTGTCCTGGACACACATGATTTTTCTTATTGCCCACAATCCTTAGATTACATTTCCCACAATTATACACAAGTTGACAAATAGATTTATGCTGCTTAGATTTCACTGCCTTATGCTTTGCAAAACAGTCTCTACTACGAAATGTTCTTTTACAGTCCATACAACGCGTTTTTTGTCCAGGAATACAAGGAATGTCACTATAGCAACCATCACATCCATCAGCACATCTATGGGCTCCCCTGTTTGTATATCCAACATCACAATACTCGCAGTAATATATACATCCAAGAAATCCTGTCACCTTTGTAATCGCATCATAGTGATCAACTCCTTCTCAGGTTTCTTCTTGAATTGTAGTGGAAATACCAGTCCATCTTTAGGATACTGAGAATGGACTTTGATCAAGTACTTGGGAGCAAGTACAGATTGGATCTTCTTGTATTCCTCAATACCACAAGACATAGTATGAGGAATCTTCGCTTGATCCAATAACTTCATGGCTTCTCTGGTCTGCATAGATTTGCTGGATTGTCTCATAAGATGCCAATTCTTCTTCCAAGTTTCTGATTCTTCTTTGTCCGCATTGCATTTCGCCACCACCACAGCTCTCGCCATACACATTACATCTTTGGTATTGTTGATCTGGATAATACTTCTTTTGTTGATACTCATATTTTCTGACTCAAAATAAAGTCCAGCATGTAATGGTTTACGTCCGCTGCCTACTGGAAGTCTCACCACTGTGACTTGAATAGTCATCTGTCCATCATTGATGCGAAAATTCTCATTGGACTGGAGCACTTTCATAATCTCTTCTAACACAGCTTCTCCAGTCATTGCTGAGACATCTCTCCATGTCACAAAGACACCAAGTTTCAATCCAGGATGAAGAATAGTCATCCGCATCTTATCATTGGATTCCATCTGGCATCTTTCTTTGATGTCTTCAACCAGCTGATCAAACAATCTTGATATGAACTGATATGGCGAAACATTGTCAGGGAAAGTCTTGATGTTGAGTTGAAATTCTTTCCCTTGAGCTCGAAATAATCTCGATTTCTTCTCGTTGACTGCCTTGATAGTATAGTAAGAAGTCAAATCTTCATCATCTTTATCGTCTGAATACATAGTCCTAGCTCTTCTTTTCCTTGGTGGTGATTTAATATCATCTTCATCATCTGAGCTCTCTGTGTCTGAATAATCTACCAATTTCGGTTGAGGCTCTTTATCATCAGAAGTGGGTGGGGTATTATCTCTCTGTCGTTTAACCATCTTGACTGTTCGAAGTTCTGTAGTGAAATGAGGCTGCAATGGAAATGCGAGCTCAATTCATACTGGAAAAACCCAGATTTTTCTGCAATCATCAGTTGAAATTTCACAGTTGAGACTCAGTACCTGATTTTTTTCACATTGTGTCAGGCGAGACTACATATTATTTTTACTAGGTCTAAAGTGCAGGCGAGACTACATATTTTTAGCTAGGTCTAAAGTGCAGGCGAGACTACAATTTTTGAAAATTTGCAAGAAGTATCAGGCACTGTATAAACAGCACCATTACTCCCCCAGTACTATCCTAACCTCGGAATCCCTGGCGATTGAAACTGTCTCAAATACAAGTCAAATTCCTGCATGTCTCTATGGACCAGAGAATTTGAGGCGGAGCCACTCCAACCCAAAGGCTGGCGCCCTTAAACAGCCGAAGCTGCTCTACCTTTTTAAATGCATATTCAACAGTTTCTGAAGCACAAAGCTTCTCTACGGGCCTCTGCGGACGTAGAGAGTACCAGTGGTCAGTTATTTTTTGTTCACACTATATCTCTACTGACTTAATAAGCAATTATTTGCGATTCATATATATAGTTATCCTATCACAGAATAAGTTTGAAATGGTGCCTCAAATTTGCATACACCATCCCATAATAGTTATCATGCCTTTAAAGTATGTAAAATCGATAACTTGAATATAAGAGCTATCTTATGGTAAAAATTTGAAGTCAATCGGATAAAAAATACCCGAGATATTACAAATTTCACATATTTTTTACCGTTAAAATTTTCTTATTCAAGGGAGATAATTTATTGGCATGAAAAAGCAAGAGTCGGATTTCTAAAAAGTGAAATCATATTTTCCCAATAACTTGAGTTTGCCTGGACCGATTTTCAAAATTTTTGCACCCTATAAAAGCTTAGAATAATTGCTATCTTATCACATTAGAAATAATTCATCTGCAGGTAACACATAAAGAGAGCAAATCAGTTATGGCATATCAACTACCGACAGAAATACAACATATGATATGGACTTATTCGATGTACAATTCAGCTAAAGGGTTAGGATTCAGGAAGCAAATTCAAGAAGGATGGTTTAAACTTAGGTTGAGACGCTTGTCAAATGCTTTAGAGACTAAATCTCAGGACATCTATCACCAAGAACTAGGCCAACTACTTCTAAGCATGGACGAATTACTAAATCTTCCTGGCGAGATGCGCTTAAGATTTCATACGGAGATGCTCAAGATACATTACTCCAAATTTCACAGTATTGATAAAGCTGGTGTTTGGGTTGTAAGAATGAAGAATTTGACAGTGGATAAACTTTACTCTATTCGTACTCGTGACACAGATATCAAGTATTTTTTGAATGGAATTATCTATGACAGTAATAAGTTTTATGGATGTTTGTACTTAAAGGAAGAAACTCCTAAGCATCAGGTCCAATGGTTATTGTCTGCATGGAATACTCAAGATGTATCTTTATCTGTGGCATCTTTAACAGCTGCAGGGATTAACCACTTTATAACCAGTGAACTGATTAGGTATATAAACAGACCAGATTCATATAACGTTGCCATTGGACATTATACTCCAAGACAGATAGAACCACAAATTATTTTGAAGTTTCCAAGTCGTGAATCTGATTATCTGCTGAATAACTGAATATGTATACGATCACCAAAAGTCTACCCGTGTGCTTAGATCAAATTTTACATTTTGATGTCTACAAAATAACTTTAGACCACATCTTATCATTAGAACCATCCAGTGCCGAGTTTTTGAAAACGAGAGCAGGGATCAAGAACTGGTTAAACCGATTTGAGACATTTGATACATTCAGATTTTGGACTAAACGTAATGCTCGAGAGATGTTGAGAATCATTGATGATACTCCTGTCACCTATATGGATTGGTTAACTTATGTGGCAAACAGCGAAAGTGTGATTTCTCACATCGAAGCAGTATTGAAAGAAATTCAACAAGCCTCAGAAGAAGAAGATATGGATTATGAAGATCTCATTTCAAACATAGATACCTTGATCACGATATAAAAAGAATGATCAAGTCATTTTGATCATCATATCTCAGTTCAACATCATGGAAGAAGCAAGAGAGAAGAAATATTTGGAAATTCCACTTTCCAAGATATTGAAGTTCAGACCTTATAGAAGATTATTGTTCTGCATTTACATCTTATTTTCTCATGATGAGATCACTTTGGAAGAGATTCAACAGAAACTCAATAGTCCTGAAACTTTTGAAGATTTCAAGAGACTTTGGTGGATCAGTATCAGTTATTTGATGGAAAAAGAGACACTGATTACATTTGAGAATTGGAAAAGATGTGTCGCTGACAATCCTAGTGTGATCGAATTTCTCTACAATCATAGAAGAGACAAAACTATTTCTGGACTATAAATAGTTGGACACCAGTGAGAGAGGATCATTTCACTTCTGACTTTCAAAGAGTAAAGATGGCAAACAGTAGAGATCCAAGGATGGCTAAAGTCTATGATAAGAAGAGCATCTACTATCATTGTGTATCATTGAAGAAACTTTTATCTCAAGAGGAACAAGCTTTGATGCAACCATTAGAAGATAGTTTGAGACAACAAGACAAGTTGAGGCCACCTTATGGAGAATGTCACCATTGTCATGATACGGGGCATTGGATTGGAGATTGTCCAGAGGCTATGAAAATTAAGAGAACAACAGATCTCTACAGATAAGAAGAAGCCTGCATATGGACAATGCTTTATCTGTGGACTTGCAGATCATTGGGCTCCAAATTGTCCTAAGAGAGAAGAGGAGTTTACATCTCAACAGTCTTCTATATCTACAGAGAAGCAAAAGACTGAGTCTTCAGTATCTACAGCGAAGCCTTCAAGAAAACGAAAGGCTCCTGAAATAGATATATCTGATATCAGTCCTAAGAGAAGACGCTTGGACACTCGTTCAAAGAAGACAGCCATCCATACAAAGACAGGGAAGAAGCCATATTGTTTCATTTGTAAATCAGACTCTCACTCACCTCGATCCTGTACAGAGATGGTGGCGGAGAACTGGGATAAAGAGATTTCTCATGATGAACCAGACAGTGACTCTATAGTGCATATTCAATAAAGACTGGACTTTAAGGATTTATAGTGACGATCAGTTCTGTTTTTAAGATAGTGTAAGTTGTAAATAAAATTACGGTGTTGAAATTGTGTTTGTTTTTTATTTTGAGGTTATTCTTTAACGAAACTAATTTAGTAGCCCTGAAAAGGACTGTTTGTTTTAAAGTCTCCTAAGTAACAAAATATTTCTTACTTAGAAGATTTTAAAATAGGTCGTACAATGGCTACAGGTTTTCTGGAACCAATCCCTCTACGAGCAAGAAATTGCTCTAATCCCAACTTATTTTGCTGTCTCTCCACCTCTTTCCAATCTTTTCGCTGCAAAGCAGCACACAACTTGGTCAAGCTGAATTTTTCAAAGAACTTCATTTTTTTTTAAGAGAGACACAAAGTACGCTGGGTTATATAGTTGGATAAGTGGATTGACCTATATTCTACTCCTCCGCTAGAGAGAGCAACTTTAATCTGATTGGTCCATTTAAAGATCACGCCATAATCACCCCATTACTGTGAACATGGTTAGGAAATACTACAATCACACATATCTTAGGCATAGCCTTACATACAAAACTAAGTGCAACATATTAAGTTATTCTTTCTTGAAGAAATGGGTGGCCCTGAAAAGGGCCGGTTTGGTGGTTATATTACCACAAAGGCAAAAATTTAGGAGCAGGGGCATCTACTGGGGCGGCCACCACAGGCAGGGCATCGCACAGCCCACTGCTCTACAGTTATAGTTCTTTTCACTGGGATGTAGAAGGGTGGATGGTCTGCCTCCGCATCCCAATCCTCAGAAGGTTGAGGTGTGGGGGAAGAATTATCCCCCCAATCTTCCTCCTCGTCTCTGATAGTTTCCACCTTCACTTCCATTTTCGCATCATTAATCAAATTTTCTACCCTCCGACTCATCTCCAACATCTTTTGATGATTCTCAATCATTTGTAATAGAAATTCACCCGTATCCTTCACAGCATTCACTGTCTCCAGTAACCTCCTAGTAGCATCAACCATAGTCTTGCCCTGCTCCTCCAAATGCTCCAAACGCGAATCCAAATTGCAAGCCATTTTGTTGTTGTTGTGTAACACAAGAACAGAATGAAGAATTTGAGATTTAAAACGAGCTTTTATAGTTTTCAAAGGGATTGACCTACATTGAACTCCTACGCTAGAGAGAGCAACAATACACTGATTGGTCAGTTCATTTATTTTCACCCAATCAGAGTTGACTTGATTTCTTGAAACGCGGGAACTTTAAACTAGGTCAATCCGCTTGACAAGTATAAAAGGCTTGAACACACTACACTTTCACCATTCATAATCATGGAGCCATCACTGACAATAGATGATATGATCAACAATCCTGACCTTTTGCTATCAGCAGTGAATGAAACATTTGCTAGGGATACGACACAACAGTATTATACGCCGCAAACACCCTCAGCGTATATGCCTCAACCTGTTCAACAGATGCTGCAAAAACAACAGTCAAAGACTCAAGTCATTGAAGTCTTACTCAAAGAACTAAATGAGTTAAGATCTAGAGTGAAGAACTTAGAAGAATTGTCTCAGCAACGTGCACAGCAGCAACCTTTAGAGATGCCGTCCATCCAGATTCCCATTAGACTTGACATTACGACAAATGATCAAGATACCAGTCAAAACATAGGAGTTGGAAAAGCAACTAAGAAAATTAGAATTACTAAGAGGAAATGCTAAAAATCACCTAGACAATCAACAAACAGCCCTTTTCAGGGCTACCACTTCCCTAGAAAGAATACCACTAAACTTGCTAAATAATTACACTAGTTAACGCTACAGAGTGATGCCTCTAGGAGATGAGGTCTTGATTGACCAAGAGACTCTAAAGACGCATAGAACTTATTAGCCTTGACTATTACACACACCATATATCACCACATAATATACCCCCTAAAATGACTAAGTTATTTTCAAAGCTGAATTTAACTAAGTTATTTTATATATCACCACAGCAGGACCTTTATTCCCCTCAAAAATAACTAAGTTATTTCCCAACAGCCCAGGAAACTATCATAATCACAGCCCAACCAGTGAATATGACCAGGAAACTATCACAATCATAAATCCAACCAAAATAGCCCTAAAATAAACTAAGTTATTCACAGCTAGTCACTCAAGCCTACCAGGATAGTCATCTATGGCACCCGCGATTTTATCCTGAAAAAAAAACTAAGTTCTTTTCAGGCTTAAAAATCGCGGGTGCCATAGTGACATCCATTACTACTAACCTCCAATAGAGAGGACCCCTACGTTTTTAAAATTAACACCAACATCTGACGCGACGTCTCTGTGTTATTCCTGATTTTTTTTCAAAATAGATGATAATGAAAAAGACTAACCGACGACAAAAAGCATACAAACTTACCCAGCAGACAAAGAGTTCCAATAAGATGAAAAAGACAAAGAAGATTAGTGTAAATTGTTAAAAGAGTATGTATTAGAAAATATTAATATGGACAGGAAAGTCAGACGTTTGCATTTAATGTGCCTCGTCTCAAGAAATGCGAACAACGAAGACGCAGACCAACCTGTGCAACCGCACATGTTGATCAGCGCCTTTGCTATTCGCTTATCATAAAGTTTAATATTCAAAATTTGCTTTATGCAAAATTTCAATATTCTACCCGGTCTAAGTAGCTCATCAGACTAGTTTGAATATTACTTGGTCGGAAATCACTCATGTCGGTGCCCAGTTTTAATTGAAACGTGTTGCCTTTGACAGATTACAGTGAGATAAAGTAAAAGACAACTAGACATAATTTTCGTTATCCTTATGCTTTGTTAAAATTCTTATTCTGGCTCAGAGCATCAAAGTGAAATGAATTCCCTGCGGCGACTGATTCAGGCGTTTTGTACGACTGACATTAGTTTTGTGATAATAATATGAATCTTTGTACTAAGCGGGTACTTTGCGTTTGGCAAAAAGTGAAAACCCAGATTGCTGCATTTCATCAGGGTCTGCAATAATTGCTAAGATCAAACATACGGGACGTTCACACTGGGTAGGCGGCAATCGAAAACGCTATCAACAATCGACGAACGCGGATAAACGATAGAAACAGTGTTTTCGATTGCCATTTGTCGCCAGTGTGGCGACAAATGGCAATCGAAAACACTGTTTCTATCGATTTTTGATCTCCGTTTCTCGATAGTATTGGCGTTTTCGATTGCCGCCTACCCAGTGTGGTGTTAGTCTTATGAAATTATAAAAGCAGAATTCCTGTGCAAACAAATGTTTTACCTCAATATCTCACAATTATTCGGATATGTATTTTTTTATTAGTTTCCATCCACATATTCTTCGTCCTTTTTAATGATTTTTGATAGAACCCTAAGAATAATTCAATTATATAGTAAAACAGGCTTTTGAAGATCTGTCAATTGGTAGATATTCAGTCATTGTTATTGCAATGTTCAATACAGTTTCCCTGTGCAACAGGGACAGTACGCACAGTCCAATTGCAAAAATACTGATATATTCTTATACAATTAAAATAATTTTGTTGTAGCCTTGTTAATTTTTCCTGGTTCTACCGTTTACACTTTTTTTGTAAACTTTCCACGCATTACGGGGGTATTGTAACAATCTTCAGGGACAGAAATACATTTTAATTTATGTTAGAAAATTCTACCCAATGCCCCTTAAAGTACACAATGGGCAGTCCCATACTTATCCTATCAATATGTAAGGGAAAATCCATCAGAATACAACGGTTAAATGTAAAAGTAGATTAAATATACAAGTAGGCTTAGAAAAAGGACCTTGCATTTTGATTTTTTTTCAATGAAATGTTCCTCCCATGTGAGGTGTCCACCTTCAGGAGCCGAAAAGTGGTAAACATAGCAGTCACTGGGGCAGTCTCATTCTTGTTTGTTGATTGAACTAGGTCAAATCTGTAACTCCGTGGCAGCCCCATTGGGATTTAATAGTTATGAGGACATAGCTTACCTAAAAGCTATACTGTAGGTCTATGGAAAACATTACAGATCCAGGCCCCTTGTGGAGTGTGTTGGGGGAAAGCACGATAACATAATATATCTAAAATAAGCGATGAGCATGCTCAGTAACAGAGACACCCCGACGGTTCATTTGACTGACGCCTTGATTGCACTGCACGTGACCGTTTTACAGGATGGGTGGGGTGCATCGTGATTTTTTTTTCTCTCAATGAATAGATTTTTTATCATGAGTGACCTACATTGTAGTTAGTGTTTCCGTTGATTATGATAAATATTTCTACAAATAAGCCAAGGATTTTCCCTAAAAGTTAAAATGAAGAGGTCAAATCTATCTCTATAATTGTAGGGCAGATATATAGATAATACGAAACTCTGGTTTTTGTACATAGCTCAATATTTACAGTTTCTAAAACCAATTATATTCACTAAGCAAAGTAGATGCTGCTGAATATTTCATCTTACTATACATTTTTATCATTGAAACATGCATTGACCTTTTACCTCATAGAGACGCCTTTTAACACGTTTGCAAACAGACAGTCCCAGATCAGACATCTCTTGTAAGAGCTGCTTGATCAGGGTCTACTCTGTTTGCTTATGGAAAAACGATTATGATTTCTTTGTTCTATGTACAAACGTGAAAGTTTATTTATATAATTATTCATAGTGGGTGGAGCTTAGCATGAATATTCATGAAGGAAAGGATTAAAGCAAACCAGGCAGCCACCTGAGCAGAACTATTTCTGTTCAAAAATGAAAAATGAGAGTCATTAATATTTCTAAAGTGTGCCCCCTTGCCTCACCCCTAGACCCAGTACATCATATGGTCCATTTACACAATATAATAAATTTGAGCCGTGACATGAGATTTCCGACAAAGTGGTATGTGCTAGTCGCTCGAGTATTCTAGGACTATTAAGCTACTGACCGAACATCATTTGGAGTTTCTAAGATTAAAATGAGGCTTCACAGGCTCATCTGAATCTACATGTATCATTATTTCATATTTTTGGAAATCACGTGTCACGCTCACTGATTATGTAAGTGGGAAGCTGGGTCAAGGGGGGCAGACTTTAAAATAAGAACACTCTTCAGTGACAACAACATATCATTATTTTATAATAACGACCTGTGACCCCTTAAAATACAAAATGAAGAATCCCATACTTTGTTTTTGTTTGATTGGATTCTTTACGTCCCATCAACAATCTTTCAGTTAAACAGGGACGGGTCTTCCGGGGTTGAACCAGTACTAAGCTATGATAAAATCCCATACTGATCGTTTCCATATTTATTGGATGAGAGGCGAAACGGTCATGTAAACATTTTAGAACCTTTTGCTAGTACACTGAGACTTGCTTAGTCATGCAGCCTACACAAATTTTAATCACAGCTTAATCAAATGTGAAAGATTGAAAGTTATCATTTTATTCGCAGACATGTCAAGTGGTCGTTGGTATGAGAGATGGATTGCCTTGTTGTGTGCATTCTGCAATTATGTACTCGTCAATGGAGTACTTTACTCGTTCGGCATGCTGTATGTGGAGTTACTCGACCAGTTCGGGGAGGATAAAGACGTGACTGCGTGGATCGGCAGTATTCAGTTAGGTGTGGTCAATTTTGGCGGTAAGTGGCTATATTTTGGCTTTGTCGTGTGGAACCTGTTCTTCGATGCTTGCTACCAGATAAGGCTTAAACTAAGCTACAGAGACTAGCTTGAATCGTAAAATATTGCCTATAGAAAGGCCAGTTAGATATTTGAGCCGTGACATGAGATTTCCAACAATGTGGTATGTGCGACCAGCAAAGGTTCAGATCAGCCTGCGCCTACGCGCAGTCTGATCAGAGCCTTTGCTAGTCGCTTGAATATTCTATGAATGTTAAGCTACTAACTGAACAGCGTTTGGATCTTTCTAAGCTTAAAAGGAGGCTGCACAGGCTCATCTGAGTCTACACTTGTCAAAATAACACATTGTTGAACGGCTCATTTTACATTCCAGAGAGGGGAGCGCAGTGACTCTGTGGTAGAGTGCTTGATTCGAGCTCGAGGGGTTGCGGGTTTGAGCCTTACCGGCGTCGCTGTGTGTCTTTGAGCAAGACATTCTAATCGTTGCTTAGTACTGATTCAACCGTGAAAGACCCTTCCCGACATAACTTTACAATCGTTGACTGGGGTGTCAAATCAAACAAACATTCCGGAGAGCGAATAACAAACGCGCTGATCAGACTTAGTCGATGCTTTGGAACATGTTCGTTATGGTGTTTGAGCTATTTACTCAGTGACATACACCCCTCTAAACTTCAACACCCAGTGTATGTTTAAGACCTTTATGTGGTTGTTATTGCAAACGAACAATAATTCATAATGCTACTAAACATCCTTCCGAGTACTTTATACTACTCTCTTTCACACGGATTTGCCCTTCTGTAACATTTCATTGAAATGATAGAACATAGCTCCAGAAAGCAGATGTTAAACTTTAGAGTATTTGAAAAAATGCAGTATGAAATGCAATTTATGTACCCATAAAAGTGGCTCAGGTTTGTGGTTTAACAGATGTTTATAATTTCAAATTGACATGCAAAACATATATGCATATCATGAACAATTTGTAACGTATTGATGTTTACGTACGCTCAGTATGAGTTAAATAATGTTGAAAGGTAAAGTAACATAGGGACCAAAGTATTCGTAATGGGCTGTAAGGCTGTAGTTTTTTGATCATTATTCAAACAGACATTTAAAATAATGAATTGGTTCTCTCTTTCAAAGATTTTATAAAATATAATGTAAGCTAAAATCACATGCGTGACCTTTATATTAATATGTGTAGCCCTCCACTGGCCGTTCAAAGGCGGTGCTTCCTTTGTGGATCATTTATGTTATTTCTGTCTTGTTTTGTTATGCTTACATGCACGTATATTTGTTGTTGCCTTGTGGTCACCTGCTGGGAAAGGGCTGACCTATTGGATCCGTTTGTGGCGTTGTCACTTTCCCATTGGTATCCTGGGTCAGGTGTGGCGCTTGATTGTATCGAATCCTGATCTTTGCCCTCATTCTTACTTTTACATGTCAAAGTTAGAACCCAAGTTTAACATTTCAATTCTTTGCTTGGGTACAGAATGCATTATAAAAGATAATGATCTGTGTTTTCAATACTGCCACGTTAGCAAAGAGGCGAGTCAGTCAAACGGATGTGCAATATTGTGTTTGTTGCTCACCAAGATGATAGAATTTTCGTATGAAAGAATTGGGCTAATTTAGCTGATATTTGAAAGAAACTATAGTCGACAAGTGTCGATTCTCTTCTGGAAGGGTGCTTCATTCTCTTATACAGTGTGTACAAAAAAGAAACGCTAGCTGAACATAATGTTGTGTAACTTGAGCATTTTCAAAGATAAGCATTTTAAACTTGCAGGATACTTCGATTGAACTGTCTCTTAATAGTAAGTTCAATTCCAGATTTTTTCATGCATGGTAACATCATGTTTTTTGTTGGCTTTCAAGGTTACCCATTAATCAATAAGTCACAACCACAGCATATAATGAGAACGTTTGTATTCTTTGATGTACAGACTTCCTAGGGTCACAGACATTTGAACGATATTTAATCATTTTCCCATTGTTCCTCTGATATCCAACTAAAGTTTGGAGGCACAATGTTTGAATTTTCGCCAAGAACATCGTAAAAGAGATAGCTAAAGAACGGTCAATCTGGCATACTGACAAAAGTATTGCCTTAAAATACGAATTTGTCAGTTATGTCAGGAGGACCACTCTTTGGCTATGTTCTTTTCAATACTTTTTGTCAAACTTGATTAATCTAACAGTATGACACGCAAACTATATCAGGATACCATAGGAACAAGTGGAAACTGATAAAATATATTTCCCAGTGTGTAAAGGCATATTTGTGTCTGTAAATCAAAGGATGCATGAAGTTTTCATTACATGTTGTGATTGTGACTTTTAGATTCATGGGTACCCCTGATAGCAGATAGAAAATATGATGATCCAGAGTCTAAAAATATGGAACTTGATCTGCTGATAAGTGACCAATTAATCTAAGTATCTAATCCTGAAAGTTTGAACTGCTCATCTTTGAAATGGCTCTAGTTATCAAGTAATATGTGCAGTTTGCGTTTCTTTTTGTACACACTGTAGTTGAATGTAAGGAGGTGAAGTACTGACTTGTTCTTGCGTGAACAGTCCTAATATCATTTGTGTTTCTGAGATTATAACAGGATAACTGTTGAATGTATGAGAGAACTGTAAAGTAATGTGGGGTCAGGTTATCATAATCACAAACATCTCGCTCTTTGCTTCGGTAATGATGGAATAAGGTACATACATAAAAGTTATATAGAGGATCTTACATGAGTGCTCATATTTTATTGAATTATTAAACAAGTTTAGGCAAAGAGATAAAATGCGAGGCTTGCCTCGCATTGTATCCCTTTTACTCAACTCGTTTAATAAATTCAGTAATACGGGAGCTCAAATGTTAGATTCTATTTATCATATGACATTAAGATTACTTTGAAATCTTATTTCTGGCGTAAAAAATCAGTATGTTCACACCGTTGTCATGGACGTCATTACATACATGTAACGTTACCCGAAAATCTGTAAGCCACTATTGGTTTATCGGTTTTAATGCATGGCGTTATTTCACTCCGAAACACGACGGCATATTATAAATCAAAGACAAAGCATGGCACAGAATAAAAAAATGGAAAAATTTAAGTTAAATTTCAACAAGATCGAAAATCGTTAGAACTATTTTACATCTCTTTCATAAGGCCGAATTTAGAATATGGACTGAGGACATTTGGAATTACTACACGCAGTATGAAAAGGACGACCTAAAAAAAAAGCAGCACGAATTGCAACAGTGAAATAGCGTTAGAGATAGCACTACTTGTCCTATATTTTCAGGTGTCTTTGCTGGTTCCATCATTCGCCGCTTTGGTATCACAAAGACCATCTTGATTGGTACCCTGTTGTCCAGCGCTGGATATATTGCTAGCAGTTTCACGTCGAATATTTACACCCTGTATGTTACATACGGGGCTCTGCCAGGATTTGGGCTTGTCATGATTAGTCTTTCCAGTCTGGTAACAGTGGGTAATCACTTTGATGAGCACCAGGCTCTTGCCATGGGTATATGTCAGTCAGGTGGATCTGTTGGTGGGTTTATTTTCAATCCCTTGATCCAGGGGCTTATTGAATCATACGGGTGGAGAGGTGCTATGCTGATATTTGCGGGTATTTTGTTGCACGGAGCTTTGTTTGGTCTAGGTATTTACTCTTTAAACCAACATAAAAATAAACACAATAGGGAATCTTTAACAATGTGGGTAGAAAAAATGGAAAACGAAGAGGAAAGAATTGACGAAGTTAAACCTTTTATTCCGATACACAATGCATGTGAGATGGAAAAATTTGAAACTGTCAAGCAGACTACAGACTCTACCAGTGAGCATAAAGAAACTTGTGAAATAAATTATCCCTTAGATAACAAAATAACTGTGCCGTCAAACGATGAAACTCTACACAAAACAGAAAAATTCCATTCAACTAACCTCATGGTAGTGAAGTCTTGTGTGCAACAAGTATCTAATGATAATCAACGATCCACAAGCAAGACTGACAAATTCCTAGAGATTCTCCACCAAATAATTCCATACAAAGTTTTTACACATCGACCTACATGTATCATTCTAACTGCAAGTCATGTCAGATCGTTTGGCTTTTTTGTTCCATTCATGTTGCTGCCTGACTTAGCTATAGGTAAAGGTATCATAATTGACGATGCTGCCTGGCTGGCCTCTGGTATTGGTATCTCTGGGGCAGTCAGTCGAGTTGTTCTTGGTTGGGTGGGAGGCTTTCCCTCTGTTAACAGACTTTATCTGTATATTTCCTGTATTGTGATAGGTGGAATACTAACTGCAATATGTCCCTTGTTAACTGTGTACTGGATGTTAATGATTTATGCATGTGTCTATGGATGGTTAATGGGAGGAGAAGTGTCCTTAACACCAGTTATTTGTTTAGATATTGCTGGTAAAGACAAACTCCCAGAGGTTTTCGGTATGTCACGAACCCTTTGTGGTATCGGTGCTTTATTGGGAACACCTCTGTCAGGGTGGTTGTTTGAAGAAACAGGTGACTAGGGCGTGTCTTTTATGTTGGCAGGTGTTCTTATCACACTTTCAGGATTCCTACTGTTGTTGTTAAAGTATCAACGCAACTAAATCTATACTTAAAGCTAAAAGTAACTTTACAGTGCTTTCAATGGATACAAATTGTAAGCCATTTTTCTCCTGAACCGAGGGAGTTTCTCTTAGATGATATTGTCACATACTCTTGACAGAAGTCGAAACGGATCCCTGGTAAAAATCAAATGGTATCAGATATAAATCTGCCAAAACCTAACCAAATGTCAAAGACGAAATGCCTGGCAGTATTTTTACGGGCAATAGATGACTCTTAAAATAGGGTGTTTTCCTTTGTTTTTTTAGAAAATGCTGATTGGGTGTTTTAATGAAAGCACAGTACCCCAGCATCCAATTTAGTTTACCTTGCATCTCCAGGACAATTTTTCATGGATGCCAAATTGTTCATTGGAACCCCTTGGATGCCAAACGAAGGTGTCCTAAAAAATTGGTATGGGCTATGAGAAAATGCATGGTTACCATGGCAACCCATAGCGAATTTGAGAATGTGGGTATGCCTACAAAATTACTCATATCTCAGCGGTTACTTATTCTAGACTACTAAACTTAATACCAAATTAGAGCTTAGCCATAGACCTATTATCCCCTTGTTGCATATGCAAATTATCTAATGTGCATATTCATAAATATTTATGAAAACATTAAAAATGTGATTCATGAATATGAAAATGAGATAATATTTATATAGGACCACTATGGACTTGTCAAATTGTAACATCATGCAACAATGACAATATTGGGATGAAATTAGCCTATTTATATTTTTTAATGATTTTCCCTTATTTTTAGTGTTTTTTATTCATTTTCATGATTACGCAAATTATACAAATCTGACAACTTGCATATTAGACTATGGAATGAAAGACATATGTCTTAGCTTTAATTTAGTACAAATTTTAGTAATCTATGGCCAACAGCAGCTGAGATACTATTGATCTTGTACCTATAACCCCATTTGTGAATCACATTTTCAATGTTTTCATAAATATTTAAGGATATGCAAGTTAGATAATTTGTATATGCAACAAGGAGATAATAATCAAATCAATGTCGCTTACTGTAATAAACATAGTAAAGGGCTCCAAACTTGCAAATTAAGTAAGGCCGAAGGCTTCATGATTCCATTAACATTCCAAAAATGATTTTATTGCTTACATTTACATTTTATTATAAATATCTAAAATATAGAAATTATTTCTAATTTAGGAAAAAAAAGTTTTGTATTTATATGTAATTATATTAACAGTTTTGTAAAAGTGTAAAGCGGTAAAGCGGAACATCCTTGGAGAACATTCATGTGAAGTAAAATGACATTTGGACCAGTGGTTCATGAGATGTCGTTTAAAGACATTTCTTATCTTTTTGGCAGTTTGTTCAGTGGGCTGAAACTTATTTGTGCAATTTTGGTAGAAGGTATCATGAGGAACAATCCTGTGAAATTATTTTGAATTTGGACCAGTGGTCAGGCGGAAATGCCGTTGAAAGGTATTCTTATCTGGAGCTCTGGGGGACCTCTTGTTCCGTTGAGAAGAACTATTTATGCAATTTTGAAAGAGGGCATCATGAGGAACATTCATGTGAAGTTAAATGAAATTTGGACCTGTGGTTCAGGAGATGTCGTTTAAAGACATTTCTTATCTTTTTGGCAGTTTGTTCAGTGGGCTGAAACTTATTTGTGCAATTTTGGTAGAAGGTATCATGAGGAACAATCCTGTGAAATTATTTTGAATTTGGACCAGTGGTCAGGCGGAAATGCCGTTGAAAGGTATTCTTATCTGGAGCTCTGGGGGACCTCTTGTTCCGTTGAGCGGAACTATTTATGCAATTTTGAAAGAGAGCATCATGAGGAACATTCATGTGAAGTTAAATGAAATTTGGACCTGTGGTTCAGGAGATGTCGTTTAAAAGATTTCGTATCTAAAAGAGGGCACAATGAGGAACATTCATATGAAGTTATATGAAATTTGAATCAGTGGTTCAGGAGGAGATATCGTTTAAAGACATTTCTTATCTTCTTATCTAGAGCTCTGGCAGCCCCTTTGTTCAAAGACTGGAACAAAATGTGCATTTTTTGTAGAAGGCATCACAAGTTACAATCCTTTGAAATAATTTAAATTTGGGCAGATGGTTCAGGAGGAAGTGTCGTTTAAAGTTTTTTATCTGGAGCTCAGGCAGCCCTTTTTTCAGAGGAGCGTAGCCATTTATGCAATTTTGGTAGAGAATATTATGAGGAACAATTCTGTGAAATTATTTTAATTTGGGTCAGTGGTTCAGGAGGAGATGTCGATTAAAATATTTCTTATCTGGAGCTCTGGCGGCCCTCTTGTTCAGTAGAGTGGAACCATTTATGCAGTTTTGAAAGAGGGCATCATGGGTAACATTCATGTGAAGTTATGCGACGGACGGACGCTCTTACAGTTGGATACTTCTTGGGTACTTACAGTGTTAGAAAAAGTAGCTTAGAAAACGTAAGTACCCATCAAATCCCAGGTATTTTTTACGGAATAAACCTCATTATGAGTAAATTAGCTCCCTTTAAATGCAAATTAGGTTTATTCCGTAATTGATTTTTTAAAAAAGTCCAACAAGGGTCCATTCGTGAGTACGGACGTACGACGGACAAAGACCAATCACAAGATCTAAAAAAAATACTTCTCTTGACATTTAAAACATTTCTATAGAATTGTGCAGCTGAACACAAACTGCATGGTATCAATATATGCCCAAGAACCAGATGAAAGTTCTCATTGAATTACTGTTGAAGAAGTACCGGAGTCAGTTCTATAGTGTTGTCACAATCGCAGAAATGTATAAAATATTAAACCTGTTTAAATTACATAGGTTTCATATTTTAAGCATTTCACGCGGTAGTACACATTTAAAGGATCGTCTTAACAATATTGCGTTGTACAAAAGCATAACTCTATGCATGCTGGGTAATTTATCAATGTCTTGTGTTGCCGTCTAATTAATTTTTCAAAAAAAATCAGGAACACTATTGGAGAGTTTAACGGTTTGTGTCTAGCTTTTGGTCCTGATCTGGGTCCAAACTGTTAGCAAACATTATCAGCAGACGACAAAAGTCGTCGCTAGCAAGTAAAGAGTTGGATAAATCAGATTAGCGAAAATTGTTAAAGGAGTATATTAGGAAATATTAATATGAAGATCAGACGTTTGCATTATTTAATTGAAACATGTTGCCTTTGACAGATTTAAAGGATAGAAGAATGTAAAGACCATGAGACATACAATGTTATCTACACTATTCTTATGCTTTATTAAAAAAATTTAATTCTGGGAATGAACATCAAATGTTAGAATGTTGTTTATTCCCTACGGCGTCTGATTAAGGCGTTATAAATACAAATGTACTACTCAAAATTAAAAGTCCTCTATTACCGACTTATTCGTGCTCTTTTCGGACAAAACATTCTTACCTGCGTCACTTTAGCGAAAGCAGGTCTAGTAGTGGGTCCACTCCGTCCGTCGGCCCGTCTGTCCGGGCAGCCACCAGGTATATAATGGGGTTATGCAATTTGTACGGTCGTGTTAAGTTAGATTAGGGTTAGGGTAGCTTGGTGTTATTTGGTTTAAAAGAGCTTGTGGGTTTAACCTTCTGATTTTCAATGAGAAATTACCATTAGGAACCTCAGAACGTCCATCCTGTAAGTCCGTTTTTACGTCCACAACACTTATGGGGTGCCTCTTCCATACCTTTTCTCATCTCATCTAAATTCCATGGTAGGTGTGTGTGGGGTGAGGGGGTCAATTAATCAATTAATTTACTTAGTCTCCCAATATGCAATCAGTATTTTGGCGACGCATGCTCAGAACAGAGTATTAAGTAAACATATGCAAGTCTCCTTCTTATATTTTTTTTTTATTTTTATTACAAGTATTTATGATATTTATGAAATGTATTTCACTTCATGAATTACTTTAGTGCTCTTAGGCTGATGCCAGTTCTATTAGAAAGGATTGAAGAGGATTAAAGACAATATATGAAGTAAAATGAAATTGGCATTGGAGACTGAATATCAGTCTAAGTATTAAGATTTTGTGCCATGTATGATATAGTAAATTATGTTTAGACTATTTGGCCCTTCGCAACTGCTGATAGCTTAGGCATCACGGGGCGGTTCTTTTGAGGACCTATTGGTCCGCTAAGGCATACTTTTTTAAAAAAAACTTAATAACTTCTCAACAAATAAGCACATCAACTCACTTCCTACCTTCTCTTACTCCCCACAAGAGTCAAAGTCTGGAAAATTAGAAATAAAGACCAAATCGCCCAAACGTAGGTACCAGTGGAGTATTTGTTCTTTACCCATCAACACTAATACACTGACCCCAACACAACTTATATGGAAACAGAAAGTTACCTGCACGTCACCAGCTCTATAACTCACTTTCAGTCTGTAGATCAATATTACACAATATTCAAAATCAAAAGGGAAAACTTTACTAACCAATTAACTTTTCGGTAATATCTTTCGGAATACAGGACAATTTAAACGCTCACTGGAACAACTGTCAACTGCAGCTGACGCGATGTCCTTCACCACTAGCCGGACTGTAAGCTAGGAAGTTTTATTTTCGTATTTTATTCAAACTTGTAGAAATACACATCCTTAAAGACTTTTTTAGCTGAAATATGGTCATATATCATCATTTTAAAATCAAAGTATGCTATATATATATTAAAATTCGTCATCCCCAAATTCGAAATTATTATAAATCACTAGCTGATGCATTTTTGAAGAGTGCTTGGTTAACTGCAATATGCAGTTTTTCGCATAGGCGGATCCAGAGGGGGGCAGGGGGTCCAGACCCCCCCCCCCCTGAAAAAATCACAAAAATATAGGCTTTCTTAGCAATACTGGTCCGGATATCCTGAAAAAGCACAAAGCTAGCAAGCCAGCATTCGATGTTGGGCCATCATCGGCCCATTAGCGAAACGCCTTCGCTGGCGGGCTGATGATGACCCACATATATTGATTTTTGGATCCTCTATCCCCTTATCAACTAAAGAAGAAAAAAAGCGGTTATCAAATTTGGAGCCCTGGACAACAAAATTCTGGATCCGCACATGTTTCGGCCATAGCATAATTCAATTTAGACAAAGAGTTTAGATCCTTGAATTGAATAAAATATAGACCACTGTATACCATAGCCAAGATTATCTGTGTGTCCAGTGAAGATTCAGAACAGTCTTGGATGCCACTGATGCAATATTGTTTAGGTGGGGGATCCCGTTTATGTAGGCACAAGCGTCGGTGTTTTTAAAGTTGGGGCCAGTGTGACTATACACGATATATGAAGCACGCGCTACGAATGTTTTATTTCTTTAGTATACATGTATGTATACCTATATACACGTATGTATACCTATATCATGTTTCTCAATAAAACGGTGCCAATGGCGGTTTGAAGAGATCAAAAATTGAGCATTGCTGCATATAAGATAAATAGCGTTTCCCTTTGGAAAAAAGTATTTCATTTAAATAGCTGAAGTATTTTGAACAAGATGTCCTCCACTTGTTTGCAATGATAACTTGACTTAACCCGTATAAAAACGTTTTTGAACACTGTAAGGTTATTTATTACACCACTGTCATATTTCAAAACCACAACAGCTCAACACTTTATCATCCAGCTTAGAAAAACACTAAGCCATTTCATATTTATATGTGCTTCTTTTAAATAGAACATAGATTTTTGTATATGAATCTACATGATTTTGAAAAACTAGAGTTGAAAACTTAAGTTATTTCTGAATTGAAACAAACATTTTCAGTTAGGTTTTTTATTCTTTTGTATTATTTATCATTGAATATGCAGGTCTACATTCCATTGTATTTTAATGCAAGCTATAAGCAGATATTTTGTTAGATGAATTATGCGAAGATATTGTATGCTAACATGACTTATGAGCTTTTAAGTTCATGTGGATACAAAATATAACGAACCTTACTTAGACGCGATGCATTCTAGAATCATTATGAGAAGACAATGTAACATATCCAAATCCATATTTAGATCACTTTATGAATACATTTAAATGGGAACACGACACTTATTTGTAAACACCTACAAAAAAGGAACATTATGAATGCATAAGAACATTAAATGGAGCTATTCAAAAATATTGACGAGTAAAAAGCAATGTAGAAATACTATGAAAAGATGCCTGGTGAAAGTAAGTTGATTTGACCTATGTGCCAATGTAATTGACAATGTATATTGTTGAAACAAACATAACCAAGGAACAGGAGAACTATTTAGAACTATTTAGGACTATAAACTGAATTAATAATGAAACAACATCTGAATCACTTTTGAACTGTTTTTATGGAACAACCCTAGGACTCAATTTTATTTAAATAAGCTTCCATTAACTTGAACATTCGCGTTGACTTTCCAGTTGGCATTGGCTCACTTACGTACTATGTCATCTGTCTCTAGCCTTAATTTGTCTTCAGTTTGAGGCCACTGTAGAAGTTGCCTTACATTCTGCATGAATGTAATTTCAAACTCAATATCTTCCTCATCATATTCTAAAAATGGGGAAGAGAGAGTTGGTTGCTTTGCTTAGTTTATCTCCCTGGTGTCTCGTGATGGTTGGGTGGCTCTTCCTTGCGGTGCCTTGGGGTTGTCTGCAGTTTGTTATTGTGGTATTTCCTGATCATACTCACTTACTATTTTTGTCCCTATGTAGATTTTACCCTCATACTTGGCTGCCACAAGGCTCCCTACAGAAACATATATTGTCTCTAATACACTAGTATCCCTTGATGCAGATTGTGATTCTTGTGTGGTACTTGATTGTATTGATTCCTGATCTTTGCACCCTTACTTACTTTCTTTATTAGGTCCAGTTTAGCCAGTCACATCACTACTTTTATCTTTTTCTTCCAATGTTACATGAGCTCACTGATTTTACTTACATTCTTGGTCACTAATGCATTCCTCAGAATAACAACTCGCATTTGAAGTGTTTATGGTGTTGTTGCCTTTTCCAATCACTGCATGTAATCTCATTGTGCCTTGACTGGCCTGATTTCATACATGCTTAAAGCCGCAGACTTCTGCTGACACACAGAGGATTGAACAAACATAAAGTGCACAGTTTTCATTGAACTGCTTTCAGATCGTGTCCATTTAAAGATGGCATCAGCATCTTGAATTGTAGCTTTTCCTGACCTAACAGCTTCATCTGTCATTCATTTTAAAGTCCTTCCTAACCCATCACAATGCCCTTTGCCATGACCAGCTTCAAAGTAATTCCAAGTAGCACCAATTTCATATAACTCCTTGTTTTTCGCAACAGCATGATTATGACTTTATTCCTATACTGGGATGTTGGACCTTCTGTATCATAATGCACTTTATGAATTTTAGGGACACATTTCTTTATTCGGGGAACAATTGCATCTAGAAATTTTACAATTACACTGGAGATAAGACCCATTTCATCCGATACTATTACAATGCTCTCATCTTTCAACTCCTCATTGTCATGTTTATGATACAAGACCGCTGGGTGCAATGTTTTTGCAGTCTGATTCAACCAGGCTGATTGTATCATCTACTCCTTTACAAGAGTAGTTTCAGGCAAAATCCATTTACACAATGATTTCATTCTTTGGTAGTTTTTGTTTGATCTTCACTGACTCCTCATACTGATGCTGAACCTTGTAAACATGTTGTTTGAATCCCGTTATCTGCTCTTTCATGAACTTTATGAATCATTCTTATTCATAGTGCATGAGATTATTTTCATTGCCGTCTTCTTCCTTTTGTCATCAACAGATACTCTGTTCCATTGTCCAGATGTTATTTCTTGTGGTGTTTCAGTTTTTTTATCTTTTCTAAGTTCGAGTCATCTTCAATGAATTTCTCGGAATTCAAAGGCACGTTAAGACTTAACTTCCTCAAAGCCTGGTTGCAAAATGCAAAGTTTTGATGTTTAGTGCAAAGACAGGAATTTCGTGAAATAAACCTTGAACGATGGTTGAGCGGCTCTTCCTCGCAGTGCTATGGGGTTGTCTGTGGTTTTTGATTGTGGTATTTCCTGATCATACTCACTTACTAATCTTGTTAATATAATATTGACTGGTCTTATTCTGCAAAACGATGCTAAATATAGCTTGACATTGGGATGTTCTCCAAG
Source organism: Loripinus fragilis (assembly GCA_964019695.1). NCBI lineage: Eukaryota > Metazoa > Mollusca > Bivalvia > Lucinida > Lucinidae > Loripinus > Loripinus fragilis. The sequence goes on along the minus strand of OZ026517.1, from coordinate 1,626,734 downwards.
GAACCTTAAGATAGTCAGTTAAAGTTCTTGTCTGGCCTGTCTCTCCGTTAACTTTCAATTTATCCTGCTCTCCTGGATTACATCGAGTGTTGTTATCACGCTTTCTAAATTCAAGTTCACGATCTCTGCAGATTTCTATCTCTCATCTCCTTCTAATATTATTAGCCCAGGCACTTGTATTGATCGTTTAGTTCATCTTGTTTCTGCTGAGTCATGTTGATTTGTTGACCATTCCTCCTAAGGTCTATTTTGTGAGTATCTTTCCACCGACTAATCCACGAAGTGTACCTTAGAAGGTCCGTTTCAGCTTGAGCTTGAAGAGCATTTGAAAGTAACTGATGTTTACTGTTTTGGAACTCTGTGCCTTATTTAATAAGCCTGCTTTGGCTAGAATTTGATTTGTCTTACTTTTTGATGTATTAGGTACTAGGATTTCTTTATCTTTTGGATTTTCAACATTTGACACTTGAGAGTCTGGCTTTGAACTACATCGAGCAGAAACATTTTCAGGAAGCTTTTTCATGTCTTTGGCATTCTTCTTATATCGTTGCAGAGATCGCAGATGTCTTTTGTATTTCTTCTGCAAATCATCATACTTTAATCTTAAATCTTTAAATTCTCTATTTTTTTAGTGCTTGACTTATTCGTCGCCTATGGCCATTTTTCTGATTTAGGAATGGTAAATTGACTACAAGCAGCCCAAAATTTCCATTTGAATTAGTTTCATATCCACTGGTCTCTGATGTTAGAGCTCTCTGATGATTTGCTTCCACCTGATTCTTTTTCTTATTACGATGGCAATTCACGTAGCCACTTTTCTTCTCACGTCTTTTTTTCCTTTTCTTTCCTGGTAAGCTGACAGACTGGCTTGTAATTACATAGTTTTCTCTTTTTAGCCTTTGTAAGATATTCACAGTTCTGAAAATAGTTACAAGGTTTGCTATTACTGTATTTTGTTAAAGTAAGAAAGGATGCAAAGATCAGGAATCGATACAATCACCTGACCCAGGATAACAATGGGAAATGGAAAACTTAAAGTTAGACACCAAAACCATATCCGATCTAACAAGTGCACAGTGTGTATAGCTTTTTTTTAAAAAGCTTAAAAAGTGTGGATCAGAATCAGCTGTTTTCAGAGGCCAGCTGGTCAGGATCCACTTTTCCATCCCTATTCATTTATCTAAAGAAACTAAACCACTGGACTGGCTGTAAATCAGACAGTGATTTGAAAAGTGTGACTATTCTACAAAACAGTATATATGTTTTATAGTGTTGATAGCTATTCTAGTATTGGAGTCGTATTTATCATAAAAACATAATGGTGTGTAAGGTTCGTTACTTGGATATATACTCATGAAGTATAATAATGCAATGTATAAAGCTCTGAGAGTGATCCAAATACTGATAAGTAAAATATATTTACAATGTTTTGGCCAATAAGATACACATTCTTATTCAATGTGCAGGGCATTGTTGACATATAACCTTATGAACATGCAGTATGAGTAAAACTTTATATCCTAAAGAACTGACATGTATATTCTATTGAGATGTCATACAATCTTAAGCAACAAATTTAAGGAGAAGAACTTTGATTTACCGGGGTTTACCTGTTGGATTTCTTTTGCTCCCGTATTCAGTTTTATTTACTGTTGAGTCCTTATCTTTTTTTATTTATCTATGTTATATCTTGATTTATATGTTCTAGGAGATGATGCTTTGATAAGTTAGGGGTCTTTCATGCAAACCAAATATCTCTGTGTCTTGATCCACAACTGAATTAAGAGGCCGGTTTAAGCCCTCCAGTTAAATATTTTACTGACCGTTCCAAGGCGGTACTTCTTTTGTGGATCTTTCATGTTTTTCCTGTCTTGTGTTTACTATACATTTGTGCGCGTCTGTTTATATGTGCTTGTGGTCACCTGCTGGGAAAGGGCTGACCTCTTTGCTCTCGTTTGTGGTGTCTAACTGTGAGTTTGTCACTCTCCCATTGGTATCCTGGGTCAGGTGTGGTACTTGATTGTATCGATTCCTGATCTTTGCACCCTTACTTATTATGACAGTGTTAAAAGGGGATAAATTAGAGTATTTCCTAAGCCAGCTATTAATAAGGTGTTTGCTGGTAGCTGGTAAACCACAGTAGTTAGATAAAAACCAAACTCATTTCAGCCGTACCAACTTGATTTCACGCTTGTAGTAATGTTTATGTCGAACCACGCCCATGCATACGTACGTTTGGTCAGTATTTTTTATTATAACGAATTCAATCTGTATTGTCCTCCGAACTCATCTCCAGAATTAACCTTACAGTTGATTTTTATCATAACATATATCACGCTTAGGAATGTCTGTTACTACACAAGGTGGTTATGGACGACAGTCAGTCACTGGTCCCTGACGACTGTTTACTTGTGCTGGACGACAGGTTACAGATTTTCGATGACAGATTCGGGAAATGAATGACAGGGGGAGGAGGTAATATTCATAGGCGTCGCAAAAAATGATATTTTTTTGTGTTTTTGCTTGTTTGAATCATAACTGTCATATAAATATTTGTAAGATCGACATTAGAAGTGCAAGCGTCTTATATATTTGCATTTAAATTGTTAAACTATAGTCGGTAATAGAAACTTAAGAAATATCTTATGTGTGGTCTATTACTTGCATTTCCACCATAGAATTAGCATAAATTATCAGACAATATAATCCACATGATTTTCAGTCATTTTAACGTGCCCTTTTAAAAAAACCTGAAGATCTCAGATTTCATTTTTTCCATCTGCTACTGGTGTGAGACGACTGTGATAGGTAACAGACGACGTCCTTTTTCTGTGACAGGTTGGAGACGACAGTTTCTTTCCTGCAGGAACACTTAAGCAGATGTAAATACTGCTCTAAAATCTTTTCAACTCTGGTACACAAGATACGAGTCTTCAAAATATAGGGCCAGGACATTAACTGTACACTTGATAATATAGCGTTTGATGATTTCAACGGAAGTCCGCAAAATTAAACAGGTTCTACAAAAAGTGTGCATAAGTAACCGTTTAGTGACATATAACTAATGGATGACCAATCACTCAATCAAACAGAGTACATGGATTTAGAGCAACGTATCCCTCTTTCCGAAGAAACTGACATACACATAGTGACATGAATTTATCAATTATTTAAGTAGCTGTAGATGATCGTTTTGACCAAGATCAGGCCTGCATTGCCATGCCTTACCAAAATAGAAAGTGTTTGAAAATGCTAACAGCATAGGACATTCGCATGCAACAATATCAGGCCTCGAGTTTATAAAACTTGAGTACAGTCTCAGACTCATAATAAAGTGCAATGATTGGCTGCTTGAGGACACGTGTCTGCAAGCAGCCAATCATTGCGCTCTATTTTGAGTCTTAGGCTGGAGTACAGTTTCAGACTCAAAATAAAGCGCAATGGTTTGCTGCTTGCGGACGCGCAAGCAGCCAATCATTGCGCTCCATTTTGAGTCTGAGGCTGTACTCAAGTTTTATAAACTCGAGGCGTGGTTTTCATGCGCCTATGCCAATTTAATTCACACTACTTGTTTAACAGCATGTTGTCGAGCCTGCCCTGGGTTATCATCGTATGACATTCGCATGCAACAAAACAGGGAATCAGTAAACTAGGCTCAAATATTAGACATGTATTTCGAACAGTTTTGACCAAGAGCAGGCCTAGCATTTATTGTCAAGCTTGACCAGAGAGGCAGATAAGACCTGAAATTTTTATCTTGATATGCGTTAAGTCCTTGTTGATATGCAATATTTTGACGGTGGTCTAAATGAAGATGCAATCTTGTCTATTAGAAATGAAAGTTTAAAGATATATAATAATCCAGTAGCCTAATTTATCAAAGTAACAAATTATATCGTTCAAAATTATCAAAAAGATAATATATATATATATATATATATATATATATATATATATATATATATATATATATATATATATATATATATATATATATATATATATATATATATATATATATATATATATAAAAGAAATTAAAAACATCACTGTTGGATTGCCAGGAAGCCGAATTAGTGAAATAGACTGGTCGTTATAGTACAAACGACCACCAAACGTAATATAATATCGCATTAAAAATAAAATGAAAAAAGATTTTTGTCCACTTATACGTAATACTAATAATAATGAGAAGAAGAAGATTTTTCCTTCTTTATTTTTTTAATGATACATTATTTTAAGAGGATTGCACATTTAGCTACATTAGCTAGTTTACCATGTTGTCCTCTAGACATATGTTTATATATACCAAGAGCGCAGTGGCTCAGTGGTAGAGTGCTTGATTCGAGACCGAAGGGCCGCGGGTTAGAGCCTCACCGGCGTCACTGCATTGTGGTCCTTGAGCAAGACACATTTTTCCTAGCTTAGTACTGGTTCAACCCAGGAAGATTCTTTCCTGTTTAACTGAAAGATTGTTGATGGGACGTAAAGAATCAAATCAAACAAACAAACAAACATATATGCAAATACATACAATACAAGCAAGTATTAGCTTTTCAAAAAAGCTGGCGATCGTTTAGCCCTATCATTGTATGTATTCTCGCACACTGCATGTTTCCATTTTTGAACTTCTAGAGCTTGTCCATGTAGATTTGTTCTAAGCTCTGATTATTAACATATGAGTAGTAATGGATGGCACTCTGGACCCAAATTTTTTAAGCCTGAAAAGAACTTAGAATTTTTCAGGCTAAAAATTTTGGGTCCAGAGATGCCTATCCTGGTAAGCTTGAGTGACTAGCTGTGAATAACTTAGTTTATTTTGGGGGAAATTCTGGCTGGGTCTATGATTGTGATAGTTTCCTGGGCTATTGAGAAATAACTTAGTCTATTTTTTAGGTCTATTCTGGTTGGTTCTATGATTGTGATAGTTTCCTGGTCATATCCACTGGTTGGATCTATGATTGTGATAGTTTCCTGGGCTATTGGGGAATAACTTAGTCTATTTTTTAGGTCTATTCTGGTTGGTTCTATGATTGTGATAGTTTCCTGGTCATATCCACTGGTTGGATCTATGATTGTGATAGTTTCCTGGGCTATTGAGGAATAACTTAGTCTATTTGAGAGTTACTCTGGTTGGCTTATGATTGTGATAGTTTCCTGGGTTGTTGGGGAAATAACTTAGTTTATTGAGAGATATTAATGGTCCTGCTGTGGTGATATATAAAATAACTTAGTTAATTTCAGCTTTGAAAATAACTTAGTCATTTTAGGGGGTATAGTATGTGGTGATATATGGTTTGGGTCAAGGCTACTAAGTTCTCTGCGTCTTTAGAGTGTCTTGGTCAACAAGACCTCATCTCCTAGTGGCATCACTCTGTAGCGTTAACTAGTGTATATTGTTTAGCAATTTTAGTGGCATTCTTTCTAGGGAAGAGGTAGCCCTGAAACGGGCTGTTTGTTGATTGTCTAGTTATTTCTAGCACTTCTTCTTGGTCATTTTAATTTTCTTAGTTGCTTTTCCAACTCCTACGTTTTGACTAGTCTCTTGGTCATTGGTCATAATGTCAAGTCTTATAGGTATCTGGATGGGTTGTATCTCAAACGTTTGCTGCTGCGCTCGCTGTTGAGACAATTCTTCTAACTTCTTCACTCTAGACCTTAACTCATTGACTTCCTTCAGAAGGACTTCTATGACTTGAGTCTTTGACTGTTGCAGCGTTGCTTTTGTGACATCTGCTGAACAGGTTGAGGTATAGTTGAGGGTGTTTGTGGCGTATAATACTGTTGTGTCATATCGTTAGCAAACGTCTCATTCACTGCTGATAGTAGAATATCAGGATTGTTGATCATATCGTCCAGAGTTAGTGATGGCTCCATGATTATGAATGTTGAAAAAATGTAGTGTGCTTGAGCCTTTTATACTTGTCAAGCGGATTGACCTAGTTTAAAGTTCCCGCGCTATAAGAAATCAAGTCAACTCTGATTGGGTGAAAATAAATAAACTGACCAATCAGTGTATTGTTGCTCTCTCTAGGGGAGGAGTTCAATGTAGGTCAATCCCTTTGAAAACTATAAAAGTTCGTATCAAATCTCAAATTCTTCATTCTGTTCTTGTGTTACACAATAACTACAACATGGCAAGCAATTTGGATTCGCGTTTAGGGCAATTGGAGGAGCAGGGCAAGACTATGGCTGATGCTACTAGGCGATTGTTGGAGACGGTAAATGCTGTGAAGGATACGGGTGAACTTCTATTACAGATGATTGAGAATCATCAGAAGATGTTGGAGATGAGTCGGAGGGTCGAAAATTTGATTAACAATGTAAAGACAGAAGTGAAGGTGGAGACTATCAGTGACGAGGAGGAAGATTGGGGGGGATAATTCTCCCCCACACCTTATCCTTCTGAGGATTGGGATGCGGAAGCAGATGATATGCCCTTCTACATACCAGTGAGAAGGACAATTACGGTTGAACAGTGGGGTGTGCGATGCCCTGCCTGTGGCGGTCGCCACAGCAGATGTCCCTGCTCCTAAAAATAAAGTCTCTGTGGTAATATAACCACCAAACCAGCCCTTTTCAGGGCCACTCATTTCTTCAAGAAAGAATAACTAAATATGTTGCATTTTTTTAGACCATAGATGCCATAAGTTGAGTGTGATTGTAGTATTTCCTAATCATGCTTACAGTAATGGGGTGATTATGGCGTGATCTTTTAATGGACCAATCAGATTTTAGTTGCTCTCTCTAGCGGAGGAGTAGAATGTAGGTCAATCCACCTATCCTACTATATAACCCAATGTACTTTGTGTCTCTCTCAAAAAATGAAGTTCTTTGAAAAATTCAGTTTGACTAAGTTGTGTGCTGCTTTGCAGCGAAAAGATTGGAAAGAGGTGGAGAAACAACAAAATAAATTGGGATTGGAGCAATTTCTTGCTCGCAGAGGGATTGGTTCCAGAAAACCTGTAGCCATTGTGCGACCTATTTTAAAATCTTCTAAGTAAGAAATATTTTGTTACTTAGGAGACTTTAAAACAAACAGTCCTTTTCAGGGCTACTCAATTAGTTTCGTTAATGAATAACCTCAAAATAAAAACAAACACAATTTCAACAACATAATTTTAATTAAATCCAAAAACTACTAGAATCCCTATATGTCCCTGGAGTCTATTAAAGTCTTTAATGAATATGCACTATAGAGTCTGGTTCATCACAAGAAATCTGTTTATCCCAGTTCTCCGTCACCATCTCTGTACAGGATCGAGGCGAGTGAGAGGCTGTTTTACAAATGAAACAATAAGTCTTCTTCCCTGTCTTTGTACGTTTAACTGTCTTCATTTTACGAGTGTCTAAGCGTCTTTTCTTAGGATCGATATCAGATATATCTGAAGCCTTTCGTTTTCTGGAAGGCTTCTCTGTAGATACTGAAGACTGTTGCTTCTCTGTAGATACTGAAGACTGTTGCCATTCATCGTCTGAATAAATCACCATAGCTCTTCTTTTCCTTTGTGGTGGTGTAATATTATCTTCATCATCTGAGCTCTCTGAATCTGAATAATTCACCAACTTAGGTTGAGATTCTTTATCATTCATCAAATCTTCTTCTCTCTTGGGACAATTTGGAGCCCAATGATCTTCAAGTCCGCAAATATAACATTGTCCATATGTAGGCTTCTTATCAGTAAACATCTGTTGTTCTCTTAATGTCTGAGCCTAAGGACAATCTCCAATCCAATGTCCCCTATCATGACAATGGTGACATTCTCCATAAGGAGGTCTCAACTTGTCTTGTTGTCTCAAACTATCTTTTAATGGCTGCATCAAAGCTTGTTCTTCTTGAGATAAAAGTTTCTTCAATGATACACAATGATAGTAGATACTCTTCTTATCATAGACTTTAGCCATCCTTGGATCTCTACTGTTTGCCATCTTTACTCTTCAAAAGTCAGAAGTGAAATGATTCTCTCTCACTGGGTCCAACTATTTATAGTCCTGGAAAAGTTCTGTCTCTTCTATGATTGTAGAGAAATTCAATCACACTAGGATTGTCAGCGACACATTTTTTCCAATTCTCAAATGTAATCAGTGTCTCTTTTTCCATCAAATATCTGATACTGATCCACCAAAGTCTCTTGAAATCTTCAAAAGTTTCAGGACTATTTAGTTTCTGTTGAATCTCTTCTATAGTAATCTCATCATGAGAAAATAAGATGTAAACGCAGAACAATAATCTTCTATATGGTCTGAACTTCAAAATCTTGGAAAGTGGAATTTCCAAATATTTTCTCTCTCTTGCCTCTTTCATGATATTACACTTGCAGATAAAATAACTCTAATGTATGTGATAAGATAGCAATAGTAATCAGCTTTTATAGGGTGAAAAAATTTTGAAAATCGGTCTAGGCAAACTCAAGTTATTGCGAAAATATGATTTTTACTTTTTAGAAATCCGGTTCTTGCTTTTTTTCATGCCATTAAATTATCTCCCTTGAATAAAAAAATTCACGGTAAAAAAAATGAGAAATTTGTAATATCTCGGGCATTTTTTATCCGATTTACTTCAAATTTTTACCAAAACATAGCTCTTATATTCAAGTTATCGATTTTACATACTATAAGGCATGATAACTATTATGGGATAGTGTAACATTGAGACACCCTTTCAAACTCATTTTGTTATAGGATTACTTTATATATGAATCGCAAATATTTGCTTATTAAGTCAGTAGAGATATATGTTGAACAAAATAACTGACCACTGGAGAAGCCGCCGTGGTGTAGGGGATAAACCTATGTCTTGTAAACCAGGGGTCGCAGGTTCCATTCCCGGCTTCTCCCAGTCTGTCGGATGAGACTTTAAGCCGTTGCCCCGTCTTCTGAGATGCTTTAAAACCAGAACCACTGACGGTTGAGCCTTCGGGAGTTCCTGGACATAGAACCACTAAAAGCATAAACCCACCCGGCCAGTACTGGTACAGCCAAGGAACACGGCCACAAAAAAAAAAAATAACTGACCACTGGTACTCTATACATCCACCGAGGCCCGTAGAGAAGCTTTGTGCTTCAGAAACTGTTGATTATGCATTTTAAAAGGTAGAGCAGCTTCGGCTGTTTAAGGGCGCCAGCCTTCGGGTTGGAGTGGCTCCGCCTCAAATTCTCTGGTCCATAGAGACATGCAGGAATTTGACTTGTATTTGGGACAGTTTCAATCGCCAGGGTTTCCGAGGTTAGGATAGTACTGGGGGAGTAATGGTGCTGTTTATACAGTGCCTGATACTTCTTGCTAATTTTTCAAAAAATGTAGTCTCGCCTGCACTTTAGGCCTAGCAAAAACATGTAGTCTCGCCTGACACTTTGTGAAAAAATTCATATAGATTTGCTTGTCAAATTTTTTTGCTAGTGATTTCTATTGCCGCATTGTGAAACTTTCAGTAGTTTGGCTTATAGAAAATATTTGATCTGATGGAAAATTCAAATAGATATGCATATCAAAATAATTTGAGAACTAGTATTCTTGACTGAGGATTTTTCTGAACTTATGGAAAATATTCAATCGGATGAAAAAATCAAATAGTGACTTATGGCTTGATGAAAAAAGATTGTGAGAATTTTCAACTGTTGATTTCAGAAAATCTGAGTTTTTCCAAATCTGGGTTTTCCAGTATAAAAGGAGCTCAGATTTCTATTGCAGCATCATTTTTACTAGGGAACTTCGAAGAGTCAACATGCTTAAGCGACAGAGAGATATTACCCCACCCACTTCTGATGATGAAGAGTATCAACCTAGGCTGGTCGATTATTCAGATACAGAGAGCTCAGATGATGAAGATAATATTAGACCACCGCCAAGAAAAAGAAGACCTATGGTGATTTATTCAGACACAGAGAGTTCAGATGATGAAGATGATGAAGATTTGACTTCTTATTATACTATTAAGACAGTCAACGAGAAGAAGTCTAGATTATTTCGAGCTCAAGGGAAAGAATTTCAACTCAACATCAAGACTTTCCCTGACAATGTTCCGCACCTACAGTTCATATCAAAATTATTTGATCGGCTGGTAGAAGACATCAAAGAACTATGCCAGATGGAATCCAATGATAAGATGCGGATGACTATTTTGCATCCTGGATTGAGACTTGGAGTGTTTGTGCCTTGGAGAGATGTCTCAGCCATGACTGGGGAAGCTATACTTCAAGAAATAGAAAAAGTACAACAGTCCAATGAGAATTTCAAGATCAGTGATGGACAGATGACTATTCAAATTACAGTGGTGAGACTTCCAGTAGGCAGCGGACGAAAACCATTACATGCTGGTCTCTATTTTGAGTCAGAAAATATGATCAAGAACAAACAGAGTATTATACAGATCAACAATACCAAAGATGTGATGTGTATGGCAAGAGCTGTGGTGGTGGGGAAATGTAATGCGGACAAAGAAGAAACTGAGTCTTGAGTCTGAGTCCAAGGCGGTACTTCTTTTGTGGATCTTTTATGTTTTTGTTCTGTCTTGTGTTTGTTATGTTTTTGTGCGTGTCTGTTTATATGTGCTTTGTGGTCACCTGCTGGGAAAGGGCTGACCTCTTGGCTCTCGTTTGTGGTGTCTACTGTGAGTTTGTCACTTTCCCATTGGTATCCTGGGTCAGGTGTGGTACTTGATTGTATCGATTCCTGATCTTTGCACCTTTACTTACTTTGGAAACAGAACTGGAAAAATATTAGAAGATCAGATCGACCTATGCAGACTAGAGAAGCAATGAAGTTATTGGATCGAGCGAAGATTCCTCATACTAAGTCTTGTGGTATTGAGGAATACAAGAAGATCCAATCTGTACTTGCACCCAAGTACTTGATCAAAGTCCATTCTCAGTATCCTAAAGATGGACTGATATTCCACTTCAATTCAAGAAGAAGCCTGAGATGAGGGCGATCCATATTTACTTCAATGGAGTAGATCACTATGATGCGATTACGAAGGTGACAGGATTTCTCGGTGCCAGCTATTACTGCGAGTATTGTGATGTTGGATATACAAACAGAGGTGCCCATAGATGTGCTGATGGATGTGATGGTTGCTATAGTGACATTCCCTGTATTCCTGGACAAAAAACGCGCTGTATGGACTGTAAAAGAACATTTCGTAGTAGAGACTGTTTTGCAAAGCATAAGGCAGTGAAATCTAAGCAGCATAAATCTATATGTCAACTTGTGTATAATTGAGGTAAATGTAATTTTAGGATTGTGGGCAATAAGAAAAATCATATGTGTCCAGGACAGAGAAAATGTAGGAATTGTAAAGAGATTGTTGGGCCCAATCATCAATGCTATATTCAAAGTTATGAATGTAAATCTGAGATGACTGAAAATGAAGGAAAAGAAGAGGTTTCTCAACCTAAGAAATCTCGTTTCATCTTCTTTGATTTCTAGTCAAATCAAGAAACTGGTACACATCAAGTGAATTTCTGTGTTGCTCATAAAGCTTGTGATGATTGCATGGAATTGCCCATAGATACATTTTGTCCGACTTGTTCGACACAAACAGGTCTGAGAGAATTTATCTTTGAAGGCATTGATACTTTACCACAATTTTGCAATTGGATTTCAGGAGATGAGAATAAAGGAGTGACATGTATTGCACATAATTTTGGAGGATACGATGGTCAGTTCATCTTACACTATATCTTAGAATATGGTACAGTGAAACCTGAAGTGATCATGAATGGAAATACTATACTTAGAATGAAAGTAGGACGTGTCACATTCCTTGATTCTTATCAGTTTTTGCATATGAGACTGGCTAATTTCCCAGATACAATTGGCTTGACAGAGATGAAGAAAGGTTCCTTTCCTCATCTTGCAAATACACTGGCAAACCAAAAGTATGTGGGACCTTACTTTCCTGTGGACATGTACAATCCTGGTCAGATGTCTGTCAAGGATCATGAGACATGTTTAGCTTTGCATAAAGGGAAAATGGAGAGTGGTGCTGTATTCAACTTCAAATTGGAGATGGAAGAATACTGTCGTAGTGATGTAGACATTCTAAGACGAGGATGTGCTTGTTTCAGACGAGAATTGATCAACATTAGTGGACTCGATCCTTTGTCTGAAGCTTGCACTATCGCTCAAGCTTGTTCAAAAGTATGGAGAAAGAATCATATGCCTGAAAACAGTATTGCCATCATCCCACCTCAAGGTTATCCTAATCAAAAGAACTACTCTATCAAAGCTGTAAGATGGATTCAAAGTGAAGCTAAGGAACGTGGTATTGAAATCAAACATGCATTGAATGGTGGTGAACAAAAAAACAATGGACATTATGTGGATGGCTACCATGAAGAATCTCGAACAGTATTTGAATTCTATGGATGTTACTGGCATGGATGTCCTACTCATTTTCCAGACAAAAAAAGAGTTCAACATCATCAGTGTTTGACCATGCATCAGTTGTATATTTTGACCATTGGCAAGAAAGAAGAGTTAATAAGAGCTGGATATCAGGTGGTGGAACTTTGAGAATGTGACTATGACAAGAGATACAAGGAAGATCCAGACTTTAGAACTTTGGTGCACTCAGAATTTACAAACTTAGACCCTTTGAGGCCAAGAGATGCTTTATTTGGTGGAAGGACTAACTCGACCAAACTCTATCAGGAAATCGATGAATCCTCCAATGAAGAAATCAAGTACATAGAAGTGTGTTCACTCTATCCAACTATTTGCAAGTACGGACAGTTTCCACTTGGACATCCTACCGTCTATTCTCAAGAGAACATTGATAGAGACAACATCAGACAGTACTGTGGATTTATCAAGTGTAAAGTGCTACCACCCACCTTTTTGTACCATCCTGTACTTCCACAGAAATGCAGTCAGAAATTGATGTTTCCATTGTGTAGAAGTTGTGCTGAAAAGACAGATCCTCATATGAGATGTACTCATTTACGAGAAGAAGATAGAAGTTTTACAGGGACTTTGGTCACTATCGAATTGTTTGCTGCATTGGACAGAGGATACAAGTTATTGGACGTGCATGAAGTCTGGCATTTCTCAGAGACGGCTCAGTATGACAGAGAATCTGGAGAAGGAGGGATCTTTGCTGGCTATATTGATACTTTTCTGAGAATCAAGCAAGAATCAAGTGGCTATCCTGATTGGTGTAAGACTGAGCAAGATAAGATCAAGTTCAAGCAAGATTACTTTGAAGCTGAAGGAATCAGATTGGAGAATGTGGAGAAGAATAAAGGAATGAGAGCTATTGCCAAGATCATGTTAAACAGTCTCTGGGGAAAATTGGCACAGCGAGAGAATATGACCAAGACAGAATATTTCTCAGAACCTGCCAAGTTCTTTGATCTGGTGACGAATTCAAACAAGATTGTCAAGAATGTGGACATTTGCAGAGAAAATCTTCTACTGGTCAACTGGGAGGATACAGAATCCAATGTGGAGGCTCATGCTTGCAGTAATGTGATTGTTGCAGCATTTGTCACTGCTCAAGCCAGATTGAAGCTCTATGGAATCTTGGAAAAGCTGAATGAACGTTTACTCTACTTTGATACAGACTCTATCATCTATCATCACAAGCCCCATTTATGGAATCCTGCTATTGTCAAAAACAGACTTGGAGAATGGACAGATGAAGTGCCCAATGCTAGAATTGTGCAATTTGTTAGAATGGGACCAAAGAACTATGGCTATGAATTTGTGGACAGGGATGGAAAGAGAAGATCTACTTGTAAAGTGAAAGGACTCACTCTAGATTACAACACATCTCAAGTCATTCACTTTGATAGAATGTTGAACTTGGTGAAGGGAGATAGGAAAGACTTCAGAGAAACTGTCAACTACAATAGGATCAGAAAACATAAAGACAAGACTGTGACCACTGAATTGCAATCCAAGACATATCGGTTCACTTATACTAAACGTGTCATTGTTGGAGATGGATATATTGTTCCTTATGGATATATGGCATAGATAGAGTAGTTCTGATGATCATGCACTGAACTAATTTCTGATAGTCATGTATTGAACTGTGTCTGATAAACATGTACAGGTGTTTTTATGTATTAAACTGTTTTTTTAATTATGTATTAAACTGTTTGTTTTAATTATGTATTAAACTGTTTTTAATTATGCATTAAACTGTTGGTAAATGTTCATGTTCATTAAAATTTGAGTATAAATAAAATTGTCTTTGTAATTTTTTCACAGTTAACCATGGCACTTTCTACACACCAGTTGGACTCAAATCAAGATATTGGAAGTTTGTTTTTTAAATATCCTTCTAATATTTTTATTTCTGGTCCAAGTGGATTGGGTAAAACTGAATTTGTTAAAAAGATAATTGAGTTTAAAGAAGATTTATTTGATATTTATCCCAACGTATTGTTTGGTGTTACAAGGAATGGCAAAAATCTTATAATATCTTACAAGAACAGGAAGGGCCAAACATCAAATTTATTCAAGGTATTCCCGATGATGAAGATGAAATTGTCACTGATCCCAGTGCAACTCACTTGGTGATTTTTTGATGACATGTTAGGAGATAAAGATGAAATAAAAATTAAGTTATGGTTTACTAGAAAAGGACATCATAGAAACGCAAGTGTGGTGTACATCACTCAAAATTTATTTCAACAAAGTAAATCTTCTCGCACCATCAGTTTGAATGCTCATTATTTAGTTTTATTTCAAAGTCCAAGAGATAAGATGCAAATCAAAGTATTAGCAAATCAACTTCAAGCTCCCCATATGATTCATGCGTTTAACAATGCCACATCTATACCTCATGGATACTTATTGGTCGATTTGAAACCAAATACGCCTGATTATCTTAGATTCAGAACACAAATTTTTCAAAACTGGTTTACAAAATCAGATCAACAAGGACCTGTTGTCTATTCTCCAGGAGTATAAAAAGGTGTGTTTGAGTTTAAATCCATCATTTGTGTCAAAATGGCTCAACGAACATCAGCTAATCTGATATGTGCTCTGTATAATTTAAGCAGAGAGCATGATAGTCATAAAAGAAAATCACTCTTAAATGCTGGTTTAATTGAAATAATCAAATGGTTTTCTTTGGCAGCTCGAAAAATTGTTCAGGGTAAGATGAAATTACCTAAACAAACTCAAAAATTTATGGATAGACATCGGGATGATGTAAGAAAATTAGCAAGTGCAATAGTCGATCCTGAAGTCAAACGCAGTATCATTTTAAAACCTGGAGGTGGTGGATTCTTTGGTGGTGTGATCATTCGAAGTCTGATTCGATGGGATGGAAATAAGTTGATGAGAAAATTTAACAAGAAAACTAAACCTAAAAAACCTAAGAAAAAATCAGTAAAAAAACCTATAAAACAGAAAAAAAGAAAGGTTGATGATCGTTTTGTAACAAAACGTAAAAGTAAAAGTCCTGCTTCATGGCAAAATTTAGGTCTTGATTCTCCAAACACAAATGTAAGACGATCTTCTATTAATTTAGCAAGATTTGCTCCTCGAGAGCACAAGATTTGTTAAAAAGACATGGATTTGGTGCTACCATGCACATGTTAAATCCAAACAAATATCCATCACCACCTCATTCTGAACGTCGACGACTTCATTTTTAAAAAACTATAAAAGGACTGTACATAAAATTTTTATACACACTCATAAACATGGCTGTAACAACAACACGTCGTAGAAAATTGCAAAATAAAATGAGAAAAATATCTCTGATTAAAGCTTATGGTACATTTTTAGAAGGATTGACTCATTTATCCAATAAATGTCGTAAGAAAATGATTCAAGAATCACCTAAAGAAGTCATTATTTGTGTAGGGGAATGTTGCATCAATCTTATAAAAGGCAACGTACGTCTGACTAATGCTCAAAAGAATCAGTTACGAGCTAGAAAGCAACATATACGTTTACTGAGTTCTAAGCAAGTTCCACTTGACTCAAAAAAGAAAATTATTAATCAGAAAGGTGGAGCCTTGTTAGGATTATTGTTAAAACCATTAATTGCTCCTATCATAGGTTCTGTCTTGGGTGAAATTATCAAAAAATAAAAAATATGGATGGTCGTAAAATGGCTATTGTGCCATTTAAACTTTGGGAAGACATGAAACGCTGGAAAGAGGAACAAATTCAAAAACCTAGACTGCCTCCTGATCCTAATGTATCTGCCACAGCCAGTCTTCAAAGAGACTTATCTTCTGTCATGGCAAATGAAGATTTGTCTGAAGCTGAAAAATCTCAATTGTATGGCCATACCTTGCACAAATTTAAAACGGCTCATCAAAAAGCTTTAAAAGAAACATCTCTTCTACCCCAATCTGACCCTAGTTCTTCCAAAATGAATCAATTGGTCATAGATTGTGTGCCTTCCACCATGAAACGCAAAGCTCAGCTTTTAGTTTCACTTCTAAAAAACTAACCCAAATGTGTCCTGGGAAGATGATGGTACAGTTAAACTTTATGGCAAATCTATTCCAGGGTCCAATATTATTGATTTGGTCAATGATGTCATTAGACATCATAAAGGCAGTGAACCTACAGGTTGGCAAGTTTTTGCAGAAGGTTTAAGAGACATGAATATTCCCCAAGATGTCATTGGAAATAGGGAAAGGTGGGACTGGATGCATCGTGCTCCAGAAACTCCTGAAACGGATTATATCACTCCCAAACAAAAACGCACCATCAGAAAAACAGCAAGTCGTATTCCTGTTTCTGTCAGGTCTGCAAAGAGTTTGAGTATCAGAAAACGTATCAAAGACCATTTTTCTTCTCCGGCACTTTTATCTGCCACCAAAAACGTATAAAAGAAGAATTTTCTTCTCCATGGGTCAGTTACAATGAAGCTTGAACAGTTGTATTACAATCCTAAAAGTCCTGCTGCGTATACAGGTGAACAAGCTTTCTACAAACTTGCTAAACAATCGTCCAAAAAAGTAAAACTTCAAGATATTAGAGACTGGTTAAGAAAACAACAAACTTATACTTTACATAAACCTATTTGTAAAAAGTTTTTGCGACGCAAAACGGTAGTGGCTGAAATTGATACTCAATGGCAAGCAGATTTGGCAGACTTATCAAAATTATCAAAGTTCAATGACAAGCATAGATATTTACTTTGCATCATAGATGTCTTTTCAAAATATGCATGGGTGGTACCTATTAAAGATAAAACTGGGAAAACTTTACTCATTGCTTTCAAATCTGTTTTAAAAAGTGGACGATGTCCAAAAAGTTTGCAAACAGATAAAGGAACTGAATTCAAAAATAAAGAATTTCAAAATTTCTTGAAAACTAAGAAGATTCATTTCTTCACTACTGAAAATCCTGAAACCAAAGCCAGTATTGTGGAACGTTTTCAAAGAACTTTTAAAACTCGCATGTGGAAATATTTTACTCATCATCGCACTTTGCGATATGTAGACATTCTTCCCAAATTAGTACATGGTTACAATCATGCTTATCATCGAAGTATTAAATGTGCACCTGTGTCTGTGACTCTTAAAAATGAACCACAAGTGTCAGAAAACTTATATGGCAAATTGAATTCTAAAAAAGTCAAACCAAAATTCAAAGTGGGTGATTTTGTGTGTATCAATAAAACAAAACGTACATTTGATAAAGGTTATTTACCAAACTGGACACAAGAATTATTTCAAATTTTAGCAGTGGTCAAAACTCAGACTCCTATCACCTATAAAATAAAAGATCTTGAGGGTGAATTAGTCAAACGCACTTTCTATTCACACGAGTTACAACGTGTAGAGAAAGATAAAATTTACGAAATTGATTCTGTTTTAGATCACAGAAAACGTAAAGTAGGAAAAAAGTGGGTGAAAGAAATTAAAGTTCACTGGAAAGGTTACCCTTCAAAATTTGACAGTTGGATTTTAGAATCTGATCTTGTATAAAAGCATGAAAATGGATCTCAGAGGATCATTTGTACGTGGTAACACTGCTTCAGTACAATCTGCAGAAGGTCTTGATCGAATTGTTAAAAATCAGTTCACTTTTTTTGCTCAGATCATTGTTGTATACATGATCATTATCACGTCATTAGCTCATCAGTCTGAGAAGTCCAGATAAAGAATTGTGTTAATTTTACTCAGTAGTTCTATCGGTTACATACTACCATCCCCAGGTTTAAAATTTAGAAAACAAACTAATCCAATTTCTGCTGACGAAACAGATTCGCCCAAACTCAAACCATGAATAACTTTTATTTGACACTCTTGAGTGATAGTTCACTCAGTACATTTTCAAAAAATACGCAATGTGACTTTAAAGTGAAATTAGATCATTCCATACAAATTGAAAAAGATAATTGGGAAGTAGGTTTGGTAGAAGTCATAACTCCAACTGAAGTAAATAATATCACTAAGGAAAACAATTATGTGATTTTAAGATTTACTGATAGAAAAATGTGTGAGGAGATAGATAATTGTACAACCTATGGAGGTTATGTAGACATGAAAATCTATATCCAAAGTGGTTATTATGCTTCTCCACGCCATTTAGTTGAAGAAATTCAAAAAAGTATCAATTTCCAATATAGACTGACTCTGAAAATAGCAATGCTACCATTTTAATCACTTATGGTGAAAACAGTGCTCGAGTCAAACTTGATGTTCAAGATCCTACGAAAGTCAAAATTATTTTTCCAAAGGCAATTGCAGAAATATTAGGTGTAGATAGAAATTATTTTGATAAACCATTAGCAAATGAAAAATACATTTTCAGATATGGTGTGGATTTGAATACAAAAAATCACCAACTTTACATTTACTCTGATTTAGCATGCTATACATTTATTGGTGATGTTACTGCACCTATTTTGAGAGTGTTGCCATTTGAAGGTAAAAGAGAAAACAATCATTTACATCAAGAATTTGTCAATGTACACTACGTACCAGTGGCAAAATCTTTCATAGATCAGGTGCACATTAGTATAAAAGGTGATACAGGTGAAAATGTGCCATTTATCTCTGGGAAAACGTTAGTGAAACTACATTTTCGACAGAAAGAATAATGTTGAAACAATCCAGAAGCATTATGTCTCTTCAATCTGGGAAAGGAGACTTTCCCGTGTACAGAGGTGTTTCAAGACAATATGGCAATGGTTAAGGATCCATTTTTAAAGCTGCATTGAGAACAGTGATTCTAATTTTAAAACCCTTTGCAAAAGCAAGTTTAAAAAGTATGAAAAAGTAGCTAAAGATCAAGGGGTTCATGCTCTGAAAGACATTGTAGGTGGTGAAAATGTAAAAAAAGTTTTAAAACAGAGAGGAAAAACAGCTTTGAAATCTTTTGGTCAGTCTACTATAAATCAGTTGGCTATAAATTCAACTCAAAAACGCAAAAAGCCTCAGTCTCAATCTAGACACGGAACTGTTAAGAGGGGTTTGAAAAGCAGAGCAAAAAAGTTTAATCCTATTAAACGTCTGGTATTTGAAAAAGATATATTTGACGAAAAATGATTCAACAAGGTTCTTGCCATTGCACAAAAACGGAATTGGATATGGAATCCATTCCACCCACCATGACTACCATGCAAGGCACTCAGTGGAATGATTATCATCCCATCGCTTCTCTCGATAGTCATCATTCACCCATTGAATTTCTAATTCCACCTCACACCGAGTTTTACACTGATTTGTCTCAAGCCTATCTGTATATCAAATTCAGAATCTTAAAGCAAACGGGTGAAGATCTTGACACGGATGCAAAAGTATTTCCAATTAATAACTTTTTCACAGTATGTTCAGTGGCATCGATTTGTATATCAACAATAAATTGATCACAAATAATTCAGACACATATCAATACAGAGCATACCTTGAAAATTTATTTTCTTATGGTTCTGATGTCAACGATAATCAACTAAAAGCAGCAGAATTTTGGCCTGAGGATGAAGCTGGAGCTTTTGAAGATATAACAAATACATGTATCACTGATCGTGGCAAACCCGTAGCAAAAAGCAAATCCGTGGAGCTTCAGGGTAAGTTACATTTGGATCTTGCTATGCAGGAAAAATATTTGCCTAATGGTTTAGAATTCAAACTTAGACTTAATCGATCATCTCCTCAGTTTTGTTTGATGAGTGATGATTATCCTGCAAAAATCAAAATTGATACGGCTATCTTGAGAGTACGAAATGTTCAGCTTCTACCAGCCATTAGCAATGAACTGAATCAAACTATTGCTCATCACAATGCTAAATTTCCGATCAGAAGAGTTGAAGTCAAAACTTTTACAATCAGTAGTGGCACAAGATCTAAAATTGAAGATCATCTTCTCACAGGTCAACTTCCAAAACGAGTTTTATTGGCTTAGTAACAAATGAGGCATTTAATGGGAATTTGGAAACTAATCCTTTCTTTTTCCAACATTTCAATCTAAGTAAAATGGATGTCACTTGTGATGGACATAGTGTCTATGGAAACCATTTGAACCTAGATTTGAAAATGATCAGTATCTCAGATCTTTCCTATCAGTTTACCAAGCATTAGCAAGTCAGAATCAGGTCCAAAATTGCAACATTGATTATGAAGATTACAAAGGAGGTTACTGCTTTTGGGGATATGATTTGACACCAGATCAAGCAACTGATCAGTCTCATTTGCACCCTATAAAAACTGGGAACCTCAGATTGAAGCTTCAGTTTGCAACATCACTTGCCAAGACGATCAACGTGCTTGTGTATGCAGAGTTTGACAACCTGATAGAAATCAACGGACTTAGATAAGTTACCACAGATTACTAAAGATGAATGCAGGATACTTCATTGAACAGGACTTGATGTACCAAACAGATGCATACAGTGCAACAGTCCAGCCACCAGATGAGAAGAGTACCTTACAGAAAGAAGTAGAAGACAATGAGAACATCGATTGTCTTATGAAGACTCTTCTAAAACAAGCCATATTGACTTGTCTAAAGATGGCAGTTGGAGACTGTGCGAAGCATGAATGTCATGGATGCAAAATGAACCACCCAAGTCAGAAATACCACGATATCTGTCTATGGACTTCTCCAAGAGAATGGATTGAAGATTATGGATGTCATGATCCAGCCTTAGAGGGCCTAAACATCTACGATGTGATGGAAGACTTTGACAATAGAATCTGGAACTATCTGTATGGCGACAATTGGCGACACCCTATGGACTTTACAACAGGGATCAATCACCTGACGCCAGAAGAAAATCAAGAAGCCTATAATAACTGGCATTACTTCAAGAAAAATCAAAGTGACTTAACAGAACAGTGGAAGACGTACTGGGCCAAGAAACTCATAGAATCCTATGAAGAAAAAGGAAACTGAAGAAAACGAGAACCCAGAAACAGAATAAAAATGAACACTGTTGAACTTATCAAAGTCATAAACAATATACCTGTGAAAGTAGAAGTAAGTGCCAAGGATTTACTACCAGAGAAGAAACCACTGGATATGAAGGCTTACATTATGAATACAGATATATCCACAGATCCAGGAGAACATGGGTGGTAATCTACTTCAGAAGAGATCAAGTTATCTACTTCGATTCATATGGAAGACCACCAGAAAAGCAATATGTTCTACCATTTCTTGAAAGAAACTCTTCAAGATGGATCCATAACAAAGAATGTTTACAGAGTCCATGGAGCAAAGTATGTGGAATGTGGTGTATCTTCACCATTCACCAGCTCAAAAAAGGACTAGACCTAAACACATCCATTCATCAAGAACTATATGGGACTGGAGAAGATTTATACCAGAATGACAGAGATAGCGGGATGTGGTTCAGCTATAACTATGCCAGAGTCATCCTATCCCAGAATGGAATGAGACGCATGGCTCCTCCTGACTTTTTATTCAAACACAGAATACAGACTTGTAAATGTCATATTTATTCACATCACCTTTCAAAGAAGTATCCTAAGTATAATATGTTGTAAATATGTTAAGGGACATTATTGTAAACAATGAACAGAGGGACGGCCCTAATCTTCTGTCATTGTATTCAGTTATAGTTAGCGGGGCAATAAAGTTATAGAAATGTTCACCAATCTTTGTTGTTCTTTTCATTAAAAAATCAGTAGTAGTAAGCTTGAGACGGCTAGCTATACACTAGTTAATGCTACAGAGTAATGCCTCTAGGAGATGAGGTCTTGATTGACCAAGAGACTCTAAAGACGCATAGAACTTAGTAGCCTTGACTATTACACACACCATATATCACGACATACTATACCCCCTAAAATGACTAAGCTATTTTCAAAGCTGAAATTAACTAGTAAGTTATTTTATATATCACCACAGAAGAGCCTTCATCACCCTTAAAATGACTAAGTTATTTTCAAAGCTGAAATTAACTAAGTTATTTTATATATCACCACAGCAGAATCTTTATCCCCCTTAAAATGACTAAGTTATTCCCAATAGTCCAGGAAACTATTACAAAGCAGTAAAAAATAAACTAAGTTATTCCCCAATAGCCCAGGAAACTATCACAATCATAGATCCAACCAGAATATCTCTCAAAATAAACTAAGTTATTCACAGCTAGTCACTCAAGCTTACCAGGATAGGCATCTCTGGACCCAAAATTTTTAGCCTGAAAAATTCTAAGTTCTTTTCAGTCTTAAAAAATGTTGGGTCCAGAGTGCCATCCATTACTACTCATATGAACTGCGATTTGTTACCATTTAACACATGCTTCCAGCAAGTATGTTGCTTGCTCTTATGCACCCGACTTATGCATGGTATATTATGATACTGTATCTAGCATGGGACACATTTATGGAACGTCATTTGACAACACAGGACAGCACATTTTTTTTTTCTAAAAACTGATGCCAGAAATCAAGATAACAGTGGCCGCTTAACTGTATTCGTACAGCCTCCGTGATCCCAAGATGTGTTCACAAATCAAATTTGGGATTCCTATGTCAAATAATATAGGATGTATGCTCGTGGCATGATTTTTTCTAGATCTAATGGAAGTTGTAAAGGTACGTGACACTACATGACCCTAAATGCATTAAGACACGAATTTTGGCATTCCTACCTCAAATAATATAGGAGATATACTCCCGATATGATATGAACACTCAAACACTTAGAACACTAAGGACAGGCAGTTTGATTACTATATGCCTCCCTCTTGGGGGAATAAAAAATAGTAAATGAGTATGATCAGGAAATACCACAATCACAAACTGCAGACAACCCCATGGCACCGTGAGGAAGAGCCGCTCAACCATCACGAGACACCAGGAAGACAAATTAAGCAAAGCAATCAGCTCTCTCTTCCCCATCAAGATGATTGCAATACTAAAATGGACATAAAGTAACGTACAACAAAACATAGAACAATTACAGACTCCCACAATGGGAGTAACAATAAACAGAAAGTCAACAACAACAGAACCACCGCCTTAGAACGGACAGCAGCCTAAGCCAACGGGGGGCTTAAATGCATTTTACTGGTACTAAATCTTCGCCCTAGAAAACCTGTTTGTCATATTCGTCATAAGACAGTGCCTGAATTCATATTAATTTTATGTCATCAGATATGGATAAAAATCAAATAAGTATGTTTACTGATGTAGAGTTCGCGCACGCTCTTTGCCAATTAAGGACGTTTTGACTTGGTGACGCTTTACTATTTATTTCTTACCCACGACGGGTATGCTGACAGTTTATTGTTTACATAGTGACGCCTACTTTGTGATTTCGCAAACGAGTTTGTCTCGCGCTATAGGTAGCCCTACAGATTCACGGACAGTTTACTTCGCGCTGAAGGTCAACCCACAATATTTGGTTCCCCCCTCGTTGTTCGGCAGCGAATAAATTATAGCCCTGGATTCACTATTTGTCAACCAAAGTTGATACATTTGAGCACATGAAGTATCCTAGTTCAATTGTTATAATTTTAGCTCTTGCGGATATTTTGTTTGTTAGAGCGGAATCGTTTCAACAATTTTTGTAGAGGGCCTTATCAGGATTTTTTTTGTGAAATCAAATTTGAATTTGGACAAGTGTATTAAGGGTTTCGCAAGTGATCGAATCCCTTTTTTCATTTTTAGTACGTTCCGAAACTTCTTAAGAGGGTCCCTCCTCAGCAGCAATATTTAAGGGCATTTCACTTCACACAAAATAGAAGATTTGTCCATATAGGTTAAATACAGTAAATATATTTGAATGTCGTCTAAACTTGTAACACTGTCGACTATAACCTGTAACATAATATTTGAAGTCGTTACATAAAATTGTTCATCTAAAATCTGATTTATAAGAGAAAGAATTCTTCGCCTGATTAATGGACAATACCAGGAATGCAATGCCTCATCATATCAAGTCATGAAAAATACAATGAAAAGGAAAGTGAATGTACAAAATAAGGATATGCGGACATGTGTAGTAATATAATACAAATTAAAGAACAAAACTTGTATCAGGCAAGCGTAAACTGGATAAATCCGCCTAACTACGACAAAATCATAGACGTGTGGTTTAGTGTGTGTGTGTGTGTGTGTGTGTGTGTGTGTGTGTGTGTGTCTGTGTGTGTGTGTGTGTGTGTGTGTGTGTGTGTGTGTGTGTGTGAAGGCTCCCAAAACAATATACATTCACTACAGAACTCTATATTTATGAATATTTCGTCTGGACCCTGCAACGTACTCAAAAAGAAGAAGCGCAGGCTCTGTAATAGAAACACTAGGATGGTTCAGTCGACTGATGAGGGTCAGTGATCGCATCTATTGTGTTTACAGGAGTGTAACATGACTTGTTTTTGTTTTCTTTTGATAAACGATTTCTGATGAAATGGATTTTATCATATTATGTGACCTAGTTACTCTTTCTGTTAATTATGATAATTAGGTAGGGTTGAACAAAAAGAGATGTGCAAAAATCAAGTCCTCGCAAAAATTTCCGAATTTACAATTTCATAATTGAGAAAGTTCGACCTCTGACCCCTTAAAAAATAATACGGAGAAACACACACTTGTAGTATTGACGTGTTCCAACAGACTCGTGAAGTGAAAGGGTCTTTAACCCTTTTCATTCTCTGGTACTTTAAAGCAATTATTTTGGCAATCATCAAATATCCAGATGATATGCCACTTTGTTGAAATGAGGCAAAGCGTCATTTTAATAATCCATCATTTCATCAGTGTATGCGCTGTTTGCTAAGATGTAAACAATCTTCAGGAAAAATGCATCATTTCATAAAAAAGAAATCGACTTATAAAATTGACAATTTCAAACTTATTGTATTGTTGTATTTTTTTGACCCTGAAGTTCAAAGGGAGTGGCCTATGCTAATTTTATGTCCGATCTGTTATCCGTAGTTTTCGGGAATAAACGGGAACTAATTAGGTTATTTGAAATGGAATGTGTTATAAGAGAACATAAGTAGCAGATCGACAGTATCGTCCACTGTAGCATAGTGGGTTAGACGCAGGACTCTTAACTTATAGCAGGTACAATGTAAGTTCGTATCTCAGGAGAAGCGTTTTATTTTTTTTCCTGTGAAGAAAGGGTTTGTATGCACTAAAACTACAGGAAAGCTCGTATGATTTTTTTCGCTCGTGCAAATTGTGTATAATAAAATGTAAATGAAAGCATGAAAACACTGCAGGTGCTAGGAAATCAAAAATGTCGGACAACCATTCTTGACTCTTACATGTAAGCGAAACAGTCTCGAATTACTGGCTACAGCGCGTGTTGAGCACGTGTACATAAAATCAAACAATTTCACGCTTTTGTAGAGTTTTCCGTCATATCAGTACATAGAAAGTATTCTTCTGAAAAAAAAGAAAAAAAAGAACTCCTCGCGAGATTCGAACTTCCCTCTTCTGTCATTCGAGTCCTGGACTTAGCGCACTATACCACGGCGAACGATAGGGTCATATTATTACCATTATGATACATTCAATTTCAGATAATCTAATTTATTCTCGTATATTTGGCGAAAACTATCGATAACAGGTTTGATATAAAATTAGCATAGGCCACTCCCTTTGAACTTCAGGGTCAAAAAAATACGACAATATCATGTGTATGGGATAATCCATCAATATAGCTAGTACACTGAGATGCAGCCTAGCATACATTATACTCTAATCACAGTTTTGAAAGTCATCATTCAATATTCGTCGACATGACACGTGCTCGTTGGTATGACAAGTGGATTGTTTTGTTGTTTGCATTTTGCAATTATGTAGTCGTCAATGGAGTCATTTATGCGTTCGGCGTGCTGTATGTTGAGTTACTCGACCAGTTTGGGGAAGATAAAGACGTGACTGCCTGGATCGGCAGTATTCAGTTAGGCGTGGTGAACCTTGGCGGTAAGTGGCTATATTTGATAAATAAAGGATCTTACCTGAGTGCTCATGTTTTATTGAATTTATTAAAATAGTTTGGGAAAAGTGATAAAATGTGAGGCTTGCCGAGCATTTTATAACTTATTCGCAATGACTTTAATAAATTCAATAATACAGGAGCACGAATGTAACATTCTATTTATATCATGACATAATTTGGGCCGCAACGCGAGAAAACCTGTCTTCGGTGGTTTGTGAACAACACAGGCACAGACCAGCCTGCGCATACGCGCGGTCTGATCAGCGCCTTTGTTATTCGCTTTTTGAAAAGTATCATATGTAAACTTGCTACAGATGAAATTTTAATATTCTAGCTAGTCTCTGTACCTGAGGAGTCTTGTTTGAAACTGGCTTTGTTGGACACCCCGAAGACAGGTTTTCTTGCGACGAGGCCCATTTATACTGAACCACACTTCTTACGCAAAATCAAACAGAAACTTTAATATAGCATATATTGTTTCATCTATTGTAACGCAATTTCATCAAAAATTAAAACTATTATTTATGAAAATGAAAGTAGTACTTCATCGGTCAATTAATCCCTTTTAATCATAACCTGATTGGGTGAATGTCTGCCATAACCCCTGACCTGTACAATGATTTCGGCAATACCTCGTATTTTAATTAAAGTTACATTCCTGAAACATTTTGCGTTGGAAGTGTGGGTCAGTATATTACAATATAAACAACATATCTAAAAGGAAATGAAAATTAATGTTTAAGACTCATTCAAGGGAGATAGCTAAAAGCACCTGAAGCAAGAGAGAGCCTCCATTATTCCACTAAACAAACTGTCTACAACTGAAATATACTTCTACCATGCATTATTACAATATTTTCAAGGGATATGAAAGTTTTTGGGGATACCGTTAAAATTTGTTCAATGGATAAAACTCTAGGGAGTAGCCATTCTTGCACATGATACACCATCTTGAAATGATAAAAAGTCCTGTGAAATATTATAAAAAAAAACTCAAACAGGAAGAAAAGAAAAGCAACCATTCTTGCATGTGGCATACTGTCTTGACCTGATATACACTGAACCGAAGTTCTAAGTTTTCACTTTTCAATTTTTTTTCTGACTAAGCCCTGGTGATGTTGAAATGAACTCTTGCCCAAGTATGTGCATTTTAATGGACTAAAGTTAAGCGGTGTTTTGAAAGAGTTTTCTATCACTTCACGATATGTTGGTTCAAAAATGCAAAAATCAACTTTTTGAAGAAAATAAGCATTTTGAGTGCAGTTTTATTTATCAAATTCAAGTACAGGTGATTGCAAACCTGCCTAGTCGTCTTGAAAAAAACACCAAACACTTGACATTTTGCTTATGACAGAAGTTTTCCGAATTTTTTGGAAATCAGCAGCTGCACATACTAAAATCATTGTATGTGTTTTATTTTATGTTAATATGTTTGACAAAACGCCATGCAACTTGATGAGCCCATTTTGCTAACGATATATCATTTTACTTATTTGGTATCCACTTCCGATTTTAACGTGAAAATTTAAAGGTCATTTAAGGCCACTGCCCACACCTGGGCGATTTTTTTTTCCAAAAAATAGATTTTTTTCATTTTTTGATATATTGTAGTACATGATATTATAAGAAAAATAACGCAAAATAAAGAAAATTTACCGCCCAGTTCAAAAGTTACAGTTCTTCATTATATGGCCTATGTTGGCTATTTTGCGCAGCCTTTTGGAAACTCATTAAGACAAGTAAAATATTATGTAACTCAATTTTGTATTTGAAAATCGTTATTTCAAACAAGCAGGCGAAGCCATAAATAATTAAGAACTTTTTCTCAAACCATGCTTTTGCAGCTATACAAGTATTTTTCTTCATATCACGTTTTCAAACCAGCATTCACCGATATTTATGCATTCATTTTCACCAATTACTGACTGATAATTCAATATTTAAACACACTTTAAAAAAATATTTTTTTCTAAATTTTGTTTAGAAAAGTGATCATTATATAAGATGCATTATGACAGAATTTTAAAAAAGTTCACCGTCTAATTAGTGAAAAATTACCAAATAATTATCCCTACCCCCTAAACTGCAAAATAATGAACTAAGCAGGTTTTTCTTATTTCTAAGCATGTTAAAACCTTACGAACCAAACACTATTGATTGAAATACCTCACTGTGAACTGCCAAATGAAACTATATGTACTCCAAATACTTGGAACATTTATATGCATATATGAGAAGACTTTTCCATACCCAAAACGATACCAAAATACCCCACCCACGGTAAAAAGAAACTGAACACCTAGTCGATATATTGTGACCAAATTTGTATAGATATATCACTAGGATAGAGATGTAATATTTTGGGGACATTTACCGTTTTTCAAAGTCACGGGGTAACTCTGCATGTCTATTTTAGGTGAAATGTGCTGTTTTAATATGCATCGCTTAAATTTATCGATGCATATACTACATGTACTTATCAAAGAATCTGAAATGTTTACAAATCTTTGTTGCGGCCTCAGGCGCCATACTAAGCCCGATTCCGAAGCAAGGCCAGACCTTAACACATGACCAGAGGAGGATTATTTCTATAAGATCTATATATCCCTTGGCGGACATCTTTCGGTTGAAACGTGTCAAATGTAGAGTAAACTTGGAGATTAGCAAAAAAATTAGCGTAAAATTGTAAATATTTTATTGCTCATTATTTTTATATTTGTTTTGGGTGCTCAAAAGAACCGTCTCACTGAGTACCTATAACTTACCTGCTTTGGTTGGACCCGCATTAATATGAAAAGGTTCTTTTTATGCCCACACCCTTCCCGCTACTGAAGTGGGTATTCAGTGGCGCGGAGGGGGGTATTAGTTTTGGTACGGATCCCGTCGGCGTTGGTCATGGGTCGGAATTGGCCACGAGTAGTCTAGAGGGGCTAGACATTTTCTATATCTTCATATCACAGGAACCAGGTTTGTGGATTGGGTCCGCATTTACATGAACATAATTGAGCATGGATGCGACAAAACCTGTCTTCAGGGTTTCCGATAAGATAATATCAAAACCAGCCTTCTCAGCCACAGAGACTAGATAGAGTAGTGAAATCTCGTTTTGAGCAAGTTTTAATATGATACTCTTCAATAAGTGATTAGCAAAGGCGCTGATCAGACTGTGCGGATGCGCAAGCTGGTCTGCAACTTTGTTGTTCGCAGACCCCGATGGCAGAATTCCTCGCGTACCTTCGTAAATTTAGAGTAGGTCTGCTATAATTTAGACTCACGACTATACTTGGGTCAACCTTAGCCCAAGATAGCCCTTGTAGCTAAATATTGGAACACATTTGACATCTATAAGGCAATTTTTTAAGGACGCAGATTAAAGCGAGGGACTCTCAACGTCAACGTCGAGTTCAATACTTGTCATTTACGCATAATGACGTCATAAGAGCAAGTGACGTCATTAGCGCACGTCGGGTTCAAAGTAGACGTTAGAGAACGTGACGAGATAGTCTGTCTTGGTGAAATTTAAATACAGGTAAAATGAAACCAGAAAATCATATATAGATCAGTATACATGTAGTTATATCATTATTGTTGTTGTGGACTGTCAAAAAACCGCCATCAGTCGACTGACATTTCCCTGATAACATGCGTGTTCCATTACACTGACTGATTTTTTTCTTCACACAGAGCTGAGCGTCCATCGGTTAGTATCCGTAAAGAATGCCAACCTTTGTTGTTCTTTATACTTAAAATATTGTTTGCATTTTTAATGTGACATCAATCACTTTCAGATTACCAACATGCAGTGTAACGGGCATTACTGTCTGTAGAAAACATATCATAGTTGCGTATAATCACACTTTGTCATAATCGAACGCTACCAAGTATTACCTCCCTTGATGATTTAGAGTTACGGTTATTGCTATGGGCAGTGACCTTAAACGGCATTTGTTAAATATTTCTTTTAATTTTAAAGCAGAACAGTGACGCCAATTCATAATAAAGAATCCCTGAAAATTGCACTGCTGTACCGCAGATAATCAAGCGTACAGAGCAATGCGAAGTGAGTATGCAACCTGCATGATTAAGCTAAAAATCCTTTGATTAAGCTGTTGACGTTGGCTGTCTTCATGTTAACGTAGAAGAGCAATGGAGTGTTCAATTGTCAAAATAACTTTTGATTCTTTTCATCTTATATCACAGCTGTTATAAACATCTTCAAACTAATTAAAATAGAAATTGATAACGTATCTGATGAATAGTTTAAATCACACTAAAAGTGTGACTTTTTGACATGATGGTACCTTTACTCGGACCTCGTCTGTGCAAGGTATACCAGTCATTTTGAGATGACATAATTTGCAGAGTCTCGACAAAGCCTTGGACCTTTCTATAGAATTTAAATTTTGTGAGAGCGATTTTTACTTACTGAACGGGAGCAAAAATTGTATCGTGGCTACTTATAGCTTCGGTTCAGTGTATATAACTTCCAAATATTATCAATATATCTAAAGGGGATGGAAACTATAAAGTACACAAGGTTTCCTTATTAGAATTCATTCAAGGGAAACAAGAATCATGGGAGTTTAACCAGTCTTACCATTGGTATCCTGGGTCAGGTGTGGTACTTGATTGTATCGATTCCTGATCTTTGCAACCTTACTTACTTTTATACAGGACTCATAGCCATGACCCAATATATATGCTTACCAAATATTATTAAAATGTCACAAACGGAGTATAAATTATGGAGCGAACAAGGTTTCCCCATTAAAACTTGTTCAAGGGAGATAACTCCAAAATCCAAGGGAGAGCAACCACTTTTACAGATGACACACTGTCTTGACCAAATTTTCATGCCTACCAAATATAATCAAAATAATCCAAACGGGAATAAAAGTTATGGAGCGAACAATGTCCTCCCTTTTAAATTCGATCATTGGAGATAACTCAAAAATGGTGCAAGGGAAAGCAACCGTTTTCACACGAGACGCACCGTCTTGACCAGATGTATATACCATACTAAATACAATCAATTCAATCTCAAAGGTTATAAAAGTTATGGGTAGAGCAAACTTTCGTTTACAGACAGACAAACGGATGCCAGGCTGGTCGTTGGGTCGGGGGTAAAAATAAACTTAAAATAATTTGCTATTAGAAATGCTAGGGTCAAATATACAAAATTTGCCAGATTTTATATTTTGTTCATCTCACAGGAATGAGTCCATGTAAAAGTACATCGAATATCCATAAGTGAAACATACAATTGTAGTTCAACTTATTCTTCAATTATTTTGGCATATCAATAATTGTTGTTGTTTTTTCAGGTGTCTTTGCTGGTTCCATTATTCGCCGCTTTGGTATCACAAAGACCATCTTGATTGGAACCCTGTTGTCCAGCGCTGGATATATTGCTAGCAGTTTCACGTCGAATATTTACACCCTGTATGTTACATACGGGGCTCTGCCAGGATTTGGGCTTGTCATGATTAGTCTTGCCAGTCTGGTAACAGTGGGCCATCACTTTGATGAGCACCAGGCTCTTGCAATGGGTATATGCCAGTCAGGTGGATCTGTCGGTGGGTTTATTTTCAATCCCTTGCTACAGGCGCTAATTGAATCATATGGGTGGAGAGGTGCTCTGTTGATATTTGTGGGTATATTGTTGCACGGAGCTTTGTTTGGTCTAGGTATTTACTCTTTAAAACAACATAAAAACAAACCCAACACAGAAACTTCAACAACGTGGGTAGAAAAAATGGAAATCGAACAGGAAAGAATTGACGAAGCGAAACCTTTTATTCCGATACACAATGCATGTAAGATGGAAACATTTGAAACTGTCAAGCAGACCACAGACTCTACCAGTCAGCATAAAGAAATGTGTGATATAAGATGTCAATTAGATAACAAAATAACTCTGTTGTCAAATGATGAAAGTTTAGACAAAACAGAAACTCTCCATTCAACTAACCTCATGTCAGAAGGTAAAGCAGTGACGTCTAGTGTACTGCAAGTATCTAATGATAATCAACGATCAACAAGCAAGACTGATAAATTCCTTGAGATTCTCCACCAAATAATCCCATACAAAGTTTTTACACATCGACCTACATGTATCATACTAACTGCAAGTCATGTCAGATCGTTCGGCTTTTTTGTTCCATTTATGTTGCTTCCTGACTTAGCTAAAGGTAAAGGTATCGTTATTGATGATGCTGCCTGGCTGGCCTCTGGTATTGGTATCTCTGGGGCAGTCAGTCGAGTTGTTCTTGGTTGGGTTGGAGGATTTCCCTCTGTTAACAGACTGTATCTGTATATTTCCTGTATTTTGATAGGTGGAATACTAACTGCAATATGTCCCTTGTTATCTGTGTACTGGATGTTAATGATTTATGCCTGTGTCTTCGGATGGTTAATGGGAGGAGAAGTGTCCCTGACACCAGTTATTTGTTCAGATGTTGCAGGTAAAGACAAACTCCCAGAGGTTTTTGGTATGTTACGAACACTTTGTGGAATCGGTGCTTTATTGGGAACACCTCTGTCAGGATGGCTGTTTGAAAAAACAGGTGATTACGGCGTGTCCTTTATATTAGCAGGTGTTCTAATCACACTTTCAGGATTTTTATTGTTGTTGTTGTTAAAGTATCAACGAAAATAAATCTATATCAATTTCTGCTTGTGAATCACTTAAGCACCTCACTCCTTCACGAAAAAAGTAATGCATGGTACAGCTTTAATTATTTTTTTAAAGAAAAGACCAAAGTTCATGATGAGGTACTTTGATATATTTAAAAAAAGGTTTTCCCACAAACACAGAAAAACAAGTGAGTATGCTCAGGAAATAACACAACCACACAACGCAGACCAAACCTCGGCAACATGAGGAAGAGCCACACAACATTCACAAGACACCTGTAAGTCAAACAAAGCAAAACAATCAGCTCTACACAGAAACATGCAAGTGATTATGATCCGGAAATACAACAACCACACTCAGCAGACCAACCCTATATCTCATGAGGAAAGCCACACAACAATCAAAAGACACCAGGAAGACAAACCAAGCAAAACAATCAGCTCTACACAGAAACATGCAAGTGATTATGATCCAGAAATGCAACAACCACACTCAGCAGACCAACCCTACATCCATTGAGGAAGAGCCACACAACAATCACAAGACACCAGGAAGACAAACAACGCAAGCAACCAGCTCTCTTTTCTCCATCAAGATGATTGCAAAACCAGAAAGGACACAAAGCAATGCACAACAAAACATGGAACCAACACAGAACCCAACAATGAGAGCAACAATCAATAACAAATCAACAACAACAGAACCACTGTCTTAGAAGGGACAGCAGTCCAAGCAAATAGGGGGGGGGGGGGGGGCGGCTTAAATGCATTTTACTGGCACCAAAGATTCGCCAAAGTTTAGCTTTTATAGAGGCCTCTTTACAAAAGTAATGTATCATCACATAGAAACAATCTAATCAAATTAACACATTATGATGAAACAAAGAACAGGGCTCAATCAGAGCTTAAGAAAACCTAAAGCCGAGCCACGATGGGTCCAGCCAAAGACAAGCGTCAGACACCAACCAACGGATGAACGCTTTACGTGAGGGCCGCCATTGAGTCTTAGGCCTGACCCACCGTCGTGAAATTAAAGAGGAAACCATAGCTATCAACCGCGATTGGGCTTACAACCAGGCATGCAGATTGTCGCATGATATCCAAGATATGTCCAATATGTTCAACTGTTTAAAAACTTTTGATCATAGTTTTGAATTGTTCGCTAAAATCTATTAGGTTTTCCAACATTTCATTGGAATTTAAAAACTGCACAAAATCGCGCGTGCACAAAGAGAGAAAGCAAAATTCGGCCGATCTTTGACTTGGGTAAATATGTAATAGACATGTAGTAGAATTTCGCAAGAAACCCTTTCATCGTTATCTGTATGGAACCCGGAAAGGACATATTCTTTCTTTTATAGACGAGAAAAGAAATTATAACGAGAAAGCCAGAAAAGAAATTTAAACAATCAAACTAAACTAGAATTGAATTTGAAACCAGAAACAGAATAGAGATTTAAACAATAAATGTAGTTTGTTCATCATACTGCCTGCATCTCATTGGCTGAAATATATCGTTTAAGCGACTTTAAAACTATTATGTCACTTGATTTATTGTTTTAATTTCCATTCAAATTTATTGAATCAATTTCTATTCTGTTTTAAAATTCTAGTCTAATTTTATTGTTTAAATTTCTTTTTGATTTTCTCAATATAATTTCTTTTCTTGTATATAAAAAAGGAAAATGTCCTGTCAGGGGTTCTGTAATATATCAAACGAGATAATACGTCGTTTAAATGATATATACTCAAACCAAAAAGAAACGTCCGATTTTCATGGTACTGTATCTTGCGATCCAGTTAAAGGCAGGGATTCTGTACCCCCCGGCAGAGAAATCCTTACCTGTATGAGATGGTCAGTGGGCGGAGCTTAGCTATTGACCAGATAAAGCCTTTCCTAATCTGGTCTAGCAGATAACAGATAAGCCTCAAGCTACTACTGTTCTGTTTCTTTGTCACATAAATGACACTACTTTTTGTAAGAATTATTTGTATTTTTAACTTAGAAAAATAAAACCAAGAAACTAAAAAAAGAAATAAAGACATGAATGATGAGTACAGCTCACATCAATGAATTTGATAGTCAATAATATATCATTCGAATATTTTTGATTCATATTATATATTCATATTATTTTTGGCAAAAAAAATATCAATACTCTTCATGCTGAATATTGTATGCACTTTATCCCTGCTGAATTTGATCATTTGGAGCATTTTACCTGAGATGCAGTTTGAGCTTTGATCAGCACAGCTGATCTGGACCTTCACTGTTTTCGAAATAAAACTTTGTAAGATTTATCCCAAACTTTCTTTTATTAAATTGCATATATAATTTAGTAAATATAAATCTAAAATAAGTAAACAAAAGGTGACTGTGCTTCCATAGAATTGATGATAATTGCTGTATAAAAGTTTGTTTTGTGATCTTTGGACCATGTAGGATCATGGTAAACTTATCTTTGAGTAATTACAGAGTAATTATGAACGTGTGGACACCAAACAAACAGGACTCGCCTCATTTGTTTTCAATGGCAGTAAGTTATAAAGGATCATTACATTTATGTGATTATCTTAGTTTGGATCAGTATAATTACTTTTTTTAAGTAAGAAATACATAAAAAAAAATATCAGAATTCTATTCTATATTTTTACTAAATGTATATTATAAAACACATAGTAGTAAAATATAGATAAAAATAATTTATTTTTTGTTTGTAGTTTTGCTACTAAATGATATATAACAGCAAAATATAGGTTAATAAATTATTATTAAATTATTTTTTTTAGTTTGCTAAATGATTTATAACACTGATCTGCTTTTCTAAAATTTCAATATATAGAAAAATATCCAAAATAAATTTCTTTCAAAATTCAAATTTCATTGCGTCAGTTTTGACTTAATTTTCTATAATTGGTAGTTTTTGTAGAATACCCCATATTATGACAAGACATATAAAACCATATGGTCACTGAGCTGATAAGAGGTGTCAATCATTTTCACAGTTTATAAGATAAGCAAATCAAATTAGAGATAGGCCATAAGAGCTCCTCGAGATCTTCACAGCTTGAGTGCAAGACAGAAAATGCCAAAACTGAGGTTAATTTTTCCTTATATACCCCACTCCTGCCTTTAAGATGTCGCAACAAAAAGAAAACCAAAATGTTTATCAGACACATAAAAATGGTAATTTATGATTTTATCTTGAAGGGTTATTGAACCTAATGTGCGCAGAGTTTTTTTTCCATTATCAAAACGTGACACAATTTACGTTAAATGGCAACCAGAAACGTCCTACGATGAAATGGTATCTAAAAATCCCAATTCTGCTTATTGAACGAGCGAAATTGCAGGTCAAAAATAGTAAGTGAGGATGATCAGGAAATACCACAATCAAAAACTGCAGACAACCCCGTGGCACCGCGAGGAATAGCCGCTCAACCATCACGAGACACCAGGAAGACAAATTAAGCAGAGCAATCAGCTCTCTCTTCCCCATCAAGATGATTGCAATACTAGAATGGACATAAAGTAACGTACAACAAAACACAGAACAATTACAGACTCCAACAATGGGAGTAACAATAAACAAAAAGTCAACAACAACAGAACCACCGCCTTAGAACGGACAGCAGCCAAGCTACCGGGGGGCTTAAAAGCATTTACTGGTACCAAATCTTCGCCCTAGATTCTGCTGTTATTGAAGTACAAGAAATGTTCAGCTTGCATGGAGGCCATCTAACTAATGCAATGTATCATCATGGAGAAACACTCTAATCAAATTAACACTCCGTGATGAAACAAAGAAAAGGGCTCATGACTCATAGATAGTCAGAGCTAAAGAGAACCTCAAGTTGAGCCACAGTGGGTCCAGCTACAGATAAGCATCAGGCACCAACCCACCGATTAAAGCTTTACGTCAGAGCTGTCATAGAGTCTGAGGCCTGACCCACCGTCGTGCAATTAAAGTGGAAACCATAGCTATAAACCATGATTGGGTTTAAAACTAGGCATGCAGACTGTGGCATGATATCCAAATTATATCCAACCCTTATATAACGTTTTACTATCTTTTTGAATTGATCACTAAAATTAGGTTTTCCTCTTGGCTCTCGTTTGTGGTGTCTTCTGTGAGTTTGTCACTATCCCATTGGTATCCTGGGTCAGGTGTGGTACTTGATTGTATCGATTCCTGATCTTTGCACCATTACTTACTTTTATTATCAGAGTTGTTTTGTCTGTGCTGCGTGGCGGCCCTAAAAAGTCTCCCCGCACTTTCATTTAATGCTCTTATTTTTCCAATCCTCAGGATTGTGTGTACAATCTCCTTCCATTATTCCTGTCCCTGGATATCCTCTATGTCTTGTACCGCATTTAAGATCACTAGATGACCGATTTTCATACCCCGTTGTATAACTTCTGCTTTCTATATACCTGTGGACTTGTATTAGCCATTTGGATTATCGCTTGCATTTGTTATACCTTCCTTTGCTTTAAGGACTCATATTATACTGGCTTGTCATTTTAATAACCGGTGTGTTGATTGCTTGTCTTGGGATGGTACTTACCCACACAACTTTTAATGATAAGAACGAAAATAACAAAATTACATTTATCTCCCATTAGTTTACATTCGGCGTCCTCTGTTCGTATTCCTAGTTCAGTTAACAATTTTCGGGATATGCTTCCTACCATTAGGTTATCTCCTCTTGGGTCACCTATTATCCGGAAGTATACTAAACCATTTAATGCATTCAAAAGACGCGGAATGTATCCTAATGTTTCTAAGTGCAATGCCAAGAGGTGTGTCTGTTGCACACATTTATGTACTAAAACTACCATTACATCATCTGTAAATGGTAGAAAATTTTCCATAATTAATAATAATGATTTGGACTGAACTTCATCGGATCTGATTTATGCTATAACTTGAACTGAAACTAACTGTGGAATGCAATATGTTGGACAAACTGGCCGATCCCTCAAGACTAGGTTTTAGTGAGCACTTTCGCAAAATGAAAAAGCCTAAAAAATTTGACACATTTCTTTATCGCCATTTCAAAAATAATGGTCATCCACCTAGTAAAATTGTAATTCAGCCGGTTGAAAAAATTATATATGATCCAAATTCATCAACTAGATTAAAAAATATTAAGAGACATGAAACTGAACTTAAATGGATTAAATTTTTGCAATCACCTTTTCCTTTAGGCTTTAATGATATTATATACCATGAAGGCAACATTTCTAAAATGCCAGATTTTGATGTTTTTTCTGTTTTGGAATGTAAAAAGCGTAAAAGTAGATCTCATGGTAAACGTAAAAATGGCAACATTAAGCGCAAAATTTGTACTGAAAAACGCTTAAATACTTCTCTAAAGGATCTTTCTTTGGCTTTAACTAATCATGGTCGACATGGCTTATTTTCATTTTTAAGTTCCTTGCCTATCTCAGTTTTACGCAATTTAGAGTTAGAGGCTAATAAACTTTATGATAGAGCAAACAAATTATATAAAGCAGCACTCCTTACAAGGTGTTATATTCAACATTTCCTTAGTCCTTATATCGATTCTGAGGTCAACCATAAACGACATTTTATCAAAATTCCATTCATTAACAAAGGTATTGAGTTTATTGATTTACATAGTATCTTCAAGGATAATTCAGTGATTTCATCTATTCCAAATTACTTTAATAATTCTGAAACTCCTATCATTTGTTATAAATATAACAAACCAATAAGGTCTATGATATTTAACTTTAATAAAATTGTAAATGATTTAGATATAGATTCCAATACTCCTGCCTCCTGAGATTGTAAAAATTCAAATTATTTATATCCCTCTGCAGGGCATGTTATTACAGGTAATCTAAATGTCATTCCTGACGCTAGAGTTCGCAATATCATTTCTAAAGGTCCTAAATATAGATTTCCCTTTAATATTGATTTCTCTAAATGTCGTAGAGAGATCGCTGCTTCTTTAAATGACTTCAGTAATCGTTGGTGCAAACGGGAAAATGTTGAACCTGATGCTTTGAAGGAATGGAAGATTAACATTTTTAAAATTATTGATACTCGTATTTCATTTTACTCTCGTAATACACATCTTTTGCCCCCTAAACCTAAATCTTCTTTTAGTCATCTTAAACGAGGTATCCAGGATTTTCATATGAACTATGTTTTGGTTCCAGCAGATAAAGCTGCTAACAATGTTGTAGTTGTTTGACAATTGTATTATATTAATACTCTTAAGCGTGAGCTTGTTGACACTAATGCCTATAAACTGAAGCCTTCTTTAAGTGAAAGGGTGATTGTTGATGGGCATGGTTGTCATACAGCCCTACATTTTGGTGTCAAAGCTAAAGAAAATCAAGACAAAGTTCCTACGTTGTACTGGTTACCCAAACTCCATAAAAACCCTATAAAGCAAGATTTATTGCAAATTCTAGTTCTTGTACAACAACAGAACTTTCTAAATTGTTAACCTCGTGTCTTACAGCTGTTAAAAAACATGTTATCAAATATTGTGAAAAGGTATATGAGAGATCTGGTAAAAACCTATTTTGGTCGATTAAAAATACAGGTGAAATTTTAGATAAACTTAAAGCTAGAGATTTCAATGCGACCAGTTTGTCTACTTATGATTTTTCTACTCTTTACACTACTTTACCTCATAATTTAATTAAAGATAAACTTATTGATCTTATTGAAAGTACCTTCCAGAGAGAAGGCTCTCCTTACCTTGCATGTAGTGACAGAAATGCATTTTTTACTTCAGAAAAACCTAAAAAATATCATGCATGGTCGTGTCAAAATGTATGCGATGCGCTGACCTTTTTGTTGGACAACATTTTTATTCGATTTGGCACCAAGCTCTATAGACAAGTTGTTGGGATTCCTATGGGCACTAATTGTGCTCCCCTGGTTGCAGATTTATTCCTGTTTTGTTATGAAAGGGACTTTATGATGTCTCTTTCTGATGATAAGCAGGCTGATGTTATTGATGCGTTTAACACTACTTCCAGATATTTGGACGATATTTTAAATATTAATA
This sequence comes from Loripinus fragilis, assembly GCA_964019695.1. Classification (NCBI taxonomy): domain Eukaryota; kingdom Metazoa; phylum Mollusca; class Bivalvia; order Lucinida; family Lucinidae; genus Loripinus; species Loripinus fragilis. The sequence goes on along the minus strand of OZ026517.1, from coordinate 1,586,692 downwards.
ATGTTTATTTTGACAATATGGTTAGTCAAATATACCCTTCAGAGCTCCAACTTAATAAAGACAATGCCTCTGATACCGAAGCCGCATTTTTAGACTTGCATTTGTCAATTTCTAGTGATATTGTTTCTACCAAAATTTATGACAAACGTGACGACTTTGATTTTGAAATTGTCAATTTCCCATTTTTAGATGGTGATGTTCCTCGTTCTACATCCTATGGAGTCTATATCTCTCAACTCATTCGTTTTGCTAGAGCATCTAGCTATGTTGCTGACTTCAACACTCGCAATAAATTGTTAACTCAGAAACTTCTTAAACAAGGCTATCAGTATCATAAACTTCGCAAAACATTTTCAAAATTTTATAGACGATACTATGATTTGATTTCTAAATTCCAAGTTGGACTTAAATCTCTCTTGCGCCAAGGACTTTCGGAACCTGATTTCTATGGTGACTTGGTGTATAAGTTGAAGAAGATTGTTGGCTCTAATAATTGTTCAGAGCAGTTCATTAAAATTATTTCCCATTATAAAAAGATTGGCTATAACATTAATGTATTGCAACAGACTGCATGCTTGGTAGTCAACCCAATCACGGTTGGCAACTTTGCTTTCCTCTTTAATTGCACTCCGGTGGGTCGGACTTCAGACTCTATGATGGTTCCGACTTAAAGACTTATCTATTGATGAGATGGTAGGGGCCTGATGCTTTGGCTGTTTGTCGGGCCCACCGGGTTTACCTGTTGGATTTCTTTTGCTCCGGTATTCAGTTTAATTTACTGTTGAGTCCTTATCCTTGCTTTATCTCCTTGTTATATCTTGATTTATATGTTTTAGGAGATGATGCATTGATAAGTTAGGGGTCTTTCATGCAAACCAAATATCTATGTGTCTTGATCCACATCTGAATTAAGGGTGAGGTTGGCGCCGTTAAACCGGTTTAAGCCCTCCAGTAAAATATTTTACTGACCGTTCCAAGGCGGTACTTCTTTTGTGGATCTTTTATGTTTTTGTTCTGTCTTGTGTTTGCTATGTTTTGTGCGCGTCTGTTTATATGTGCTTTGTGGTCACCTGCTGGGAAAGGGCTGACCTCTTGGCTCTCGTTTGTGGTGTCTTCTGTGAGTTTGTCACTTTCCCATTGGTATCCTGGGTCAGGTGTGGTACTTGATTGTATCGATTCCTGATCTTTGCACCATTACTTACTTTTTTTCCAACAATGCGTTTGAATTTATAGACTAAATCACCATAAAATATAGGTTCTGATATGCCTTGTTGCAGAAGAGTTTATAACCCAATGTTGTATTTAACAATTAACTCTGAGTGTCTGTAGTAGAATTTAGAAAATGCTTTTTGAATTTTATGATATCTATAACCTTGTTTTAATAATTTAGCAGTTAAAAATAAATTTCTGTTGTTGAAGTCATCAACATTAGTGCAGACTCTAGCAAAACGAATAAGCTGAGAAATATATACACCATAGAAAGGAGAGCGAGGAACATCTCCATCAAGAAATGGGAAATTTACTATTTTAAAATTAAAATCATCCCCTTTATCATAAATTTTAGAAGAAACTATGCCATTTGTTATTGACAAGTTCAAGTCCAAAAACGGAGCTTCAGTATCCGAAGAATTCGCCTTATTTAACTGAAGTTCAGTGGGATATATCTGACCTACCATTTGTTCAAAATAAGGATTATCAATATTAAGTAAGTCATCTAAATATCTGGAGGTAGAGTTAAAAGCTTCAATTATATCAGCTTGATTATTGTCTGACAGAGACAACATAAGGTCTCTCTCGTAACAAAACAAAAACAAATCTGCAACAAGAGGAGCACAATTAGTACCCATTGGAATACCGACAATTTGTCTATATAATTTTGAGCCAAATCTTATAAATATATTGTCCAAAAGATAATGGAGCGCATCACACATTTTCTGACATGACCACAATTTATATCGTTTAGGTTGTTCAGAAGTAAAAAAGGCATTTTTATCATTACAAGCCAAATAAAGTGGGCCCTCTCTGTTAAATGTTTGTTCAATTAATTCTGTTAGTTTTTCTTTTATTAGATTATGAGGCAATGTAGAGAGTAGAGAAATCATATGTAGACAAACCAGATGCTAGAAAACCTCTAGACTTCAATTTATTAAGAATTTCACCTGAATTTTAAACAGACCAAAATAAATTTTACCGTATCTTTCATAAACTGTTGTGCAATATTTAATGATATGGTTTTTGATTGCAGTGAGGCAAGAAGTCAAAAGAATAGACAACTCAGTAGTTGTACATGCACTAGAATTAGCAATAAAACGCGACAAAACCTTTAATTCATGACATTAACTGAAATTACCTCCCTTTGAATTAAACAAATAACAAATTAAGAACTTCCAAATCTCCTTAACCTAACATCATTTTGAGACCGTTTTAGTTTTAATTTGTTGTGTTTGTTAATGATAACAATTACACAAAAGCGAAAAACAAAAACTATAGCTGATGCTGGGCACCAAAGATGCCGGGCACCAAAGGATCACTAAATCTGTGTTTTATACCCTACCCCTTACTGCAAAATCATCAGATATTCCATTTCAATTGTTTTGATGCCGAATATTCTTAATTAATGTTAAAATGCTTGTGGTGATGAACACAAAATCAAATTTGTCAGATTCTGTTGATTATCAAAAATTTGGACCAACAATGAATTTTCTGAGTGTTTTCACGCACGCTCGTGGTCGTTGTTTTGTGGCCTCACAGTTTGTTACATATTAATGGCTGTGGCTGTAAAATCAATGCATACAACTACCTCGCATAACATCTTAATGGAGAGTTTACTCAGTGATGTTTAAATAGGCTTGAAACCGTTTTTGGACTTGAACTTGTCAATAAAAAAGGCATAGTTTCTTCTAAAATTTATGATAAAGGGGATGATTTTAATTTTGAAATAGTAAATTTTCCATTTCTTGATGGAGATGTTCCTCGCTCTCCTTCCTATTGTGTATATATTTCTCAGCTTATTCGCTTTGCTAGAGTGTGTTCTAATGTTGCAGAAATTTATTTTTAACTGCTAAATTATTAAAACAAGGTTATAGATATCATAAAATTCGAAAAGCATTTTCTAAATTCTACCACAGACACTCAGAGTTAATTGTTACATATAACATTTGGTTAAAAACTCTTCTGCAACAAGGCATATCAGAACCTATATTTTATGGTGATTTAATCTATAAACTCAAACGAATTGTTGGAAAACCTAATTTTATTGCTAAATTCAAAAAGATAGTAAAACGTTATATAAGGGTTGGATATAACTTGGATATCATGCGACAGTCTGCATGCCTAGTTTTAAACCCAATCACGGTTTATAGCTATGGTTTCCTCTTTAATTGCACGACGGTGGGTCAGGCCTCAGACTCTATGACGGCTCTGACGTAAAGCTTTAATCGGTGGGTTGGTGCCTGATGCTTATCTGTAGCTGGACCCACCGTGGCTCAACTTGAGGTTTTCTTTAGCTCTGACTATCTGTGAGTCATGAGCCCTTTTTTTGTTTCATCATGGTGTAGTAATTTGATTAGAGTGTTTTCCATGATGATACATTGCATTAGTTAGATGGCCTCCACGCGAGCTGAACATTTCTTGTACTTCAACAACAGCAGAATCTAGGGCGAAGATTTGGTACCAATAAAATGCATTTAAGCCCCCCGGTGGCTTAGGCTGCTGTCCGTTCTAAGGCGGTGGTTCTGTTGTTGTTGACATTTTTTTATTGTTACTCCTATTGTGGGAGTTTGTAATTGTTCTATGTTTTGTTGTACATTACTTTATGTCCATTCTAGTATTGCAATCATCTTGATGGGGAAGAGAGAGCTGATTGCTTTGCTTAATTTGTCTTCCTGGTGTCTCGTGATGGTTGAGCGGCTCTTCCTCGCGATGCCACGGGGTTGTCTGCAGTTTGTGATTGTGGTATTTCCTGATCATACTCACTTACTATTTTTGAAAGGTTCAGGATAATGACGGACACACAAACAATTGATGTTGTGACTTTTGATTTCTGGGTATTCGTCTTCGCTGCTTTGTCAGCGGCTCCACTGATTATCAAATAAATTTCTCTTAGATGCAAAACGTTTTTAAATGATCACTGTCTGTAATGTGTAAATTTGAATGAAATGCGTTCATACATTTGGAACTGGCAGACATAAACGTCAAGCGGACATTACTTTATTGTTTGAGTATATTTCGGCCAATCAGGCCTCAAGGTTATAAAGCTTGAGTACATTCTCAGACTCAAAATAAAGCGCAATGATTGGCTGATTGCGGACACGTTCAACATAGTGACTGTTTTTGTTGTAAAAGACGTAATGCATTCTTGCAGTATGGGTGCAGATCAAACAAAAGGCTTTTACAAACCAAATATCTATGTGTCTTGATCCACATCTAAATTAAGGGTGAGGTTGGCGCGCCGTTAAACCGGTTTAAGCCCTCCAGTAAAATATTTTACTGACCGTTCCAAGGCGGTACTTCTTTTGTGGATCTTTTATGTTTTTGTTCTGTCTTATGTTTGCTATGTCTTTGTGCGCGTCTGTTTATATGTGCTTTGTGGTCTACTGCTGGGAAAGGGCTGACCTCTTGGCTCTCGTTTGTGTTGTCTAACTGTGAGTTTGTAACTTTCCCATTGGTATCCTGGGTCGGGTGTGGTACTTGATTGTATCGACTCCTGATCTTTGCACCCTGACTTACTTCTACTTGCACGTCTACTATCAATCCTTACCATAGACTCTAACATCGCCTAACTATTAAACTCATATTAAGATCTGGAAATGCCACAAACACATATGAGCCACGGCATGAGATTTCCAATTTGACATTTTGACAAGTGTAGACTAGGACGAGCCTCTGCAGCCTCCTTTTAAGCTTAGAAACCTCAAATGAGGTTCGGTCAATAGATTAACAGTCATAGAATATTTAAGCGACCAGCAAAGGCTCTGATCAGTCTGCGCGTATGCGCAGGCTGGTCTGAGCCTTTGCTGGTTGCACAAACCAAATTGTTTGGAATCTCATGCTCACGGCTCATATCTGTGTATAAAGAGGCAATGCAACACAAAAACTAAATAGGTACAATGTGACTCAGCCCGTTATATTTTTTGTATTTATTGCATATGCATAAAGTCATTATTTAAACACGCATGCGCAGCTATGTATCACGAGACTTGAGTCATTATTGGTCTGAGCCTTCACTTATTTGAAACACTATGTGCAGGCGCGAAGCCAAGCTGAGGCAAGGAAGCCAGGACTTGAACATAATATGGGCCACGACGCGAGAAGTCATTGCTTTGTTCCATGCGAGCAACTAAGGCGCAGAATACCAGCAGCGCGCCCACGCAGTCTAATCAGCGCCTTTGTTATTCGTTATCTAAAAAGTAAAGTAACTAGGTCAGCTATCTCTTAATTCTCCATTTTTGTGGGCTTCAACATGATAAAGTCTCTGTCGTATGTACAATGACCCTTTTGACAGACAAAGCAGCGCACGTGATAAATCAGTCAGCATTTTATCTAAAATTCACGGTTATACATAGTAGTCAGGGGCGATCGGGACTCCCGTGCGAATTTGATGCCGATTTATGGTGACCTATACCAAATCAAACTTTAGGGTATAACTAATTAAAATCACCTGGTCACCCATCTGGGTTTCACGTCTGGTCGTCATTGAAACCGACTCAGAGCAGTCGTAGAACTAAATGACAATAGCCAAAATTACCACTTTTGAATTATAATTAAGTTCATGTAACGCACATAATACAACATGTAGCCGTAAACAGCTGTCATATATAGTAAAGTAATCCAGTAATTTGCAGACTTTTAGAATGTTCATTGATTAGCAAGTTTTAAAGTGTTTTTTCTGTAGCTCAAACTTTCAATTTTCTTATTCTCAAATTGATAAAGTAACATATGTAACAAGCTGTTACAGGCTAACACCTATGCTTACAGTGTGCAAACATCTCCTATTCGATGCACTTTGAATCGGTGTATACGATAGAGTATATCTAAAAGCGTTTGGGATGGAGCAGGTCAATACTCAGCTTGCAGTCAAAATCTTGTTTGATGATTATTCTGTTTTTTATGAGATGAGGAGGACAATTATTTTACCAGAGAAGCAGAAATAATAATCGATATTGTATATGACTTGGATAAGGATTGGTTTTAGAATATTTACATTAGAAAGGGACATTTACTAAATTGTACTGTTTAAACGTGAAACGATTATTTTCTATGTTCCTCTAGGATGTATCTTTATTTTAGAATTATTCATATTAGGAAATATTGAAAACAAATATTCATAACATCTGTAACAAAGGTACGGGGGCTTAATAATCATCAATACCTAAGACTTAGGCATCAGAGGCTGGAGACTTTAGCTAGGAAAACATGCGAAATATATTCATTTTATCCTGAAATATCACCTCTTACATCAAGTCAATGTCCTTGCTCATTAATTATGTCATGTAACATATGTTACAACCTTTATCAAGTGCTTCAATCTTGTTGTTAAACCTGCAAATACTATAATTTAATAATATGAGCAAGACACTCCCAAATATGCAAGATATCCAACAGCAGCAAATGCTTTAATATATTTTTACTTAAATGATGCCTACCAAATTTGGCTCCTTAAAATTGGGTAAAGCCTTTGGGTTGTTTAATTGCACGTATAAGACACTATATTTAAAGTATAAAAGCAAACTTTGGATTTTCTCTAACCAAAATGAGTTTGTTAGTACAAAATAATCAAAACATTTTGGAAAATGCACATATCAGCTAAAAAGTAAAAGATATTGGTCACAAGTTTCATGTTTAAAGGGTTATCTAATTAAAGTAACGTACATAACACCACATAGAGCTGTAATTTTGCTCCAAAAGAATTTATATGTAGCTTAAGTTCTCAATATGCAGACCATATGAGTAATTTAAATAATTAGCAATTTTTCTGTAGCTCAAACTTTTAATTTTCTTTTTTTTTCTAAATTTAATATGGTAACATATGTAACAGGCTGTCAAAGACTAACGTCCCGGCGAACATAGTGCAAACATCTATCAAAAGACGCAGCTTGGAATCCTCTTTTAGATAGGATAAGCTTGCTAAATTCCCCAGGGGGTGCAATAACATTCTCAGCCATCAGTCTAATGGTGGCCCGATAAGTTGGGTATTTATGGAAATCGACGGTATTTTGCATGCAAAATATAGTTATCGATAAATAATTCATTATCAAAGTCAGGTAAAGCATTTATGTAACCATCATATGACTAAAATAATTGATATTATGTTAAATAAAGCGTTCGTGTTGGATAAATATGACCATACCAACACAAACTATAGCTTTTATTAACGGGCAGTTTCCTATTATGGTCGCCATATTTATGACGTCATAACTAGCCTCAGACGCGGATTTGAGATGGGTGACCACCTTTAAATTAAAGGTAAGACTCCACTGAAGGTTTTGATATAGGTCACCATAAATCGGCACACAATTCGCACGGGACCTATTTTTTGTCCCTAAGGGCCCTGACTATAGGATATTTAAAATGATAATAATATCTAAATACCACTTCCAAACCTATGTGTTTACATTCGAAGTTTTGAATGTAGGCTTTTCTTATCAAAGATAACCAGCATTTCATTTCTGAGTTGGAAATACACTATATTTTAGGATGAAATAGATATCACCTCTAAAATCAGGCTGTAGAAAGTTGCTATACATTGTTTTCCCGCAACATCAATTTATTTCCCCACAGAATTGTTATGAATACGATTTGCTGTAAGTTCATTTTTTCACTGTTGGCTCGGCTATCCTGTCGGAGTTTACGTGGATAATAATTGGCTAAGCCACACGGTTGTTCCTGAATTGCATGGCATTTGCAGATATTTCATATCTGTCTCAAAAAAGTATTTTATTCCAAAATGAAAGAAAGTGCAAAGTGTTTTTTCCTTTTTACGACTTTCCTTGCTGAAACAGACGTTGATCAAATTGTTTTCGTTATTTAACCAGCGGTTAAGAATTTGATCGTTTGGTAGGCGTGATTGCTATACATTTCAGAACGATAAAAGAGTAAGCAACAACAATCTCTTCTTCAGCAAGATTGATTCACACTGTTGGCCAATCAGTTTACACTGTTGGCCAATCAGTTTACACTGTTGGCCAATGATTTTACACCGTTAGTAATCTCTCTTTGAGAGACATCCAATCACAAAAGTACATGTGGTAACCATTTGTGTTCTGGCAAACCGTCAACGGGTACTTTGGCTAATATTGTAGACCCTGATGTTATGCCGCATAACCTGGCATTTAATCCGGGGTTGGCTTGTTTGCTGTCACAAAATTGATCTTTTGTTTGTTTGTTTTGTTGCTTTACGTCCCAAGTCAACAGCTATGGTCATGGCGGGACGGTCAGTTCACCTAACTACACTTTTTCCTGGGCAAGCTTGAACAAGCAGTTAACCAGTACTTCGTGCACATACTTTCGCTTGTAACTGACAACAACCCTTCTTGAATGATTCAGCGGAAGGAAGGAGAATGACCGTAGAAATTATTTCATGATCAATCTCCACGAAAGTATGGGACCGGGCCGGGATCGAACTCGCGACCCCTGGATCTGCAGTCAGACTCGCATCTGTTGCCAGACACGTTACCGACTGCGCTACGCGGCCCGGTTAAAAAAAAAAAAAAAAAAAAAAAAAAAAAAAAAAAAAAATGATCTTTAGAGAAACTAATACAATGTGTTTTGGAAAATTATATTTTGTGACCCTCAACACATACAATTGACCATTCCAAGTATATTGTCTAAAGCCAGAAGGAAGGATCCATAGGTACACAAAGGGTTAACCCTTAATGCACCAATCGCAACAAAAATCGCCTGCTTTTCTCGTCTGCTGAAATTTTTAAGAAGCCCCTGTGGCAAACAGTGTGGATCCAGATCAGACTGCTCCTATTGGAGCAGTCTGTTCTGGGTCCACGCTGTTTGCTTCTATACTTAATTTGTCAGTAACGTTTGGCAATTATTTGCAGCAGACGACTTCAGCAGACGACATTTTCAGATGCATCTTTTCTGAAATGTTTAAGAAGCCTCTGTGGCAAACAGTGTGGATCCAGATCAGACTGCTCCTATAGGAGCAGTCTGTTCTGGGTCCATGCTGTTTGCTTCTATACTTAATTCGTCAGTAATGTTTGGCAATTATTTGCAGCAGACGACTTCAGCAGACGACATTTTCAGATGCATCTTTTCTGAAATGTTTAAGAAGCCTCTGTGGCAAACAGTGTGGATCCAGATCAGACTGCTCCTATTGGAGCAGTCTGTTCTGGGTCCACGCTGTTTGCTTCTATACTTAATTTGTCAGTAACGTTTGGCAATTATTTGCAGCAGACGACTTCAGCAGACGACATTTTCAGATGCATCTTTTCTTGGCGCTTTAAGGGTTAATGCAAATCAACATATTTATGAAAATATTCTGGAAGATAATTTTTAAAAGAGATACCATTTTTCTTGATGACTTTGGAGGCCAAGCATTTTAAGTTTATTTTCTTGTGCGTATTAATCATTTCTTTGATAGTGTCATCAGTAGCAACATCTATAGCTGTTTCACCAAGATTGTTACACGCATCAATATGAGCACCGTTTTCAATCAAGCATGTCAAAATATCGTATTGATTCTTCATGTCGCTTGGTGCTACTTTATTAGCCTCGCTAGCGAGGATGTGAAGTGGGGTATTTTTGTTCTCGTCTAGGGCGTTTACGCTCAGTCCACTACAAATTAGGGTTTTGCATAGCAGTGCAGTTATAGGATATGCATCGAGAATGTATTGATGAAATGGCTCTTGCAACATAGGCCTGTCGCAGCACAGATGAAGCAAGGTATAACCATTGGGTAAGACTATATGTAACTGAACGAACCTTCGAACAACTTCATATACTTTGTCTCTTTCTTCAGTGGTTTGAGTCACCTGCAGCAAAAGAATTATTAAATAAACACTTGTTTTTATATTTTCTAGATGGTTCCTTCTCGCATCGTCTCCTGACATTACATTTATTTTTGAAGCCCGGCTCAGGTCCAGTTCCACTTTGGCATTTGCATGTACTGATACATCTAACAATGTGTTAAAGTCTATTATTTCTTCATTATCAGCCAATGCAACAAATTCATAGACAAACTGTCTTGGGGAGAAAGGCAAGTTAGTTTTTTGACTAAGTTTAAGCGCTCGCAGTAGCATTGTGATACATTCATTATACATGCCTGCATCTCGAAAATTCATTCTCATATACATTAGCGCCTCTATCATTAGTGGACTGCACCCTAGAATCCTTTCTTTGATAATTAAAGATTCCATATGGAGTGCCTTGTCACTGTCTTCAATACTTTCTAGTTCGCTAAGCGTTTGACATTCTTTTCTGTTATCATAAGCTGGAATTGGGCTTTCTATGACCTTGTCTACTGATAAATTATAACGTTCTTCCATCGCTGTTCTTAAGTAAGTATATGCTTTTGCCTTGTTCCATTTGTAAGGGTCCAAGTACGATGCACCTAAGAGTTCCAATGCCTCAATTTTCTCTTGACGACTACACTCTGGCAATTTACTTAGGTATTCTACCACATCCACATTACCAATGGCAGCAGCGTGCATAAGAGGACTGATGTTATGATCATCTTTCTTAATAGTTGCACCACTTTCAACAAGTAACTTTACAATATCTACGTCACCTGCAGCTGTGTGTAGCGCTGTTCTGCCATAATCTCCTACAAAGTCGCAATCAGCTTCATTCTTTATCAAACATTTCACAATGTCATAATGACTATATCGACAGGCTTCTATTAGACATGTGTTTGTATTCTTGTAAGCTGTTCTTATATCAGCCCCATGATCCAAAAGATATTGAGCCATGTCTACGTTTCCATGGATACACGCATCTCTAAGAGGTGAAGAGTTCTGATCAGTACAATGATTAACATCAGCTCCATGTTGCACAAGGTATTTAACAATATCAAAATGATTTTCTGCAGCTGCACAAACGAGGGCTGTAGCACCCTCTTGAGTCTCGAATGCATATTTGACCGTTCCTGTTTGCTCCAAATCGACATGAAATTTCTGAATTAATATATCAACAACCTGAATATGGCCATACATAGCAGCTATCACAAGCGGTGTAACATTACTAACATCAGTGTATGTGTGCGCATTTAGAATTTCTTTTACAGTTTCAGGTTTAAGTTTTCTCAACAAATTTTCAAGACATTCTCCTTCACCCAATCGACATGCCCTGTACACCATCTTACTTAAGTTTTCCAGATCGAGATCTTCACCATCAGAGTCCATAGTGTGTTCATCATCTCCAGAATCCATTGTGTCAACACTGAAATGAATACAAAAAACAGAGCTGGGTCCCGGCGTGAGTAAACCTGCCTTAGTGAGTTCTCAACCAGTTAAGACTCAACCTACTCAGCTACAGCTGCTAGTTAGAACATTGCAATAGAGACTCCATTTGAGCCGTGACATGTGATTTCCAACAATGTGGTATTTTGACAAGTGTAGACTCAGACTAGCCTGTGCCGCCTCCTTTTAAGCTAAGAAACTCCAAACTGTGTTCAGTCAGTAGCTTAACAGTCATTGAATGTTCAAGCGATTAGTAAAGGCTCTGATAAGCGGGCTGGTCTGAGCCTTTGCTGGTCGCACATAACACATTATTGGAAATGTCATACGTCTTAGCCATCACTGTTCGAATATACAGGTATAATTTCCATCCTATGCAATTGTGCAGTGGCAATACAGATACACTTTGCCAAAACTTCTAACTGCAGTATATCCCTTCAAATGGAACACCGTTTTTTGGCAATAACATTAGATCTAAAATGCGAATTTTATATTTAATTGGAAATATATATATAATTAAACCAAAAAACCCTTATCAAAAATATTTCTTGGAAGTTTGCATGCATTTTCATAAATGCTGTGATGGGAATGAATTTTAACATTCTTAATGTTTAGGCAATTATTCCCCTCTAGTACCTTGAGCGAAACGGATCTATGACTATTAGTTGAACATAAAACTATATATATATATATATATAGTGCGACCAGCTAATAGAGACTGGGCGTGTCAGACAGAGCGCTGTCATACCGTCTCTTCAGTGCTATAGTGTTCTATCTACCATTTCACAAGTTTTGAGAAAAATGAGTTTGAAAATTTAAGCATCCTGATTTTTGATGCCTTATTTATCACAGACCTTTGAATCATACCAGAGGGTTAGACTATATGCATACAGTGTAAATGGCCTTGGTTTGAAGAAATTTGTACAGAAATATGGAATTTACGGGCATTTTACAGTTTGCAGATAAAACATTATGCCCTAAAAATCGCCTTCTGCGTTCAGTGCTATAGTGTTCTATATTTTCCTACAGCTTAATATTCTGTTAATGGAGTCAATTCATATACTAGTCTGGACAGAAATGATTATTTGTGCCTAAAAATAGCAGATTTAGTCATTTATTTGGCACAACAGTACGAAACCGCACGGATCATGCCATTAAAATTTATGCAAGGGAGGTAATATGTTTCTACAGTTATTTTTTCTGTCAATGGGGTCAATTTGTATAATATTTTAGACTGAACTGATTATTTGGACCTAAACGAAGCAGATTTAACCATTGATTTGTAATTACATTGACATGTTACTTCAATTAAAGCAGTTTAAATATGTGTAAGGGAGGTAATCTGTTTCTACAGCTTATTATTCTGTCCATGGATCAATTTGCGATATATATTTGACTGAGAAAATTATTTGGACCTAAAAGTAGCCAATATAGCCATTAGTTCGTCATAAGACCAACAAACTACTTCAATTTAGGAAATTTAAATATATGTAAGGGAGGTAACTGCAATTTTTAACAATTTCTCCAAGGGAAGTGACTTTATGTAGATAGAACATTATGACACTGAACTCACCCAGCCATGTGACATAATCATCATTCGCCATTGGATGAAAATCACTTAGAACACTGAACGAAATTGTCTTTTTGTAGATAGAACAGAAAAAAACAGCGATTTTAAGCTTACTGGGAGGAGATAGGTAAATGAAACCTTCACCAGTAGATAGAACATTTGATTCCCTTTCCAACGGTATCCATAACTCATTTTTGACCAAAATGTCACTTAGAACACTATAGCACTGAAGCGACGTTACACTGTCAAATAAGACTAGTCTACCGTATATCAGGTGTAATAGCCTATGTACCCTTTACTCGTGCAACCAACTGAAGCACAGACGACAAGGGTTACGAACTTTATACGTTAGCATGCCTTGTAAACGTTTATCTGTAGTATGCTGCTGGGGACCTGCTGCATTTCATTTTCTGGGATGGATATGTTGTGAATGTTTTGGGGGAGGGTAGGTTTGCACTTTCTTCAAATTCTGTCTGTTTGATTTTTAAGCCTGATACAATAATAATAAATCACCAATTAGAATTCAGCGGGACAAAGGTTAAGTATATGGATCATGAGAAAAGGGCATACAAACATGAGATTTGGTCTTATCGCATATCCGAAAAAGCCTCTAATATAGCTCAGTCTGGCATGTCCAGAGAGACTAGATGTCTAAAAGTTGTTTTGAGTCTTCTTCAGCTTGCATATTTTGTTTATGCGAGATGCAAACGCCCTGGCAAGGTCATACGCACATGCAGGCTCGTTGGCGCCTTCGACACTTGCCGATGTAATAAGAACTATCATCTCGTGTGCTGACCAATTTATAGTAATAATTGTTAATTGCGGACCATTAATTTATTTTCTTATTCTGTATTATAATTTGAATAGTAAAATTTTCCAAACATTGTCTGAGCGCATATATCAAGACTAGTCAGTCAACTTGTTATCCAAATTAATTCGATATGCCTTTTTTCTCACAATGGCCTCAAAACTACTATACAGATAAATACAGGTATAATGCCTTCACTGTTTACTGTCGTGAGTTGGCTTCCGGTACCGTTAGTATAGGCCTTTCTTAATATTATCTCATGAATATTAAGCAGTAATTCAGAACGAGGCTTCCTAAGCATGGAATAGTTAGCAGTATTGGTTTTATTACCTTCTTGGCCATATCTTACCTTTTCCTAAGTAGAAAATTATACAAATCCATAAAAATATTGTTAAAAATTATTAAATAAGATATTTAAACATGATTTTCATGCAGATTTTTATTTTAATCTCAAATACAAGCATATTTTCTTTTACACATACAGTATTATCACTAACAAAATGACACACTTCCAATGTTTACAATATAAATCGCGAGGGTGGGTTTTCCCAGACTTGTATTCTTCAGTTTTTTTTCCATTTAGGCCAAGCTAAATATTTAATGCATTATCATACCTTCATGCTGACTTTCAAACAATCTTAATGCTCAGGTAAGCTTCATTATAAGAGGGAAACCAACATTTTATTCCCTGGTTCTAAACCTAAACAACTACAAATAATATTGAGAATGTCTGCAAGTTATCAACTTTTTCTATTTTAATGAAAACCATCTGTTGTTTTCATCATGTATTTCTAAAACAATTTTCTACCATATTTAAAGTAATTTTGTGACACCAAAAACGATTTTTGCAGTTTCTCATGATAGATGCTTTCTTTACAGTTAAAGTGGCGGTGACGATTTGGAAGTTATTTTATATTGGCCATTGGAGAAATAAAATCAGTTTTCTAAAATAACTTTTGTTCAATACTATATAGATAGAATTAAATCCAAAATCATTTGTACCAGAACGTGTACTCTATAAACGGTTCCATAACGAGATTACACTCTTCAGGAAACACTTCCTATTTTGTTTGAATTGAATAGCAAGCCTGCACAAATGGACCATATTCAAAAGTGATCGTGTGTTTAACTTTCCGCCAACAGTTTAGGTCATATGAAAATAGAACTATGGTTAAAATTCTCATCTGACAGACAAGTGAAGCCAGGGATCGAACCCACGACCCCTGTTTTAGAAGGCGAGTGGCTTATTCACTACACCACACTGTACCCCAGTTCCAGCTAGAGATAGCAATCTTTGTGTGTCAAATATGAAACTTTTATTTTTCTGTTCTTTCGCTCAATATGTGATTGCATATTCTGTTAGCATTATTTTTCACTTACAGAGAGTAATAGAGGGTTTAACGAGTGAACATTAAGTTGTTTTTACGTAATGTTGCTCGACGAAGTGTTAAATTTCTTCGGTAGGAACCCGTAAATATATAAATGCAATGAAATAAAGTGTGATTGTTATTCTTGCATTTACCTGTACATGTACCAGTGTCCAACCACATTCGCTCTGAAACACTGGTAAAATATTATAAATAGTTGTTTGTTCTAAACAAAAATGGTGTCAACTTGTTTACTATCGAACGTCACACTCACTGTCATTTTTGTGAACAAAACAACATGAAAATGGTCATTCAGGACAGTAATGCTTCAGGACAGCAATGCTTTGTCGTGTTACATACGCAAACACATTTAGGGTAATTACAAAAAAATCTATGGTTCAAACAGCATGACAGAAACGAATGATAAGATTTACTGAATGGATAGACAGATGGATGGACAGATAGATGATTGAATTAACTGGGGACTATAATAAATTATGCTTAAATTTAAAACATAAACAAAGCGAATATGATAAGAAAAAAACCAAAACATGTTGTCAGAACATTAAAAAAAATTCTCGGTTGTCAGAACATTAGAAAAAATTCTTGGTCAGATTATATGAGAATTTTCGGTATAGAGAGAAGCAATATCCATCTAATAGTTGGAATTCTACTTAAAAGAACCATTTAATATGATTTAAGTATGAAATGCCTAATAGCACTGCAAAATTAGACATTCGTTCCATGCCATTTTCTGATGTATTTATGAAATAAATTATATAGTATTTAAACATGTGAGAATAAGTGACCACGATTGCCAATGAGGCTGTCATCCAGTTCGATTGTCTCTTTTCTTCAGGATCGGGAGTAAATCCATGAAAATAAACTTAAGGATAATATCTTGAAGCTGATCTACATTTAAATGGAACACAACAGTTCTAAGGTGAAAGGATTTTTTAATTACTTGTAAAGGATATATTTCATTAATCAGCCATATCACTGCTACCTATGTATTACAGAGCATGCTTAGGAGGCCTCGTTCTGGCATTGGAATGTAAACCATGCATATAATTTGAGAGGAGGCTATAACAGGTGACAGGGCCCAGGGCGACGACAGTAAACATTGTGCTTACAGTATACAGCTGTAAAGCGGTTCACAGGCGAATAAACACACTCTGTCTTACCAATTTTCAAATGGAAATGTCCACGGGTGTGTCTTTGCTAAGAACCGCCCAGTCTCTCTTAACTGGTCAGACTATACTAATGTAAGACAATGATTCAGTGGTTTTAAATGTAGCTACATATTGCTTGCGTTGCCGTTTATCAGCCTAGTCAATAATGTTTCAGTTATTATTTCCAACCTTGTCACCGGCGTCACTGCGTTGTGGTCCTTGAGCAAGACACATTTATCCTAGCTTAGTACTGGTTCAACCCAGGAAGACCGTCCCGCATAACTGAAAGATTGTTGAGTGGACGTAAAGAATCAAATCAAACAAACAAAAACAAACCAACCTTGTCACACAAATGGTGACCCAAAAGAAAGGCAATTATTCGTAGACCTATAAAAGCAGCTTTGATCGCATCGTAAGCCGCACAATTTGATGCCTGTAACAAGATAATCGTCTGCTGTAATCTCTAAAAGGAACATTTTTA
The DNA here is from genome assembly GCA_964019695.1 of Loripinus fragilis. Lineage (NCBI taxonomy): Eukaryota > Metazoa > Mollusca > Bivalvia > Lucinida > Lucinidae > Loripinus > Loripinus fragilis. Next base: position 1,569,889 of record OZ026517.1, on the reverse strand, counting down.
TAGATGAGCAAATACTGGTATATCTACCACAGCAGTACAAAAATTGGTACTGAAAGGGAATTTTCATGCTAACAAAAACTAAGTTATTTATTTTTACAAGATATCAGAGCCGTAAAATAGATATCATTCTCCGCCAAAATTTAGATCTAGTAAGGGTTTTACTATATCTATGTGCATGCAAACTTTCAGTGTGAAGTAACTTTTATGTAAAATTTAAAAAAACGAAAACTGTGTTCCATTTGACGTGCAATATACCAGTAGTATGAGCTAACAACAGTTTTGAAAGAATACACTTCTTATTGTTATGTTCACTTTCGGAAAATGAAAAAAAATATTATTTGACTTTTGGCTTACTGTAAAGGCAGCAACTTTAAGGTTCATATCTGAGCATGATTCGGCTATTTCGTTTGCTTTGGAAGTGATATTGGGTATTATTTATAATTTGGCAAAGCATAATTAAGCTGTTTGAGCCGCGCGAATTTCATGTAAATCATGGCCGCAATTTATATACACTGAACTAACCATTATTTATCCTCAATCGTCTGCAGAAATTTTTTAAAGCTTACATGACAAACAGTGTAGATCAAGATTTGACTGCTCCTGCAAGCATTCTGATCTAGGGCCCACACTGTTTCAATACTAACGTAAACCAATAAGCAGATTTTTTGTCGGCGTTTAAGGGTTAAGGTGGGACAGAACCCATGTCAAAAGATAACAAGTGTTTTTTAAAAAATTAAGAGTTATCTTTAGTTATTGTCTTAAAACGTACAAGTATTGGCGTTCGCAAAAAAATCATTTATCAACACATCTGTATGACCAAATATATTTTGACCGTCTGGTCTTATGTCACCCCTAAATACGTTCCGAGTTATACCTGATCAGGCAATTCTGGTCAGAAAAGTTTTAATATATTCATGCGTATACAATGTATGTACATGTACTATTAGCTGATAAAGTGATTTGCCCCATGACACAACACTATGACTCTGATGATTCACAAATTAGCAATCCTTCGATTTCTAGTTTAACACTCTACGAACCGAGTCACTGTGCTTCATAAGTCCATTATCTTTGTAAATATGACGTCGTGGGCTCCCTTCTTAGCTTAGATTAACCCCAATAGCAACATATTGGAGACTGTGAGAGCGCTCGCCAAATGCTGGGGCGTGCCTTTGCGCTATTTTTCTAGCTAGCCAGTGGGGAGTTTTTTGACTGAGGCTTATTTTGTATATATATAAAATATACTCGCTTGAAAACTTGCAACAACGTTTTCGAAATAAAAATTTTCCCATATCACCTGACGACACTTCTATGATGACGTCAATTTTGTTACGAATCCAGAATACGTATAGTACAGTAAAGTAAAGAAAAAGAAAAGAGCAACAACAAAAATGCTGTGATCAACAGCATGTGAATTGCCCGATTAAATTATGGTTTGTGCAGATTAGATTAAAGAGGCATACTCTGCAACTATGAACATTTTTCGAAATTTTTTTATTTTCTTTTTAAATCATTTGTAAAAGTAGAAATAAGTTATGTTTTCACAATAAATCTGTTTGCTATAGCTGAAAACTGCACGGAAAAGTGAATTATCTTATAAAAACAGGTGTGTTTTTCTCTTGTTGGTAAATATTTGCGTCCCTCCAATAATTATAGATAGGTAATTTTAACATAAATGCTGTTGTTTTGATACTAATAATTTGCTAAGATTTACGAAATTGGTAAAATGTATACCTGAATTTTAGTTTTTTTACTGTGTTCTTGAAAAATAGAAACATTAGTTCTAAAATTAAAAGATCAAAAGTTACAGACTATGCAGCTTTAAACATGACTGTCAACAATGTGCCATACAGCTTTTTATTCTATTATAAAACATGATCGTCATGATCATCATGTAAGTTCCTCTATTTAACGTGCTGCTAACAGGCAAGGTCAAACAACAACCTGGTTTCAGCTTGAAGCTTTTGCGGTTCCCGGTTTAACCCTTAAAGCGCCAAGAAAAAAATGCATCTGAAAATGTCATCGTCTGAAGTCGTCTGCTGCAAATAATTGCCAAACATTACTGACGAATTAAGTTTAGAAGCAAACAGCGTGGACCCAGATCTGGGTCTACACTTTTGACATAGAGGCTTCTTAAACATTTCAGCAGACGAGAAAAGCAGACGACTTTTGTTGTGATTGGCGCATTAAGGATTAAAGTGACACCGGTTTTCTTTTTTAAACAACTTGACACTGAACTTACACGTGTGGATTTAAAAATCACAACTCGTAACTAAAACTTATTTTTGGGAGAAGCCCTTTTTTTAATTGAAGCCTTAATCCCCTGTAAAAAAAGAATACTCTCTCTCTCTCTCTCTCTCTCTCTCTCTCTCTCATACACTTACCCTCATGTGGCACACAGACAAGCGTGCGCACGCACGCTCGCATGTACTTGTATAGGTCTTTAGGGGTCCTAGAACGTGCCAAATGAAGAGTAGAAAAGCTAAATGAAACAAAATGTGTTGCTTTTCTATGAACTCATTGACGCTTTGCCTAATGAGTAATTAATCATGTTTATAATGTTTTGTCGTCTGCTGATTTTTTGTTCATTTTTTTTTCAAAATAAGGGGGGAGCGCAGTGGCTCAGTGGTTGAGTGCTTGACTCGAGCCTGAGGGGCCGCGGATTCGTGTCCCACCGGCGTAACTGCGTTGTGTCCTTGAGCAAGACACATTAATCCTAGCATAGTACTGCTTCAACCCAGGAAGACCCGTCCCTTTATAACTAAGAGAGTGTTGATTTGGCGTAAAGAATCGAATCAAACAAAAATCAAAATTAGGGTTTTCCAAAAAGAAATATCTTTCAGAATATCACCAGTCTGTCAAACATTTTGATCCAGATCAGGTCCGATGTTTTATCAGGCCTGATCTGGGTCAAAAGTGTTTGCTAAAAGGTTATCAGCAGACGACACTTGTAGGGTAAGAGTTTATGAGGACAATCCGAATAAATTGAGCCGATTAGATAGAGCGAATCGTAGATCCACATTAAACTTATAGATTACAAATTGGGGGAATACACCTATTCTTGAGTTGAACGTTGTTGAATTCTTCTTGAATGGAAAAAGACACAATATTTAGACCCAACTACATCGAATATTTGGCTGCTAAACTTTGCAACAGCCTGAACTCAGATCAGGCTAAAATGTCAGGCATTACCTGGATCCATACTGTTTGACACTCTACATGTACTCCTTAAAGATATATTTTTTAAAACAATTTATCTCGAAAAAAAATCAGCAAGGGCAACAACTTCATAAAATTACCCAGCATATAGACGTCGCGTCAGATGTTGGTGTTAATTTGTGTAACGTCAAAAGTTGTTTAAACACGTCAGACAATGAGATTTTCACAGATAAGAGAGGCGATCTTCCTTTCGTTAATATTTCTAAGCACACATGCCCAGTTGTAAAATGATCAGATGAAAGTTTGTTTTGGTTTGTATATATTTAAGTTTTTAAAGGTTTTATTAATACATGTTCCCGAGTAGAATTACGAAAAGTAGGGTATACCCAGGTAAGCACGATTATTTTCAGTAGTAAATGCGATTGGTCGGTCGGTGCTTATTAACTACATAAATCTATTCTCGTTGCAGTAGACTTCAATGGACAGACGGACGGACAGACAGGGTGATTAAAGGTCTTAATGATATCTTCGCTGCACACACCTTTGCATGTTTTTTATATTAAAATTAGCCAAAACGTAAGCGTTTGGTACTTATCGCATTGTCCGGCAACTAGGACTCGCGACTCGGGAAAGTCTGTGTAATGGTACAGGCTCGTCAGAGTAAAGTATGAATGTAGATGATAAATAGCTGTAGAATTGAGACCTCTATCACCGCTTGATACATGTATGTCAGCATCCACATTTTCACGAGGCTTTTGCGTATATGCGATAATGACCAAAATATCGCCAAGAGATAGTGTTGGCCCAAACAAACATGTAGACACAAATGAATGAAAACAACAAAGAAAATAATTTATTTGAGATTCGAGCACGTCACGTTTGAGTTTCAGACACACCCTTTTCATCGTATGGCTTCCAATGAGTTGACTTTTACTAATACCAAGCAATATGATGTACAGTCTCGGGACATGTAGTTGTTTGCCACTTTGCGACGTCGCCGCTTGAAACAAGACCTTTCTAGAATTTTGTTAAAAAAATACCATGACAAACTTAATGGGTTAAATTTTTATAAAACTTACAGGGATGAAGAGCAAATACATGTAGAGAGCAGCAATATACAATAAATGATTAAAATAATTACACTTTTGGTTCTCAAGTAGAACGCATTTAAAAGTGAATATAAATTTTAAAACATCACCATTCCCGTAGACGCTAACATTAACGTCAGCGAAAACTGTCATTTTAATTTGTGTTTGCGTTTAAATTACTACCATACGAAAACAACAGAAACCAAGAAGCTACAATAAAAATGTTTATTGCGTATATCATTTCTCCCTTTTGGTACTTTTTCAAAATTTTAGCTTCTATAGTTTTTGGAAAATATTTTTTTGCAAAACATCTGGATATACATCGATTTAAGCGGCAACGTCACTGGGCGGAGAGTTGGTATGTCCTGTGGCTGTATATATACACAGGAGCTTGAAGTTTGGTCCTTACATTACATGTATATGCCTCATAACCAAAAGCTTGAATGTCATCATTACGTAATGACATTATGAGCTTTCGGTTTAGGGTCTATAGGAGTGAATAAGGATCGAATTTCAAGCTCCTGTGATATATTTCCTGAATATTCCTGAAAACAGGGGTAAAGGTCACTGAATATTCAGATTTCTCGAATTAATTCTGGCCAGTGACCTATTTTATATTACTTTATATAGGACAGTGTCCTACAAGACTATGCTAATGCATCAGTATATAAGTTTTAAGAAAATGAGCGATTAAGTTTTTGGCATTTACGCATATTATAACGCTAAAATGTTAATGTTTTATGACGCGATCAGCAAAGTAAAAAAAAACGGCGTCTGTGACATTTTTGCTAGACAAAGCATTTTAGCGATATTTTATTCAATATTTAACAATTTCTCTTAATTTAAAAACAGCATAAAATATATGAAAAACGCATTTACATATTTTATTTAGAGAGAAATAAGTTTGAAGAAACATCTTTTCATTTAGTATTGAATTAATGTCTCATATTTCCGAAGACGCCATTTGCGTGAGTGTGACATTTTTGCTAGACATAGCAAAATAACACATGTTTGCTCTAAATATGGAAAAAATCAAGAATAAATCCAAATTTTAATTCTATTTTGAAAACGCATTTTTGTTATATACTTCGAATTTCAAAAACACGAGGCATTAAAAAGTAATACATCAACATAAATACACAGACCCCATGTTTTCAACGTTTTCTTTAGATCTCTACACGTTCCGTTTCTTTGCTTGGTTGGCTATTTCTGGTTAGTTTGCCGATTAACGCCAATTTCGCGCATGTCGTCGTGAGGATAAGCACAAAAAGTAGCTATGCGGGGAAAATTACAAGATTTCATGCATTATTAGTTCTACATGCAAAAAATCGGCAATTTATACATAACATGTTAGCGATAACTTTTTCTTTGTATCTTAATTTGTCTTTCGTTTTTCATATATGTAAAAATATAATTAATAACCTTTTCTTTGATGTTTAGTTTGGAAAAATGTATAATGGAATAAGTGAAATAGAGAACTTTCAATAGAGAGGACCCCTACATTTTTAAAATTACCACCAACATCTGACGCGACGTCATAACATTCCGCTAACGCTGTAACTTGAATCGCTTTTGCATGTGCAGAAAATTTAGTTAGTATAAGCGGCGAATCATAGCTTAATGCACAAATAAGCACCACTGATCTGTACGAGCCATAGGTTGTTTATATCGTTAGGTTCACTAATGGACTTATTCAAAGTGGTTTATGAGAAACACGCCAAAATTCCATCTAATCCCAGCCTATATTAAACACCATATTTAAATGGGAAAAAATATGTGGTCTATATCTAAATTCATTTATATAATTTATTTTTCAATTGAAATCATCATTAAAGAATAATCGGCAAAAAGTGGGTCACTTAAACCCTGGAAACACAGTAGTGAAGCCTAGGAAATCGATATTTGAACACACAGTTGCCGTTCTGTGTTCCCATGCCAGGTACATGTACTCAGTACTGGCTAGCACACAAGACATCCCGATATGGCTGATTTTGTCTTAGTGGGACATAAAACATCAACTCTAACAACACAGCTTTCTAAATACACTCTATATCATGATTGTCTCCGCCCACGGACCTAAATTAAACAATAAAACAGGTATGACACTCCATGCATGATTTTATTTCAGAGGTAAAAAAAGAAAATAGCACAAAAAAGAAAAACGAGCACGGTGACATATGCTTTTTAATTATTTATAAGTTTCTATGCAAAATTCCCTTCAAAGCAATAAGTTTTTTTGTTTTTGTAGTTCCATTGTGTGACATTATTTATTCTAGATTTAAACGATTTTTTGGCCTTAATGTTGTTTTTTTTACAAAATAGATTTTAGCTTAAAAAATAAGTTACATGCCTTTTTTGCTGTTTTGTAGCGTATTCCCAGAAAAAAATGTGGCATTTCTCGTGTTCAATCTTTTTAAAATATGAGAAATTTATATTTTGAAAAACTCATACATGTATTTTTCAATTTTTAAAGTTTAATAACTTTTTAAAAAGTGCGGTAAGGTCCTGTTATTTTTGTCAAAATAGATAAGTTTTGAGCTTTTTTTAACATATCAAAATATGGTAACTTTTTGAACATATGCTGATAAGTCCCGTTCTACCTTAAATGCAGCTGCGTCTGTAAAGTATCAAGTTAACATCCGTTGTTCTCTTTAAAATTGCGAAGACACTTAATGTATCCTGTAGATATGTACGTGTTATCATGATGTCATGTTTACACAAGATTGTGCAATATTGGCACACTTCGAATCGAACTATAGTTCCTACTATAGTAACTATAGTTCGATTCGAACATCGATAGTCGCTACTATAGTCCTACTACAGATCAACGGCGGGTCAGAGCACCGTTACTCTAGTAGAATGTCTGGTTCCCTCCTCTAGCCCTATCTAACAAGATGGGTTCAAGATCTGTCGGTAGCCTCAAAATAATTTGTTTTAGAAAATAAATACTCGCTGTGCTCTATTTGCGGTCCTACTTATTCGTAATTGTTAATTAGTGTTCGCTGTGCAGTATATGAATATCACTTTTGTCTGCAATGGAGAATTATTCACTTTGTTTACTCGGCAACCAACTAAAGTTCCAACTGCAGCCGTTCGGGTGTAAACGTGCGCGCGCACCTATTACGTAAGAACTATAGTAGGAACTATAGTTCGATTCGAAGTGGGCCATTGACTGACCTGAAGTGATAAAATATCGGTGTTGGTCGGATGAAAAAATGTGTTTATCAGGTACGGTGGTGCAATACTTCAACGAAATTTTATCTCTATCACAAAATAGCTAAATTTATTCTAAGAAGGCGGTGAACAATCCAAGCTCTATATATGGTGGCTGCGCATGACCAAAGTAGAGATACGCAGTTGGTCACTTTCTGCTACTAGACTGGACAAATACAGGTATTTCTGTCATATTTAAACTACTGTTGAATTCGTAGCGACTATTTTTTCACTCATCGGTAGTTCAAATTATAGAGGTTGAGATGTACACAGAAATATATAACCAAAAAATTGGGTAATATCAGTGTTTATATATATTTTTGTTACTTTTAAACATTGCTTTCGGTGCCTAAAAGAAACGTCCTTTTTTACCAACGCCAAAGCATATGATAGTATGTGTTATTAAAATAGAATATATCTTTCTCTTTAGATATGCTACCAGTATGTCCCAAATCTATTTTAAATTAGCGAGCGTTTTGTAAAATCGAAGTTTGAATGTCCTAGGTTTTACTGTGTACATTTTATATATGTATTTCGTTTCTGAAATCAAGTAGATAGTTTGAAGACTGATTGTTACCAGACCGCGAGCTGTTGTACACTTTGCTTTTCTAACATTTAAGATGCAAAGACACATATCAGCCGTCTGGCAGTATGGCTGCAAATACAAATCTATACTTAAATGGTGTTTACCCGCACGATGATTGTCTTAATATTACTTAATTAAATGCAGCAAATAGCGAGTATGCTTAAAAAAAGCCTGTGCCCATTTTGTTACTGTACTACCATGAGGTTACTCTACTACCATGAAGCCCGTGCAATCATTAGACCATGAACTGCCAAAACACCTACTAGGGGGAGTTTTGTACACAATGCTTTTCTTAAAAGGAAGAAAGAGGGCAAAAATCAGGAATCGAAACAATTATGTACCACACCTGACCCAGGATACCAATGGGAAAGTGACAACTTCACAATTAGACATCACAAACGAGTACAAAGAGGTCAGCCTTTTCCCAGCAGGTGACCACACGGCATCAATAAACAGACGCGCACGAAAAACCGCATTAAGCCACGAACTAATGCACATGAACACTGTTTAGGTACTGGCATTAATATGTCGTCGCTTCAGTGCTATACAAAAGTTATATCTACTGATAATTTCATTTGCCTACCTCCTCCCAGTAAGCTTAATAAGCTTTGCTTTTCTGTTTGCCAGGATTAAATAACCTTAGCTTTTCTGATCTATCTACGAAAAGACCACATTGTTCAGTGTTATTGTGTTCTTATAGTCCAGGCGCTGATTTCTGTACAGGCCTTAGTTTTTGACTTGGCACAACTTACCTGCCAGAAAAGGTTTGACTGCAGAAATGCAACCCTTGGGTCTTCTGCAATACTCCTAGGTACGTCGTACAGTTAAATTGTGGTAGCAGTTTTGCTGTAGGACGTCATCTTTGAACGTACCCTACGCTAAATGAGGCTTAGGTAAAGTGAGAGAAAAACACGCCTCACGTTCAACCATTGCCTCCTATTCAGCATATTTTCCTTTAAACTTATACATTACATGTATGCAATGGCATATGACCGTAAAGCAATATAAAACAAAATGTATATATGGTATATTAGACGTGAAAATGTCCAACGGAAGGGGTAATTTACCCCACCCCCCTGAATATAATGTATCCAAATTCAATAAAAATGAAATCTTCCCCATTAAAAAAGCATATTTATAATCATATTTAAACATATTCATATAGTATGTTTGTCATGTTTAACATTTGTTACAAATCAAAGAAAGAAAAACACCTGAAATGACATTTCAGCAATGTGTGAATTACACATTTTTCAGTGTACACTCAATGCTGCAATATATTGTATTTGTGACTTATACTAAATTCTTATATATGGACATGATGATAGACTTAAAATCATTAAATGAAATGCAGCAAACAGCCAGTATGCGTTTAACCATTATACAACATGATATTACAGTTATATACGTTACTTACTTTCAAATGTATTACTATTTAATGCAGTCATATCATTAGAGTATGGGCTACCAAACGACCTCCACAAAATGAGGTTTATAGACTGTAAATTTCTAAAACCAAATTATATTAGCCACATAATGAAGTGCATTAGCTTTTCAGTGGATAAGGCGTTAACCTGTAATAACCAAATTCACTACGTTACCCTAAAATAATAGGAATTCCTATAGTGTTAATATCCAGTTATTTCTAAGTCTTACGTATCAATATTAACTTTTATTTGAAAGAAAATTACTAGCAATATGATTTTAAACTAATTTTGGCACCTGTTATTTCAGTTATATATGTTACTTTCTGCTTAATACAATATTTAAAGAAATGACATCCCTATATCACCAATTGTGTAAGCCACCAAAATACATGCAATTATAGCTTGTCAGCTATTAACTACAATAACTATATTGATAGCTATGATTTGGGGAAAAAACTAACACTTATTTTCCTAAAAAAACTTTTTTGTTTACAATATTGGTTGAAATTGAGAAATGAAACATTAAAGCAAACGTAAACCTTGCCATAGCAAACAAAACTGTTTTAATCATAACGGTTTCTGTCCCACATATGGCAAACGTCATGCCTATTCATATGGTTAAAACCGCTCTATATCCAATCATTATCCAGTTCGATGATGAAACAATACAACTGATGTGAGTAATATACACAACAAAAGTATTTAACCTATATTAGACTAGCGTTTTTGTGGGACATAGACAAATAGTACAGGCCAAGATCAGACACCACAGACGGTAATGTCTGATCAGGGTCTCTACTGTTTGCTTACAGGATGTTCTAATAAAATTTGAATAAGAATGAAAAACAACGCCCAACAACCCTGAAGACGAAAATAGACTGGTCCATTCGATAAAAGTGGGAAGTTTCATTCAACTTAAAAGGGTTTAGGAGATGGTTACTTTTATCATACGCTTTGTGTGGTTCTGCAATGTTATAGAGCATTGAGACAGGATATTTTTCAAAGGTTCTCTATTATGGTTAACATTTTAGAGGTCAAGGCTTATCACTTAGAACAATTCTCTTGCATTGTAAAGATTATATTGTAGCTGCTGCAACAAAAAATGATCTCAAATAAAGTTATGGAATTTTGTTTTGCAGTATTTCTATCAATTAGGCTTAGTCTAAACGTGGGATTTGTTCATATAAAATCAATACGATATTCAGCAAGTCAAATGAACACATAATTATTGATGCAAGAATGGCATCCGATTAATCTTTTGTATGTTCCAAATCAAACTAAAATGATGATAAATAGTAACGTAAATAAAATATCAAAATAGTAAGCACAGTTGAATTTAGTTCAGCAATAAAGGCTAATGCGAGCCGGTACAAATATGTCATAAGACACATCAGAGCATTTGCTGCTTGTATATGTAGATGAAGACAAACGCTAGCTCCACTGCATCAGCATTGGGGATTAAACGGTGCACTTGCCTATGTGAGGTAGGTACCAAAATCACATATGATGGTTCAAATCTTCAATGGAGCATGTATAAATTAAATAAGAGGGGTCCACAATTTTTTGTTTTGTTTTTATGGCAACGAAATTCACACTTGTGCTACTGTCAAAGACCATATCGAAGATAAGATATTCAAAATCTTGTATATTATATCACATAACATATACAACAATAGAGGCACTGCTTTATCAACCTCTAAGATTTATACTTATTTTGAAAGTAAAAGAAGTATTATTTCTTTTGGAACGAAGCATTGCAAATATGGCATGCATATCGTAGAGTCAACGCAACATTGACATACTAATTCAATAAATAATAAGGAGTTACGACAGTGTTGCTTTGACCCCATGATATATACTTTCATGCATTCTTGCTAGGTATAACATTTAAGTCTTCAATGATGGCAAAGACTACTGCACAAATTATTTGTGAGAACAATTGACTTTTTGTATGTCTCTATAAATCACTACCCTCAACATGCTTTGTGCTTTTATATAATTTCCTATTTACGTGTAATGCATTTGTTTGTTTGTTGTTGTTTTTTGTGTAAAGAAGCAAGATATTTGTTTTAGGAAAAGCTGTTTTGAATTTAATTTTATATCACTTATTCATTCTTATGTTTATATACATATAGCGCTTTGCTATCAAGAATTATATTTTCCAAGACTACTGTAATAATTTTGCCATGCCAGATTTTGCGTAGTGAAAATTATCATCAGTTATTTAAGCATAGACTGCTAAAACTGAGTAAGATCTCACGAGTTCATGTTTTTTAACATTTTATTTTTCCATCCAAAAGCTCAAAGAACATTTTAAAGTACATTTTACATTACCTGAGTGTCATATTGTTTTATTCACCCTGACATAACTCTTGCCTGATAATGTCATATGTGTTAAGATAGTTACTTAAGCAGCAATTAAAATGTGTTCCTTGGATATGATTATATAACATGAGATCGGTGTCATCCATTATAATTTATTTTACCCATTTTGCAGGGAAATGTTTTTTTTTTCAATATAAAACCTCTCCCTATAAAGTGATATTAGTTTAGCAAATGATCAAAGGTACTAACAGTTCTATTAAATAAACTATAAAAGGTATGCTGAAAATAAACTAAAATCTATTTAAACGCTGAAACAAAGAAATGTGTCATCATCTGCATGTGCATATGAGTGTCAGTATACAATTTGATTTTTAGAGGTTATATTTAATAATAACTGATTACAGACACGTATACTGCATAACCTCTATTGTAATATAAAAAAAATATCCTACCAAATCTTAGGTAATTGATTTTGTCTGGAATGTAAGCAAAGAAAAATAGCATAATTTTATTACTTTTTCTCTAAACATTAAGTGATTTGTATTTTTTCTATGGGGAATTAACCTAGGTATTTTACAAGGAGCTAAAATATTATGCTGCTGACTTTGTTTGCATAATGAGTACAATAGTAAGCTAAATAAAACTTAGCTGTGTTGTTTTTCTCCGGCGATAAATGTTACATAATTCTACATCCTTAATATTTTAGCTTATCAGGGCCCAATCATATACTGTCTTTGATACCATTTAGGACAAACATAGACCATTATGATATTTGATATGGTTATATATGTTACTCTGATTATTTTGACAGAAATGAAATGTATTCTGCTACTACTAAAGAGCTGTCTATTTCTTTGGTTATGTGTTTAGAATCTTTAACGTTGGACAAATCAAAATGAATTTTCGTGGAGATGAAAACTTTAAAACAAATTCTTTATTGCAAATGTAAATGTTTATAGATATGATAACTTAATAAAAACTGATGTTTTAGAACAAACTGCTGTCTTATTATAAATTTAAAACAAACCAGGTTTAAATTACATAAAATAACACATGGCATATAATATAAGGTATTTAGCAATATATAAAGATAGTCTTAAATTTTGTAATGTACGTTACATATTGGCATACAAGCATTAAACTATGGAACTTTACACCAGAAACGCAGTAAAGTATAGTTTTTTACTATCTTGTATCGATAGAATGCTCAATTATGGTTTATAAAGTCAGCAGATGGTATTGCATGCTAACTTGCAAAGTGAAATGGTTCTAACAATATTCACCATTTTAGGGGGGTAATCATATTCAACAGCTAATAATTCTTAAAGTAATTATGATAGAAACAAAATGTTTGCAGTTTTGAAACCTTCAGGTAATTATCTTGTCCAAACATGGTATGTAAAACGTATATACCCATTATAGAACTTATAAAATTAAACTTTGACCAAAATTAATTGATTTTATAAGGCGTAATTGAAGATATAACGTAAATGACAGTTATAACATAAAAGTTTGGCTTCTGGGTGCAAACAATTTATTTTCATATTTGTTTAGGTCCTTATCGAGGTTTTGGGAGTAAATAACGACCGTATGCACCATCTGGATACAACCTGAATACCATTTCTTATTCAAATGTCGCCATTTTGTTTTTATAGTAAAAATAGGGTAGGTGTACAAAACGACTCCTCCAGGAAAACTGCTACCACAATTTGACTGTACGACGTGCCTAGGAATGTTGTAGAAGGGTAGTTCTAACTATTTCTGAAGTCAAACCTTTTCTGGCTGGACGATTGTGCCAAGTCAATTTTCAAAAATCTAGCTCCTTGACTATTAGTGAATATATATCCAATGAACGATGATTATGTATGCCACGTGATCAAATGAGCCAGTGTCATACTGTTCTAACTACCAGCAGTCACTTCCCTTGACCAAATTTGTATTTACATCCCTTACTTGTGGATGGACTCTTAGCTCTCTTTTGTGTGATGTTTTCTTGTGTTTTTATCGCTTTCCCATAAGGTGTCCCAAGCCAGGTGTAGAACTTGATTGTATTGATTCCTAAAGTGATATATCTACGAAAGGACCATATGTGTTCTTAGTGAATATATATCCAATGTCACTTCCCTTGACCACATTTGCAGTTAAATCCCTTACACATGGATAGAAGAGTGCTTGACTCGAGACCGAAGGGCCGTGGGTTCACTGCGTTGTGGTCCTTGAGCAAGACAAATTTATCCTAGCTTAGTACTGGTTCAACCCAGGAAGACCCGTCCCTATATAACTGAAAGATGGTTGATGGGACGTAAAGAATCAAATCAAACAAAAAAACACATGGATGGACTCTTAGCTCTCTTTTGTGTGATGTTTTCGTGTTTATCACTTTCCCATATGGTGTCTCAAGCCAGGTGTAGAACTTGATTTATCAGGCTTTCAGATAAAAGTGCGTATTGGAAAATTATTTTCTTTTTTTCTCATCCAAAACAAATGTTATGGGTACTCAAAAGAACCGTCTCAATGAGACGGTTCTTTTGAGCACCCAAAACACATGTTTAAATTAATGGGTAAGAAAATAATTTATCTTTTGGCAAATAACATTTCCTTATCTGGACCTATGTTGTATTGATTCCTGAAATGATACATTTTCCCCTTACCCTGATAATATCACATATCTTAACATTAAATTGTGAATTTTAATCGCTGAAGGCACACATTTTAGACTTTTTAAAATTAAAATCATTTCCATTCATCCCTATTGTATTTGTTTCAGTAAACAGAGAAGTTTGTGATGCTCAGCTGTCATAATTAAAGTCACGGATGATCGTCATTGAACCAAATAGCAGATTCCTGTGAAGACGTGGTTTAAGTGTTTGTGTCCATTTTCATTTTTCTTCAAAGTTACTTGAGCTCTGACATGTGATTTCCAACCATGTGGCATTTTGACAAGTGTAGACTACCACGAGCATGTGCAGCCTCATTTTAAGCTTACAAACTCCAAATGCTGTTTGGTCAGTAGTTTAACAGTCAAAGAATAACTAAGCCAGTTGCAAATGCTCTTATCAGACTGCGCATAAGTGCAGGCTGCTCTGAGCCTTTGCTGGTCGCACATTCCATATTGTTGGAAATATTATGCTGCGGCTTATTTGTTTATTTCTTTATTCTAGGTAAACAGAGGAATAGTTACTGTTAATTCGGAATTATTAGAGAGGATTTTATTTTCACGGAACTTCGCGTAAGCGAAGTTTCTTGAAAATAAGATCATCTCGAAATGGCGAAATAACTCTGTCATTTACTGATGAAAGTAAATAATGCCATAGTTGCGAATTTTATGTCGCAAATGTGTCTCTTACGCTATTCGCGAAAATAGATTTCTCGCAAAAATTTCCAAATTTACAGTAAAGCTTCTAAAACAGTAGATCCAGTGGAGATTTTGAATACTGTGTATGTTAAGTTTACCTCAAATATAAAATATAAATATGGAAGCTCAGAAAGATTCGATGTTCGAAACATGCTTTGAGGGAAATGATACCCCTCTAGAAAACCTGAATGACAGTGACCCAAGCAATGAGTTGACGGAAATACTGAATCTTGATCAAAAAATAACAAATAATGACTCACGCAATGCTACACAATTTCAGAGAGCAATTGAATCAGGTCGCATTGATGCAGCCCTTTTGGTTTCAGCTACTGAAAATAATTTTGATCTTGTAAAACAACTTGTACAACATAGAGCTAATGTAAATCATATTAATAGTCAGAACTCTTCGCCTCTTAGAGCTGCTTGTATTAATGGAAATATTGCTATGGTCAAATTCTTTCTCCAACATGGAGCAGATATAACAGTTGTCCACAGTAATAAATGCACTTGTCTGATGGAAGCGTGTAGTTTTAGACAATATGATATCGTGAAATATTTAATAGAGAAAGGAGCTGACCTAGAAGTTGAAGGAGAATATGGTAGAACAGCTCTTCACATAGCTGTAGCAGAACCTTGCAATCTGGCAATCGTTAATTTACTTGCAGAATGTGGTGCAACTAGTAAGAAAGATGATCATAACGTCACTCCTTTGATGTATGCTGCTGCCATTTGTAATGTTGTAGTGGTGGAATACCTAAGTAACATACCAGGCTGTAGTCGTCAAGAGAAAATAGAGGCTTTGGAACTGTTGGGTGCCTCGTATATGGACCTCCACTGCTGGGACATGTCACAAGCATATGCATACTTAAAAACAGCAATGGAGGAACGATATAAATATTCAATCAATAAGACCATAGAGAGACCAATTTCAGCTTATGAGAACAGGAGAGAATGTCAAACACTGGATGATTTAGAAATTATTGAAAACTATAAAAAGGCGTTCCATATGGAAACTTTGATTATCAGAGACAGGTAACTAGGATGCAGTCCACTTATGATAAGTGCACTTGGATATGAGTGTGTTTGGTTTCACAATGAAGGCATGCACGATACATGCATAGATTTTAAACTACGAGCCCTTAAATTGAGTCAAAGAATTAATGCACCTTTCCCTATCATTCAATTCCTCTGTGAATTTGCCAAAATACTTGATAATGGCGAATTAGTTAACTGTAAGAGTTTATTAGAAGTATTATTAGAGTCATGCTTAGAAGTTGAACTCAGCATGAAGCGGATTTCTAAAGAAAGTGTAGTGTCTGGAGATGATGCCAATTGCTACCTTTTACAAAATATTCGAACATTTGTGTACCTTATAATTGTCTCACTGCAGGTGAGAAGAACCAAGGAAGATAAAAACAAGGTATATGAAGTTGTACGCAGATCCATTCAGATACAACCAGTCATGCAGAATGGCTATACCGTACTTCACCTTTGCTGTGACAGGAAAATGTTGCAAAAGCAGTTTCAATATCTTGTCCTAGATGCATTTCCTATAACTGTTCTGCTATACCAAACACTGCTTCGTTGTGGACTCAGCGTAAACCCCCAAGACAAGAACAAAAATACCCCACTTCACATCCTCGCTAGTGAGTCTAACAAAGTAGCACCAAGAGACATGAAGACTCACATCGATATTCTGACATGCCTTCTTGAAAACGGTGCTCACATTGATGCTTGTAACAATCTTGGTGAAACAGCTATAGATGTTGCAAATGATGACTCTATCAAAGATACGATTAATAAGCACAAGAAAATAAACTTAAAATGCATAGCGTCCAAAGTTATCAAGAAACATGATATCCCTATTAAAAATATCATTCCAAAATTAATGGTAGAATATGTTGGTTTGCATTAGATTATGTTCTAAAGTGACTGGATTTCCATTTTTTTCATCTACTGCTTGTCTTTGCAAATAGTTTGGACCCAGAACTGACGAAATATAGAGTCTGATCTGGTTCTAATCTGTTTTGACATTTTGATGGTATACCTGAACAAATTTTTCAAAAGTAAATAAAAAAATCAGCAAACAACAAAGAGCAAGCAGTTTGTTATTTACTTATTTTATTTATACAATGTTTAAAAAACTGCTCTTTTAGCTAAAATAGCCATACTACCGAGTGGCCATCTATAACAAAACTATTAACAAATTGCACATGTTTTAAAAATGTATGCATATTATAGATGCATTAACCTTTAAAGCGCCACCTATAATTTGCAGCAGACGACAATTTCAAACCTTCTAGCTTATTCAAGAATAACAAATAAGGCATGATATTTCATGAGAATCGTTATCATTCCTTATTTTTCGAAAATTGGGAAAGATGTCGCAAAATTCGTCGTCTGCTGCAGTTGTGATTGGCGCTTTAAGGGTTAAAACCGGTCATGTACAGGGCAAATGCTTCAAATAGGACATTTATTGACAATAGTTATCTATTTTATTATTTATAATGATATTCGTAGTGTGAGGAAGCGAAATGACAGTCCGCTTTTTCGGTAACTCGGGGGGTTTGTCGTTGCCGGAAGTGATTTGCACGCTGTTGATTTTTGGTGCGTTATTTGGAGAAAGGTCATTTTTTCCTGTTGTTTTCGCAGGTAATCATCATGTCCTATGTTTATCTCAATCCCAAAAGTGTCCATTCATTCGCTCCTGCAGTAGTATTGTGAGAAATTTCTGCAAAGTCATTATTTCCCGTGTTTTCTTTTTGCACTGTGATCCCCATCCACTTTTCAAGCCACATTTTATATAAATTTTCTTTGAAATAGGCAAGTATGCAACATGTCAGAATTATTTTCACTCTATGTGTATATGAGGTAAGATTAGCCTAATGTTTACAGCCACAAAAGTTGCAGAAGTTGAAATAGTGAGTGACAATTTGCTGCTTTCCATGCAAGGTCATGGTTGCCTATTTTTGGCTGGCTGCTGTTCATTTGTATGCATATAAAGCCACCTGTCATGTTATTATGTTGCTGGTAAGGTGCACCCATTGTCAATTTACAGTCATACTCAGTGAATTGTAGGCTCATGGAGGTATTATGGAAGTTTCGCACCATGCTCAACTGTCTGTCGTATCAAAGCGGACTTGTTCCCAAAAACAGGTTTTGATCAGTATAAATGAGCAGCTTATCAACATATTTCATAATTGTTAAAATGTAATGTCACACGTAGTTTCCAATTGTCTGTCTGCGTCCGTCCGTCCCATATATGCCCTGACTGTACGTGAATGCTTATGCATATAAGTGATAAGCCTTATTTGAGTTAAATGCTTATGCATATTAGTGATAAGCCTTATTTGAGTTTAATACTTATGCATATTAGTGATAAGCCTTATTTGAGTTAAACGTTTATGCATACTAGTGATAAGTCTTGTTTGAGTTGAACGTTTATGCATACTAGTGGTAAACCTTATTTTCTATCTAATGTTTATGCATGCTGGAGAAAAACTCACATTTTGGCGACATGTACCTTGATTGTTTTATGAAGGCACACAGATACACTTTTGCGCCATGTTCGTATATTACTCATTTACTTTTAACTAGTCACATGTTGCCTAGTAGTCAGTTATTGATTACTCTTCCTTTGCCGAGCCAAGTTTTGTGTCAACTGTCCTCTGATTCTAGTATCAGTTGTGGAAGCATTGAGCTTTGCTCATGGTAATACTCAAGGCTGCCACCGACTGTGCGCCAAATTAACAGAACCCCTAGACAAGATTTTCATAAAATCAGAGTGCAGTTGTCTGGTTGTTGATTTCCAGAATTTAAAGAATTGACACGTGAAGCCGTGTACCTCTCTTTTAAATTGTTTTCCCATATTTGCATACAACTGTCTGATTGTCTGTCCGCGTCCGTCCATACTTACCGTATATGTGTCTGTCGGATGAACTGTCTGGGTCCATCCGTCCAGTCACGTCTGTCTGTAAGATGAAAAGTGCCATCTAGCTGGTCTAATTCTGTATAGTCACATTTTCTATTTTGTTCGTTGTAGCCTTGTAAATCTGAAGCAGTGGTATCGAATATCTAATGGAGTGTTATGTATGGGTGATGCTGTTACCTTATAGCGGTACGTTGCTTGCATCTTTTGTACAGTAAGATGGGCGTTGCAGCTATAGTGTATTCATACTGTAATTTCATATAAATACCTGTAATAGCTCACCATTGGGAAGTTTTATTGCCTTGGGGTAATGCCCATGACTGTCAGTTTGATGTTTAAATATTTATCCAGAACTAGTGACAATATAACTGTTTTATTCAGTCATTTTCATACATTTTTTTAACTTGAGTGATTTTTCAAATAATATTTGATGATGATAACGCAAGTACATTATTAAAAGTTATTTTTGTATCACTGACAAGTTGGTATGGTATAATCGTAACTGCAGATTTAATGATAACTCGCTATGTGCCATTGTATATCACAAAAGTATCTATACATGCAACTGCAGTCTGATGGTATAAAGTTATAACATTTCTGAATAGACGTAACTGCATTTTACATGAATAAATGCTGATTTTTAATCATTAGGTGTAACTGCATTGAGTATGAATTTTGATATTTTCATAAATGCAACTGCATTTTTGTGCTAATTTCAAAATAACTCTTGTATACCTGTATTTAGAATGTTGTTTAGTATACTCTCAAATAGTTTGAGTTATTCAGGCCTCCAGATAAGAGTGCGTATTGGGATATTATTTTCTTTTTTTTTTCTCATCCAAAACATATGGTGTGGGTACTCAAAAGAACCGTCTCAATGAGACGGTCCCCTTGATCACCCAAAACACATGTTCAAATTAATGGGAAAGAAAACAATTAAAAGTTTACGCAAATAAAATTTCCTTATCTGGATATATGGTAATTATGACTGCAACTGAAAAATGAGTTCGATATTGTTTATGCTGTCTTGGCTGGTTATTTGGCCATCTATAATTGTTACTGCTTTTGTGATTCCCTTTTGTTGTGGAGTAGTGCAGTTGGTAATATATATGACCAGATGCAGCGCCGTCAGCATATCGTGAACATGTGTTATTGCAGATTAGGCCCTTTCTCATCAACTGTTCTATGTTTTGTGTATTTCCAGGTTTTTCTTGATGTCCAATAAATAAACTACTGACAAAAGAATCTCGTTGTCATTTTCTGACTCACAGTAAAAAAAAACATTTTGCTCAAAAAGGATGCCTCGTAAGGCTAGTAGATCTATCCATATTTTGTTTGATCACAAAAAGGTTAAAGGTCACAGATAATTTATTTTGAAATCACAGTATTTAAAGTTATTAACTGCACAGCAGTGTAGTTGGTTGTTTGATATTTCGGCTAGTTAAGTCATGCGCGGATCCAAACACTTTTTTCAGAGGCGGTCCAATTTTTTTTAGTTAATGAGTGGATCCAAATACCACTTGAATCGGGCCATCATCGGGCCGCCAGCGAAGCGCCATTTAAACAAACATGATATCACTGTCACTCATGGCTGGCATGACAGTGGCTACTTCAAACAATCTCCAAGTACAAAAACAACATGCTTTGGGTCTGCAGTGGCGGATCTAGAGGCGGTTCAGGGGGCTCGATTGACACCAACCCTGCCCCCGTTTTTAAATATCCCATAAAAATGAAATAATTTGGTCTCAGTGAGACCAAATTATTTCATTTTCATTGGATATTTAACAAGAAATGATGTGTATGAAACACTATACCCCCAACCCTTTGCTTGTCTAGAAGGATGGCACTCTTTTATAACACAAAGGTCAGCTTAAGCTTGAAGGCTTCTAGCTGTACTTCTCATCATCTTCAATCAGGTGACATAATTTGAACTAAAAAATCATCCCATAATCAGCTGGCAAAGATTGAAGCTGCAAGTCATAAAATGTGTCGAGATATCTTTATTAAAGCTTTTAATGCTAAAATTTGCAAAGGGCAACAACTAAATAAAATAATTATTTTTTTTTATAATATAAACCAGGTAATCTACTCGTCATCTTCTACCAACTGATCATGTTTTAAGCTTCTAATAATTTTCGAGATATCTTGATTACAAGTTTTTATTGCCCAAATTCGCAAAGGGCAATAACTGAAAAAAATACAATAATTTTTTTCTAAAATTTTCACTAGGTAATCTACTCACCACTTTCTATAGTAGTAGAGATGCTAGGCGACTTTTCACTTCAAATCATAATGCAAAGGTCCCCTTTTGTATACAAGTTCCTTAGGACCATAGAAAAAGTCACAAGCTGTATCTCAAAATTCAAGATGGCCGCCGTTGGCCATATTGGAAAACAGGACTGACCCATAGCCCAGAGACTTTTTCATCATATATACTATTATGATACCTGTTTTCTTCATACTTTGGGCTCACTGAACCTATTTCTGACATATTTTTTGCTTCTTGGATACGTTTTAAAGGTTAAATACAAAACTTTGCAATTATATATATTTTTATAAAAACAAAAATAGATTAATTAATAATTTAATAGGTGAATGGAATGTTACTATATCATGTCTACCATCTCCTAGTTTAAGTTAGCTGAAAGGCATCATAATTTGAAATAAGTCAATTAACATTCGCGATAAAAGAAACTTCATAAGCACATATGCACTATCAAACACTAGCAGTTGCAGATATGCTTGTTGATAGATAATCTTTGATTAAGCCTCATTGTAAAGGAGCGTCATTTTCTGCTTATTCTTCTATCATACGGAAAGTCATGTTTGCTGTGATTTTAAATTTCACATTGAGTTTTCCATGATAAGTAACTCTGAAATCATATCTGCTACAAATGACACCTGAGACTGGTGCTTATGCAGACTTAAAATAGCCAACTACTAAGCGTTCAACCTCTTTAAAATTGAAAAACTATTCTGATTTGTTTTGGCCTGTTTTGAAAAAGTCATAGACAAGATCAGAGAGCTCAATGAATCAAAGGGGGCGGTGGGTTGCCCAACTCCATATTCACAGATGACATCGTGGGGGTTGGTGCTGATAGCGATTTTCCAAACATATAGTACATATGATGCTGTCTAATCAAGTAGTGCGGCATAAAACTTGCGGGAATATTGTTGACACTCAAAAAGTACTGAAAGCTGGGATGAGAAGTGGACTAGAGGTGGTTATTAGTCCACTAAAAACTCGACGTATGAGTGGTGAATCCTCTACATCTTTATACACCATTACTGTATGTTTCTTTGGTGCAAAATGGGTAACAAACAAGAGCTGACAAAGGCCTCCACTCTTGGATTGGATAAGAGAGTCAAAGACTCTGCTCATTTGTTAGGTGACAAATGTTTGTTGAGCAAACTTTCTTTCTCTCATGCCACGGCAATTCGTGCTCGATCATACCCACTATGCTCGGAACCTGCCAAGCCATCTACGAGACATGGCAAGACTTGAAGAACGACTTCCTGCTTCGTATGTAGAGTTCCTTTGCGGTCACTTCATGGGTCAAAAGTCAAGGCGAGCATTCTTAAATATACCACAAGACCAGATGCATGAGCAACTAATCGATTGACTCAAGAATCTTGCTAGTGTCATAGAAAACCTGGATGATCCTAGCACAGTTCACCGTGAACAGGTAGTTTGCCCAGTCTGGCTTGCTTAGTCAGAGAATTTGAGGGAACAGATGAATCAGATTAACGGATGCACCATGAACAATACCTCAAGTTCCAATCTGACTACAAATCCGATGTTATAGCATAAGTGGATGCATTTAAACATTTGGGGAACCCTTTCTTGGAAGACAGTGGTGAGTTACTGGATTTGGAACAGTCAATCTTTATGCCTCCTGATGTGGTAGACAATGTGAGAAAAGTAAAAGACATTGGATTTCAGTTATACACAACATTTCTCAACAAGCCAGTCAGCTTTCAGAAAAAGGCTTTCACAGCTACACTGCACAAAACTTATCTGAAGCTCAAAGGCTCCTTTGTCTGAACCACGCAGAAAATCCGAGGTATCTATCATCAAAAGCCAACCAGCAAAAACTGCCCAGATTTTGTTGGCAGCCAATTTTGGTCGCATCATCAATGACAATGTATTTTCCCATGAGAGCTTCACCCTTCCTCCCTCGCTTACTCATAAGGGATGACTTCACCATGTAAATTATAGCGAGACCCTGGACTACATTGTCCTTGCAGATCTTGACAATCAGAGACCAGTGACGACAGCTGCTTTGCTGGATGGTGCTGTTATCATTAAAATGCTTCGTCCTTGAAGTTCTGTGACCATCAGAGACTATGTCACAGATGTGTTTGTGTCATATATCCTCTCTTGGTTTGAAAGAAATAATCGGGTTGACATCGCCTGGGATGTTTATTCCAAGACGAATTTGAAGTCCGGAACTCAGGAAAAAAGAAGCAGTGGAGCACGAAGGTGGGTTACATTCTCAACCAAAATTCCAAGCAATTGGGCTGCCTTCATTCTTTGAACAAGCAGAAGTTCTTTGTTGAGCTGGCAAAAACCTTAAAAAACATAACACTTCCACAGGGCAAGCAGCTCTTTATCACAATCCTTAGTGACTGTGCCAGTTCATTGCCCAATGCTGATGTTGGTGCAGTCGCCCCCTGCACACTGGTGGAATCTGACTCTAGATTTTTCTACATGTGGCTACTACCACCGTCACTGGTCATCATCAAGTGATTGTACAAACCAGTGACAATGATGTTGCTGTTTTAGTCATCTCTACATTTGTGGCCCTCGGACAGCAGATTGATGAACTCTGGATTGCGTTTGGAATGCATCAGTGTTACAGGTACATTCCAGTACATTACATTGTAAGAGAACTTGGACCATCTAGGGCATTAGCACTGCATTAACTGGTTGCGATACGACCTCGACATTCTTTGGCAACCTCTTCCAGAACTTCATGTGCCCTTACATCAGCTCTCTAGCCCTAGCCCAACCCTGGAGATGATCAGATTTCACAAAAATGTGCTTGAGAGATTTGTCATACAACTCTGTGGTGTCTATGAAGAGGAGATTACAACTGTATGTGTTACCAAAATCTACCTACTTCAACACAAAGGGGATGACTTTGACTTTTAGCACATGCCATCAAGCTGTGATGCTCTGCATCAGCACTTCCTGAAAGTAGCCTATCAGAGTGGACATATATGGGGTAATACACAACAAATCTCCAGATCCAATGCCACCAACGAATTGGGGATGGCAGCATGAAACTCCTGAGACTGCACCAACTCCAGGTTATACCACGATTCCTATCATTTCGATGAATATACCTGAGCTTGTTATGTGCCATTGTAAGAGAGACTGTAAAATTCATTGCTGGTGCTGTATGCATGGGAAACACTGTTTGGTTCTTTGTAAATGTAAAGGTTTGTGTTCCCATAATGGTAATAGGAATGGGAACAGACAGATAGCGATTGACTCAAAGAAAGACTACCAGGATTTTTTTCAAAAACGACACACATTTCAACTCTATGTATTATTTTCATAATCAAAACACACACCAAAAGCATAATTGATGCCAGAAATGAGTTTACTGACCTTAAATAAGCTAGAAACCATGTATCACAATAGTTTCTACAACAAAAACTGATGGGGCCATGAGTCGGAAAAGTTTTGAATAAGGCAACAATTATGGCTGACGGCAGCCATCTTGAATTTTGAGATACAGCTTGTGTCTTTGGATAATTCTTTTTATGTGGCCATAAGGAGCTTCTAGTCCAAAGGGAACTTTTGCATCATGATTTGAAGTCAAGATCTATAATTTTGCACTTAGCATCTCTACTTTAGATCGACCTAATTGAAAGCTGCTAGCTATAATGATTTTCGAGATATCTTCATTACAAGTATTCAATGGCCAAATCTGCAAAACTTTTTTCAAAAAAAATCACCATGTAACCTTTGCATTATCCTCTATCGGCTGACCAAGTTTGAAGCTACTTGCTGTAATAGTTTTTGAGATAACTTGATGCCAAAATTTGCAATGGGCAATAACTGAAAAAATAAAATAACTTTTTTTTATATTTTCAACAGGTTATCTACTCATTATCCTCTATCAGCTGACCAAGCTTGAAGATCCTAGATGTAATAGTTTTTGAGATATCTTGATTACAAAAGTTCATTATGACCCTTTAAAAGGGGCAAAACTCCACAAAAGGAGATACTCCAGACTTAAAAAACATACAGGTCAATTCTTTGTGATGACAAATCCATCTATGAAATTTAAAACCTAGCTTAATTTTTGTTAGGACTGACTGAGGGACCAGCCCAAAGCAATATACCCCTTCAACTTTTTCAACTTTGGGAGCATAAAAACTGTATTGGGAGAAAATCAGCAAATCGACCCCTTCACTTGCAAATATATGAACCCTCTTTCCAGAAATTGAGACTCTGCCCCTTTTGAGACCCTTTTAAGACCTAATAAGATTCAAACCATCTTCTCGACTACAATATTAAAGGTTAAAGGGGTACGAGCATTAAGAGGCTATTTTGGCCCCCCTATGAGGCCAAAAAATGAAAATTGCTTTTCACAAGTTTCTTCTTATTAGTTTATTAGAACAATAGCCCAAGTGTAAAAGCCTGGGATTGATTCTATTTTTACCGTTGCTATGGTAACAAAAATGGCTGCCAAAATAGGCTGAAAATAGGAAAGTGACCATTTTGGAGCAACTTTCAGACATTTGACAGAGAAATTAACATAGAGCACAAGCGAATACCAAAAATATATGTTAACAGATGTTGAGAATTATCACGGCACACAATATATTAAATGGTGTTTTGGTATTCGCTTGTGCTGATATCTTATTCCTAAAAATCGGTCTGAAAAAGCCTTAATTTTGGCTAAAAATGACAATTTTTCCATTTTAAGCCTATTTTGTTGGCCATTTTTATAACCATAGCAACGGAAGAAGTAAAATAAATGCCAGAATTTTACACTTGGACCATTCTTCTAATAAACCAGTCGGGTGAAATTGGTAAAAAGCAACTTTCAGTTTTTGGCTCCAGAGGGGGCCAAATTTGCCCCTTAATGCACGTTTCCCTTTAGATATTATAGACATGGTTAAGTGTGACCACTTGATGCGCATTGAAGCATCGATAAGCTTTTCACCAGGGTCTGCACTGTTTGGGAAGTAAAAAAATATTTTGGAAAGAAAAACATCATTCTATAGAAATTTTGTCTGGCAACACCTTTAAATACAAAAGGACTATTCCATACTTATTGTTTTAA
The DNA here is from genome assembly GCA_964019695.1 of Loripinus fragilis. Classification (NCBI taxonomy): domain Eukaryota; kingdom Metazoa; phylum Mollusca; class Bivalvia; order Lucinida; family Lucinidae; genus Loripinus; species Loripinus fragilis. The sequence continues at coordinate 1,543,504 of OZ026517.1, read as the reverse complement.
TATGTATAGAATAATCCATCAGAATAAAATGGGATTGTATATGGAACGTGAGAAAAACTTCGGAGGGTTGCGAACAACAAAGGCGCAGACCAGCCTGCGCATCCACGCAGTCTGATCAGCCCCTTTGTTTTTCGCTGTTTGGAAAGTATCACATTTAAACTTGTTAAAAGCGAAATTTTCAACTTCATAGCTAGTATCTGTAGCTGATCAGGTTGGTTTGATTCTCACTTTGTCGGAATCCCCAAAGACAAGTTTTTGAAACGAGGCCCATATAAAGGGTTAATGTTATCACTAAAGTCTCCATACACCAACTGGGCCTAATTCATATGAACCATTTAATGAAATATCACTAGTTCGTCTTTCACGATAATAAGACATATCAGTAAAGTGTTCGTTGCTGGATAACCAGGAAGCTCTATCAGGGGACTCTGGATCAGCAGGCCGTTCAGTATTCCCATCATTTGAGTCAGATATTGGACGAAGCAGGGTAGGTCTCTTAATATGAAATGGTTGATCTGTCATGTAGCTGTCATGTAGCACAACATCATCATCCAAGTATTGGTCCTGAATTAAAACGAATGTATCATATCTAAGAGAATAGCAAATAAATTGTTGCAGAGATGCAGTTTGTATATATCCCTTCTTAAAGAATAGCAAATGAGCCAGTGCATGAGATTTCCAACAATGTGGTATGTGCGACCAGCAAAGGCTCAGACCAGCCTGCGCATACGCGCAGTCTGATCAGAGCCTTTGCAAGTCTCTTGAATATTCTATGAATGTTCAGCTACTGGCTGAACATCGTTTGGAGTTTCTAGGCTTAAAAGGAGGCTGCACAGGCTCATCTGAGTCTACACTTGTCAAAATACCACATTGTTGGAAATCACATGTCACGGCTCAAATGATTTATAGGCCACTGGCTGGATATGGTTTACCTCCCCCCCCCCCAGGGGGAATTTTGTAGACCATATTTTTCTTGAAGCCCAATGTCTTGCAAGGATTTTGCAACATGTTAGCCCTCTGACTATGGCAGCATTAAGCTGAAACAGCCTGTAACATATGTTACCCTACAAAATATTTGATAATTAAAATTCTTTTTAAGACTTCAGAAAAGTGCAAAAGATAAGGTAAGATTTCAAAATTGGTTATATTTTCTAAATAAGCTATTACTGGGCCACAGATAATGACATTTGAAAACAAATATAGTCACCCCCGATGTAGTGTATGTTACATTTTTCATTGAACCCCTTTTTAAATGATAAATGCATCTTATATAGTTTGTCTTAAATTTTATTGAAATCAGTTTATGTTCATTAATTTGGCATGACATTAAAGATTTTTTATTTACCTTTTCAAAACTGCAAACATTACGTTTCTATCTTATATAACTTTTGAGTTATTAGATGATGAACATGGTACCCCCATATCACAGAAAAATGTAAAATGTAATTCTTTAGGCCTCGCGCTGGCTATAGACCCCACTTCCCCCCAGGGGGAATTTCGTACACTATGATTTTCAAATACTACATTATATTAGCCACAAAATGAAACATGGTAGCCCTCGGAGAGTAGCAGCGTAAGCGGGTAACATCATGTTACATACGTTACCCACAAAGTAACATTAAATTTTCCTGATAATGTCTCCAACATGACTTATTCACACTTTTTTTTAAGTCTGGCACAGGTTTAAGAACTTCTTATAGCACAGTTACATATTTTTTAGCATTTATTTTATAAATGTCTTGAGTTTTTGCCGTTGTATATGATACTTAGTGTTTGATATGTTATTTCCAAGTATCAGTATGGCATTTATTGACTGTACATGTATTACATCCGTCAGTGAATATAGTAAATCTATAAGGCTGCAATTCAAATGAATTAAAGTTCCTTATTATGGTGTCTTACACTATTTTACAGCCCAGGTTACATACGTTACTCTCTGAAAACCATTAAACATTTAAGATATGGTCTCCAACAGGACCTGCTTCTTCTGATTTGCATGCTGGCACAGGTCCATGTACTTCATTTTACTCTGGCTCATTTGCTGAGGAAGTAACTCAAAACATAAACTACCATAAACCCTTTTTTCTTTTATAGAGACATCAAATATAGTTGACATAATACTCATGGAAAGTTTTAACATTCAGTGCAATGTGCGAGTAACAACTTAAAAGATCAAAGAAAACCCATCAGGTAGAAGTTCTAGAGCAAATCTTCATATATTAACCCAAGGGTTTTAAAGAGTTTTCCTATACAACTTATTACTCCTCTATCAGATTTATCTTGCAAGGATTTTGCAATACGCTAGCACTCTGGTAATGGCACCATTACCCTGTAACAGCCAATTATATATATTACCAATCAACATCTTTGATAATTTTAGTAACTAACATGAGTTCTGAAAAGTGCAAACCATAGGGTAAGATATCCAACCAAGTAAGCTATTTTTTGCATCACAGATATGGATCTTTGAAAACAAATATGCACCCCAAAGTGTTACGTATGTTACTTTTTTTCATTATTCCTATATAAATGATTTATGAAACTTATATAGTTTGATATTTTTTAATGTGAATGTGCTTACTAACTCATTTTGTATTAAAAGAATGTTTATGTACCTTTTGGAAACTGCAAATATTATGTTTCTATCTTTTATAAGGTTTGAGTTGTTGAGTTTTGAACATGGTAACCCCATATCGCACAAAATGTGAAATATTATTATGTGGCTCTTTTGTTAGGGTACAGTCAAGTTCTCTTTCACCCAGAGGTACTTGATTTCCTTCCCATTTATTTTCCACACATTTTGTCCATATCTGGAAAGCCTCACTTGTTTTCATGGGAAAGACTTGATAGTTCAATCTTTGTATGTACATCTTAAGGACAGAAAGGCAGGGTGGAGGTAAGCTCATGTTCATGCCATTTGAAATAGTCAGTATATTTGTATGGCTTTGGTACTTTTTTCAGAAACATGTCGTACTGCAGCTTATTCACAATTACATAAATAGCACATGTTAGGGCTTCATATCACTGATGTGTGCCTAGAGCAATTCTTTATTTGTTTTCCTACCCTTCGTAGAATATTAATGAACTAGTGGGGGAGGGGTTCTCTATCAGTTTGATAGGAATAACCTTTCCGTAGTACTAACACATTGGCACATTGGTAGTGTCACAATCTGTAAAACAGTGTATTACTGTAAATCTCTTCCCCCATATTCTGGCCAATGCTGTTGACATTTAAAAGGTGCACCTTTTGTTGCATACACCATTGTTGAACAAAACACCCAGGTTATCCTCTGCGAGAATGTTTGTAAGACTGTATAGACTGCTGCTTATACATTGTATATATGTATCAGTGACAAAACCAACATGCCCTGCCTTTAGTGCCTGGTTGAATACTGGTGCCATCAGATCCATGAAGGTGACAGGAAAAGCTATTATGCTCTGTAGTTACGGCATTAACATCAACGTTATGTGCAGCACTACATGGCCAATCTAATGTCGGTTCAATGTGTGATTGCAAGCCATGCTGAAGTTTGGACTTGTCAGTTTTGGTGGAAATTCTATCAGGAGTTAACAGTGACCATGGTACAGGTCCCAGAAGGAACGGCAGTGTCAACTCAATGTCAACATTATGTCCAATAGAAAGAAGGTCATGCTTACCAAAGACGCTCCTTTAAGCTCTCATCTGGCTGTTTATGTTTTGTAAATTGGGCAATTTCTTCTTGCTTGACCTCCCAAGCATCAAAACTTTATTAGCTTGTAGCATTTTATTGGGATGTGAAAGACAGATTTTTTAACTAAAAGTGAGTCAATGAAGTCTGCAACAGCCTTCCTGCCAATGTCATCAGCCAAAATAATATCCTTAGCTATGCCAGGCTAAGCAGGCACACCGAAAGAAAAAAGTACAGTTCATTGCCTTCATAACTAGAACTAAAAGGATCGGTGAAGCCTGAAACTGCCTCTAGTACTCATTCTACTTTGCATCTGAGCAGATTGAATATTTCATTTCAGTGCATTGAAGAGTTGTTTCAATATATTGAGCTCTGATATGATGAGTAATGCACCATTTCATCTGTAGTATGACGCGTAGTTCTAGTTGCTGAAGCCTATAATACCTCTTTATTGTTTGCCTGATAGTTATGTCAAAAGCATTTCTCAAGCAAAGAACCAATGGTTGTGACACACTAAACCCATTTTGTTCGAGAAGTTCTTTGCATCTGGGATGTGTATCAAATTTATGTGTGTAATCAGTTACACAGGTACATATTGTGCGTAGTTGTTGTGATCCTTTGCAATGAACATTGGGAACAAGGCATACAGATAGAGATGACATGCAATTCAAAGTTGTTTTCCTTGTAGCCCTAATCAGTGTCAACACAATCTGAATCATATCCATATACCTTGCCCAGAACTGCGCTGTTTCACAGTGACTGTCTTTCAGAACTTCCGATTTGAATGCATGGTATCTATACTGTTTATGTGAGCAAACAGCGAAGGTTGATAGATAACATTATATTATTAGCTTAAGTCACCATAAATTAATAAGGAACTTCAATTTATTTCAGCCTTATAAATTTTCAAAATTCTCTGACAGACTTTATACATGTATAGTCAACAACATCTATACAGATACTCAGAATAACTTATGTATCATTTGGTAACACACATAACAGTTAAAGCTCAAGGCATTTATTAAATGAATACTTAAAATAGGTAAACCTTGCTAAAAGAAGTACATAAAGCTGTGCAAGCATGCAAATAAGTATAAACAGGGCTTGTTAGAGACATTAACTTAAATGTTTAATGCTATTTTGAAGGTAACCTACATAACATGGACCTGCAAAATAGTGTAAGCGACAATAATAAAGAGCTTTAAATCAGTTTAGTAGCAGCCTTATAGATTTACTATATTCTGTGACAGATGTAATACACGTATAGTCAATAAATACCATACTGATACTCGGAAATAACGCAGGAAACACTAAGTAACGTATACAACGGTAATTACTCAAGACATTTATAAAATTAATATTAAAAATATGTAACTGTGCTATAAGAAGTTCATAAACCTGTGTCAGCATGCAAATATGTACGAACATGTCATGGTTGAGACATTATTAGGGACATTTAATGCTATTTTAGGGGGTAACGTATATAACGTGCTGTTACACGTTAACGCTGCCACTCTCAGAGGGCTAACATCTTTTATTTTGTGTCTTATATAATGTAGTTTCAGAAAATCATAGTGTACAAAATTCCCCCTGGGGGGAGAGGTCTATAGCTAGCTCAAGGCCTATTATTTTGAGACATACAATGTGAATTTATTATAATATTTCTTAATAAACAATGTAATATATCCCTTCTCTAAAAACAGCAAATAAGCTTGTTAAACAATAATAATAATGGGGATATGACCTCAATTTGCTGATAGCTTTCATTCAAACCCCAATTTGAATGTTTGTTTATCTTTTGTATGATAACATGTATGTGTGTTAATAGTTCAAATAAAATACATTTAAACCAAAACAATACACTCAATAAAGACATTGACATTTTTATTTGGCACTTTCTTTTGGAGGAAATGTACAAAATATAAAACCTGTGTAAAATTGCACAGGCTTCATAACTTATGCATTTTTGTTGTTCTACGTATTTAACGTGACTGCTATGTAGTGCGTACATACCTTTAACTGGCTACTATAACTCTCTCCACGACTTTGTCTCTTTTTGGTCACTAAAAAAGAAATATACTTCAAAAAACGAAAAAATATATTAAAAAAACAGTTCCCTCGGAAATGACATTCTAGCACAATAATCTGCATGCTAATAATGGACGTCGCGTTACATGTGCAAGTACATTAGAATCAATATTGATGATTTAATATGGATTTTTGGTATCATCTTCTGACTGTGCCAAAATGGATTCTGTCCAATAGGAAATATAACAGAGTGTTAATGGCAATTTTATGTAAACTTTGTAAACTTTAAAAGGTATTTATCGAGGGAATTCGAGAAAGAACCGAACTAACTAATGTTCAACATTGGTTTAACAAACCAACACCGAACGCACTCTGGTTTAACCGGAGTGACGTCATAAATTAACCAGAGTCCAACCAGCCAAAATACGCCTGTTCCTCTAGTTTTAAAATGGCGGCTAAACGCAAAAGAGCTGCCAAGTTAAGATTGAAATTGGCATTTGAACATAATCTACGGCTTTTCTAATCCATATATGATACGATTGAAAGGCTTACACAGGCAAAATATGTCTGTGATGCACTATGAAGCAAAAACCTGCATATAGCTGTCCACATACAGAATAGAGAAAACAAACATTGCCCAATGCATAGTATACAAGTATTGGCTTTTCAAAAAAATGTTAGCGATCGTTTAATTCTATCATAGTATACATTCATGCACATTGCACTGCATGCTTGTTTTTATTTCACTTCCCATGTAAGTTTCTTATAACTTTGTCTTTTAACGCACCAGCTTTAAAGTCATTGGCCTAATAATCGTCAAGAAGATATTTTAAGTTTTCTATCAAATAATGTTGGGTTGACCATCTTCATAATGTGACCTAGGCAATTTGTGTAAACCTTTTTGCCCTCACGCCAAGGAAAAGGAAATTAGAATGTCTACTAAATGTGGTTCATGGTTATGAGGGTCTGGATGGGGGGATTGGTATTCACTATTCATTAACATTTTAGCCTGTTATTCATTCCATTAAAATTTGGGTTATTCATTAAAATATGACCCATAGTTCATTAAAATCTAATCGAATTTAAATTCACTATTTATCATTTTTTTCTTCTATTCATTAAAAATAGGATTATTCATTAGTTTTAGGCACTCATTATTCACCATTCATTATTTTTTGACTCATTATTCACTGTTCATTATAAAAAAGGCCATTATTCACTAATCAGTATACCCCATCAAGACCCTCGGTTATGGTGGTAATCTTTATGATATGACTTGGATAATTTTTGCAAACTTTTGTATCCTCGTGCCAAGGAGGAACTGTGTGAATTTTGAGGTTCCAATAGGAGGTACTCTCATTTTTCTCCATACGTAGGCTTGGAACCAGCATATACCGGTCGCCCCTAAAAGTATCAGGAATATCAAGCAACCCCACCCCCCCCCCCCTCAAAAAAATCTTTGAAATTTTAGCAACCGGAATCCGGCACCTTGACCTTAAGAAAAAAATCTAGAATTCATAGAAATGACCCCTAAATCTAGTCCAATTGTGTGATGACCCAAAATAGATATTAATCAAATCTTCATATCCCCATAAATATTTTTTTCTTCTGAAAACCTCCTAAAATATTAAAAATAAAAAATTTGAAGCAAAAATAATGGTCCAAGCCTACATATGTATGAACATATCAGAGTACCCCACCCCCTCCCTGGGAGTGGCTTCTGGGAAGATTGTTAATGTGTAGAACTTATATTTGTTAGCTTTAGTATTATGTCAATTCAAACCTGCCATACCATAGGGAAAACAGTATCTTGGAAATCAGTATATTGCGTTTTGACGATGATAAAGAAAGGGAAGAGAAGTCCTGCTCCCTTCTCTAGACTGTACGTATTCTTTTTTTTATGTAACTGGGTCTTTAGTACATGACCATTTACAGTCTATACATGTAGCAAACAAGATATGTCTCAGTTACGTGACAAACTTACCAAAAGTAATGGGTCTAGCATGTGGCACTTTTGTGGTAAGCTATTTGAAAACACTGGACATGCCATTTTAAGATTATTTTTTCTAAAACTGAGGACAGAAATCAATGGCACCGTGACCCTGAAGCAGTATATAACACTCCACGGTTCAAAAATGTATCCACAAACCAAATATGGAATTCCTATCTTACATGAAATACAGAAATGCTAGAGCCCTGGAAACAGTATGTGACGCTCTGCGGCAACAAGATGTATTCAAATAGCAACTTTGGGATTCAGACCCACCCCCACCCCAATAATATAGGAAATATGCTTCAGACGCAGTGTTTCTAGAATTGAGACTAGAGGTCAAGGTCAGAGTCAAAGTGACCCAAAATAGTATATGCCTCTCCGAGATCCAAGATGTGACCACAAACCAAACTCGCTCCACTTCGTACGTGTAGTGTCAATATTTCGCAGCTTATTCGTTTTGCTAGAGTGTGTTATAATGTTGATGACTTCAAAAACAGAAACCTATTTTCGACTGCTAAGTTATTAAAACAGGTTATAGATATAATTAAATTCGAATAGTTCTACCACAGACACTCAGAGTTAATTGTTTAATACAACATGGGATTAAAACTCTTCTGCAACAGGGCATATCAGAACCTATATTTTACCGTAACTACGATTTTCTCTTTCATTGCACGACGGTGGGTCGGGCCTCAGACTCAATGACGGCTCTGACTTAAAGCTTGCATTGGGAGGGGGGTTGTTGCTTGATGCTTATCTATAGCTAGGCCCACCCTGACTCAACTTGAGGTTTCCTTTAGCTCTGAGTATCTGTGAGCCGTGAGCCATTTTCGTTGGATCATCATAGTGTGTTAATTTAACTTGATTGTTTTTCCATGATCATACATATATATAGCAATAGTTAGCAGGCCTAAATGCCAGCTTAACATTTTTTGTGATTCAATAACAGCAGAATCCAGGGTGAGGATTTGTTACCAGTACAACGCGCGTAAAGCCCCAGTCCGACAGAGCTTTCCCTCACCGCAACTAAAAATATTGACAATCGAAGAGAGGTTGCAGAGGTCGCAGAAAGGTTTTACAAAGGTAGCAACAAGGTCGCAGCAAGGTTGGCGATCGGTAGCCGTACAAAATCAGACGCGGCCAGTCTTTTGAGTATGCATAAAAGACTAGCCGCGACTGATTTCGATCGCTGGCTAGTTGCAAAGGTTTTCTAGAAGTTGGCGATCAGTCGCCGATAAGTTGCCGATCGATCGCCGATCTGTCGCCGACCGATTTCATGAATATATTGGCTGTGAAATCCTCAGCAACTAGTCTGCGACTTATCGGCGATTGACTTGCGACCGATCGGCGATTGGTCGCTGACAAGTTGCAGTGCCAGCTTCAACATGAGGCTATTTTGCCATCCTGACATTATGTCACCCACTACAAGCGTTGAAAATAAGTGCATCATGAGGCATAGAAGTGGTCAAAAAAAGACACCAGTACCAAATCAGACGGTAACAATTACTACTGAAATTCAGACTCCTGATTCTGAGCATGTTCTCAGATGTCCTAGAGATAAATTGAGACGAATATATCAAATGCTAAAAATGTAAGCTCAGAGCTAGTAGGTCCCAACAGATTCATATGTCAAAAATATATGAGTTGCTCACGGCTCGATTTTTCAATAACTGAGGCCAGAGGTTGAGATCAATGTCACAGTACCACCAAATGGTTGGAGACACTCATTGACCCAAAAATGCTTTGAAACGTGGATTTTGGGACTTCTACCACAAATAACTTTAGGAGATACGCTCAAACACTTAGACAGTGTGATTACTATAATATGCCTCCCTTTTGTAGATGAAAACCGTTCAAGTACGTTACTTACTTAAATTCTAGTAAGCCTCTGTACTGTCTGGGGGTTAGTGATAAAGTCGTGCAAAAACCAGCCTGTTTAGCTACACAAACCAGCCTGTTCAGCTACAGAGACTAGCTAGAAAATTAAAATTTCGTTTATGGCAAGATAAGATATGATTCTTTCAAATAAGTGACTGAATAAAGTAAGAATTGTGGCAAAGATCAAAAATTGATACGATATAGTATCACACCTGACCCAGGATACCACTTGGGAAAGTGACGACAAGAGTCCAGAGGTCAGCCCTTTCCAAGCAGGTGACCACAAAGCAACATGAACAGACTGGAAAGCATTACAAACACAAGGCATAAATAACAAAATCTAGAAATTGTGTTTATGAAAGACTGTGCCCCAAACCATATGCTTGTCCACAATGCTGATCTCACCGGGTAATCTACTCGCCATTCTCTATGAGCTGACTAAATCTGAGGCCAATAGATGTAATGGTTTTTTATATTTATTTTTATTACAAGTTTTCTATGTGCAAATTTACAAAGGGCAATAGCCCGTAAAAATGCAAAGGGCATTAACTCGAAAATAAAAATAACTTTTTCTTCGTCATTATCCTCTATCAGCTGTCCAAATTCGAAGCACCTAGCTGTAATAATTTTTGAGATATCAAGCTTTCTATTTCCAAACATTCAAAGGGCAATAACTAAAAAAACTTTAAAAAATCACCAGGTAATCTACTCATTATCGTCTATCAGCTGACTAAGTTTGAAGTCCCTAGCTGTTATATTTTTAGAGACATCTTAATTACAAAATTTCATTATGACCCTTTAAAAGGGGCATAACTCCACAAAGGGAGATAATTTGGACTAAAAATACGGGTCAACTATTTTTTGATATAAATCTATTTATAAAATTTCAAAACTGTAACTTGATTTTTGCAACGGACGCACAAACGGAGGGACGGACAAGCCCAAAGCAATATGCCTCTTCAACTTTTTTAAAGTTAGGGCATAATTACACATTAGTGGAATCAAAGCTGATAATAATCAGTTTTAAAATTAATAAAAAAAAAATGTCCGAACACATTTAATACGCCCGGAAGTGACTACGGAGCTGCATTGCAGCAAACCTTCAGTCTTCAGTCTAATGCCATACCATATGAGATACTGTGCTCCTCTGTTTGAACATATACACCAGAGTTTCGTGTTATAAAAACATGCAAAATAGTTCGTGCTGAACGCAACTGAGCATGATTTTTATGCTCGACAACTATTGGCCTTTAACATCATTTATTAGCATCACAACAAACGACAATTTATTTTAGAGTTTTAAAGCAATGAAAAGTTCTTTATATTTTAGAATTTTCCTAATGAGCAGTTGAAATTTCATGTTCAGTTGAGTTTAGCATGACATAAAACCTGGGCGGACATCCAATAGACAAATAAACAAGAACCAATTGATTTTATTGAAATAATAATGCAACAAACACTATGAAAGCACACATATAATTAATTATGCAAAATAAAAAACCAACAATTGATTTGAAACTGTTTTTATATTGAAAATTCGAGCCACATTTGGTACATGCTCCCGCCTCAGCGTAGAAGACACTACAGCTGTTTTATGTAACACAATGACTATGGGTACAAAGACGCATCTTTAGTCTGTGAGACTACGGATACGGATCTGTATCTCTAGCATTTTTTTTTCAAAAGTCTAGGCTGGAGGTACAATACGATAATCCTGATCTGAAAACTTTCTGCTCAAGTCGTCTGTTGCAAATAATTGTCTAACATTGAAATGATTACTAACTAGTTAAAGTACCAAAGCAAACAGAGTGGATCCAGATCAGGCTATTCCAATAGAAGCAGTCCAATCTGGATCCACACTTTTTCATGGAGGTTTCCAAAACTTTTTAGCAGACGACAAACGAAGACAACTTTTGTTGTGATTCAATTGCGTTTAATTTGGCGGTCCACTGATATGGCAAAGAAAAAAATGACAAAAATTTAGTTGTCATTTCTTACGATTTTATAATATAACAATTATAATGATAACCATAAGACATGTCTGATCCGTATGTCTCAAAGGTAGAGATCCATACACTTTGTATTGTTACAACGTACACTACCTAGACATCTCTAATGTTCCTACTGAATTTAACGTTCCGGCCTGTGTAAAATCGCAAAACAACACACAAAAAAGTACAGCTCCGACGATAGAAAGTAGAATAAATGTACATGGACAAACTCACGAGCATACAGTTTGCAAGAATGCATACAATAATACTTATTTGATAAGGCTAGAAGACCGCCAACTTTTTGTGAAAGCTAGTACTTGTCTTCTAACTAACGATCGACAAGAGTGAGTTCGCGCAGCAACTGTACTAGACATGCGTAGTGTATCTACCAGAGTTTAACATTGGTTGAAACACGAACTCGCTCTACATGGCCATTGACTTGGTGTACTTTATGCATGGATGAATGGTTATAGTACATTGCTGCATAATATTGCACCAGGTAAATACATTGTCATCAATGTTGAATATGGACTACAGTTGCACTTCAAATTATTTCTTAACAAATCAGATAGAAAAATCAACAATAAAAATAATCATTAAAATGCTCATGATTTTGGACTTTAAAATAGTTTCACTGTGATTTGTAAACGAGTATTGATGATATAATACCCCTACACGTGAAAATAATTGATTTCTAAATGTTTTGGTGAAGTCAATTTTGTAACCCCTACCCCCTTTGGTAGCGTCTCCTGTTTTGTCGTAGGGATCTGCCTGTCTAATTATAACCTTAATTCGTTCCTAATACATCAAGCGTCCTATTCAAAAGAATACCAGCGATATCTTATGCATCGGGAAAATTGGGAAGCATCTATAAAATAGGCAGATACCCTATCAAAGTGTCAGAGGTGTTGCCTCTAATAAATTTTCAGCACAGTTTTTTAAAATTATTTCTCGTTATAAGAAGATTGGTTATAACATTAATGTATTGCAACAGACTGCATGCTTGGTGGTCAACCGAATCACAATTGGCAACTTTGCTTTCCTCTTTAAGGTCACTACTGACACCTGGGTGATTTTTTGCCAAAAAATAAATGTTCTTCCTTTTTTATGTGCTGTTTTATTTTATTAATGAAGATTAATTGATTTAGTTTTTTTCACCATATAGAATTTGACCTATATCTCTCCAAAGATATGCATAATAAGTCATTTTTCTCCAAATATGTTCAAGGTTGAAGTAAGAGATAAACAGGTCTATGATATTGCAGCTGGTGATTATAGAATATTGTGAATTATTGAAACAGAACAACTTAAGTTTACTTGAAGTGCAGGAATGGTTAATTGATAGGAATCTAGCCATTACATATTTACTGACCAACTTTTACTTTAAAAAGAATAGTCAAAATTATTTCAATTTTTAGGTTCGATGACGACATATTCAAATATTTTAGGAAATCAAAAAATAGATTTTTGCGAAACTTGTATATCTTAACATTAGTATGTCTGCTAAATGTGTGAAATCTTAGCAATTTTCACCGTTTCGAAAGAGAGATATTTTTTTTATTCCTACCCCTACCCCTGTAATGAACACTTTCAGTTTTGTAACTTATTAACAGCATAGCAAGGAATAAATTTACTTTCAACCTACCAAACATGTTTGTAACAATGATTTGATGCTGTATATATGTGTAAAACTACTTCTGAGAAGATCAACATGCAAATGAAAGTTTTCTGTGACAAATTGATATATTCTGTTACCCCACCCACTGTTTTCAATTATTATCCACTCTGGCGCAATGAAAGAGCTGAAAATGGTTCAAACAGTTACAAACACACATTTTTGTTGTTGATATATAAAAACAATTGAAGAAGTCATTGAAATATATCAATATTATATGGTAATTCAATATTTGTTCAATATTTTGGGGTTATAGATGCTTTCATAAGGCTTATTTTATTGATTTTTCACTCATGTTTGATGACAAATTTAGATAAGTTAAGTAAACGACCGTTAAGATGTATCAAACCAAGTATCTTGTATATGCTTTTACTGCAATTTGATCCTTAGGGAGCAAGTTCTTGGAGAAAAAATGGATTTTAGACCCATTTTCTATGTAAATGTGAATATTAAGGGGGAATAACCCATGTTCTAAAAATAAAAATGTAACAGAAGCAAATCTTAATATACAGTTTGACACAGTCATGGTTCAGAACACCTTTCATCCAATTTATGAAATACGATTTTAAGTTATCGAGCTTTTACTCACTTTACTGCAGTTTTCCCATGCAAAACAATGGTAAAATAATAAACAGGGGTAGTAACTCTTGCTGAAATTTGTAGATAGTTTAATGCATTATATTTGTGTACGGCATACCAATTCCACTTACGTCAGTAAGTTTCAGGTAAATACCGTAGCAATTATTGAACTTATAAGGCAAAATGTGTTTAGTCATGCAAGAGTTATGGTTATTGGTGTCAGTAGTGGCCTTAATTGCACGCCGGCGGGTTAAACCTCAGATTCTATGACGGTTCCGACTTAAAGATCTATCTATACTAGATAAGAGGGTAGGGCCGACTGTTGTGTCTGTTGTCGGGCCCACCAGTGTTTAACTGTTAGATTTCTTTTACTCCAGTATTCGGTTGTATATACTGTTGAGTCCTTATCTTTGTTTTATCTTCTTTTTATATCTTGATTTGTTTAACTAGAAGATGATACATCGATAAGTAAGGAATCTTTCATGCGAACCAACCATATGTTTGTCTTGATCCACATCTGAAGTAAAGGTGAGGTTTGTACCATAAAATTAGTCAAAATATGTTTTACTGACCGTTCCAATGCGGTGCTTCTTTTGTGGATCCTTTTTGTAATTCATGTTTGTGTTTATCATGCTTTCTTGGTAGTTCATTTCAGCCTTGTGGTCACCGACTGGGAAAGAACTGGCCTCTTGTCTCTCTTGTATGTGATGTTTTCTATCGTTTTTGTCACTTTCCCATGTAGTGTCCTGGGTGAGGTGTGATACTTGATTGTATTAATTCCTGATCTCTGCCTCTTTATTTACTTTCACTACGATGAGACGTTTCTAAATGTGTACCCATAATATTTGATGAGACGCCTCTCTATTATTAGCCTCGACCTACGCAGAGACACTTTTAAATGGGTATGACAATTTAGGATAGGAGGCATCTTAACCAGTCTTCACGGCCTTTAACAATGTACAGAACAACTATAGATGAAATATGTTTAACCATTCGTAGACCCCAAACCCCTAAACAGGTTCTTTGGCATACAGTGAAGACCCATATAAAATGGCGCATAAGGTGGCATTTCATCAGGGTCTGCACTGTTTGCTGAGACAAAATCGTTCTTTGGGTAAAGAAATACAACATTTTCTGGAAATTATTGTGACCACTAAATATATATATGACATATATGGAATATCTTAAATAACTTGTATACAACTTTATGGTAAACTCCATTGGTCTTAAAAGGTTAAATAATAGCTTACAGCTGCTTATGATACTCTATATTTTTAAAACGATTTTTTGGTCACTTCTAAATGGGTACCTAATCAGTTTTTTATAGTAAATCTCTAAATGAGTATCACATTCTATGATGACATGTCTAAATGAGTATCACATTCTATGATGAGATGTCTAAATGAGTACCACATTCCATGATGACATGTCTGAATGAGTACCACATTATATGATGACATGTCTAAATCATTAACACATTCTATGATGACATGTCTAAATGAGTAACACATTCTATGATGACATGTCTGAATGAGTACCACATTATATGATGACATGTCTAAATCATTAACACATTTTATGATGACATGTCTAAATGAGTAACACATTCCTTGATGACATTTCTAAATGAGTACCACATTCTATGATGACATGTCTAAATCAGTACCACATTCTATGATGACATGTCTAAATCATTAACACATTCTATGATGGCATGTCTAAATGAGTAACACATTCTAAGATGACATGTCTAAATGAGTAACACATTCTATGATGACATGTCTGAATGAGTACCACATTATATGATGACATGTCTAAATCATTAACACATTCTGTGATGACATGTCTAAATGAGTAACACATTACTTGATGACATTTCTAAATGAGTAACACATTCTATGATGACATGTCTAAATCATTAACACATTCTATGATGGCATGTCTAAATGAGTAACACATTCTGAGATGACATGTCTAAATGAGTACCACATTCTATGATGACATGTCTAAATGAGTACCACATTCTATGATGGCATGTCTAAATGAGTACCACATTCTATGATGACATGTCTAAATCAGTACAACATTCTATGATGACATGTCTAAATGTGTACCACATTCTATGATGACATGTCTAAATGAGTACCACATTCTATGATGACATGTATAAAAGAGTACCACATTCTATGATGACATGTCTAAATCAGTACCACATTCTATGATGACATATCTAAATGAGTACCACATTCTATGATGACATGTCTAAATGAGTACCACATTCTATGATAAAATTCTAAATCAGTACCACATTCTATGATGACATGTCTAAATGAGTATGTTACGACATAAAGCTGGTCAGGAAGGCAGAGGGGAAATCTTATTGGAAAATTCCTTTATGCGATGACGATGCTACCAGGGAAAAATAATGCACACAACTAGCAAAAACTTTTCAGTACTTTATGTACTAAGAAAACATCAACAACACATTAATATACAATGACACCACCTACGCTGTTATTTCTGGCTTATTGACCATCCTATACTAGGGCAAGATCCCACTCCAAGATCATTTCAATTAGAATCAATCTTGGAGTGTCCTGCTCTAGATGTACGTCAACTAGTCAGAAATAAAAGACGTAAAGAATATGATTAACATATAACTTAAGTTCTCATAGAAAAAATATTGGGCCCTTTAATATTTCAGTTCTCGTATTGACGAGAAATCTCGAGATTATACGCGTCCCGCGAACACTATAACTGTTGATATTTCACGCGTCTCGCGAACACTATGTCTTCTTAGCCGCACGTTTCTACTTCAGACCATCGGCGCTGAGGTGATCGAACCTGTACTTTGGTCGTCACTGGTTTCGCATAGTATTTCTTGCGCGTAATATTGATCGTCGTCCTAGACGTCAAGATTAGTATAAGTGGTTCTTCCTATACAATGGTCCCTGATCGTATCCCCACGTTGGGATGTCAGATTCACTTATAACAATTCAAGCCGGTTTGCTCCCAACTCGGGCTATTCTACGTGGTTGGATGTAACAATTGGGCCTGATCCACGCTGGTCGTGTCCTGAGGGGGACAGCTAATAAGTGCCCTCAGGTATCAATCATTTGGCTCACCAACATTCAGCCTCCAACGTAGGAGGGGACACAAGAGACGATTCTGCAAAAAAACAATCTACTTTTAGAATCTCAGAATCACTCTGTTGCGTCAATAATGGAGTTGTTCGTTTGAAGTTCACAAAAATAGAAATAATTTCAGTGGTCTTACTCTTTTAAATTACAGCCTAACCCTATAAGCGCGCAATTAGCCCTCAACCGTGGGTGTATGGCTAATGGCTCCCATGCGGTTAGGAGGGATCGGCTCTTCTAAATATCCACACTCAAAATTATATAATAGAGAAGTATTTTTAGTGATTGGCCTATGTCAGCGCTAAACAATACCTCTTATGCCAAACGAACAAACCCATACGTAACAAAATTTCAGATACACTGTCGTAACGTCACCCTGGTTGAGACGCTATCGCAGCCGAAACATCAAGATCCCGTGGCCCTTTTCCCCTTCAAGGTCACGTTATCTAGATAGTTTCGAGGTTTACAAATACTGATACCAATTCTCTTAAAATTCCAGGAAAAGGTTGAGCAGTGTGGAGTCGACGTAACGTTTGGACGTTTACGTCGGACATCACCCTGCCCACGCGCTAATTTCGTACATGTATAACGTATCAGTTGTAAACAATTAATTATGACCTCTCAGCAAACATATTTACATCAATATTGAGAGATTACATTCTGCTGTTTTATGTGTGTAAAACCGTACAATATTTTTTTTTACATTTAATTTGGTGTAACAAATATTTTTACATTTACTTTGGTGTAACAAATATTTTTTACATTTACTTTAGTGTAACATTACACCTACCTAATCTCTAAACATACATGTCAGCTATCACCTTATTTATGTAAGTGTGTTGTAGTGTATGCACCTAACCCTTATTCTTATATGCGTCAGATATAACTCGAGGTGACACATACAGGTCGCTACAGAAAGTCGACTATCACTGGCAGTTAAATCGTCTTTCCAACAACGCCATATAAAATCACAACAACTTAAAATCTAGCTGCTAAAATTGTTTTTCACCTATCGGTCCCTGGTAAATCTTTCAGCATACCATTATACATTTATGTGCAGGCCAGACATGGCCTGTGACTACTTTTGTCCGAAATAACCCAACGAGTCCATCCGGACAACTTTTACTATAGCCGCAAGAATGGTCCCAGCAGATTTTTAGGCATTACGCATGTGCGTAGCTTCATACGCAAGTGCGTAACAATCGCTATTTTCACCGAAAAAATGGGGCGTTATTGATAATATCCGAAAGAACTCATACACGGAATGCTGGCCAATTCAACAGACGACAAAATAGAAAACGAGTGACTTATTATTTCAATACAATGTGACATGCTAGAGACATTGCGATTCAATGCAATAACACGAATCGCCATCGCCCTGTCATGTACAATTTCAACACAGTAAAAATATATAACTTCACGTACCTTTTATAATAATGAATAGCGTCTCTATATCGAATCTTTCAACGGTATGTTTAAAATGTCCCCTAACAAGAATGGAAAATTCCATCCTTTATATATTGAAAAATGCACAAGATTTCCAAGATATTCAAGAAAATTAACGAAATCGTGCAAGCGTTGATAAATAAAGACACAATGAATTCCATCTCAGACAAACCGACCTTTTATTTGGACTATTAGTAGAAAAGGTACCGTATCATGGTTCGAATAGGTGACCAGGTGCATACCTAAATCTTTGCGTATTTGTGCGTATACACAACCATCCCTGATTCTGTTGTTCCATCTATTCTGCATCAGAACAGAGTAACACATTCTATGATGACATGTCTAAATGAGTTCCACATTCTATGATGACATGTCTAAACCATTAACACATTCTATGATGACATGTCTAAATGAGTACCACATTCTAGGATGACATGTCTGAATGAGTACCACATTCTATGATGACATGTCTAAATGAGAACCACATTCTGTGATGATATGTCTGAATGAGTACCACATTCTATGATGACATGTCTAAATCAGTACCACATTCTATGATGACATGTCTAAATGAGTACCAAATTCTATGATGACATGTCTAAATGAGTACAACATTCTATAATGACATGTCTAAATCAGTACCACATTCTATGATGACATGTCTAAATCATTTACACATTCTATGATGACATGTCCAAACCATTAAGACATTCTATGATGACATGTCTAAATGAGTACCACATTCTATGACGACATGTCTATACCAGTAACACATTCTATATTGAAATGTCTAAACCAGTAACACATTCTATGATTACATGTCTAAACCAGTAACATATTCTATGATGACATGTCTAAATGAGTACCACATTCTATGATGACATTCTAAATCAGTACCACATTCTATGATGACATGTCTAAATGAGTAACACATTCTATGATGACATTCTTAATCAGTACCACATTCTATGATGACATGTCTAAATGAGTAACACATTCTATGATGACATGTCTAAATGAGTACCACATTCTATGATGACATGTCCAAACCATTAAGACATTCTATGATGACATGTTTAAATGAGTACCACATTCTATGATGCCATGTCTAAGAGAGTACCACATTCTATGATGACATGTCTAAATGAGTACCACATTCTATGATGACATGTCTGAATGACTACCATTTTCTATGACATGTCTAAATCAGTACCACATTCTATGATGACATGTCTAAATGAGTACCACATTCTATGATGACATGCCTAAATGAGTACAACTTTCTATGATGACATGTCTAAATCAGTACCACATATCTAAATCATTAACACATTCTATGATGACATGTCTAAATGAGTACCACATTCTATAATGACATGTCTGAATGAGTACCACATTCTATGATGACATGTCTGAATCAGTACCACATTTTATGATGACATGTCTAAATGAGTACCACATTCTATGATGACATGTCTAAACCATTAAAACATTCTATGATGACATGTCTAAATGAGTACCACATTCTATATTGACATTTCTAAATGAGTACAACATTATATGATGACATGTCTAAATCAGTACCACATTCTATGATGACATGTCTAAATGAGTACAACATTCTATGATGACATGTCTAAATGAGTACCACATTCTATGGTGACATGTCTAAACCATTAACACATTCTATGATGACATGTTTAAATGAGTACCACATTCTATGATGCCATGTCTAATTGAGTACCACATTCTATGATGACATGTCTAAATGAGTACCACATTCTATGATGACATGTCTGAATGACTACCATTTTCTATGACATGTCTAAATGAGTACCACATTCTATGATGACATGTCTAAATGAGTACCACATTCTATGATGACATGCCTAAATGAGTACAACATTCTATGATGACATGTCTAAATCAGTACCACATATCTAAATCATTAACACATTCTATGATGACATGTCTAAATGAGTACCACATTCTATAATGACATGTCTGAATGAGTACCACATTCTATGATGACATGTCTGAATCAGTACCACATTTTATGATGACATGTCTAAATGAGTACCACATTCTATGATGACATGTCTAAACCATTAAAACATTCTATGATGACATGTCTAAATGAGTACCACATTCTATATTGACATTTCTAAATGAGTACAACATTCTATGATGACATGTCTAAATCAGTACCACATTCTATGATGACATGTCTAAATGAGTACAACATTCTATGATGACATGTCTAAATGAGTACCACATTCTATGGTGACATGTCTAAACCATTAACACATTCTATGATGACATGTCTAAATGATTAACATATTCTATGATGACATGTCTGAATGAGTACCACATTTTATGATGACATGTCAAAATCAGTAGCACATTATATGATGACATGTCTAAATCAGTACCACATTTAAGATAAACCAGTTATCAATGAGTACCTGTGAATTGTGATAATCATTTTGTACCAACAATCAATCATAAGTACGACAGCACATGGGAAACTATTTCCAAACGAATTATTGCAGCATCAGTTATTAAAAAAAATGAGACCATATTCAAGCTATGGAAACAGTGCACATTAAAACCGGGGCATCAAAGGGGGTTAACTGGAAAAACGTGAAACGACGGGTAAGGTGTCAACGCATAAACGGGTTTTGCAAGGATTTCATGGTACGCTTTTTTAATATTTCCTTTATATTATCCTAGCATATTTTTGACATTGCAAATCAGAATTTAATTATTGCAGGAGGTGTAGAAATCAATTTTGTCTCTTACAGTGCAAAAATGCTGTAAAAAGATGTTTTAGGAAAGCTGTCATTGTGCGCCCCGTTTTACAGACCCTATGGTAAAAGGTCGCATAAACACATTTCATAGCATTCAAAGATTTTCTAGCAAAAGTAGTAAGTCAAGGAGCCCAATTCGATATTTGCAAATTGGATAAAAAAACAAATTGATAAATACTAAAAAAAAATCAAAAAAATCCAGGCAAGGAAAATGCATTTAATGCTAGGTGTATGTATATAATGCGAGACGTCGGGTAAGTTGAGTGTGACGACGGTGAAAATTATGTGAATCAGCGGGTATTGATAACGCGCGTTCCATCTAAAATGGAATGTAAAACGAAATAGCTTATTTTTGATTCACATTTTATCCCCAAAACCAACAAGGATCGAAGACATAGCGATCAGCCTGAAGCCTATCCGTCCTTCTGTCCGTTAGTCCGTCTGCTGTCCATCTGTTAAAGAAAGTTTGTAACTTTTATACTCTTTTGAGATATATTGACTATATTTGGTAAGTATATTAATCATGCCAAGACGGTGTGCCAGGTGCAAGAAAGATTGCTTTCCCTAGCTTCCTGTATAATTTATATATCTTTAATCGTTAATGAACGTTATCGCGAAAATCTTGTAAAGCATGTAAACTTTTAAATTGTTATAGGTATGTTTTTGATACCACTTAATGTTTGATGGGCATATAATGTCGAGGCAAGAGGCGTGTCTCGGTCAATTATTCCCCTTGAATGAACTTAGCTGGGGGAAGCTTGTGTGTCTTTTGTTTTCTTCATTGGCAAACAAAGACAATGCGTGACATGCACGCATTTCTTTTCTCCATTTATGTTGAAATAACAAACATTTGATTTGATTCTTTTCGATCCATCAACACACTCTTTCAATTATGTAGGAACGAGTCTTCTTGGATTGAACCAGTACTAAGCTAGCCTAAGCATAAATGTGTCTTGCTCAAGAGACACAACGCAGTGACGCCCGTGAGGCTCGAACCTGCGGTCCCTCAGTCTCGAGTCAAGCACTCTACCACGGAACCACTGCGCTCCCTAATTAACAAACGTGAAAGTATTTCAGGGTGACCTCCCCTAATTTCTCCTACAAGTCCTTTGCCAATTAAATACCTGGGGAAATCCCTGCTATGGTAAACTAAGCCTAGCGCGTGTAGACACCGAACGCTCTGACGAGCCCGTCTGGTACAGTCAATTTTCACCTGTCATTGGGCCAGTACTTATCATATATATGCAAGAACCATCTTTGAACGCCAAAAACTAAAGTATCTTACTGAGCTGGAGATCTACCTTTTTGTCTCAACATTTATCTATTTTCATACTTTGTGTTTGCGAGAAGCGTGAACTCTCGTCTGCCTAGGCGTATGCGCAGACTCGTCCAAATGTTCGCTGCTCGCCGATGCCGTAAGCACCGTTCGTCGGCCAAATATGAGTACAAATCCCAAACCATTCAGCGCTGAAATAGCCTATCCCGGGTATCAAGCGTTTCGATACGCTTGAGTTCGAGCGAGATTCTACAGGTTTTTAATTTGTACCGTGGGCGGATCCAGAGGGGGGATAGGGTCCGGACCTCCCCCCTGGAAAATCACAGGTTATATTGGTTTCTTTAGGGGATAAGCAATTGGACCCCCCCCCCCTGGAAATAGTTGGACCCCCCCCCCCCACCCCTGAAAAATGTTGGATCCCCTCTGGAACCTCGGAAAATGATAGTTTTCTATGAAAGTAACCGTTGGTCTTCTGTAAAATAAGTTGAGGACTAAAAAAACGTCGTCATAGCTTTTTATATGTCAGATGGACCTGGACCAACCCTGACGAAAATTCCTGGATCCGCTCATGATTACTTTTTCTTTGATTTGATACTTTGCATACCATTCAACAATTTTTCAGTTATTTCGGGACGGGTTTTCCTGGGTTAAACTAGTACTAAGCAAAGAGTAATGTGTTTTGCTCAAGAACATAACGCATTGAACGCAATTGTGCCAGTGCGGCTCAAACTCGAATCCCTGGGTCTCGAGTCAAGCACTCTAGCACTGAGCCACTTCAGGTTTTTCATTACAACTGTCCATTTACATATGGTTGACGTACTTCCATATGTACTGAACAAAAAAGAAAGCTTACACTGAATGTTCTTCCGCCAATATGCATATACACGTATGCCTTTATCATTCATGTCACCGAATATGAAAGACTGAAGGTCAAGATCCCAGTTGAAGGAAGCTTTGAATATTAACTCCACTTCGTACCTCCTTTATGCTTATTTTTTTTTTAATTTGATTTTGGTCAAGTATTCTCCTCAATACGATGATGTTCAGAATCCCTGATTTAACTTTTACCCAGAATCCCTGGCTCAACTACGCAGACTCATATCACATTTAAGGTGATGACGACCAAATATAAAGATATATTTCAGACCTTACTTGGGCTTGCGAGGCAATTTTCATGCTCATCCTTGTGCCACTGCGCATGATAACTATAATGGTTAAAAGATGTGGCGCTTTTGTCTTTGGGCTCCGTCGTGAAAATAAGCATAAGAATGCCAATAATTGGTGATATTTGGGTATTTGTGAGCATGATCAGTTTCATGCTTGGTCAAGTTGAGCATGAAACACGTATTTTTTGCCTCATAGGCTGGGTATTATGCGCCGTTTTGTGGGAAGCTTCGTCTTGTGTTTTGCTTTTGGTTTAAGCCATGATCGGAAATGCAGACTGGTCTCATACATTTTGGAGTTGTAATTTAGGTAGGAATGGTAGTGATTGACTTTGTGATGGCATATTCGCCACTTTTACGTGAAAAAAAAACAAAAAACGATGCGACTTCTTGACCTTACGCTCACGGCGACGTTATATCTAGAATATTTACTTTTTTGAGGTGAATACCAAATATAATTTATCGAGTGTGTTGAAAACATCAGAATTTTCTCGAGTGCGCAGCACGAGTGATAATTTTGATGTTTTCAACTCACGAGATGAATATTTTTGGTATTTACCCCCCCCCCCCCTAAAAAAAGTAAATTTTCTTTTTATTTTATACCTTTTATAGGCTATATGCAATGTCTCACCCACTGAAAAATGCAAAAACGAAAAAAATAACAAAGTAAGTAAGGGTGCAAAGATCAGGAATCGATACAATCAAGTACCACACCTGACCCAGGATACCAATGGGAAAGTGACAAACTCACAGTAGGCGCCACAAACGAGAGCCCAGAGGTCAGCCCTTTCCCAGCAGGTGACCACAAAGCACATATAAACAGACGCGCACAAATACATAGCAAACACAGGACAGAACAAAAACATAAAAGATCCATTAACCCAGTTAATTTTAGTACCAAAATATTCGATACGTTCTAACTAAGAAAATACATAACCACACTTGATGTTTTCGTTCGCATACAAGAAAGTTATGGGCGTTTGTAGTTCTGAAGTGAAATGCATTAAGTGAATGGAAAAGTCAGAGGTAATCCAAAAAAACGCTAATGTGAAAATATAGGCTGATATCAACCTTATGCGTTTGGGAAAATGTCACGGTATTTTGCTAGAAAAGATAGGCCTACCCTTTGGCGAGTGAAAATCCAAATGCTGGACAAAAGCGTTTTTCAGAGTGTCACGGTTTTCACTTTTTTTTTCTTCAGCATGCTTTTTTACATATGTCCAAGCAGAGTTTTGGCAAAGTTCTGTTAGCGCAGGTTTTTCTAGATTTTGGCTATGCAATTTTCCTTAGCGGTGACAAGCCTCAGATCTTTGGCGTCAGGTCCTAGACGATGGCTTACATTTCTCTGCTCTGGCTTCTTTACGCCAGATGAACGTTGGGGAACCGAAAAATCTTGGGTTGAATTGGAACAGGCAGGACTTGAATAACTATAACGGAATACATGTAACAACACTGACATGGATCTTTCAGTAAGGCTCACGCTGCTCATATACTAGTACCTACATTCAAAACGTTTAAAACAAACTTTGTCGCCCGATACGGCTCTTTTATTTAGAACAAATAAAAAAACAGAAAGCCTGTCTTCGGGGTTTCCGACCATGCATGACTTGATCAAACCAACCTGCTAAGTTGTACGTGTAGCAGGTTTATCAACTAAATTTTCTAGAGAGTGAACGACAAAGGCACTGATCAAACTACGCGGATGCGCAGGCTGGCCTGCGCCTTTGTTTTTCGCATACAGTTACGTCAGGTTTTCTTACGACATGGCTCATAACTCTCTTCCACACTTCAGAGGTAAGCTGAAATACTAAAGAGTCGAAACGAGAGAAAAAAAAACGGATACAGGGGGAAAGCATATTCGGCAAAAAAAAAGTGGTATTATGTATTAAGCATCAGAGAGAAGTGTCGTCGGAGATTTAGGTCGACCTCGAAGTCTCATGCATTCGAAGCGGAACATGAACGGGCACATTTGTGAGAGGAATGTCCTAGTCTCCACAACTGAAGTCAATGATTTCTTTGTGTATCAAACATCCTTAATTACGACAAAATTGATGAGACGAAGCATAAAAAGTAAACTAAATAGTCTGCTACTCGCGATGCAAAGAGAAAGTTGCTTTAATATATCATCAAAATTCGGTTGCGACCCGTTGATCCACGCAACGTGCCCGTAGTGTCACAGAAAACCCATTCACCTGCCTGAATTTCGATAATCCCTGCGTTTTTTTACAATTTCAATGCATGCTGATGATATGGGCTTACGTTGCTATCTTGTCATATTCAAAGGTAGGGTTTTAACAGTCGTATGTCGATGTAAACATGGAAAAATCATCAAAAGCAGGGCCAAATGACCCATATTTTTTCCACCAGTAGAATGGGCGCACTGTAGCGCTTTCAAAAACGATGTGTTTTTTTTTAAAAAAAAATATAGAGAACAATTGAAGCAAAGACTCCTACAGCTCCTGCGAGTGCTTGTTTTTTTATTGTTAGCAGTATTTATTCTAGCCGTTGGTCTGAAAATGGAAGTAAATAAATAACATACCTTTTTTCACTGCAAAACCCGTTGATTGATACTTTTATTTCCTCCTCTAGGGAGAGCGTTGACACCTTACCCGTCGTTACACGTTTTTCCAGTTAACCCCCGTTGATGCCCCGGTTTTAATGTGCACTGTTTCCATAGCTTGATGTTTAAGCCCAAAAGTATTTTAATGACAGTTCTGACCGTTCTAAGGCGGTGCTTCTTTTGTAGATCATATTTTGTGATTTGTGTTGTCTGTCATTATACTATTGATGCATTCTTTTGAGGTTGACACCAGGACTTGTCAACCCGAGAACAGTGATGATCACCGAGGCGAAGCCGAGGTGAACATCACTTTCGAGGGTTGACTAATCCTGATGTTAACCGAAAAAGAATGCACCAATTGTTTTGTTATATGACACTGTCTCTCGTTTCCTAGTTTTATTTAAAGTATTTTCATATTATAAATTTACTCAAGTCAGATATTCCTAGGAAGATTATTTCAACAATATACTTCCCAAATTTTTGCAACTCTTATGAGATAAGCAAAATAATTGCATTTCAACTCATATATGCCTAGCGTCCATTTTGTGGGACATAGGCAAATAGTGCAGACCCAGATCAGACGCCACAGAATGAGGCGTCTGATTAGGTCTCCACTGTCTGCTTGCATAATTTTCTATTAAAACGTGAATAAAAATGAAAAATACCACCTAACCTCCTTTAAAACAGAAATGGGCTGTTCCAATTGATAACGGTGGGAAATTCCTTTCGGCATAAATGGGTTAAATGCTGTTCTCATAAAATGATCAAATTCTGAATTCAATACATTTTACCTGTGAAATGTACATAAGAAATCAGTCAGTGTTACAATATCTATTTTTAGCTCTCCATCAACAGTGACATAAGTAATGTCACCTGGGCTAGATTTAGTTCAATCTATTTTTAGACATTAACAATATAGGGATCACACATGTTTTTTCATGCATTAACATTTGCCGGGTCCCGAGGAAGCTGTTTGAACACGAGGCCGTTAGGCCGATACTCAAACATCGTTCGAGGGACCCAGCAAATGTTAATGCAATGAAACACACATGTGTGATCGTTATTCTTGCATATTTTAACTGATTTCAGGATAAACCGCGCTGAAAACGTCACTTAAACTGTGACATTAAATATCCCCTTTCTTACACTTGATTTCTCAAACAAAATGGCGTCAGCGTCAAATTTCGAACGTCATTACGTCGCCACAACGTCATATATACGCGTGCAACGTTTTCGCGAACGAAAGCATCGGCGAAATGATCAGTCACGACCGCAACGCTTTCCACTGTAACGTCATGCAGGCAAATCAGGGCCCAGTTTAGGCTTTTTCAAGTTAAAGCCATGTTCAAACAGTACGTGAATCTCATGATTTGAACATGGATTTTGAGGCTTCAAACAGCTTCGCGTAACGAATTCCCATGCAAGAATCACTGTTTGACATCAAGATCTGTCACAACCAGTGTAAGCTAGTTTCAGCCAATCAGAGGAGGTCTTTTATAAGAATTATATAACAATCTGTTTTGTCTGTCCCTTGCAGTCTTGTGACCACCTGCTGGGAAAGGGCTGACCTCCTGGCTCGCTTGTGTGTGATTTATTCTTGTATTTGTGTCACTTCACAGGAGCTTGAAGTTCGATCCTTAAATCACCCCTATAGCCTCAAATCCAAAAGCTCACACTGTCATTTCGTAGTAATGACCAGGAGTGAAACTAAATTTCAGGCACCTTTGAATAGCCGTTGCCAGGAGGTTTTGGCGAAACTGAACTTCTTACCATAAAAACTATGTCAACAGGTCATGCGAGGCATGGATAACTTTTTTTTGACATATCCCTGAGTCAAAATAATGAGCGTTTGAAAATAAGGAAAAAATAACGGTAGCCATTCCGGCTCCAGTTTCCGGTTTGACGAAGTGAATCCGAACCTTCGTCACACTTGGAGAAAATACATTTCAAAACTTACAAACTCTTCAACCAAAATATGAAACAATCAGTTAAATGTGTTCAGAATATTAACTCAAGCCCTTACATTTACTTATCACGAAAAGGTCTGTTTTTCATAAACTTTGCGGAAATTCAAAACTGAAACCGTTGTTTTTCAAAGATCGTGTGACGTTGACGTCGCGCACGATTTGGCGTACAAAGCGTAACGTCAAGTTAAAGCGTCTTGGGGCTTATTCCGTAGATGAAAACGTCATTGTCTCATCGTGTATGCCCTAATAAATAGGTTTCCCGGTACAATATCGACTTAAAGTATATTTGAGCCATTGTCCTGTTTTGTCTTAACGTCGCCATCTTGATCATAAGGTAGAAGAAAAGTTTTCGAACACTTTGACGTTGCCGTCGCAACATTCACTGCCGAATGACCGGAAACTGGAGCCGCAATGGCTACCGAGAGCTTAGTTTCACTCCTGGTCATTACTACGTAATGACACAGTGAGCTTTTGGTTTTGAGGCTATATAGGTGATATAAGGACCGAACTTCAAGCTCCTGTGGTCACTTACACATAATGGAGTTACGGGTCAGGTGTCGTACTTGATTGTATTGATTCCTGATCTTTGCCTTCGTCCTTAGTTTTCTTAAGCAAATACAAAACATTAAGTGTCATATGTCATAGTCTATATCAGAGTCGACTTAAAGACTGAAAGGTAGACAGATGGATTGACGAGATTGATTACAATAATTGGGCCCCGCCGGAAGAAAACCTGTCTTCGGGGTTTCTGCCAAAGCGAGTTTCAAACCAGTCTCCTCAGCTACAGAGACTAGCTAGAAAATTGAAATTTCATCTGTAGCAAGTTTCCATATAATACATACCAAAAAACGAATAGCAAAGGCGCTTATCAGTCTGCGCGGATGCGCAGGCTGGTCTGCGCCTGTGTTGTTCGCAAACCCTCGAAGACAGGTTTTCTCGCGTCGAGGCCCATATATCCGACGTTAAAAAGAGGGCGTATAAAGATAACATAAATCATCAAATGATATGTGTATGCATGTATTCAACATTTAATTTTTAAAACAAAATCAAATCAGCTAGCATCAAACGACTATACATAGTTTGATTGTCTTTTTCTACGTGCATTTTTGAAGTTCTGTGGTCAGAAATGTTTTAACAGGTTGTCCTGAGCTACATGATGCATAAATGTTTATCGAAGACACATTCCATGTCTTCAGATATGACATTGCATTACATGAGCAGTCTATAGGTTTACCACTTAGATACAAAGTGTTCATGTGTTTAAGACCCAGTATTGCCCGCGGAATATATTCAAGCTTTGTATATCTCAAATTAACATAATAGAGCAACGGAGTATGTGTAAAAGCAAGCGGTGATAAATAGATCAACGGGTTGCTATATAGTGTAATATATGTAAGTTTGTGGAGAAGCTGCAAATCGAAATCTTCTACTGTGTCAATTTGATTGTCATTGATATAAAGTGTGTGCAGGCTTCTTGCCCTATTAATTGCAGATGGTATACCATTAAACTGATTGTTGCTAATATAAAGGGTGGTTAGAGCAGACAAGCCCATAAGGGATGTACTTTCTATTAAATGTAGTAGATTACTTCTTAAATCAAGGGTTTGCAAGTTGGGAAATACGGTGGCAAGTTTTGGAAAGACCGTCAGTTGATTAGACTGAAGTGTTAAGTAGGTAACATTGGTCATCCGATGTGTACATTCGTCAAAGATTGAAGCATTGTATTTACTGAGGTTCGGTGAATAATTAGACGTAAAGCTGATTAGTGATTTAAGTCTACAAACAGTGGCAGGAATGCTTTTAAAATTAGCATATGACATCTCTAAGGTAGTAAGAGATTTCTCAAAACTATGAAATACTGTGGATTGCAAAAGTGGAAACTGAATGTTATTGATTGTCAAAGATGAAAGTTTAGTTAGACCATTCAACTGGGTAGGAAATCTAGAAAAATTTCCAGCCGAGATAGAAAGCGCATAAAGAGTACTGCCTATGCTTGCAATGATTGTAGAATCTAGACTTACGAGAGGATTGTCAAGTAGAGACAGGGTAATTAACGAGGAGAGTTCTTCAAGTGCTTGTGGAAGATGTGTTAAATTATTGTATCGTAGATCGAGATTAGTCACGGCATTTTCTATACCACTGAAAGCATGCAGCTCTATGTTATTAATATAGTTACTATACAGGTAGATAGAAATACTCGATGCATTAATTGAAGACAGATTTTGAAAGGCATATGCCGGAATACTTGTAAGCTGATTATAGCGTAAGTACAAATAGAGAGAATTGCTCTCTTCATTGTGTTCTGTGAATACGGGAACTTGCGAAAAACTTTTACTGTCACAGTAGATAACAGTGCCAGAGCAGGTACAAGGTAGCGACGCCACACAGTTAGTATCGAAGAAAAAAGCTGTGGTCATCCCAATCAGACTGACACAAACGACGAATAGGACCTGGAAATAAAGTTTACTTATTAGATTTGAAATAGCACACACACACATGCACGCAGTCTTTTAATTATGTACGAAAGGGTTATCTGTATTTGGAATGGCAAATGGAAGACTTGTGCTTTAGTCTATTTATTAATATTATGCTCGTATTCGCTCCAATACGTGAACGTACAGCCAAAAACGCTCATTGAAAGCTTGCATTCCCATAAATTTTCGTTAAGGTGGTACAGGACCCATTTCAAAAGATAACCGAGTGTTTCTAAAAAAGTAAGAGTCATCTTTTTTATTGTCTTAAAACGTACAAGTATTGGCGTTCACAAAAAAAAAATCATTTATCAACGCATCTGTATGACCAAATATATTTTGACCGTCTGGTCCAGTTTCACCCCTCAATGCGTTCCGAGTTTTACCTGGTCAGGCAATTCTGGTCAGAAAAGTTAATATTCATGCGTATTCAATGTATGTACAATTAGCTGATAAAGTGTCTTGCCCCATGACACAACACTATGACTCTGGTGATTCACAAATTAGTAATCCTTCGATCCCTAGTTTAACACTATACGAACTGAGCCACTGTGATTCTTAAGTCCATTATCTTTGTAAATATGACGTCGTTGGTGAGAGGGCTCCCTTTTTTAGATTGAATGAAACCCAAGAGCAACATATTGGACACTGTAAGAGCGCTCGCAAAATGCTGGGGCGTGCCGTTTTGCTATTTATACCCCCCCCCCCCCCCGCAAACTTTGTTTGTGGTGGGTATACTGTTTTCACGTTGTCCGTGCGTCCGTCCATCCATAACGTTTTGTTTTTTTAATATCTTGAAGAGTCATTGCTGGATTTTAATCAAACCTTGCAGACATGTTCATATATGCAAGACAAATACTTTAGACAAAAAGGTAAGGGCTAAGGGCCAATTTTATTGGAGTTATTTCCCTTTAGTTCTAAATGGCTTTTAATATAAGGTTTTATGCTTATGCTATTGTAGGCCATACATGGGCCGATCAACTCCTACCACAGCTTTTGATGGAACAACTTGATACTTTTTCAATACAATGTAGACACATTGAACACATGCATGAAGGAGTTTGTTTAGAAAAAATATTTTTTGACAAAATGACAGCTGTGAGAACTTAGACAATTTTTCCCTAATAGGGCTTTTCTATATGCATAGATGGTGCCTTCATGGGCAGATCAACTTCTACTACAGCTTTTGATGGAACAATTTGATACTTTGCCTATACAATGTAGACACATTGAACATATGCATAAAGGAATTTGGTTCAGAAAAAAATGACAAAATGACAGCAGTGAGAACTCAGACAATTTTTCCCTAATAAGGTGTTTTTATATGCATAGATGGTGCCTTCATGGGCCGATCAACTCCTACCACAGCTTGTCGTTAAGTCTTTTTACTTTTGCCTTCAGCTTATAACTTATTTAAGCAACGAATTTTATTTCACCAACATTGTAGAATTTTGCAATGTTTGTATTTTATAGTAATGAGAATAAACACAGAGAAAGTTTTACCTTCTTTAATTGCGTACGTCTATCCATTATATTCCAAAGCACATATATATCAACATAATGAAATCCAAACAGCTCTTGCTCTTGGGTGATGTCTGAAGGCTTTATATACGTGGCCATAATCCGTAATAAACGATTTCCACGTGAATTCCATTACTCAGCGGAGTTCCCACGTGCTAATCGTTCATGTGAGCGGAGTATAAACAATACTAAGTAGCGGAGCTACTCAGGAAGTATAAACGGAGCATAGGCGGAGCTATGCATGCATGAATAACTCACAGGGAGCAATAAAAAGTACATTTGTTTCGCGATCTTCGCGACACTCCCCAGGAGCAGAAGAGCACATATTATTTTAGCCTTTGATAAAAGATTATATTTTACTTCTTTCACAACCAACATTGCCAAAGCTGCCTGCAGATTATTCAGCTATTGTGTTTTTGAAGCAAAATCCAAAAGGTTTTGACCCAAATCAGATTATTTATCTGGTCAGGGAACGACCCCTTAGCACATAGTTAAACTATGCGATTTCAGCATAACTTTATGAGGCATACAATATCTGCAGATAACTATTGACACTTTTATATCTGTCTTTGAAAGTTTTTTTTTATAAAATTTTATTCAGTTTATTTCATTGTAAAACAATGATAATCATCTTCATTCTTATATCTGAATGCAAGACACCAATAGCCAGTTCATACCCAGTCTTCTACTTTGGTTCTGAGATTTTATGTTTGCACCAGCATCATTAGATGATATCGTCACTGGAACTGTCGACTCTGATGTCACAGTACATACCATTACATCGCATCTTACTTCGTCTGTAGAACGATGAAAACGAATATTATTCACAACAACAGTTTGATAGACGTTGATGCTGTTGAAATCATCACTGTTGATTTATCACTGACAAGGTTAACACTGAAGATATAACCACTGACGATCTATCACTGACGATGTAAAACTGATGATGTTAACACTGACGAGCTATCACTGACGATCTATCACTAACGATATGAACACTGACGATCTATCACTGGCATGAATATCACTGACTTTGTACACACTCACTGTCGATTTATCACTAACGATCTATCACTGACAAGAATATCACTGTTTACTGACTTTGATACCACTGACGTATTTCCATTTGAATAAATCCATAATTACACATGTGTTCTGGTAGAATACATATTGAAATTAAGCTAACACTGATAGTTTTATTCATTTTTTTTTCATTTTTTTCAACACTTATCTAGGAACTTAACCTGACTGTATAGATGAGCATTAACTGTAACATGTGAATTTCGCACTTACGCGACCTCCCACACACAGAAAAATTCTATACTTCTATTGGAAACAGTAAATTCAAAGGTCTCCTTAATGTTCTTCCAGATGATATTTGCAATGCAGCAGAACGTATTTTCCCATCATGACTTGAACGTAATTCTGTTATCTTTCCCATTTTCCACTGCCCGCGAGGTAAATTGTCTTTGATAAGTACCACATCACCAACACTAGGAAATGCACTGGATTGCACTCTATGGGACTTAATCTTACTCTGTGTTCTTTCACGAAGGCTTAACAAATATTCATTGCGCCATATTTGCCAAAATGTATCTAACATTTTCTGACCTTTTTTCCACAGCTTCAACAGTTTATCAACACTGCTTTCATATGGTTTGTATTCAGGATCATCTCTATCATTCTGTAACTCTGGTATGCCAGTGTGAGGATTCACACTGATGAAATGTGCTGGAGTTATGGAAATTGATGAATTTAAATCTTCTCCAACATAAACCAGTGGTCTTGAATTTACAACTGCTTCACATTCCTTTAGAAGTGTTAACATTTGCTCATATGATAACAGCTTACGACCAATTGTTTTTCTTAAAGCACGTTTGACGAGACCAACTAAACGCTCATAGAATCCGCCCATCCATGGAGCTAGTTCAACAATAAAACTCCATTTGATGCCTACATTGGAAACATAGTTTTGAACTTCCTCACTCCTTAATAACCTACCCCATATTGCATTAATTGTATCACTTGACAGTTTGAATTGTTTAGCATTGTCACTGATAATCTCTATGGGTGTTCCTCTTGCAGAGATGAAACGTCTGAAACACAAAAGGAATGAGTCTGCAGACATGTCATTGACCAACTCAAGGTGTACTGCACGAGTTATAAGACATGTAAAGAGGCTGACCCAGATCTTTTGAGAATCTTTATTTTCCTTTATATAAAGTGGACCAAAGTAATCTATTCCAACTCTAGTGAATGGTGTTGATTCTGAAACACGAGATTTTGGCAATGGAGCCATAGAGGGCAATTTGTATGCTCCTCCTTCTGACTTTTTACATACTATACATCTTTTCAACACTTTTGCAACAGTCGCTCTACCACATGGTATCCAGAATTGTTGTCTGATTTCACTGAGTGTTTGTGAAACACCACTGTGTAAGAGTTTTTGGTGTATTTTCGCGATGAGCAGATGTGTAAATCTTTCAGATGAAGGCAATAAAAGTGGAAACCTCGCTGCTTCTTTGAAGTTAGCGTGCACTAGACGCCCTCCACATCTCAGCATTCCACATTCATCAATGAACAAATCAAGTTGTGAGACAAGATTGTTTGGTTTCTTTGTTACACACGAGTGTAACGCTTCTGAAAATTGCCTCTTTTGACAGTGCTTAACCCACATGATTTCAGCTGTGTATAATTTATCATATGATAAGTACTTTGTTTCAAGGCTTTGTTTACGTATGCGTTTTATGAAACGATGACACCATGCTGTTACTCGAACCAATCTCTGCATAGATGAAAAGTTTCTTTCTTCAATTCCAAAGGGTGACTCACTATCTACTGACTGTGAAGTTAAAACATTTTCACTTTTGGGAGAATCTTTGGTGTTTGTTGTTTCATATTCAATTTCGTCTAGTTTTGCTGAATCTGGCACCATCTTTGGCCAATTCACACTTGGAAGTAACACCCAGTTTGGTCCATGCCACCATAGGTTTTCTTCACACAGTCTTAACATAGACACACCTCTAGTTGCTATGTCAGCAGGGTTATCCTTTGTATTCACGTACTGGAATTTTGCTTTGGTATGTCCCCTTATTTCTTTCACTCTGTTTTCAATAAATACTGGAAGTATTTTTGTGCTTGAAATCCAGTGCAATACACATTGTGAATCTGTCATTAAGATGACTGTATCCAACGGCAGCTTGAGTTGTGTTTCTACATATTTCAAACATCTAACACCTATAAGTACCGCTAGAAGTTCAAGTCTTGGTATAGTTATCTTTTTTACTGGAGCAATTCTGCTTTTACAGAATATCAAGTCTGACTTTGTTTCATTCAATGACTTTTGCAACAAGTAGATTGTTGCTGCATAAGCTTTTCCTGAAGCGTCACTAAAGCACACCAATGAGTATGTTATATTCTCTCTTTGACTGGAAATCGATATACATCGTTTTATTTCCTTTTCACTCATTTTCATAAGATCACCTTTTATCTCAGCCCATTCATTGGAGTCTTCTTGATCAAGCGGATCATCCCATTTCAGTTGTTTAATCCATATTGTCTGAAATAAGATCTTTCCCCTCAATGTGATGGGAGCAAATAATCCAAGTGGATCAAAAACTGAAGCTAGCTGTCTCAAAACATTTCTTTTGTTTATGGGCATTTCAGCATTTATAAGTTTTGACTGTTGTACTGACAGAGTATCCTCATAAGTGTTCCAAAGATAGCCTAACACTTTCATAGACGTTTCCTCAGATAGGTCTTCATGTTCTATATTCTGATTGACTTCTTTACTGTTAGTCATCCATTCACGTAAATTCATCTTAGCATCACTGAATATGGCTTTTGCTCCTTTGTACAAAGAAATTGCCTTTTCCACTGTATCTGTACCAGTTATCAGGTTATCCATGTAAATATCATTTTTCAACTGTTCAGCTAATTGTGTTTCAGATGAGTCCAAATGACTTTCAACTGTAGCACTTAAGAGAAATGGGCTTGAAATAACACCAAAGGGAACTCTGCAGAATCTTAACTCCTGAATATGAGATTCATCAATTTTTGGCTCCTGGTAGTTTTTGAACCAAAGAAACCTTGTGACATCTCTATCTGATGGTTGAAGTTCTATTTGTAGAAACGCCTTCTCTATGTCTGAAACAATTCCAACTTTTGGAATTCTAAATCTTAAGATCATACCAACGAGATCACGTAGCAGTACAGGCCCTCTGTACAGACATTCATTTAGACTTTTGTTATCCTTTCTCACTTTCGCAGATGCATCATAAACTACTCTTAGTTTTGTTGTAGATTTCTGAGGTGTAATAATGACATGATGTGGAATATAATGTCGAATTCCATCACACGTGGCACGTTCTACTCTTTCAATTATCCCTTTTTCTAACTGATCTTGAATGACATCATTATATCTTTGCATCAGGTCTGGATGTTTCTGGATCTTATTTACTAACGACTTAAGTCTTCCGAACGCTAGACCACGATTTTCCATAAGTTTTGAAGTATCGTCTTTCCAAGGCCAAGTGACCTGATACCTGCCATTTTCACGTTTTAGGCTCTCTTTGAATTTGATCATAGCTTTTTCATCATCTGTACTCACAGGATTATCATTGATTCCTATTGATTCCATGCTCCAAAAATCTTCCAGATTGGGCTGAATGGGTAAATTAACATCACTTTCACTAAGTGCATTATTCCTTGTAAGATAATTTCCATGTGATAAAATCAACATATTAACTCCACTTAAGTTTTGATTTAAGGGATATAAATGAGTTCTTCCTGACACAATCCAGCCTAATTTTGAGGAGAGCAAATAGAATCCAGGACTCACTTCAATCTTGTCAGAATTAATAACATCAAGGTAGTAATCTTTACTAAGTAATAACTCTAGTTTATTTGATTCTTTTTCTGTTGGTATAACATCCGCTAGATTCAAGTTTTTAGTTAGTTCCGTCAATTTGTTTAACTCTTCTGGTGGAATTGGATTTCGCTGAATACTTCCACTTATAGTGGGTATAACATTTGCTGATATTGACATGTAGTCTCCATTCTTAAGCTTTATACTTAAAGATGTTGTTTTTGTTTTAATAGCTTTTGATTTTGAGCTTCCAAATGTTACCACATTTATTTCTTGCTCATTTTTCATTTCAAGGCCTAGACGATCTACTAAAGCCTTTGTAACATATGTCCTATGAGAACCCGAGTCTAAGATCAGTCGCACACATTCACTTTTAGTGTTTTCTTTTCCTTTCACTTCTGTAAGTGCTGTTTGCATTAAAACAGTTTCGTGGCAAGAAAGCAATCCAGGTTCATCTGACACAATTTGTACACTATCCATATTTTCCACCTCCTCTGTTAGATGTGCACTTTCATTTCCCGACTTTTTGGAGAATTTTACAAAGCACAGACTTCTGTGATGTGCATTAACTTTACCACAGTACACACATCTTTTAGAACTTTTACACTCAGTTGATAAATGACTGTCTTTCAGACATTTGAAACAACTACCCTTTAGTTTTGCTTTTCTTTCTTCAACTGTTTTATAGCTGTTGCACTCATCACTCCAATGTGATTTGCCACAGTATCTACATTTTTTGTATGGCTGTGACACAGACGTTTTTGTTTCATTAGCCACAAGAGCCTCAGCAGAGAATTTCAATCCATCTTTCGAATTACCTTTTGTGTAAGTATGTCGGTTTTCAGCTTGAAACCTTGACATTTTCTCTGGCTGGCTCATTTCATTTCCTTTAACTTTTTCTGCTTTTTCTTTTGACACTACATACTGACGTAATAAGTCACGTAACTTGGCTATTGTCCATTTTACATCTGTACCTTTCAACATTTCAAGTTGCAAAAGAACATCACTAGGTAATTTTGAACGAACCATTGACACAAACACATGCTGATCTAGATTCTCTTGCAATACTTCAAGACTCCTTAAATGACGCTCAATCTTATCCAGAAATATGCGTAAACTTTCAGTAGTATTTTTGGCTTGAAACAGATTCAGTAACCTTTTGTAATGCAAATCAATAATTTCTTGTTTATCACCAAACCTCTCCTTTAATATTCCAATTGCAACATTATAGTTTTCATTTGAAAGAGAAAGTCCAGCTATTGCACTTCTAGCTTCTCCTACAAGTCTACCCTTCAAATAGTTAAATTTATCTATAGGCGATAGCTTGTCATTTTTATGCACTGCACTTTCGAAAGAATCCCAAAACTCCACCCACTGTAGCTTATTTCCATTGAAGGTTGTAATGTCCAATTTGGGTAACTTTACCGCTGTTGCAGATGGAGGTAGTTTTTGTTTGTCAATAAGTTCTTGTTGTAATTTGACTTGAAGCTCACTCTTTTCTTTCTGTTGCGAAAAAAGTCCTGTTGTAATTTCATTTGAAATTCACACAATTTTTGAACTGCTGTTTCTTCCGGAGTGATTGGTTTCTTAACTTCAGTTTTTCTCTGCTCTATATTTTCTTTAATGTCGTCTTCCAAACATTTTAGGTTATAAAACACTGACCACGCTTTGTCTGTCAAAGAAGAATCATCTTCTATAATGGTTTGTGTAAGAGATTCATCTGAATCCCCTAAAGCTTGGGCTAACTTTTCTGACTGCGAACAAAGCTTGTCAATATAGGTGTTGATTTTAAGAATGCACCCACATACTTGCTGTAGAAGTGACTTTAATTTTTGTAAAGGTACGTCTTCTAACGTTCTATCCAGCAGTGAAGAGCCAATTTGAATTTCCTTATCCAGAGTATTAAAGAAACGAGTACGTACTCCTTTCACATACTGTAGATTCATTTGTGCCATAGCTAGTTGAGGAATATTTTAACTTTTTATAACATTTGCTTTACACTTTGGGTTGAAGTCCCGGGTTTCGGCGCCAAATACAATGTCGTTAAGTCTTTTTACTTTTGCCTTCAGCTTATAACTTATTAAAGCAACGAATTTTATTTAACCAACATTGTAGAATTTTGCAATGTTTGTAATATAGTAATGAGAATAAACACAGAGAAAGTTTTACCTTCTTTAATTGCGTACGTCTATCCATTATATTCCAAAGCACATATATATCAACATAATGAAATCCAAACAGCTCTTGCTCTTGGGTGATGTCTGAAGGCTTTATATACGTGGTCATAATCCGTAATAAACGATTTCCACGTGAATTCCATTACTCAACGGAGTTCCCACGTGCTAATCGTTCATGTGAGCGGAGTATAAACAATACTAAGTAGCGGAGCTACTCAGGAAGTATAAACGGAGCATAGGCGGAGCTATGCATGCATGAATAACTCACAGGGAGCAATAAAAAGTACATTTATTTCGCGCTCTTTGCGACACAGCTTTTGATAGAGCAATTTGATACTTGGCCTATACACTATAGACACATTGAACACATGCATGAAGGAGTTTGTTTCAGAAAAAATAAGTTTTGACAAAATGTCAGCTGTGAGAACTTAGACAATTTTTCCCTAATAGGGCTTTTCTATATGCATAGATGGTGCCTTCAAGGGCAGCTCAACTCCTACTACAGCTTTTGATGGAGCAATTTGATACTTTGCTTATACAATGTACACCCATTGAAAATATGCATGAAGGAGTTTGTTTAGAAAAAATAATTTTTGACAAAATGACAGCTGTGAGAACTTAAACAATTTTTCCCTAATAGGGCTTTTCTATATGCATAGATGGTGCCTTCATGGGCAGATCAACTCCTACCACAGCTTTTGATAGAGCAATTTGATACTTGGCCTATACACTATAGACACATTGAACATATGCATGAAGGAGTTTAGTTCAGAAAAAAATATTTTTTGATAAAATGACAGCTGTGAGAACTTTGACAATTTTTCCCTAATAGGGCTTTTCTATATGCATAGATGATGCCTTCATGGGCAGATCAACTCTTACTACAGCTTTTGATGGAGCAATTTGATACTTTGCTTATACAATGTACATCCATTGAATATATGCATGAAGGAGTTTGGTTCAGAAAAAATAATTTTTGACAAAATGACAGCTGTGAGAACTTAGACAATTTTTCCCTAATAGGGCTTTTCTTGTGCATAGATGGTGCCTTCATGGGCAGATCAACTCCTACTACAGCTTTTGATGGAGCATTTTGATACTTTGCCTACACAATGTAGACACATTGAACATATGCATGAAGGAGTTTGGTTCAGAAAAAATAATTTTGACAAAATGACAGCTGTGAGAACTTAGACAATTTTTCCCTA
The DNA here is from genome assembly GCA_964019695.1 of Loripinus fragilis. NCBI lineage: Eukaryota > Metazoa > Mollusca > Bivalvia > Lucinida > Lucinidae > Loripinus > Loripinus fragilis. The sequence goes on along the minus strand of OZ026517.1, from coordinate 1,503,089 downwards.
ATAGTTTTTTTTTATATGCATAGATGGTGCCTTCATGGGCAGATCAACTCCTACTACAGCTTTTGATGGAGCAATTTGATACTTTGCTTATACAATATACACCCATTGAAAATATGCATGAAGGAGTTTGGTTCAGAAAAAATAATTTTTGACAAAATGACAGCTGTGAGAACTTAGACAATTTTTCCCTTATAGGGCTTTTCTTGTGCATAGATGGTGCCTTCATGGGCAGATCAACTCCTACTACAGCTTTTGGTGGAGCATTTTGATACTTTGTCTACACAATGAAGACACATTGAACATATGCATGAAGGAGTTTTGTTCAGAAAAAATAATTTTGACAAAATGACAGCTGTGAGAACTTAGACAATTTTTCCCTAATGCGGCTTTTCTATATGCATAGATGGTGCCTTCATGGGCCGATCAACTCCTACTTCAACTTTTGATGGAGCAATTTGATACTTTGCCTATACAATGTAGACACATTGAACACATGCATGAAGGAGTTTGGTACAGAAAAAATGACAAAATGACAGCTATGAGAACTTAGACAATTATTTCCTTATATGGCTTTTGTATATGCCTTTATGAGGCGTTCAACTCCTACCACAGCTTTTGATGGAGCAATTTGATACTTTGCCGATACAATGTAGACACATTAAACATATGCATGGATGAGTTTATAATTTTTGTTTGAAAAGATTCTACTGAATCTTCTTTTCAAATCTAAGGTCTGCTGGTTTGAACTATAACTTGCCTACTGTGCAGGGGTATCTAATAAGCATTGCTTATTGACTTTTTTCATTTTAGCTAGCCAGTGGGGAGTTTTTAAACTGAGGCTTATTTTGTATATATATGCGAGCTATGAATAATATAATATGGTCCTTCACATATGCATGCTTGTATTAGCATTAACTAATTGCCTTTCTGAAAAGAACTAAACCTGTGTATCATACCTTCTTTACCAATTGCCACAGTGGTAGAATGTTCAACTTGAGACGAAGTAGTCCCTGGGTTGAGCCCTATGGCTTGTTTGTTTGTTTACTTATCTGTTTGATCGTTTGTGTTTATCATGGGAGTGATATAACAAGATGTACCACTAGTGGTTTACAAATTTTGGTAACGATATGTAATGACGTCCGTAATGGTTTCTCATATAATTATATGACAACATCAAAGCATAGTTCCTCGCAATTTCTAAACGCAATTTAAAAGTAGTTTTAGGATCATACAATAAATAGAACTCACAGTCGTGCTCCTGTATTATTTAATTTATTAAGCTTGTCACGAAAAAGTGACAAAATTCTTGGCAAGCCTCGTATTTCATCTCTTTTTACAGCTCGTTTAATAACTTCAATTTTGGGACCAAACGTGATTTTCTATGCATTACCACCTGCTAGAACACCATGGTGGTGTTGAAACCCAAACCTGAAAGGCGAGGGTTATGACCCTGAGGGGTCTAGCAGATATTAGTGTATCAGAAAATCATTATTGCATACGGTCTTTTCCTCGCTTAAAAACTTGCAACAACGTTTTCCAAATAGAACATTTTTCCAGATCAAAGACTTGCGTCATCCTGACGACACTTCTATACCCGTTACTGCTGATGACTTCAAATTTTTAACGAATCCAGAATACGTATACTGTACGTAAAGTAAATAAAAAAAAGAAAAGAATAAAAGCAACAACAAAAATGCTATGAATCAACAGCACGCGAATTGCCCCTCCCTCTCTCTCTCTCTCTCTCTCTCTCTCTCTCTCTCTCTCTCATTCACTCGCCCTCATTTTGGCACACACACAAGCGCACCGGCACGCACGCACTTATAAAGGTCTTAAGGGGTCCTAGAACGTGCCAAATGAGGAATAGACAAATAAAAGGCTTTTTCCACACGGACCTAAATTAAACAACATCAAATCAAACAATACACTGTCTACGCACACGGACCTAAATTAAACAATGAAGCAGGTATGACACTCCATGCCTGTTTTTATTTCAGAGGTAAAAAAGAAAATAGCACAAAGAAAGAAAAACGAGCACGGTGACATATGCTTTTTAATTTTTTATAAGTTTCTATGCAAAATTTCCTTCAAAATGATAAGTTTTTTTGTTTCTGTAGTTACATTGTGTGACATTTTATATTCTAGATTAAAACGATGTTTTGGCCTTAATGGGTATTTACAAAATAGATTTTAGCTTAAAAAATAAGTTACGTGCCTTTTTTTCGCTGTGTTTTTGTGTTCTTTTATTAGCCAATAGCAGGTAGCGTATTCCCAGGAAAAAATATGGCATTTCTCACTTTCAATTTTTTAAAATATGAGAAATTGATAACGGTAAGGTCCTGTTATTTTTGTCAAAATAGATAAGTTTTGAGCTATTTTTTAACATATCAAAAGATGGTAACTTTTTGGACATATGCTGATGAGTCCGGTACCACCTTAATTGAAAAAAACGAAGAAAAAATACTGGTGATTTTATATATTTTCGATATTTCCGAGAAAGTATATAAGAAACTTATCAATTGTCTGGGACAGGTAAAATGATAAAATACAATTTTATAAACGGAGACAAACGATACAGGTAAAGAAAAATTCTTAAGTACGAGTTCCATAGTAGATAGGCCACTGGCTAGATATAGTTTACCCCCCCCCCCCCCCCAGGGGGAATTGCGTAGACCATATTTTTCTTAAAGCCACATGTCTTGCAGGATTTTGCAACATGTTGGCCCTCTGACAATGGCAGCGTTAAGCTGTAACAGCCTGTTACATATGTTACCCAACAAAATATTTGATAGTTAATATTCTTTTTAAGACTACAGAAAAGTGCAAAAGATAAGGTAAGATTTCCAAATTGGTTATATTTTCTAAGTAAGCTATTACTGGGCCACAGATATTGACATTTGAAAACAAATATAGTCACGCAAGATGTAGTGTATGTTACATTTTTTCATTGAACCCCCTTTTAAATGATAAATGAATCTAATATAGCTTGTCTTTAATTTTATTGAAACCAGTTTATGTTCATTAATTGGGTAATATATTATAGAATTTTTATTTACCTTTTTAAAACTGCAAGCGTTAAGTTTCTATCTTGTATACTTTTTGAGTTATTAGATGTTGAACATGGTAGCCCCATATCACACAAACATGTAAACTGTAATTCTCTAGGCCTTGCGCTAGCTATAGACCCAACCTCCCCCAGGGGGGCATTTTCTTAACTATGATTTCCAGATACGACATTATATAAGCCGCAGAATGAAATATGTTAGCCCTCTGAGAGTGGCAGCGTTAGCGGGTAAAATCATGTTACGTACGTTACCGGCAAAATAACACTAAATTTTCCTGATAATGTTTCCAACATGACAAATACACACTTTTTTAACCCTATCACAGGATTAAGAAATTCTTATAATAAAGTTACATAATTTTAGCATTTATTATATAAATGTCTCGAGTTTTTTCCGTTGTATATGTTACTTAGTGTTTCATATGTTATTTTCAAGTATCAGTATGGCAGTTATTGACTATACAAGTATTACATCCGTCAGTGAATATAGCAAATCTATAAGGCTGCTATTCAAATGGATTAAAGTTCCTTATTATGGTGTCTTACACGTTTTAACTGCCCAGGTTACATACGTTACTCTCTGAATAACATTAAACGTTCAAGATATGGTCTCCAACACGACCTGCTTGTACTTATTTGCATGCTGGCACAGGTCCATGTACTTCTTTTTACTCTGGCTCAATTGCTGAGGAAGTAACTCAAACATAAACTACCATAAACCCTCATTTCTTTTATAGAGACATCAGATATAGTTCACATAATACTCATGGAAACGTTTGTTACATTCAGCGCAATGTGCGAGTAACAACTTAAAAGATCAAAGAAAACCCATCAAGTTATAGAGCTGTTTCTTGCCAAACTAGCAACTCTTCGTATATTGCCAAGGGTTTAAAGAATTTTCCATTACAGCTTATTAATCTTCTATCAGATTCATCTTGCAAGGATTTTGCAATATGCTAGCACTCTGGTAATGGCACCATTACCTTGTAACGCCAATTACATATATAACCAATCAACATCTTTGATAATTTTAGTAAATGACATGACTTCTGAAAAGTGCAAACCATAAGGGTAAGATTTCCAAATTGGCTTTATCATCCAAGTAAGCTATTTTTGCATCTCAGATATGGACCTTTGAAAACAACTATGCACCCCAAAGTGTTACGTATGTTACATTTTGTTTCATTATTCATATATAAATGATTTATGAAACTAATATAGTTTGATATTTTTTTAAATGTGAATGTGCTTACTAATTCATTTTGTATTTAAGAATGTTTATGTACCTTTTATAAACTGTAAATATTATGTTTCTATCTCTTATAAGGTTTGAATTGTTGAGTTTTGAACATTGTTACCCCATATCACACAAAATGTGATGTGTAATTCTGTGGCTCTTTTGATAGGGTACAATCAAGGTTTTTTCTTCCCAGAGGTACTCGATTTCCTTCCCATTTATTTTCCACACAGCTTGTCTGTATCTGTGAAGCCTCGCTTGTTTTCATGGGAGACTTGATAGTTCAATCCTTGTATGTACATCTTAAGGACAGAAAAGCAGGGTGGAGCTAAGCTCATGTTCATGCCATTTGAAATAGTCAGTATATGTGTAGGGCTTTGGTTCTTTTTTCAGAGACATGTCGTACTGCAGCTTATTCACATTAACATAAATATCAATATGTTAGGCTTCATGTCACTGATGAGTGCCTAGAGCAATTCATTGCTTGTTTCCTACCCTGAATAGAATGTAGATGAACTAGTGGGGGGGGGGGGGCTTTATCAGTTTTATAGGACCAACCTTTCCGTTGTACTAACACATTGGCACATTGGTAGTGTCACAATCTGTTAAACAGTGTATTACTGTAGATCTCTTCCCACATATTCTGGCCAATGTTGTTGATATTCAGAAGGTGCACCTTTTGTTGCAAACACAATTGTTGAACAAAACACCCAGGTTATCCTCTGAGAGAACGTTTGTAAGACTTTATAGACTGCTGCTTATACATTTGTATATATGTATCAGTGACAAAACTAACATGCCCTGCCTTTAGTGCCTGGTTGAAAACTGGTGCCATCAGATCTTTGAAGGCTACAGGACAATCTATTATGCTCTGTAGTTACGGCATAACCATCAAAGTTATGTGCAGCACTACATGGCTAATCTAATGTTGGTTCAATGTGTGATTGCAAGCCACGGGGAAGTTTGGACTTGTCCGTTTTCATTGAAATTCTATCCGGAGTTGACAGTGACCATGGCACAGGTCCCAGAAGGAACAGTAGTGTCAACTCAAGGTCAACATTATGTCCAGTAGAAAGGTCATGTTGACCAAAGATGCTCCTTTAAGCTCTCATCTGGCTGCTTACGTTTTGTAAATTGGACAATTTCTTCTTGCTTGACCTCACAAGCCTCAAAACCTTATTAGCTTGTAGCATTATATGGGGTTGTGAAAGACGTGACTAGATGTGAGTCAATGAAGTCTGCAACAGCCTTCCTGCCAATGTCATTAGCCTCAATAAGATCCGTAGCTATGCCAGGCTTATCAGGAACACCGAAAGACAAAAAGTACAGTTCATTCTCTTCAAAACTTGAATTAAAAGGATTGGTGAAGCCTGAAACTGCCTCTAGTACTCGTGCTACTTTGCATCTGAGCAGATTGAATATTTCATTTCAGTGCATTTAAGAGTTGTTTTAATATATTGAGCTCTGATGTGATGAGTAATACACCATTTCATCTCTAGTACGAAGCAAAGTTCTAGTTGCTGAAGCCTATAATACGTACCTCTTTATAGTTTGCCTGATAGTTATGTCAAAATCACTTCTTAAACAAAGAACCAATGCTTTTGACACACTAAACCCATTTTGGTCTAGAAGTTATTTGCATCTGTGATGTGTATTAGACAAATTTATGAGTGTAATCAGTTACGCAGGTACATATTGTGTGTAGTTGTTTGAACATTGAGAACAAGGCATACAGATAGAGCTGTCAAAATTCAAAGTCGTTTTCCTTGTAGCTCTAATCGGTGTCAACACCATCTGAATTCTATCCATATACCTTGCCCAGAACTGAGCTATTTCACAGTGACTGTTTTCAGAACTTCCGATTTGAATGCATGGTATCTACTGTTTATGTCAACAAACAGCGATGGTTGATAGATCACATTATAATATTAGTTTTCACCATAAATTAATAAGGAACTTCAATTTATTTCAGCCTTATAAATTTTCTAAATTCTCTGACAGACTTTATACATGTATAGTCAACTACTGTATACAGATACTCAGAATAACTTAAGTATCATTTGGTAACACACTTAATAGTTAAAGCTCAAGGCATTTATTAAATGAATTCCTAAAATAGGTAAACCTTGTTAAACAGGGCTTTTTAGAGACATTAACTTGAATGTTTAATGCTATTTTGAAGGTAACATACATAACATTGGCCTGAAAAATAGTGTAAGCGACCATTATGAAGAACTTTAAATCATTTAAGTAGCAGCCTTATAGATTTACTAAATTTTGTAACTGATGTAATACACGTATAGTCAATAAATACCATACTGATACTCAGAAATAACGCAGGAAACACTAAGTAACGTATACAACGGTAATAACTCAAGACATTTATAAATTAAATACTAAAAATATGTAACTGTGTTATAAGAAGCTCATAAACCTGTGTCAGCATGCAAATACGTACGAACATGTCATGGTTGAGACATTATCAGGGACGTTAAATGCTATTTTGGGGGGTAACGTATATAACGTGATGTTACATGTTAACGCTGCCACTCTCAGAGAGCTAACATCTTCTATTTTGTGTCTTATATAATGTAGTTTTAGAAAATTATAGTGTACAAAATTCCCTCGGGGGGGGGGGGGGGAGGGGGTCTATAGCCAGCTCAAGGCCTAATTTACCCTGCCTCGTCATACTCGTTATGACAGAGTTTGTTGGGGGTTTGTCACAACTTTATTATTTTTTCCTATTTGAATATGTTTGAGAACTCACTGAGCATAAAAGTAGCATTCGCCGAAATCAATTAACAAAAGATCATGGAAATGTATATTTCGGAAGACGTCCACGATATTATGGACAGACCTTTTATAACTAAATACTCATATATAAAACACTACATCACTGGGCATTATAGCTAATAATAAAATGATAGTTACCGTTGTAGATAGGGACAATGCCATAGTGTGACTATTAATATTCTTTTCCCGTTGTTAGTCTATACTGCTGCGTCTGAAAGTGTCGAAACCGAAATAATCTTCATGCGTCCATGGCAGACAATCGACAGGAAAGAGAACCCTGTACTCGAACAGCGCAGTGAATGGATGTTGGTTGCAGCAGACGAGTGCACATTATAGTGTACCTAGCTGTTGAAAAGGGTTATACACTGAAGGACTTTAAAAAGCAAAAAATGAAAATTATTATTTTTTTGAACCCAGAACATTTCAGTCTTTTTTAACAAGTTAAATCGGCTGGAAACACACTCTGCCTCTATATATACCTAAAACAGGCATGTTTATAGACAATGACCACCACCAGCTACCCATCCGTGATTTACTATTTTTTGCAAGTGGCGTCCCCACGAATCAATAAGGAAAAATATTTTTCATTTCACATATAGCTTGTAGGTATAAATGTATAAAACACAGTAGCTTTTGTTTTAAAGCTTTATTATTCATGCCATGTTTGTCTGAACATGAGCGACCTGGCGCAATTAGAATGTTAAAAGCTGGGGTGCGTGTTTCTGGCCTCGCCAGATATTAAAATTGCCATCCGTCAGCTATACAGCACCTCAGAGATTGTAACCATGCTACTAGGACAGTTAAAGGTCGACACAGGTCTGGCAAACTAAGAATGGCGACCGACATTAAGGTGGCAACTAACGTCGATTATATCGACGATATTCACATCGACGATATCCGTTCCGGCTGGCTACCAACACTGCCAGACGAATAGCAGGGCTCCAAGGGTATTTTGTTTTAGATTTTTACTAAAGGATATTTAATTAAAATCACTTTAAATCATGCCCAATTTCAAGTCTTTTGATAGACTGATGCTCTAAAATAATTTATCATTTTGATATGAAATTTAAAATCATGTTTTGTTGACATATTCATGTTTATTTTTGCCAAATCTCAATAAAATTGATACATAAAAAATTGTTAATTTTATGAATTTCGATTTTTGCGTTTTTAAGTCCTTCAGTGAACTTTGGTCAATATTTTTCTTTTGAATAACTTTCAAAATGCTCTAGCCTGGGATTTCGTTAATTCGTGCACATTAAAGGACTAGTATTTTACGTTTTATCGAAAGTTAGCATAAATTCCAGAACATAAAGAACATTCTTTCATAATCTTTTTCAGGAAAAAGCACATTTTTGTATAACTCTTGCGCTGTAGCGACTATCACCCAATATACATATATCTTTTTACGCAGATACACAGCTGGGTTTATGAGTGACAATAATTAGCGATTAATATTTTCAGAAGTGAAATATTGACCAAAATATTACCTTTTAAACAGCTAGGTACATTCGTCGACTGCAACCAACACGTGATGACTGCGTTGTTAGAGTACAAAGGTTCTTTAATGTGAATCAATAAAAAAGACAAAAAGAAAAAAACACATCTGATTTGGATTACTTTGGTAAGGTTAAGTTCTAATAGAAAACTTAGATAATCAACGACAATGCAAATCTTTAGCTTCATCTAGTTTATGAATTCTAAAAAAAAGGTTTTTAAACTTATTTTCAGATTTTGTTTTACTAAAAAATGTTAGAATTCTACATGGCAAACTACGAAAAGCACTAAAATGTGCGATAAACGAGATAATCTTCGTTTTGAATAAGTTATTATTCCATTTATTGGTAAAGATGGTGTATATATTAAGGAAGTCTCAATGCAAGCAGAACCTTTTTTTCAATAACCTCTGAATCTGGGACCAAGATTTCCAGCTAAAATGCATTATAGACACGAAGTGGCCCCAACTGTTTTTCATACTAAGGCCGTGGTTCCATTGTTGTGGATTTCATCGTTTAGTGATTGTGTATGGGAGTTTTGCGTTCGGTCTTTGTTTTGTTATGCATTAATAATAGTCATTTTTAGTTTTGTATTCTTCGTGCTAAAAAAAAGAGAGCTGATTGCTTTACGTCAATTGTCTTCTTGCTGTTATATGGCTGTTATGGATCTTAGTCTCTTCCTTATGGTGCCATGGGCTGATATGCAAGTGAGAGTGTCGCATTTACTGGCCATACTCACTTAAGTGTTGGATGAATTGCATAGAACTTCTCAAGAAAAAAATCTTTCAATTCACTTAAATATCCCAAGTGAGACAACAGCAGCAGCTACTTTTTTTAGCCGATAAAACAGAATAACGTGTTTTTTTCCGATAGATCACGGATAGTTGATTACCCCCTTGCAATGGTCAGATCTGGGAGAATAAACCAGTTTTACGGACCCGTTCCTGGCACAGCCTCGCCCTCAGTGTCCGCAGTTGTTAAAAATTAGTTTGTTTTAATTTCTCTTGGTAATCTCTTAGATTATCAAAGCAATTATCACAGTAAACAAATACACCACGATGAAGCAGAGTAATTATTTTGGCAGAAACAACGTGTTGCAGCGTCTAGATAATCCTGGGACGTCAAACAATATACTCTGTCGAACGATCATCAGTTAAGTCTTTGAAAGACCAAGCTGCACACAAGAAGGCTCCAGTCTCAGCCAATAGGAAGACTGGCTTTTTATTGGTATCCTGGGTCAGGTGTGATGTTTGATTGTATCGATTCCTGATCTTTGCCTTCTTTCTTACTTTTATTACTGATCCATCAAAGAGTCTACCAGTGTGTCATTTGGAATTGCAGCACGTTTATTAAATATAGTTTCATCCAAAATTTATGATAAACGGGACGACTTTAATTTTTAAAGTTATTTTTCCATTTCTTGATAGAAATGTTTCTCGCTCCCCTTCCTATGGTGTATCCATTTTGCAACTCATTATCTCCACGCTTTTCTAAACAAGATGATACTAGGTGATGCTAAATACCAAATATCAAGGTTTTAGCCCTTGTGATTTCTTACAAGATGTTTTTTCACATGTTTTCCCTATATAAGCCTATGTAAGGCATGTGACCCCCGTGGCAGGTCAAATTTTGACCCCATGGGCATAATTTGAACAAACATGATAGTGGCCTACTAGGTGATGCTACATACAGTAATTAATATCAAGGCTTTAGTCTTTGTGCTTTCAGACAAGAAGACTTTTCGTGTTCCCTTATGTAAGCTTAGGTAAAATATGTGACCCCAGGGGCGGACCCATTTTAGCCTCAGGGGTAGGGGTATAATTTAAACAAAATTGGTAGAGGTCAACTAGGTGATGCTACATGCCAAATATTAAGGCTCTAGGCCATGTGGTTTCAGACAAGAAGCTTTTTTCATGTTCTACCTATGTAAGTCTATACATAACATGTGACCCCTGAGGCGGGCCCATTTTTTGGCCCCAGTGGCATAATTTGAACAAAATTGGAAGAGGTCTACTAGGTGATGCTACATACCAAATAACAATGCTCAAGGCCTCATGGTTTAAGACTAGAAGAATTTTTCGTATTTCCCTATAAAAGTCTATGCAAAACATGTGCCCCCTGGGCGGTCCCATTTTGAGCCCCATGGCCATAATTTGAAAAAACTTAGTAGAGGTCTACTAAATGATGCTTCATACCAAATATTAAGGCTCTAGGCCCTGTGGTTTTAGACTAGAAGATTTGTTCATGTTTTACCTATATAAGTCTATACATAACATGTGACCCCTGAGGCGGGCCCATTTTTGGTCCCAGCGGCATAATATGAACAAACTTGGAAGAGGTCTACTAGGTGATGCTACATACCAAATATCAAGGCTCAAGGCCTCGTGGTTTAAGACTAGAAGATTTTTTCGTATCTTCCCTATATAAGTCTATGCAAAACATGTGAACCCCCTGGGCGGTCCCATTTTGGGCCCACGGGCCATAATTTGAACAAACTTGGTAGAGGTCTACTACATGATGCTTCATACCAAATGATAAGGCTCTAGGCCCTGTTGTTTCAGACTAGAAGATTTGGTCTTGTTTTCCCTATATAAGTCTATACAAAACCTATGACCCCCGGGGCAGGCCCATTTTTGGTCCCAGCGGCATAATTTGAAATACAGACATGGTAGAGGTCCACTAGGTATTGCTACATACCAAATATCTAGGCCGCGTGGTATCAGACAAGAAGATTGTTTCGTATTTTCCCTATATAAATTTATGCGAAACATGTGACTCCCCCCTGGCAGTCCCATTTTGGGCGCCAGGGGCATAATTTGAACAAACGTGGTAAAGGTCTACTAGATGATGTTTCATGCCAAAATTAAGGCTCTAGGCCTTGTGGTTTCAGACAAGAAGATTTTTTCATGTTTTCCCAATATAAGCCTATGTTAACCTGTGAACCCTGGGGCAGGCCCATATTTGGCTCCAGGAGCATAATTTGAACAATTTTGGTAGAGGTCTACTAGGTGATGCTACATACCAAATGTCAAGGCTCTAGGCCTTGTTGTTTCAGACAAGAAGATTTTTTTAAGTTTTCATCTTGAAAATCAATTTAAGCCTGTGTGACCTAGATATGCTACGGATCGAAACCATTTGAACAATTATTAAAGAGGGCTATATAAGGATCATTTCAGCCAAGTTTGGTCAAAATCCAACCAGTAGTTTAGGAGGAGATGTCATTTAAGTCAAGTGTTAACGGACGACGGACGACGCCGACGACCGATCACAAAAGCTTACATTGGCACTACGGGACAGGTGAGCTGAATAGCGATGTGGATATTGCAAACGTCTCCGTCCGTCCGTCCGACAGCCACGCTATCTCTTTCTTAACCATAGGAATGGGATCCTACCAAATTCGGCGTCGATGTTGCTCACAAGGATGGGGTGTGCAACAGCAAAACAAAAAAACTTTGTCCAGCCCCCTGAGGAGGGGGCTAAAGGTTTGTCACTTTGTCTGTCCGTCCGTATGTCCGTCCGTCACGCTATCCCCTCCTAAACCATTGGACGAAGGTGGGGGGGGGGGTATGGCAAAAAGTCAAATATCATTAAACTTGAATGACAAAGTCAATCTCTAATATTTTTAAACCAAACTTTGTGTGTCATCTCACAAATGAAAGATATGAAACATATAAGATGGGATTTTTGTTCCCTCGCCTGGGCCATGCCCTAGGGGTGGAACTTTAGGGGGGGGGGTACGGGGGTTTGGGGGTCATTTTTCCCCCCGAAATTCAAACAAATTTGGTGTGTGAGTTACTCGAATAAATGGCACATGCAACTGCACATTTTTTATCCCTGCCCCCTGGGGCCCTGGTGAGGGGCCAAAAGGTCAAATCTCATTTAAATTCAGTTAAAAAGTCAATTTCAATCATTTTTAAACCAAACTTTGTGTTTCTTATCAAAAATGAAAGCTATAAAACATATCAGATGGGATTTTCATTCCGTTGCTGGGTCATGACCCAGAGGTGTAACTTGTGGGGTACATGGGGATCGGGGTCATTTTCCCCAAAATTCAACCAAAAATAGTAAGTGAGTATGATCAGGAAATACCACAATCACAAACTGCAGACAACCCCTCGGCACCGCGAGAAAGAGCCGCCCAACCATCACGAGACACCAGGAAGACAAATTAAGCAAAGCAACCAGCTCTTTCTTCCCCATCAAGATGATTGCAATACTAGAACGGACATAAAGTAACATACAACAAAACATAGAACAATTACAGACTCCCACAATGGGAGTAACAATAAACAAAAAGTCAACAACAACAGAACCACCGCCTTAGAACGGACAGCAGCCTAAGCCACCGGGGGGCTTAAATGCATTTTACCGGAACCAAATCTTCGCCCTAGATTCTGCTGTTGTTCAAGTACAAGAAATGTTCAGCTCGCATGGAGGCCATCTAACTAATGCAATGTATCATCATGGAGAAACACTTTAATCAAACCAACACACCATGATGAAACAAAGAAAAGGGCTCATGACTCACAGATAGTCAGAGCTAAAGAAAACCTCAAGTTGAGCCACTGTGAGTCCAGCTACAGATAAGCATCTGGCACCAACCCACCGATTAAAGCTTTACGTCAGAGCCGTCATAGAGTCTGAGGCCTGACCCACCGTCGTGCAATTAAAGAGGAAACCATAGCTATAAACCGTGATTGGGTTTAAAACTAGGCATGCAGACTGTCGCATGATATCCAAGTTATATCCAAATATGTTCTTAAAAGGGTATCCTTTGGAAGCAAAGACTGCACCAAAGAACTGAAACTAGAGTGTGCATATTTTCTGGGCCAGACTAGCCAGTTTCTGCCATTTAGGCTTCATCAGTGACCCTCCAACCCTTGTATAACGTTTTACTATCTCTTTGAATTGATCACTAAAGTTAGGTTTTCCAACAATACGTTTGAATTTATAAACTAAATCACCATAAAATATAGGTTCTGATATGCCTTGTTGCAGAAGAGCTTTTAACCCAATATTGTATTTAACAGTTAACTCTGAGTGTCTGTGGTAGAATTTAGAAAATGCTTTTCGAATTTTATGATATCTATAACCTTGTTTTAATAACTTAGCAGTAATAATTAAGTTTCTGTTGTTGAAGTCATCAACATAAGAACACACTCTCGCAAAACGAATAAGCTGAGAAATATATACACCATAGGAAGGAGAGCGAGGAACATCTTCATCGAGAAAGGGGAAATTTACTATTTCAAAATAAAAATCATCTCGTTTATCATAAATTTTAAAAGAAACTATGCTATTTGTTATTGACAAGTTCAAGTCCAAAAAAGGAGCTTCAGTATCAGAAGAATTCGCCTTATTTAACTGAAGTTCAGTGGGATATATCTGACCTACCATTTGTTCAAAATAAGGACTATCAATATTAAGTAAGTCATCTAAATATCTGGAGGTTGAGTTAAAAGCTTCAATAATATCAGTTTGATTATTGTCAGACAGAGACAACATAAAGTCTCTCTCATAACAAAAAAAAACAAATCTGCAACAAGAGGAGCACAATTAGTACCCATTGGAATACCTACAATTTGTCTATATAATTTCGAGCCAAATCTTATAAATATATTGTCCAAAAGATAATGGAGCGCATCACACATTTTCTGACATGACCATAATTTATATCGTTTAGGTTGTTCAGAAGTAAAAAAGCCATTTTTATCATTACAAGCCAAATAAAGTGAGCCCTCTCTGTTAAATGTTTGTTCAATTAATTCTGTTAGTTTTTCTTTGATTAGATTATGAGGCAATGTAGTATAGAGAGTAGAAAAATCATATGTAGACGAACCAGATTCTAGAAAACCTCTAGACTTCAATTTATTAAGAATTTCACCTGAATTTTTAATATACCAAAATAATTTTTTACCATTTCTTTCATAAACAGTTGTGCATTATTTAATGACATGGTTTTTAATCGCAGTGAGGCAAGAAGTCAAAAGAATAGACAACTCAGTAGTTGTACATGCACTAGAATTAGCAATAAAACGCGATTTATAGGGCCGTTTATGAAGTTTAGGTAACCAGTATAATGTAGGAAGCTTGCTATGGTCCTCATCAACAAACAACCCAAAATTAGCTGCCATATGGCATCGATGCCTATCAACGATAGACGTCTCATCAAGCCTGTTACGCTCATATGTTTTTGCAGTGCTAAGTTCATTCTTTAGGGTGTTAATATAGTATCTTTTTCAAACGACCACAACATTGTTGGCAGCCTTATCTACAGGGGCCAAAACAAACCTCCTATGGAATTCTTGGATCCCTTTCTTCAAGTGTCTAAAAGCGAATTTAGGTTTAGGTGGTAGAAGATCTAAATTGTTGCAATAAAATTAAATTCTACCATCAATAATTTTAAAAATATTAAAGGGAAAGTGACAAACTCACAGAAGACACCACAAACGAGAAGTCTATTGGCACAGGAAACCTTTACTTATGGTAGAGCAAAAAACTGGCAAAAAGTCGCTTATTTAAGGCGGAACCCCTCCCCATCTGTAAAATGGAAAACGATTGCATGAATGATATGGCAAGATATTGAAGTTTCTTGGATCGCCGGAATTACTTGTTCAAAGAGGGGCAATGGTGTTAAAATTTGGCAAAAACTTCATTTTTAGAAGTGAAATTGCGAATTTCTGAAATCCATTTGCAGCAACAGATACACGAAACCGGCAAAGAAAGACTGAAAAATGATCATTGAGTTTTATATAATCATGACCGGACTTTATTATAAAGTCAAAGTCAGAAATGAAATGTCTTTATTTTTGGGTGAAAATCAGTATTTTTACAAAAAATAATCCATTTTTTTTGTAATCGAACAGGTAAAGTTTTTAAAATTTATAGTTTTTGTCTATCTTGTTTTAAATTTGATGCTGCATTATTCAACTTACATATATCCTGTCGTGTTTACTTATAAAACCTGCCAAAATATTTTCTTTTTTGGCCTCGAAAACGGACATTTTTATATTCAGGTATATTTTGAGAAATGCATGTTTTGCTATTTCATAGATATCAGGGCATTGTCATATTATGAAAATGACGTACATATAGTAAACATATCGAATGGAAACAGCATTTGCTATGTTCTTTGATATTATATCAAGTATTGACACACACTGAAAGAGGGCCAAGTGACCCCGGATCGCTCACCTGAGTTTTTGTTTAAAACCTCTAATCTATATATATCTATTAAAAACTGACCACGCTCTGGTGAACCCTTGGAGGGGCCATTTTTGTCCCCAGAGCTCTATTTAGAGCAAATTTAGATATGATCCATCCACTGGTTGATATCTGGGATAAAGACCTACTGGTTTCAAACCAGGAGATTTTGTATGTTTTAATTTATAAGTCAATGTTAATTCTGTGACATCCAGGATGAGGCCATTTTGACCACATAACCACAATTTGAGCAAACTCGGTAGAGTACCACTAGGTGATGTTACATACGAAATATCAAAACTTTGGGGCATTTGTTTTCTGGCAAGATTATCTTATAATGTTTTCTCAAAATAACCTATTTATCGAGTAAAAATCTGGCACCTTATAAGTCACTCAGTTGAAGTAGAACCTCTCCCTACTTGAAAAATAGGATTATGATATATCAATGGAAAGTTTTATAACTGTACATTATGAAAGCACTGGATTTACATTCCAAAACAGGGGCAGTGACTCTTTTATAGGCTTCGAAGAAGGGCACCCTCATTCAAAGAATCATTTATAGCATCGAAAATAAGCAATGGCCGGATGAAAAGAAATGCAAAAACGCAAATAACTTCAAAAGGTTTAAAGCATTAGGGGTGCTTTTAACCAAAAAAGCTATGCATTTAATCACTTAGGCCTTTGTTAATGTAATACATAAGAACACGGATCTGACAAAATGGACATTAAGGAATCCAAGTAATTATTATGTAAGAGACATTTGAAAAATACTTAAAATAACATAACATTACATACTTTTATATTTCCATGAAAATACTTTTAAACTTTGATACCATCAAAATAACAAAAGTTTCTGATTATTTTTTTTAAGTTTTCTATAAAGGTTGTTGCCATGTGAACGCTCAGATCACAACACCTACAAGTGGGTCATTTTGAATCAGATAGGCGTAGGATAAGGGCAGGATACAGCCCGAATTCCTTTTTTGAAGCCAAAGTGGGTGCATAAAACTGGGTGTGCCGTGCGTGCTATATATGCCTCGTACGCAGGGACGGCGACACACCGACACAATAACCGAATATTGTATGGGTCATTTTGAATGTCTATAATACACTCTAGAAGATACTTTATCTACATTTTTATTATCACATGTATAAGACATGTGTAAGACATAAGAAAACTGTATATTTGCTCGATTCTTATGGTGAGCATGCAATAATCAACAAACGAATATAGACCAACACTCTGACGTCATCATACGGTTAAGGCATATTATTGATGTCATATTCCAAACCTGATTACATACGTTGTTTATAACATCCATATAATCATCATTTTCGAAGATAATCACTTCAAATTTTCAGGAAATGCTCTAAACATGTACGAGGTAATACTTTGCAGATGTAACATTAGCCTGATTATGATTATTGCGACCATAAGGTATCTTTCATTATATCCTGACCCATATATGCAGAATGGAAGTAACTGATTTATCATTTTGACATCATTATTAAGTACCATGATTACATTTATTTTAGTATATTTTCTTCATTTTACACATATTGTCAGCGCGTACGATTTGGACGCATTGCAAATCAAACATAGTCTTTTTATCCATCAGCTAATTAATATATAGGTTTTGCCTTTGGGTATTAGTAGCAGCATGGAGTTTGTGCGTCACAAATTGTCCTCCTAAATCTGTTTTAAAAATTAACTATGTTTGTGTTATAACAAGAACTTGCCATTTAACTTAATGCCTCGATGTTTATATTTGCCTATGGTGTGTATTTCAAATTTGCAGTTAAAGGTCAAGGTCAAATTAAGACAAAATATGTAATACGACTCATAACACGAACTTCTCTTTCATTTCTACAACCAAGGGTGTTCATATATGGCACAATACTTGTCTATGAGGTGTAGATTACAACATAGGTTTCTTATCACCGCTTTGCCATTGGTGTCAAAAGACAAGGTCAAATATACTAACAATCAGTTTATGGCTTGTTACGTGAACTCCTTCATTTTTTACCAAGGGTGTTCATACTTAGCACAATTATTGCTTATGGTGTGTAAATTACTAAGTACGTTACATATCACCGTTATGACCCTGGAGTCAAAGGTTAATTAGAATCTGTCTCACAGTGGTATGTTTTTGACAGAGTTGCTTCATATTTGTAGAGTAATTGCCAATATGACATTTGAGCCTAAATTTTCATAATAATTTGAAGCCGGTTGTATGGATTGTAAAGCAATATCTCTAACATGTTTTGTTGTAGATGGTTCATAGTTTGCACACTGATTGTCTAAGGTGTGTTTTTGTCAATAACAGTTTCTGACTGCTGATATGACCTTTGTATCAAAGTTCAAGGTCAAACTGTTTAAAACCCTACATTTTGAATCCTCAAAGTGGTACTAATCATAAATGTGTTTATGACTCTCCGTAGTTCTATGCGAGGCAGACCAAATAGTGGATTATGAATTCCCTGCATGTGGTAATAAAGAGGTCCTTAAAGGGTTTAGCTATTTTCTGATAAAATATTTAAAAATATTATTTAGTAATGCATTCTGTTTTGAAAGAGATGTTTAAATGATTATATCTGAGACACTGGCTGTCTATGGTTTTATGATGGTACAATCTCCTCCTAAATTACTAGTTAGATTTTAACCAAACTTTGCAGGAATGATTCGTATATGACCCTCTTAAATAATTGTTCAAATTGTTTAGTCCATTGCATATCTAGGTCACATGGGCTAAAATAGATTTTCAAAATGAAAATCTATTTGTTTGAAACCGCAATGCCTGGAGTCTAAATATTTTGTATGTAGCCTCCACCAAGTTTGTTCAAATTTGCCCTGTGATTTAAATGGCACATTCCTGGAGGTGGCATATTTTACATAGGTATGTGATCACTGGCTGGGAAAGGGCTGATCTCTTGGCTCTCTTGTGTGTGGTGTTTTCTTGTATTATGTCACTTTTACATATGGCGTCTCTAAATTGTATAGATTTCTAGGTTTTGCCCTCTGCTTTACTTTTATATTGCGAAAACAAACCAAATCTTCGTGTCTGAAACAACAATGCCTAGTACCTTGATATTTGGTATGCAACATCACCTAGTACGCCTCTATCACTTTTATTGAATTTTGGGCACAGGGACTATTAAGTGGACCCGCCTGCGAGGTCACACATTAACTAGGAATCTATTGGGGGAAAATTTCTTGTCTAACACCACAAGACATAGAACATTGATATTTGTTATGTAGCATCACCTAGTATATCTCTACTAAGTTTCTTCACATAATGTCCCTTGTGCCAAAACTAGCCCCACCCTGAGGTCACATGTTTTACATAAGCTTATATATGGAACACTTAAAATAGTCCTGTCTGAAACCACAAAACCTAGAGTCTCTATTTGGCATGTAGCATCATCTAGTAGACATACTAAGTTTGTTGCAAATTATGGCCATGTGGCCGAGAATGAGGCCGCCTCGGGGATCAAGGTTTTATATATAGCTTAAAAAGACCACATAGTAAAACACATTCTTGTCAAATACCAAAATGCTTGATATTTGATATGTAGCATCACCAAGTGGTACTCTACCAAGTTTGTTCAAATTATGGTTCCATGGTCAAAATAGCATCGTCCTGGAGGTCACAGAGTTTATATGAGGCTGCTATTGTTCTTGGACTCTTCCTCTCGATGCCTTGGGTTTGTATGCAGTCTATGAGTGTGGCATTTCCTGGTCATACATTCTTTTTTACATTGACTTACATATAGTGAAAACATAAACAATCTTCTTGTCTGAAACCACCAGGCCTAGAACCCTGATACTTGGTATGTAGCATCAGCTGGTAGAAAACATTTGAATATGTTCATATTATGACTCTGGGACCAAACATGGACCACAAGGCAGGTCATCAGGAGCGTGGCCAGTTTCCAATAGATACCTATAGATAAGATGTTTAAAATAAAACTATGGTGAGCGATCAAGGGTCACTTGGTCCTCTTTTTTATTATGCCATTACCTGATATGATATCATAGTACATGATAAATGCTATTTCCATTTGAAATGTTTACAATATGTACGTCATTTTCTTAATATGGCAATGTCCAGATATACAAGTAACAGCAATACATGCATTTCACAAAATATACCTGAATATCAAAATGCCGGATTTTGAGGTAAAAATGAAAATATTTTGGTGGGGTTTTTAAGTATACAAGACAGAGATATATGTAAGTTGAATAATTTAGCATCAAATTTGAAACAAGTTAAATAACAACTCTAAATTTTAAAACTTTATCAGCCAGATTACAAAAATTCGTGTTTAAATTTATAAAAAACACCGATTTTCACCCAAAAATCAAGACATTAAAATTCCAGTTTTGACACCATAATAAAATCAGAGTGGACTTATATAAGACTCAATAATCATTTTTAAGTCATTCCTTGCTGGTGTCATGTATCTGTTGCTGCAAATGGATTTCAGAAATTCCCAATTTCACTTCTAAAAACGAAGTTTTTGTCAAATTTTAACACTACTGCCCCTCTTTGCAAAAGTAATTCCGGCGATCCAAGAAACTTCAACATCTTGTCGCATCATTCATACAATCATTTTCCATTATACGGATGGGGAGGGGTTATCGGTCAATTTTCGCTAGTTTTTGCTCTACCATTAGGTCCCTTACATATAATAGACCGAATACTTGAATCAGTTATGATTTTTAAATCCCCTGTGACTATATGACCAGCAGGTTGATAGCAATACTTAGAGTCTTTACAATCTCAAGAGTCAGGAATAGAATTTTCGATATCAAGTTCTGTTACTAATTTGTTATAGCTAAAAACAGTACTACGAATAGGTTTATTATACTTATAACAAATGATAGGGGATTCCTTTTTTTCAAAATAAGTAGGAATAGAAGAGATAACAGATTTATCTTTAAATATACTGGGTAAGTTAATGAATTCAATCCCCTTGTTGACAAATTGAATTTTGATAAAATGCCTAATATGATTAATTTCGGAGTCTATGTATGGCCGAAGAGCATGTTGAGTGTAACACCGGGTAAGAATTGCTGCATCATAAAGTCGATGAGCTCTATCATAGAATGTATTAGTCTCAATATCCAAATTACGAAGTGAAGATATAGAAAGAGTTACTAAACGTGAAAGGGCCATTTGTTGGCCCGAATATTTTAAGATGATACTTAAATCTGAAAGAGTTAAAACAAGTTTATTTTTGCGTTTTAAATTTCCATTTTTGCGTTTACCATGAGATCGTTTATTGCGTTTTTGTATATCTAAAAGAGAAAAAAACATCAAAATCAGGTAATCTAGAAATGTTACCCTCATGGTAAATATTATCATTAAAACCAAGTGGATGTGGTGTTTGTAATAATTTTATCCACTTTAATTCTAATTCATGTCTAAGAATATTTCTATATCTTTTAGTAGAGTTATGACCATATGTAATCTTTTCGGCAGGCTGAATAGAACTACTGCTAGTAGAGTGATAAGTTTGTTTGAAATGTCTATAAAGAAAATTATTAATTTTGCGAGGCTTTTTTGTTCGTCGATAGTGCTCAGAAAATCTAGGTTTTAGAAATCTACAAGTTTGGCCAACATACTGCATGCCACAATCTTTCTCTTCTCAAGATAAAACATAAATAACATCAGTTGATTTTCAGTCAATATCAGAATTAGTAATTACAGAAAATTGTCTACCATTAACGTTTGATTTAATAGTTGATTTACAACATAAATGTTTGCAACAGCTACGCCTCTTGGCATTGCACTTAGAAATAGAGGGATACACTACACTTCTTCTATACTTACTCCTAGAATTCCTAAGTACGGGTGACTTAAGAGGAGAAAGACGAACTTTTAAGTGGTTTCTAAAGAGGACAGAGTCAGAAACTGCATGTTAATTAATTTTAGTGGCCGAATGAAATTTCAGAGGTGAAACGTAAACAGATGGTAACATAGAACTATATCTATTGGTGGACTGGGGAATCTGTATGGAAGAAGCAGAATGTAACCAAGAGGAGAAAGTAAATTTTTTACTGTCTTTAGGCTATTCATTATTGAGTTTTAAGTTTATACCATACAATGAAAAGCAGCATTCATATCGGTTATTTATAGCAATATCCAGCTGCTGCATTTGAGAAATAGCTAAAGCTCCCAACATATAACTAAGTCTAATACAAGTACAAAGAAACATAGAGAAAGCAATAGTTATTAACTAGATACGAATGATGGTCTACACTGCTCCTTAAATGAGGTATTTAAGTGATACCAATAGGGAAATAAACGCAATGAATGATTGTCAAGTGTAAATCCTGACTATAGTAATAATAACGACATTAAATGCAAGTACGGGGAAACTTTTAACAGTAACCACGCAGCACAAACACAAGAGTCGTGACATCAAAAATAGTAAGTGAGTATGATCAGGAAATACCACAATCACAAACTGCAGAACACCCCTCGGCACCGCGAGGAAGAGCCGCCCAACCATCACGAGACAGCAGGAAGACAAATTAAGCAAAGCAACCAGCTCTTTCTTCCCCATCAAGATGATTGCAATACTAGAACGGACATAAAGTAACATACAACAAAACATAGAACAATTACAGACCCCCACAATGGGAGTAACAATAAATAAAAAGTCAACAACAACAGAACCACCGCCTTAGAACGGACAGCAGCCTAAGCCACCGGGGGGCTTAAATGCATTTTACCGGAACCAAATCTTCGCCCTAGATTCTGCTGTTGTTGAAGTACAAGAAATGTTCAGTTCGCATGGAGGCCATCTAACTTATGCAATGTATCATCATGGAGAAACACTTTAATCAAATTAACACACCATGATGAAACAAAGAAAAGGGCTCATGACTCACAGATAGTCAGAGCTAAAGAAAACCTCAAGTTGAGCCACGGTGGGTCCAGCTACAGATAAGCATCAGGCACCAACCCTCCGATTAAAGCTTTACGTCTGAGACGTCATAGAGTCTGAGGCCTGACCCACCATCTTGCAATTAAAGAGGAAACCATAGCTATAAACCGTGATTGGGTTTAAAACTAGGCATGCAGACTGTCACATGATATTCAAGTTATATCCAACCCTTATATAACGTTTACTATCTTTTTGAATTGATCACTAAAGTTAGGTTTTCCAACAATATGTTTTAATTTATAAACTAAATCACAATAAAATATAGATTCTGATATGCCTTGTTGCAGAAGAGCTTTTAACCCAATATTGTATTTAACAATTAACTCTGAGTGTCTGTGGTAGAATTTAGAAAATGCTTTTCGAATTTTATTATATCTATAACCTTGTTTTAATAACTTAGCAGTTAAAAATAAGTTTCTGTTGTTGAAGTCATCAACATTAGAACACACTCTCGCAAAACGAATAAGCTGAGAAATATATACACCATAGGAAGGAGAGCGAGGAACATCTTCATCGAGAAAGGGGGAATTTACTATTTCAAAATTAAAATCATCCCGTTTATCATAAATTTTAAAAGAAACTATGCCATTTGTTATTGACAAGTTCAAGTCCAAAAACGGAGCTTCAGAAGAATTCGCCTTATTTAACTGAAGTTCGGTGGGATATATCTGACCTACCATTTGTTCAAAATAAGGATTATCAATATTAAGTAAGTCATCTAAATATCTAGAGGTTGAGTTAAAAGCTTCAATAATATCAGTTTGATTATTGTCAGACTGAGACAACATAAAGTCTCTCTCATAACAAAACAAAAACAAATCTGCAACAAGAGGAACACAATTAGTACCCATTGGAATACCTACAATTTGTCGATATAATTTCGAGCCAAATCTTATAAATATATTGTCCAAAAGATAATGGAGCGCATCACACATTTTTTGACATGACCATAATTATTTGGTGTGTGAGTTACTCACATAGATGGCACATAAAACGGCACAATGTTTTTGGTCCCCGCTCCATGGGGACACAGAGAGGAACCAAAAGGTCAAATATCATTAAATTTCAATTACAAAAGTAAGTAATGGTGCAAAGATCAGGAATCGATACAATCAAGTACCACACCTGACCCAGGATACCAATGGGAAAGTGACAAACTCACAGAAGACACCACAAACGAGAGCCAAGAGGTCAGCCCTTTCCAAGCAGGTGACCACAAAGCACATATAAACAGACTCGCACAAAACATAGCAAACACAAGACAGAACAAAAACATAAAAGATCCACAAAAGAAGTACCGCCTTGGAACGGTCAGTAAAATATTTTACTGGAGGGCTTAAACCGGTTTAACGGCGCCAACCTCACCCTTAATTCAGATGTGGATCAAGACACATAGATATTTGGTTTGCATGAAAGACCCCTAACTTATCAATGCATCATCTCCTAAAACATATAAATCAAGATATAACAAGGAGATAAAGCAAGGATAAGGACTCAACAGTAAATTAAACTGAATACCGAAGCAAAAGAAATCCAACAGGTAAACCCCGGTGGGCCCGACAAACAGCCAAAGCATCAGGCCCCTACCATCTCATCAATAGATAAGTCTTTAAGTCGGAACCATCATAGAGTCTGAAGTCCGACCCACCGGCGTGCAATTAAAGAGGAAAGCAAAGTTGCCAACCGTGATTGGGTTGACTACCAAGCATGCAGTCTGTTGCAATACATTAATGTTATAGCCAATCTTTTTATAATGGGAAATTATTTTAATGAACTGCGCTGAAAAATTATTAGAGCCAACAATCTTCTTCAACTTATACACCAAGTCACCATAGAAATCAGGTTCCGAAAGTCCTTGGCGCAAGAGAGATTTAAGTCCAACTTGGAATTTAGAAATCAAATCATAGTATCGTCTATAAAATTTTGAAAATGTTTTGCGAAGTTTATGATACCGATAGCCTTGTTTAAGAAGTTTCTGAGTTAACAATTTATTGCGAGTGTTGAAGTCAGCAACATAGCTAGATGCTCTAGCAAAACAAATGAGTTGAGAGATATAGACTCCATAGGATGTAGAACGAGGAACATCACCATCTAAAAATGGTGTCAATTTCAAAGGTTTTTATACCAAGCTTTGTGTATCTTCTCACAGATGAAAGATATCAAACGTATTTGATGGGATTTTTATTCGGTCACCTGGGTCATGCCCAAGGGGTGGTACGTCAAGAAAATAAATTTTCTGAACATGATCATGTGGCATATCAATTTAAAGGGATGATCAGAAGACCAGGATACAATGGAAAATTTTACGCTAGGATCAAACTGGTGACCTTGGGAGTGGGGTCAAATGGTCATATACCATTAGATTTCTTCGAGAGCGTGGAGTTCTAGTTTGCTGTGCAAAAGTATGTTCTCGTGTTGATTACTTCAACAATAGAAACAATCTTTGACATCTAAGTTACTAAACCAAGGTTATCGATACCATAAGCTCCGACACTCAGAGGTGATTGTTAAATACAACATTTGCTTAAAGACACTTCTGCAACAAGACATACCAGAACCTGCATTTTATAGTGATATAGTTTATTTTTTTCTGTCTTGTATATCTTTATTTAGAATAGCATTTACACATCACAAACATAATACATATTGAAACATTTTCAACACTGCTTAACAAAAGTGTAAACCAAAAGTTTGCCCAAGTAATAAAAATTAATTTTTACGTGAGCAAATTACACTACCGCCCGCGTATTTGTCCTGCGAATTCGCGTTTTATGTGCGTTTCCAACGCATTGTACGTGCGTTAAGTTTAAATTGCGTATGAAACGCGAATCAACGTATTTCGAAACTCATGAATATTCATTAGCAGCCCCCAACGCGTTTCAACGATAAAATATGCGTTTCTCGCTTTAGCCAATCAAATCGTTCTGTTACAACGCAGTGATGCGTAAACCAATCAAAATTTAGTTGACCTTGCTCAATGTTTACATGATTGTTATTGTTTAGCTTCGGTTTGATTATTTTTGATAAGACTTGTCGCGAAATCTCAATTCACGTTTCCTTTGAGCTTTTGAAGCCCAATTTGAATTAAATATCTCACTCCATTCATTTATCAATATTTTGAGCTGACTATCACGACTTTTCAGCAGAGAAATAAATGGAGTTACTCAAGGCCGAAAAATGAATGTATAACAGTAAAATCACATCGATCTTCATCAGATATAGATCTATAATTAGTCTCTTTTAGTGCCCAATGTAATATATTTTTCTTAAAACAACGACATGAAGCAGATGAATTAAAAACATGTCGCACCGCATTCAATTTTGTTTCTGGGGATTCGCATCAAACAATTTCGAACTTTAAGATTGGGTCAACTGAGATTAGATGCAAAATCTCCTTGTAGCATGAGTAAAATAATCGAACTCACTTGCTGACATTCTAACTAAATAGATCTCTCTCAAAAGAAATAAGAAGGCACTCCGAAGCAAAAGCAATTGCATGCGCCTAGGCTTCACCTGATCAGTCCTAAAATAAAAGTAGAACAGTATCCAGTTCTGCCCCTCTAACCTGGTGATGAAGTAGGAACTGACACCGCTTAAACACCCTGCACCCCTGCCCAGCAGTGCTCAGGAGGTAGGTTCCAACCCCGATTAGACAGCCTGATCCCCTGGCCCAACAGTGCCCTGGAGGTAGGTTCCTACACCGCTTTAACAGCCTGCCCCACAGTGCTGGGGAGGTAGGTTCCGACACCACTTAAACAGCCTGCACCCCTGCCCCACAGTGCCCGGGAGGTAGTTTCTAACACCACTTAAACAGCCTGCACCCCAGCCCCACAGTGCCGCGGAGGGAGGTTCCGACACCGCTTAACCAGCCTGCACCCCTGCAAACCAGTGCTTGCAGGTAACTTCCGAAACCGCTTAAACAGCCTGCACCCGTGCAACACAGTGCCTGGCAGGTTGGTTCGGACACCGCTTAAACAGCCTGCACCCCTGCAACACAGTGCCAACCTGGTAGGATGTGACACCGCTTAAACAGCCTGAACCCCTGCAAGCTTAAACAGCCTGAACCCCTGCAATGCAGTGCCCGGCAGTTAGGTTCCAACACTTCTTAAACAGTCTGCATCACTGTAACACAGTGCCCAGCAGGTAGACTACGACATTGCTAAAACAGCTTTCACCACTGTAACACAGTGCCTGGCAGGTAGGTTCCGACACCGCTTAAACAGTCTGCACCACTGTAACACAGTGCCCGGCAGGTAGGTCGGGACACTGCTTAAACAGCCTGCATCAATGTAACACAGTGCCCTGCATGTAGACTCCAACTTTGCTTAAACAGCTTTCACCACTGTAACACAGTGCCCGGCAGGTAGGTTCCGACACTGCTTAAACAGTTTGCACCCCTGTGTACTCAGTGCCCGGCAGGTGGTTCTGACACCGCTTAAACAGCCTGCACCACTGTAACACAGTGCCCGGCAGGTAGGTCGGGACACTGCTTAAACAGCCTGCATCAATGTAACACAGTGCCCTGCATGTAGACTCCAACTTTGCTTAAACAGCTTTCACCACTGTAACACAGTGCCCGGCAGGTAGGTTCTGACATTGCTTAAGCAGCCTGCACCCCTGTAACACAGTGCCCCGCAGGTAGACTCCGACATTGCTAAAACAGTTTTCACCACTGTAAAAACAGTGCCCCGCAGGTAGACTCCAACATTGCTTAAACAGCCTGCACCACCATAACACAGTGCCCGGTAGGTAGGTTCTGACATTGCTAAAACAGCTTTCACCACTGTAACACGGTGCCCGGCATGTAGGTTCTGATATTGCTTAAACATTCTGCACCACTGCAACACAGTGCCTGGCAGGTAGGTTCTGACATTGCTAAAACAGCTTTCACCACTGTAACACAGTGCCCGGCAGGTAGGTTCTGACATAGCTTAAACAGCCTGCACCACTGTAACACAGTGTCCGGTAGGTAGGTTCAGACACCGCTTTAACAGTCTGCATCACTGTAACACAGTGCCCCGCAGGTAGGTTCCGACACGGCTTAAATAGTCTGTACCACTGTAACACAGTGCCCGGCAGGTAGACTCCGACATTGCTGAAACAGCTTTCACCACTGTAACACAGTCTATGGCAGGTAGGTTCTGACACTACTTAAACAGCCTGCGCCACTGTAACATAGTGCCAAGCAGGTAGGTTCTGACACCGCTTTAACAGCCTGCACCACTGTAACACAGTGCCCGGCAGGTAGGTTCTGACACCACTTAAACAGCCTGCATCACTGTAACACAGTGCCTGGTAGGTAGGTTCCATCACTACTTAAACAGACTGCACCCCTGTAACACAGTACATGGCAGGTAGGTTCTGTCATTGCTTAAACAGCCTGCACCACTGTAACACAGTGCCCGGCAGGTAGGTTTCGACACCACTTAACCAGCCTGCACCACTGTAACACAGTTCTGGCAGGTAGGTTCCGACACTACTTAAACAGTCTGCACCCCTGCAACACAGTGCCCCGCAGGTAGGTTCTGACATTGCTGAAACAGTCTGCACCCCTGCAACACAGGTGCCTGGTAGGTAGGTTCTGACACTTCTTAAACAGTCTTTACCACTGTAACACAGTGCCTGGCAGGTAAACTCCAACATTGCTAAAACAGCCTTCACCACTGTAACACAGTGCACTGCAGGTAGGTTCCGACCCTGCTAAAACAGTCTTCCCCACTGTAACACAGTGCCTGGCAGGTAGGTTCTGACACCACTTAATCAGTCTGCACCACTGTAACACAGAGCCCGGCAGGAAGGTTCCGACACCGCTTAAACAGTCTGCACCACTGTAACACAGAGCCCGGCAGGTAGGTTCTGACATTGCTAAAACAGCCTGCACCCCTGCAACACAGTGCATGGTAGGTAGGTTCAGACAATGCTATAACAGCCTGCACCCCTGTAACACAGTGCCTGGCAGGTAGGTTCCGACAATGCTTAAACAGCCTGCATCACTGTAACACAGTGCATGGTAGGTAGGTTCAGACAATGCTATAACAGCCTGCACCCCTGTAACACAGTGCCCAGCAGGTAGGTTCTGACATTGCTAAAACTGCTTTTACCACTGTAACACAGAGCCTGGCAGGTAGGTTCTGACACTACTTAAAGAGCCTGCAACACTGCAACACAGTGCCCGGCAGGTAGGTTCCAACACCGCTTAAACAGCCTGCACCCCTGTAACACAGTGCCTGGTATGAAGACTCATACATTGCTAAAACAGCCTTCACCACTGTAACCTAGTGCCCAGCAGGTAGGTTCTGACACTACTTTTACAGCCTGCACCCCTGTAACACAGTGCCCGACAGGTAGGTTCTGACACTGCTTAAACAGTCTGCACCACTGTAACACAGTGCCCCGCAGGTAGATTCCGACACTGCTTAAACAGTTTGCACCCCTGCAACACAGTGCCTGGCAGGTAGGTTCTGACATGGCTTAAACAGTCTGCACCACTGTAACACAGTGCCCGGCATGTAGGTTCTGACACCACTTAAAAAGTCTGCACTACTGTAACACAGTGCCCGGCAGGTAGGTTCTGAGACTACTTAAACAGTCTGCACCCCTGCAACACAGTGCCCCGCAGGTAGGTTCTGAGATTGCTGAAACAGTCTGCACCCCTGCAACACAGGTGCCCGGTAGGTAGGTTCTGACACTTCTTAAACAGCCTTTACCACTGTAACACAGTGCCTGGCAGGTAGACTCCGACATTGCTAAAACAGCCTTTACCACTGTAACACAGTGCACGGCAGGTAGGTTCCGACACCGCTTAAACAGTCTTCCCCACTGTAACACAGTGCCCAGCAGGTAGGTTCCGACACTGCTTAAACAGTCTGCACCACTGTAACACAGAGCCCGGCAGGTAGGTTCTGCCATTGCTAAAACAGCCTGCACCCCTGCAACACAGTGCATGGTAGGTAGTTTCAGACAGTGCTATAACAGCCTGCACCCCTGTAACACAGTGCCTGGCAGGTAGGTTCCGACAATGCTTAAACAGCCTGCATCACTGTAACACATTGCCCGGCAGGTAGGTTCCGACATTGCTAAAACAGCTTTCACCACTGTAACACAGAGCCTGGCAGGTAGATTCTGACACTACTTAAACAGCCTGCAACACTGCAACACAGTGCCCTGCAGGTAGGTTCCGACACTGCTTAAACAGCCTGCACCCCTGTAACACAGTGTCCGGTACGTAGACTCCGACATTGCTAAAACAGCCTTCACCACTGTAACCTAGTGCCCAGCAGGTAGGTTCTGACACTACTTAAACAGCCTGCACCCCTGTAACACAGTGCCCGGCAGGAAGGTTCTGACATTGCTTAAACAGCCTGCACCACTGTAACACAGTGCACGGCAGGTAGGTTCTGACACCACTTAAACAGCCTGCACCACTGTAGCACAGTGCCCAGCAGGTAGGTTCCAACACCGCTTATACAGTCTGCACCACTGCAACACAGTGCCCGGCAGGTAGGTTCTGACTATGCTTAAACAGCCTGCACCACTGTAACACAGTGCCCGGCAGGTAGGTTCGGACACCGCTTAAACAGTCTGCACCACTGTAACACAGTGCCCCGTAGGTAGGTTCTGACACTGTTTAAACTCAATACAGGCAAAAACAGAGATATCTCAATTTCTAAAGAAAAAGGATTTTGAAAATCTAAATTCGGTCTTATTTTCCTATCAAAATTATCAAACAAAAATCAGAATTATCTAAAACTGGTTTATTTTTACTCAAACATCCTGCACCACTGTAACACAGTGCCCGGCAGGAAGGTTCGGACACCGCTTAAACAGCCTTCACCACTGAAACATAGTGCCCCGCAGGTAGGTTTTGACACCACTTAATATGTCATCCCCACTGTAACATAGTGCCTGGCAGGTAGGTTCCGACACCGCTTAAACAGGCTTCACCACTGAAACACAGTGCCTGGCAGGTAGGTTTTGACACCGATTAAACAGTTTGCACCCCTGTAACACAGTGCCCGGCAGGTAGGTTCTGACACTGCTTAAACAGTCTGCACCACTGTAACACAGTGCCCGGCATGTAGGTTCTGACACCACTTAAAAAGTCTGCACTACTGTAACACAGTGCCTGGCAGGTAGGTTCTGACACCGCTTAAACAGTCTGCACTACTGTAACACAGTGCCGGGCAGGTAGGTTTTGACATTGCTTAAACAGCCTTTACCACTGTAACATAGTGCCCGGCAGGTAGGTTCTGACATTGCTTAAACAGTCTGCACCACTGTTACACAGTGCCCGGCAGGTAGGTTCTGACATTGCTTTAACAGTCTGCACCACTGTAACACATAGCCCGGCAGGTAGGTTCTGACACCGCTTAAACAGCCTGCACCACTGTAACACAGTGCCCGGCAGGTAGGTTCTGACACCACTTAAACAGCCTGCATCACTGTAACACAGTGCCTGGTAGGTAGGTTCCATCACTACTTAAACAGACTGCACCCCTGTAACACAGTACATGGCAGGTAGGTTCTGTCATTGCTTAAACAGCCTGCACTACTGTAACACAGTGCCCGGCAGGTAGGTTCCGACACCACTTAACCAGCCTGCACCACTGTAACACAGTTCTGGCAGGTAGGTTCCGACACTACTTAAACAGTCTGCACCCCTGCAACACAGTGCCCCGCAGGTAGGTTCTGACATTGCTGAAACAGTCTGCACCCCTGCAACACAGGTGCCGGGTAGGTAGGTTCTGACACTTCTTAAACAGTCTTTACCACTGTAACACAGTGCCTGGCAGGTAAACTCCGACATTGCTAAAACAGCCTTCACCACTGTAACACAGTGCACGGCAGGTAGGTTCCGACACCGCTTAAACAGTCTTCCCAACTGTAACACAGTGCCTGGCAGGTAGGTTCTGACACCACTTAATCAGTCTGCACCACTGTAACACAGAGCCCGGCAGGAAGGTTCCGACACCGCTTAAACAGTCTGCACCACTGTAACACAGAGCCCAGCAGGTAGGTTCTGACATTGCTAAAACAGCCTGCACCCCTGCAACACAGTGCATGGTAGGTAGGTTCAGACAATGCTATAACAGCCTGCACCCCTGTAACACAGTGCCTGGCAGGTAGGTTCCGACAATGCTTAAACAGCCTGCATCACTGTAACACAGTGCATGGTAGGTAGGTTCAGACAATGCTATAACAGCCTGCACCCCTGTAACACAGTGCCCAGCAGGTAGGTTCCGACATTGCTAAAACTGCTTTTACCACTGTAACACAGAGCCTGGCAGGTAGGTTCCGACACTGCTTAAACAGCCTGCACCCCTGTAACACAGTGCCCGGTACGTAGACTCCGACATTGCTTAAACAGCCTTCACCACTGTAACCTAGTGCCCAGCAGGTAGGTTCTGACACTACTTAAACAGCCTGCACCCCTGTAACACAGTGCCCAGCAGGTAGGTTCTGACATTGCTTAAACAGCCTGCACCACTCTAACACAGTGCCCGGCAGGTAGATTCTGACATTGCTTAAACAGCCTGCACCACTGTAACACAGTGCCCGGCAGGTAGGTTCTGACACCACTAAAACAGCCTGCACCACTGTAGCACAGTGCCCAGCAGGTAGGTTCCAACACCACTTATACAGTCTGCACCCCTGCAACACAGTGCTCGGCAGGTAGGTTCTGACTATGCTTAAACAGCCTGCACCACTGTAACACTGTGCCCGGCAGGTAGGTTCGGACACCGCTTAAACAGTCTGCATCACTGTAACACAGTGCCCGGTAGGTAGGTTCTGACACTGTTTAAACTCAATACAGGCAAAAACAGAGATATCTCAATTTCTAAAGAAAAAGGATTTTGAAAATCTAAATTCGGTCTTATTTTCCTATCAAAATTATTAAACAAAAATCAGAATTATCTAAAACTGGTTTATTTTTACTTAAACATCCTGCACCACTGTAACACAGTGCCCGGCAGGTAGGTTCGGACACCGCTTAAACAGCCTTCACCACTGAAACATAGTGCCCGGCAGGTAGGTTTTGACACCGCTTAATATGTCATCCCCACTGTAACATAGTGCCCGACAGGTAGGTTCCAACACCGCCTAAACAGCCTTCACCACTGAAACACAGTGCCCGGCAGGTAGGTTTTGACACCGATTAAACAGTTTGCACCCCTGTAACACAGTGCCTGGCAGGTAGGTTCTGACACTGCTTAAACAGTCTGCACCACTGTAACACAGTGCCCGGCATGTAGGTTCTGACACCACTTAAAAAGTCTGCACTACTGTAACACAGTGCCCGGCAGGTAGGTTCTGACACCACTTAAACAGTCTGCACTACTGTAACACAGTGCCGGGCAGGTAGGTTTTGACATTGCTTAAACAGCCTGCACCACTGTAACATAGTGCCCGGCAGGTAGGTTCTGACATTGCTTAAACAGTCTGCACCACTGTAACACAGTGCCCGGCAGGTAGGTTCTGACATTGCTTTAACAGTCTGCAACACTGTAACACATAGCCCGGCAGGTAGGTTCTGACACCGCTTAAACAGCCCTTATTACTGTAAGACAGTGCCCGGCAGGTAGGTTCCGACACTGCTTATACAGTCTGCACCCCTGCAACACAGTGCCAGGCAGGTAGGTTCCGATACTTCTTAAACACCCTGCACCACTGCAACACAGTGCCCGGCAGGTAGGTTCAGACATTGCTGAAATAGTCTGCACCCCTGCAACACAGTGCCCGGCAGGTAGACTCCAACATTGCTTAAACAGTCTGCACCCCTGCAACACAGTGCCTGGCAGGTAGGTTCCTATACTACTTAAACAGCCTGCATCGGTAGGTTCAGACACCGCTTATACAGCCTTACCCCTGTAACAATGTGCCTGGCAGGTAGGTTCCTACATTACTAAAACAGCCTGCACCCCTGCAACACAGTGCCGGGCAGGTAGGTTCCGACACAGTTTAAACAGCCTACTCTCTCTCTCTCTCCGAACACAGTGCCTCCTGTGAGGCTTGGACTGGGAGCCTATCCATCTGATGACCTAAATTTAATTGAGCCAGTAAGAAGAGATAGATCAATAAAGACTTCAAGCCAGTTATTTGATCAAAATGCAACAGGTTCAGGTTCTTAAACCTGATCCCTAGGCCTGATAACAAAGATCCACGAACCTGTTTGATATGGTTGGACTGAACACGATGAACTGGTCCACATAGTGGAATTGTAACCGATGTTAAACAAATGCAATGCTGACATGAAATATCTGGCAACGATGGCCAAAAATGAGGGAGTGCCATTGACACAAAAAAGAAAAAGAAACAATAAACAAAGCGTTTGGTGGGGAAAATGTTTTCGCTGTTGTCTTGGTTTCAATAATGAAATAATCATTGATTTACACGTAACAGATCTGGCAACGCACTTGAACCTTTTTGATTGGCTGTTCAACCATGCGTTTCAACGCGAATTGTACGTTGAACTGCGTTGCTATACTTGAGTTATTGATTGGTTAACAGGTAAATGCGTTGCACTGCAGTTCAACGCATATGGATAGTGGGCTTTGATTGGATTTTCGAAATTCGCGTTGGAAAACTAATGCGTTTTACGTGCGTTTTCAATGCGTTTTCAACGCGAATTCGACAAGGACAAATAGATGGGCGGTAGTGTATATCGTTATGAAATATCTGATGAAAAAAGGGCCGTCTCAATAGAGCCTTTGAATCAAACGTTGAGTCTCGGGAACCACTAACGTCTTTTTTTTATAATGGCGTTTGTAAGTCTAAAATATTCAAACGTGGGTGCGATTTTAAAAAAACATGCCAAACTTTTATTCAGCCGTATATAACATCACATGCACAATATCACTTGACAATATATACAGTAATGTATTTGCTTTACAAGATGATGTATGAATGCAATTCTAGATGTTGTGGAAAGATGTACGCAAACTGGGAAAATGGTAGGAGATAAACCAAATAAAAAACTGAGGAAGAGAAAGGGGAATAAATAAATAAGCATAACGAATAAATAAATAAGTCAATAATAATTGTAACCTGTATCAGGTATAGTTAATACCTATAGTTTATAAATTATTGGAAAGCTTATTTAAGTGATCAATTTAAAAAGATAATTAAACATTATAAAAAGGTGGAATACAACATGGATATCCTGCGACAGTCTGCATGCCTGGTTGTAAAACCAATCACGGTTCATAGCTATGGTCTCCTCTTAAATTGCACGACGGTGGGTCAGGCCTCAGACTTAATGTCTGCCCTGACGTAAATCTTTAATTCGTTGGATGGTGTCTGATGCTTGTCGTTGGCTGGACCCACCGTAGCTCAACTTGAGGTTTTCTTTAG
The DNA here is from genome assembly GCA_964019695.1 of Loripinus fragilis. Classification (NCBI taxonomy): domain Eukaryota; kingdom Metazoa; phylum Mollusca; class Bivalvia; order Lucinida; family Lucinidae; genus Loripinus; species Loripinus fragilis. Next base: position 1,467,988 of record OZ026517.1, on the reverse strand, counting down.
CTCTGACTATCTGTGAGTCATTCGCCCCTTTTTTGTATCATAATAATATCTTAATTTGATTTGATTGTTTCTCTGTGATGATTTATTGCATTAGTTAGGAAGCCTCCATGCGAGCTTAGCAATTTTGTGTTTTAACAACAACAGAAACTCGATACGAAATACTTTATTCATAAACTCCGGTCATAATACATGACATCGAGCTGATTTACAATAGACATATCAAGACATGGCATATAACATACACAAAGTAATTACATCATAAGGCTATTTGCTAGTTGAAATACGGTGGCAAATTGGTTTAGGTGTTAGGTTGATAGGGGGTTGGGGTGGGGGCAAAACATCTTTCAAAGTTCTCTAATACACAGATTGATCTAAAGAAAAAAGGTAGTTCAGCTGTATCAAGCAAAGGGAAATAACTGCTATAAGCATGACCAAAATTGTAGTTATAGGGAGTTGGGGCGGGGGCAAAACATTGTTTTAAGTTCTGTATGAAATACAGCAATTGCTCGTAAGAAAAAGAAAGTAACTTAAAATAGGCAGTTTATGGGAATTAATCTAGGTCGAAGATTTAGCGCTAGTAAAATGCATGCAAGCCCTCGGCGTATTTGGCTGCTGTCCTTTCTAAGGCGGTGGTTCTGTTGTTGTTGATCTATTGTTTAATGTACTTCCCATAGTTTGGTGGAGTTCTGTGTTTGTCTTTGTTTTGTTATGCAATACTTTGTGTATATTCTTGTTTTGCAATCATCTTGAAGAGGAAGATAAAGCTGCTTGCTTTGCTATTATTGTTTTACAGATAAATTGTTACTATAAACGTTCTGTGGCTCTTTATCGCGGCGCCGTGAGTTGGTCTTCAGTATGTGATTGTGGTATTTCCTGATCATACTCACTTTCTTTCTGGTTAAAGTACCCTTTTTAAGTGGAAAAATGGGTCAGAACATTTCCTGAATTTAAAAATAAGAAAGAAGGAAAAGATCAGGACTCGATGCAGTCAAATACCACACCTGACCAAGGACATAATGTGTGAAAGTGATGAAACCACGAGAAAACGCCACATACGAGAGAGCCGAGAGGTCAGCCCTTTCCTTACAGGTGACCACAAGGCTGTAAGGAGCAGACATGACGGTATGACAGAAAAACACGAAAAACAAATAACAAACATGATCCACTAAAGAAGAACCACCTTGGAACAGTCAGTAAAACAAATTACTTGAGGGTTTAAACATGTTTGACGGTACCAAACACACCCTTATTTATGATGTGGATCGAGAGAAATGGATGTTTGGTTCGCATGAAAGATCCCTTACTTATCGATGTATCATCTCCAAGCTCATAAAATCGAGATATAAATTAGAGGACCTCATAGTCCTGATGCGCTCACTGATCTCCTTAATAATGTTAAAATAGACCAAGATCATCTACAAGTTATAATGAAACATATTTTGCTTTTAAGAATTAAACGTTATTTAGTAAGTAAGCGGTAAATGAAAATTACATCTAATTTGCATGAAACCCGAAGGTTTTCATGCTAAAATCGGATGTAATTTAAACGATATTTCATACCTCGGTGAAACCACAGGGTTTTAGCTCAGTCACAATGTTGGGTGATTCTTTATGAAAGTTTCCAATGCTGTTTTATGAAAGGGCTACAGTTTTTTTATGATTTCCTTAATCCGTATAAGGTAGAAGATGGGAAACTGCATTAAATTTAAGATTTTTGAAGCCCAAAAGTATTTTATTTTTATTCATTCATATAATTGAAATGCAAAAGGTTTTACTCTGTCAGTCTTTGCGGTGATGGTTTATGTGTCAGGGAATAATGAGCGGTTTAATTCAGATATTGATAAAAGCTATAACAAAAATCAGTATTTTTATCGAAGTACATATTCAATCAAAGATATATTAAAATCAATTTCTAATCGGTCACTTTTCAAACTCATTATTTCTGACCAAACGCTGACAAAATTGAGATGAATTTTTGCTATTTATGTGCATTTTAATGGGCTCACGTTTAGCAGTGTTTTTGAACAGTTTTCTTTTACTTCAAAGTTTTTGGGGTTAAAATGAAAAAAAAAACGACTTTTTTTAAAGAAACAAATGGTTTTGAAAGTAGTTAAGTTTTTATTTTATAAAATTGACGTTTAGGTAGTTACAAACTGGTCTGTCCTACTTGAAAAACACCAAACGATTGAAATGTTGCTTATGCATAAAATTTTACGCATTTTTAAAGATGTTGCATTTTTCAATTTTTGTCCTTATTTTTGAAATTCGCCAGTAGCTCACGGTAAAAATGTTAAATTCACTTAATTTTATTTGGAAAACTGTAGGCCAAACACAGTAAAGCTTGATTAGTCCATTTTTGGCGATTAAAATTTAACGACTACTGTACACATCCGGTTTCAATATGAAAGTTTGAAAGTCGATTTTGTAGCATTATGTTTTTTTTTTTTTCAATTCTCAAAGAAGAACGGTGACGTCTGGTGATAATGAATAATCGCTGAAAATTTCAATACGGTTTCGCTGATAATAAAGTGTACAGAGCAGTGCAAATTCTCTATGCAACTTGTAAGCTTAAAGCTGAATTTCAATGATTAACCTGCTAATAGTGGTTTTCTTATGTTGTTGAGTAGCAAAAACGACGAATCCGATAGAAACAAAAATTATGAGGTTTATTCTTCTTATATCACGGTAGCCAGTAACATCTTCACACAAACAAAAACGTTAATTGATAAGGGCTCTGTGTTATGGTTTATATCGTAAAAAAGTGTTACTTTTTGAAATGAGGGTACCTTTTCTCTAACTTCGTCCCTGCAAGAAGTACACGTCATTTTTAAATGAAATAACTTGCAGAGAGGCAAAGAATTGCATCATTTAAAAAGTGTGGATTTTTATACCCTCTTTTTTGCTTTCTGGTTTAGCATAAAAATGTAAGGTTACCGATTAGAACTTGGCTTTAGTATATCTAGCATACAACTTCAAGTTCATCAAAATGTCTTTGAAAAAATCAATTTTCTCCTCATGTAAAACTATAAAAAGGCTTATTTCAAATAAATAATATTGACAAGCCAAAACCTGGTGGTAAATCAGCAATATATTTTGGTTACAAGCTCTTTACCAGTCCAAATTATGGATAACTGGTTCTTTATGAAAGGGTTCGGATTTTTAATGAAAAAATGGCAAATATGTTAATGGTTCTAGAATAAAATATCGAGGCAACTAGTCCTATTACTGCAGCCCTGGCTTGTTTATTGTTTGAGTTAAGGCCTAAAGCCCCAGGCAACAATATTTCTGTCATGTTGGGACTCCAAGAGACAGATAGAGACTAAAAGGGGCCAAACCCATCCATATCTGTCCCAATGAAGCAAAGCACGCCATATCATTAAGATTAAGGTTAAAATTTAATTCTATATTATAAATGATACTGAGACACAGATTCTGAATCGGTTAAATTCAACTGTTGTTTTATTTGTCAGAGCTACAGAGTCCAGATTGTTAGCTTAAGCATCGCATGTGCCTGTCCCGAGGGTGGGAGACGAGGGTTTGCACCCCCCTGGAAAATCAAAAGTTGTTGTATGTTTCCTTAGAAATACTGTTATTGACAATTCCGAGAAGAAGTACGATCCCTTGGGCCCAATTGCTTCGAAAGGGTGGCCAGGTCCGCACTGCCCTCTGTTAAAAACTAAAATAAAGTTTTCAAGACACCCAACACCCCAGACAGATTTTGCTGGGTTCTCCCATGCATCGTAATTATCCAAACCCTGCAATCAGCATCTAGTACTTTTAGTTTAGCAGTGTATCGGAGACATCAGTATTGGTTTTCGAAACTCCCAATAGGAGCATGTGGGGGATTGATGGGGGTGGGGTGACTCAGCACATTTTGAAAGTCCTACTAGGCGGGGACATAACATGATTTAATGAGAGTTGAGCCTGACAGGGCGGAGCAGGAGTATTTTGTTTGTTCGTTTGTTTGTTTTGATTTGCTTGACTTAGTTCCTTGCGTCCGTGTCAACAACCTTTCAGTCATGTCGGGATGGGGTCGACCTGGGTGGATCAAGTACTAAGCAGCGGGTAAAATGTATGTTTGCTTTGATGCTTTTCGTCCAAGTCAACCATTTTGAGTTGTGTAGGGACGATTTCTTGTCCTTCTGTTTTATACCATATATCGGTGTCTTGCTCTAGGATACACCACAGTGGCTCTGCCGTCTGTGAGTCTCGAACTAGCAACCCTTCAATTGACTCATTTTCCTGGCGAACGCTGTACCATCTAAGTCACTGCGCTCTAAACAGGCATGAACGATTAATGCAAATATTGTCATCATAATAACTTTTATCTTACTTGATACTAAAAAAAAAAAAAAAATAGTTCTTGATAAACAAAACGACAGGCAGACAACAAATATAACATTGCACCATTATTTGGTCAAACCTGTTTATACATATAAGGACAGCATCTGTGCAGTCCGACCGTTCGCTAACCATAGGCCAAGATAGGCGAGTTTTTAATGTGTAAAATCTTTCACTCTCATTCTTTCTCTCATCTCTCTCACTTCTCTATCTCTCCCTCCTCCTCCTCACCCTCTCCACCCTCCCTCATCTCTCCCTCCTCCTCATCGCCCTTCGGCTCTCCCTACCCCCTCGCTCACTCTCTCACTATCACACCCTCACTCTCTCTCTCTCTCTCTCTCTCTCTCTCTCTCTCTCTGTTAAAAAAAGTTTGGATTCTCAAAAGAAACGTCTCATTTAGTCGTTTTTGTGAGTACCCAAAACATGGTTTGGTTAAGAAATACAAATACTTTTTTGTTCACATTCGCAAAATTTACCCGCCTATTTATGTATCCAATTAACATACAAAAATCTAACAAGCCGATAAAAAGTAGCTGGTTTGTGAACCCACCAAATTTCCCATTCTGGATACCTGCAGTTACAATTGTAGTTCTCTTCGGTATGGCTGAATTCTCGTAATTTGAAAACAAAGAAAGTGGATGAAAAGTCATTTTTATCCACTTTTCCAATTTTTATTTATAACTTGAAAGTTTCTTTATAAGGATAGAATGGTCGATTAGGTAAAAAACCTTCCTAAAATCTAGGAAAAAGTGTACCTACGATATCCCAATTTGTCGATACAGCTCATCCATGGGTCGATTAATTCTATTAATGCTGTTTGACAGCTGTGTTTAGGTCTGAATCCAGACTATTTTTTGTGTATAAATCAAATTTATTTTAAAAAAAACAAACATTAGATGTTTGTTTATATGTTTTTCGAAGATCTTTGATGTTGTTGGCAAAATAAAAATGGGTCTATAATTTGTTGGGTAAGATATGGATCCTACCTTACGTATGGGAAAATATTTCTGCTGTCTTAAGATGAGAATGAAGCCGTTTGAAAGTAAGAAAGAGGGCACAGATCAGGAGTCGATGGTTATGATGATGATGATGATTTGAAGTTTAACGACGCATAAACCCTCTGAACAGGACTCACAAACTTTACAAAAAATCCAAAATGAAGCCGCCCGCCTTGTTACAGGATTAACTAGATCTGTGTTTTTAGAAAACTTGTTCAAAGAATGTGGATGGACAACTTTGTCAAAATGAAGGCAGCAACAAAAACTCTTTTTCATGTGTAAGGTAAATAATGGCATTGTACCTTCATATATACACGATTTAATACCTCCTTTAGTTAGTGAAATTTCAAATTACCCTCTGAGAAATAATAGAAATATATCGGTGCCCTTCAATAGAACTAGTATCTCACAAAAATCATGTATTCCTTCTTCCATTAGACTATGGAACTCCCTTGAAGATACTTTAAAAATCTATCAGCATTACAAACCTTTAAAAACATATTACGTCAAGATTCAATACCTCATGTGTTCTTTCTCACTTTACTATAGGAAATAGATATATTTCTATATTGCATGCACGACTTCGAAATAATTGTAGCAACCTTAATAATGATCTTTTTAAAAAATCATCTCCGTGATAATCCTTAATGTGATTTGTGTGGCATGGTAGAGGACGCCATCCACTACTTCTTTCATTGTAGAAAGTTTACAATCGAAAGGCAGGTTTTTAATGACACAGTTATAGTTTTTCCAACCGTTAAGTATTGATATTATTCTATGTGGTAATTTTAATTTGAATATGGAAAACAATATAGTCTTGTTCAGAGCTGTCCACAGATACATACATGCTACTAAGCGTTTTAAAACCAGTTGACTCTTTGCTTGAATTTTTTCCTTCAAACATATTTTGTATATTAATAAGCATACTTATGACCAATTTGTTCTATTCCCATGTTGAAGGGGTTCCTGGCAGTCGTACTATTTTTTTTTTGGGTTTTCTTAATTATCAAATATAATTTACTAATTTATATATCTACTATTCTGATGTTCATTTTTATCTTCTTTCATATATATTTTATCTTCATTTATTTATTTACTTATTTATTGATTTATTATTTATTTATTGTTTCTTTTTTATTTATTTGCTTATTTATTTATTTATCTATATTATTTATTCTGATATAGTCTTGTTTATATTACTTTTCTGTTTTGCTTTGATTACAACTTGTTAAGTTAACATATGCGTTTGAATATATAGCCATGTTTATAAGCTATTGTGTATATATAGAATGTAGGGGAAGGGTCAAAACTTATGTTGTGAGAACTTGTGACCCAACCCCATTGCTGTAAATATTTTGGCAATAAAATATGTTTAAACTATAAACCCTTTTGCGTCATTAGATCATCAAGGTTAGGTAAGAGAAGTATTACTGAACATTAAAAAAATAATAGATTAGCTAACATATGAACAATTTAACACAATAAACATATGAGTATATCAAAGACATTAAATTTGTAATATTTTTTCAGCGAAGATCATGTACAATATCTGACAGCTACAAAGGGCTAATCAGATGAATATACATGTTCTTCTCCTGGCAAGAAGGAAACGATATGCTTTAAGCAAGTTCAAAAATAAACATTCCAAAGGATAGAAGTTTTAATTTGATAAAAAGATTAATCTCTTTTAAAAATAAGAAAACATTATCGATAGGTACATCATTAAACAATTGTTTGATTGTATCGACATCAAAGCTTTTGTTCTTTATGTGAGAGATATCACCACATTCAAGTAGAAAATGGTGGACTGTAAAGGGTGCATCACATCCAATACAATACGGTTGCTCCTCTCGTTTAAAAGTTATGTGTGTGTGATCTTTGTGTGATCAATACGCAAACGAGCAAGCACAACTTCTTCTTGTCTGACATTTCTTACTACTGGTTGAGATTGTCCAATCACAGGTTTAATCTCAAAGAGTTTATTACCAACACTGCTATTCCATAATAGTTGCCACTTGTTTACAATGTACCTATTGATAAAAGGTTTAAAATTTGAATAAGGTAACAGAAAGTTTGTAGGGTGTTAATTGAGTGAATGTTTTGCTTTTCGGTCCACATTTTCATTGCCAGCAATGCAAACTATTTCATTACATTCTGCTAAATCATGTTGCTTTTCATAGAGGATCTTACATGAGTGCTCATGTTTAATCGAATTTATTAAACGAGTTGGGGAAAAGAGATAAAATGCGAGGCTAGCCGAGCATTTTATCCCTTATTCGCAACGAGTTTAATAAATTCAATAATACAAGAGCAGGAACGTTAGATTCTATTTATCATATGTCAAATACTTTGAAATCTCATATCTGGCGTAAAAGCGTTATAATTTTGTCTTAATGTACGCAACGTTGCTTTGGACGTCATAACGTTTCCTGTAAATCTATAAACCTCTAGTGGTTTATCGATTTTATTGCATGGCGTTATTTCACTCCCAGACGCGACGTCATATGATAAAAGTAGCTTTTGAATTTGGGGATTTTTTGAAGACGTATGATCTAAAGATTTAAAAACTGCAAGGGAGTCTGAAAATATAACTAATTTATTAGAAGTTTCACAATCAGCAGCTATGGTTTCCTCTTTAATTGCACGACGGTGGGTCGGGCCTCAGACTCTATGACGGCTCTGACGTAAAGCTTAAATCGGTGGGTTGGTGCCTGATGCTTATCTGTAGCTTGACCCACCGTGGCTCAACTTGAGGTTTTCTTTAGCTCTGACTATCTGTGAGTCACGAGCCCTTTTCTTTGTTTCATCATGGTGTAGTAATTTGATTAGAGTGTTTTTCCATGATGATACATTGCATTAGTTAGATGGCCTCCATGCGAGCTGAACATTTTTTGTACTTCAACAACAGCAGAATCTAGGGCGAAGATTTGGTACCAGTAAAATGCATTTAAGCCCCCCCCCCCCCCCCGGTGGCTTAGGCTGCTGTCCGTTCTAAGGCGGTGGTTCTGTTGTTGTTGACTTTCTGTTTATAGTTACTCCCATTGTGGGAGTCTGTAATTGTTCTATGTTTTGTTGTACGTTACTTTATGTCCATTTTAGTATTGCAATCATCTTGATGGGGAAGAGAGAGCTGATTGCTTTGCTTAATTTGTCTTCCTGGTGTCTCGTGATGGTTGAGCGGCTCTTCCTCACGGTGCCACGGGGTTGTCTGCAGTTTGTGATTGTGGTATTTCCTGATCGTACTCATTTACTATTTCTAATGCTAAATCAATAGCTTTTGCTTCTGCTGTAAAAATTGAGGACCCATCTGGAATTTTCATAGTTTCAGAGAAGTCGTCGGATACTACTAGCTCTAGAAATTTGATTTCATGATGATGGTCTTGTTTCTGACTTCTTATCAGCGTGTAAATCGAAGAGAAGTTTTGGTTTATTTATACACCAGGGCCCAGAATTACAATGCTATCTTAGAGTTAAGGAAGACTTAGGTTGAGTATTGATTTTTCAGAATGGGAAAAATAACGTTTAAAAGTGAATAAAATCAAAATAGTTTTTATAATTTCTGAAGATCACAATGATATCTTTGACCACAAACACCACATCGATCCAGGCAATTTATTTAGCACTTAATATAGCATGTTGAAATATCAATGCTTAACTTAAGTATTGCTTAACTTTAAGGAGGCATTGTAATTCTGGGCCCAGGCTGGTAAATTTGGTGTAAAAGTTTTATCTATGTTTTTAAAATTTATGTTTGCAGATTTCAGGACTGGTAATGTTCTGACACCAAATGATTTATTAAAGCACCACACTTGACCCAGGATACCAAAGGGAAAGTGACAACGTCACAATAAGACATCACAAACGAGAGCCAAGAGGTCAGCCCTTTTTAAGCAGGTGACCACAAGGCATAAAAAACAGACGTGCATAAAAGCATAACAAAACAAGACAGAAATGATATAAATGATCAAGGAGGTTGTACACACAGCCCTGAGGATTGGAATAATAAGAGCATTAAATGAAAGTCCGTGGAGACTTTTTAGGGCCGCCACGCAGCATAGACAAAACAACTCTGATAATCAAAGTAAGAAAGAGTAAGTAAGAAATGCTTTTGTTGATGAGGGAGGCAATCGACGGTGACAAAATGTTTGCCGCCATTTGAAGTACCATTGGACGTAGTCCATCGGTACCGGTGGCTTTATTTGTTTTTGGCCGTGTTCCTTGGCTGTACCAGTACTGGCTGGGTGGGTTTATGGTTTTGTGGTTCTATGTCCAGGAACTCCCAAAGGCTCAACCGGCAGTTGTTCTGGTTTTAAAGCGTCTCAGAAGACGGGACAACAGCTTAAAGTCTCATCCGACAGACTGGGAGAAGCCGGGAATCGAACCGGTGGCCTTAGTGGGGTCAAGTGCATGTACAAATACATTCATCTCCTAAGGGACCTTACATGTAGATTCAATATATGTTTTTATTAGTTTATTTAGATCTGGATGATCCGCAGGGTCGTTTCCAAAAATAGTAAGTGAGTATGATCAGGAAACACCACAATCCACAAACCACAGACAGCCCCATGGTACCGCGAGGAAGAGCCACTTAACCATCACGAGACACCAATAAGACAAATTTAGCAAAGCAAAAAACTGAACTGGTCGCACACTGAGGCAAAAAATGTTTAATCTGAAGGCTATATCTTTTGAGTCTGTATATGTTTGGTTGTTCATCAAAATTTCATCAGGTAATGTGTTTTGTGCTGAATTAGCCTTATTATTTAGTGATTGAAAATGTTTCCCTATCTTTCTCGTGTCTTTTTGAGATCCCGAAAAATGCGATTTTTTAGCAGCACGAATGAGATTTCTCGTTTTATTGCGGTATTCTTTAAGTTTTGACCAATTTTTTGAACGTTTATAATGATCTCGTAATTATCGCGGTTTCGTATATCCGGTGTAAACCATTCTGGCATACGGTTTGGTCCTACTTCGAATACATTAATGTATTGCAACAGACTGCATACTTGGTGGTCACCCAAATCACGGTTAGCAATTTTGCCTTCCTCTTTAATGGCACGACGGCGGGTCAGACCTCAGATTCTATGACGATTGCAACTTAAAGACTTATCTATAGATAAGAAGGTTAGGGCCTGATATTGTGTCTGTAGTCGGCCCACAGGGGTTTAACTGTTGGATTTCTTTTAGCCCGGTATTCAGTTGTATATACTGTTGAGTCCTTATCTTTGTTTTATCTACTTTTTGTATCTTGTTTTGTATTTTGCTCCACATCAGAAATAAGGGTGAGGTTGGTACCATAAAACTGATTTAAGCCCTCCAATAAAAATATTTTTTACTGATCAATCCAAGGCGGTGCTTCTTTTGTGGATCCTTGTTGTTATTTATGATTCGCGTTTGTCATGCTTTCTTGTCTGTTCATTGCAGCCTTGTGGTCACCTGCTGGGAAAGGGCTAAACTCTTGGCTCTCTTATGTGTGTTGTGTTTTTGTCACTTTCCATTGTGGTGTCCTGGGTCAGGAGTGGTACTCGATTGTATCGATTCCTGATATTTACCTTCTTACTTACTTTTACAGTCAGTAATGCAGACTTGCATATGATGGACGTGTTTTATAACGTTTGATTATATTCTTTTTATTTACCATTGAAATTAGTCTTTCAAACAATCCATTTGAATTTATAAACTAAATCGCCATAAAATACCTACTCCAATTTGTCCTGTTACAGTATAATTTTTAATCAAAATTGAATCTAACAATCATCTCTGAGTGTCTCTGGTAAAATTTAAAAAATGCCTTACGAATATTATGAAACTGATAACCTGGTTTTAATAAGTTAGCATTCAAACATTTGCCACTTACGTTACAACATGCGTTTGCAAAATGAATAAGCTGCGAAGTATATGTACTACAGGGATGGGAGCGAGGAACATCTCCATCAAGTAATGAAACATTAGCAATTTCAAAATTAATTTTCATCCCGTTTGTTATAAAATTTAGATAAAACTATGTAATTTGTTATGGACAAGTCGAAGTCCACAAAGGGGGTTTCACATTTTTGGAACTGCAATTGTCCTTTTCTAATGATACTGTTCCAGCCAAAGTTCACGATAAGCGTGACGATTTGATTTTGAAATTATGATTTGAGATTTAAATTCAATATTGGACTTAAATCTCTCTTGCGCCAGGAACTTTGGGAACCAGAGTTTTATGGCGACTTGGTATATAAAGTGAAGAACGACATCTCTTCCTCAACCACTGGTTCTAATTCAATATTATTTTAACAATATAACAAACTGTTACTGATAATAAAGTCTACCAAAATTGCACAAAGTGTTTTGCTTCGCTAAACATAATGCACACCAAAGCTAGGTATATCTCTAAACGACATCTCCTTAACCACTAGTCCAAAATCAATATAATTTTACAGAAGTGTTCATTATAATAACGTAAAGAGACTAAGTCTGAAACTATGAACATTTTTCGAATTTTTTATTTTCTTTTTAGATCATTTCTAAAAGTAGAATTGAGTTATGTTTTCACAATAAATCTGTTCACTGTAGCTGAAAACTTCACGAAAAGTGATTTATCTTATAAAACAGGCGTGTTTTTCTCTTGTTGGTAATTATTTGCGTCCCTCCAATAATTATAGACAGTTAATTTTAACATAAATGCTGTTGTTTTGGTACTGATAATTTGTTAAGATTTACGAAATTGGTAAAATGTTTACCTGAACTTTAGTTATTTTACTGTGTTTTTGAAAAATAGAAACATTAGTTCTAAAATTAAAAGATCAAAAGTTACAGACTAAGCAGCTTTAAACCAAAATTTATATATTAAAGGACACATTATCCTTAATCACTGGTCGAACAAACCTGGACACAAGTTTGCGATCCTGGGCCCGAGTATCCTACTGTTTATTTTTCTGTTGAAAAAAGTTGATTTTAAAAAATTCTGTTGTTTCCAATCACGGAAAAGGTAGCGCAGACAGCCTGAATGACTGCAATCGGTTCTACATGGACTAAAACAGGGCTAAACACGCTACCTCTGGTGTTAAATGTGCAGTGATACTCAATTCAAACGTACCTGATTTTGTTGTTTGTTGTTATTTGGTTGTTGTTGGTTTTCTTTTTCACATATGACCGAAAATCAGCAAGTTAGAAATGCTCTGTCACTGAGCACAAATGTCGTAATATATATACGTTTTATCTTATCTCTGTTAACTTTTAATGGCCAGACAGTCAACCAAAATAGGAGTGGATTTCAAGGAAAATGCTGATAACTTATTTGTTGTTCCGGCACCAAATATAATTGAGCCATGACATGAATGAGCGTGCGCAGAGCGATAATTCAACATTCGGGAAAGTCCGCCACAATTCGAGCATCGAATCATGGCTCGGTGCATGTAAGGAGCATACGCGTAGTACTATGTACAAAAAAGCTCCATTTTGTTAGCCGGGACTGGCGTATGGAAAATTAGTTCTGTAGCATGTGAGTTCAGCGCTATTAAAATCGATTTTTCTGATTATCCGAAGAATAAATGAAGTTTATGTTTTTTCAATAAAATATCGCTATAGCGATATTTTATTGAAAAAAAAACATAAACTTCATTTAAGCCGTTTCTTTTGCTGCAATCACACTTGTTATTGTGTTAACGTGGTCTCTGTTACGTCAGCGTCACGTTATAAAACGTCAGCGTCACGTTATCACCCGCGTTATCAAAGTAGGTCCTCGATGTACATCCGTGGTCTGATTCCACGAAATTTCGCGGAATTGGCCGAGGCAGCTCCGATTGGATAATTCAGATCAGTTTACTGAGTGCACACAGTGAATATTCCGATAAGACTAATGCTTAGGCTAATCGAAGTAGTTTGTGACTAATATCAACGTTGTTGGTCTTCTTATGATAAAAGAAAGTCACTGTGTTGTGTCCTTGAACAAGACACTTAATCCTCTGCATAGTACTGGTTCGACCTAACAAGACAGGAGAAAACGCCCGTCATGGCTGTAAATTGTTAACTTGGACGCAAAGCATCAACACAAACAAAATAAATGAAAGGAGGAGTCATCTTGCTTAATTGAACCGCGGCATGAGATGTCCAACAATTTGACATTTTGACAAGTGTAGACTCCGACGAGCCTGTGCAGCCTTCTTTTAAGCTTAGAAACTCCAAATGGTGTTCAGTCAGTAGCTTAATAATCATAAAATATTCCAGCGACTAGCCAAGGCTCTGATTAGACTGCGCGTATGCGCAGGCTGGTCTGAGCCTTTGCTGGTCGCACATACCACATTGTTGGAAATCTAATGTCGCGGCTCATATCTGCAATCGTTATCAGGTCATTAAATTTTACTCTCTCATTTTCTGCTACATTCTGGTTCTTGTATACAAATTCCGCAGTCCACCAATCGATATATTCTATGCTACCTTCTGTTAATATGTTACACCATCGGCTACCAAACTTAATTTGAATGGCGTCTCTGACTCTGCCCTTTTCAGAAACCATTAAAATTCGCCTTTTCTTACGTCACTTGTACTTAGGAACTCTTTGAGAAGTGAAGTGTAGTGCATCCCTCTATTTCAAAAACCTTATACTTTGAAGGAACTTTTTTTATAGAAATTTATAAATTATTTAACAAACATATGTCGCCATGCTTGTTTTTCTGCTTCTGTGTTCTTTTATTCCAATACCTAAAATTGGAACATTTATTGATTGTCTTTTCTCAGGCCTAAGGGCGTAGACAACAATGGAAAAGAGTTTGTTCATAAAGCAGCAGTTTTTGTTCGGGTTGATGTTTTGCTTCCTAGAAAAAGAAAAATCAATCTTGTTAGGATGTTTCTTGGTGGTAGCCAGTACTGAGCAGTAACGATAAAGTTTGTTGCTCAAGAACACAAAACAGTAACTCAGTAAGGCTCAAATCAGAGACGTCTTGATCTCAAGTTGAGCAATTTTCCACTGAGATAATGGGAATATAGGCGTTTAGTAAATTCTCAGACAAGCATGCATATGTGCACATTCATACTAGAGCATTCACAGGTTGCATATGTAAAGTAAGTGCATAGCGAAAGGCTCAGACAAAACTATTTTGGTAGCATATAAATCCCCCAGAATAACAAAGAACTAGAGCAAAGGGCACAGCCAACATTCAGCCAGTGCTTTCACGGTACCTATAAGGTGGCTCTTGTTATCTTAGGTTTCATCCGCGCTAAAAAGGGAGCCCTCTCATGCTATCATATTTACAAATGGATGTAAGGAGCGCAGTGGCTCAGAGACTTGGGATCGAAGGGTAGTCTGGTACCTGGCGTCTCTTTGTGTACGAACAGTAGACGTCTGGCACAACCGTAAAATGGCCGCCTACACAGATCGAAAACAAAATGGTTGCTCGCTGTACAAAGTATATATGGAGCTCTGACAAAATCCGTGATTGCGATTGACAGAGGCCGGGCAAAATGTAGGCATTCAGCTGATATTTCACCCAACTCATACAGATTTAGATAATTTTATCTGGATATTTGCCGTGAGTAGATTTATTCTAAATTTCTGAGAGAAAACTTGGTTTATACCCGTTGTCAAGCAAGCCTGTGGAAAAATGTAATTTTCTTCGTTTGAATATATGAATTAGAAGAAAATTAATTTCTCCTGAGTAATCGAAATGAGCACCAGGCGGCGCTAGCAATGAGTGCACGTGGGATTTGCTGATTGAAGGCATTCAGCTTTGGACAGTTCGACAGTCAAGTACGCATTGATTTTTAAACCGGTTTTAGCAACTAGAATCCACATGTATCTGGGCGTGGTACCTGTGACTACCTTAAGTAGATTTAGCTGACATTGTCAAGCAGTGTATCTGAACCATACCCAACGACAAACTTGACTTTTGCAAAGAGCCTGAGGTTTCATTGATTTTGGATTGCTGTTTTTCCACTGTTGGCTAGAAGACAGTACGGGCCATTAAAACAGAAACTTCTAGTATCGAGGGCTAACGGTGCTCGCCCATATCATGCTGCAGCTGCAAATCGCTTAGCAATTCATGTTCAGGATGTCACCTGCTCTATGCCCAGGTTTTCGTGGGGCGAGTATTCACACTACAGGATGGTTTTGTTCTATCACACGACCAACATCTGAGGCGACTCGGGAAGTGAGGCGGTTGACGGTGTTCATTGGCAACGTGTTCAGTGGGGCAGCTGTACTGGTGTGCAGATAGATGGCAATTTTTCGAAAGATAAGTATGATTATTCACGCTTTACTAACGAGTGCTATGGGGACAAGCAGGGCATAAAAGCGGTCAAACGCATAGCTATTAAGGGCTCAGTGAAAATTGTTATCGAGCTTTGTCTTACATTATAGAACATAGTCATTATTCCAAGATCTGAAAATTTGGACCCAGATCGGGCTGTATAGCATCTGAACTGGGTTTATACTGTATGTGACTGGTTATAAGAAATGAGAACACATGGCGAGGCAGGTACAGCGAAAGTGCGATTTAGGTTTTGATTTGTGGTGATTGGCATAATCTGAAATACGTATGGGGCACCTAATATGAGCCGAATATGTTACAGCTTGAATGCGCTCTCTGATCTTGGTCTCTGCTGATTGGCATAATCTGAAGTTCGTCATGGCATCTAATATGAGCGGAATTCGTTACAGCGCGAACTCTCATTCTGATCTGTTTATGTGCAGATTGGCATAAGATTAAGTACGTATTGGCATCTAATATAAGCGGAATTTGTTACAGCGCGAATGAGCACTCTGATCTGGGTTTGTGCTAATTGGCATAATCTAAGCTATGTATTGACATCTATTATGAGCAGAATCTGCTACAGCACGAATGCGCATTCCGATCAGGGTCTGTGTTGATTGGCATGCTGCTTTGCATAATCAAAAATACACATTTGCATCTAATATGAACCGAATCTGTTGCAGCGCGAATGCGCATTCTGATCCTGATCCATGCTGATTGGCATAACATGGTAATCCTGATCCATGCTGATTGGCATAACATGGTAATATATTTATGCACTGTTTTATCATCTAGTTCTATGCAGTACTGTTAAATTCAGTTTTCCGTAGATCGAACTAGCAATTGTACAGTCTGATCCGGGTCTTTGATAGCGCCTGTCAAAGTGTATCAACTTTATTTTACACGCACATAATAAGTGTTGTACCTGATAAATTCTGTTTATATAAAGTGACGGCATTGAATGATCAGACTGAGCGGTATCTTAGCTGAACGACACAGTATATAACTATTATACAGGGATATTGAGCTAGATTACCTTTTCTTATCTTTTTATATCCAATCAGTTTTGCTTGTAAATAAAGATAAATCCAAACTTCATGTACAATACACACAAAAACCGAATGCACCATACAAATATTTAATTGAATACACATAATGATTTATCAAGAACACACGGAACGCACGAGCTCTATACGCATGGCGAGAACTCGGTCAATAGTGTATGATTTTAAGTGCATATATGAATGGAGTGTAATATTCAGGACCTTTAACATTCCTATCGTAATTTCTAACGCTAAATTTACTTTTTAAATAATAATTCGGCTAGATAATGGATGGCCCCTTAAACGTGAATTGTACGTCTAGCTTTCGAGAATTCGATCTATGAAACGATCGTTCTGTATGGCAACTTCATGATGATGATGATGATGATGATGATGATGATGATGATGATGATGATGATGATTGTAGCATATTTGAGTAAGGTCAAGGATTTTATCCAAATAGTAGACATATGGTGTTAAAGTAGTGGTCATAAAATAGCGTGTGCATATGCACAGGTGCGCGTGTGTGTCTGTAATTCATTTGTTTCGCATAATTCATCGTTTTTGCATAGCTCAAGGGAAACCACTCTTCTATTCCTACATGTGTGTTTAAGGGGAGCTAGTTGAAATATTAATACTATAAACTAAATTTATACGTATCATGTGCATGGTTGAATTATAACATGTTTGCTTCATAAAGAATTAAATTGAATTGATCTAACCGAATTGTGTAGAGCACAGATTTTTAATTCATCCGTAAGGTATTATAGTCATTTATATTTTTGGTTGATTTCATCTGGAAATTGTGAAAAGCAGTATTGCTGTAGTAGAAAAAGATGTGCATATCGCAATCAGAGAGCTGTATGATGAAATGTTGGTCTGCTTTACAGTTAAACTAATTTGTTTCAATCTTAAGGTATCATGGCATTTTGATTTATGTTGGTTTCGGCTCGAATTTATGAATTTACGATCCAGATGTGCGGTAAAGCAAGATAGGTCTTGATGATAACATGTTTGCATGCTTAAGAATTAAATTGATTTATTTCAACTGTAGGGTATCATAGTATTTTAATTTATACTGGTTTTAGTGTGATGTTATAAAACGTAATATTACTCTAGTTATATCGATATGAACTGTTACACAAACCAAGGTAGATGTTTAAGAGTTCAAGGGTTTTGATTCATTCGTATAAAGGTATCATTGTACTTTGATTCTCGAATTTATGAACAGCAGTAGACCTATATAGATGTGCGGTAAAGCTAGATAGGTCAGGATGATATCACGCATGCCTGCTTAAGAGTTAAGTTGAATTGATTCAAATGTAAGGTATCATAGTATTTTGATTTATGCTGGTTTCAGTGTGAAATGATGAAAAGCAGTATTGCTCTAGTTGATATAAATGTACAGTTTTGCAAATACAGGATGGTAAAATGTTTTGGGTTGGATTATAACATGTTTGCTTGTTTAAGAGATCATTTGATTTGATTCAACCGAAAAGTTTTATAGTCCCTTAATTTATACTGGACTCAGCCAGGTATTATGAACATAAGTATTGCTCTAGTAGATATAGATGGGCGGTATTGCAATCACAAGGCTGGATGATAACATGTGACCTACAAAAGATTTTAACTGATTAAATTTAGCCATATAGTCGCATAATCCTTTGATTTACGCTGGTCTTAACATGAAATTATGAAAATTTGTATTGCTTTAGTAGATGTAAATGTGCAGTATAGCAGTATTGCAAACTCAAGGCTGGCTGATAACATGTTTGAATGTTTAAGAAATCATTTGATTTAATTCAACCGTAATGATTCATCCGTAAGGGTTTATAGTTCCTTGATTTATGGTGGTTGCAGCCTGGTATTATGAACAGCAGTATGCTATAGTAGATATAGATGTGCGGTATTGCAAACGCAGGACTTGATTATAATATGTTTGCCTGCTTTTAAAAGAGTTAAATTCATTTGATTCATTCATATACTTGTATAGTCCTTAAAAAAAAAAAAAACTGAAGAAAAAAACAAAAAAAAAAACAGAAAAAAAAGAAGACAAAAAAAAAAGAAAAAAAAAAGAAAAAGAAAAGAAACAGAAACAAAAAAAAAAAAAAAAAAAAAAAGAAAAAAGAAAAAAAAAGAAAAGAAACAGAAACAAAAAAAAAAGGAAAAAAAAAAAAAAAAAAAAAGAGAGGAAAAGAAAAAGATAGAGAAAAAAAAGAGAAAAGAAAAAAGAATGGTGCTGGTATCAGCTGGAAATTATGAAAAGCAGTATTGCTCTAGTCGATCAGCGGTATCGCAGATCGGAGTTATTTGTATTGATGTACATGTATGTTAGAATGTCATATGTAACCTAGCATCTGATGCTAAATGCTAAAAAGAAGAAATATGCTGGTATCAGCTGGAAATTATAAAAAACAGTATTGCTCTAGTCGATCAGCCGTATCGCAGATCAGAGGTATCTATATTGATGTACATATATGTATGAATGTAAAATGTAACCTAGCATCTGATGCTAAACGCTAAAAAAAAAAAAAGTAAAGTATGCTGGTATCAGCTGGAAATTATGAATAGCAGTATTGCTCTAGTACGTCAGTAGTATCACAGATTTGAGGTATTATATTGATGCTCATATATGTTAGAAAGTCATATGTAACCTAGCTTCTGATGCTAAATTAAATTGATTGCAAAAAGTATAATGAATAGATGATTACTACATTGAATCTGAATCTGAAATAGAATTTGAATACTTGACTTTCCAAACACGTGCATATATGCTGTCATATATTTATAGAAACACACATCTTTATGGGTATATGTATGCATACGTGGACGTTTACTGATGTTTTTCAAATTCATATTAAATTTTGCAAGTATCATCACGGGAAGATAAGTGGCATAGGATTATCACATAGGCACCAATATCCACTTTCCCCTCATTATCTTCTTCATAGGTAGAAATTTATTGTAACATTTTATTGCAATGGTCGTTTGTATGTGTATTCTTTCAGGTTAACTCTGAAAAAGTTCAGTGGCTACCTGAGGTTTCGGCTGGCACGTGCACCTACTCCCAGAAGTTCTACAGAAATGTAGTCCAGGAAAATAAAGCTGTCAAGATAGTTCAAGTCCAGATGGATATGAGGTTCTCAGAATCAAGGACTTTAAAATGTGTGTAATTACAAATACGTTTGAAGAATGCTTCTTATATTAGCAGGTTAATAGAGAAAGATTTTGCAATAGTGTCTGTAGTTATTTCGAGTCAGAACTTGAGTTTCGCTGGTGTAAGACCAGGATTAACATTCATTTCCCCCGTTCTTTTATGTTCAGTCGACTGTCCAAGTGCTCCTTACCAATTTCATAAATGTATTTTTGAAATTATTGAAGTTGTTTGGTTGTCTTTTCGTAAGCTAAGAGAATGAAGTGCATTAGGGGAAATGTAATTTTCTTCGTTTGAATATATGAATTAGAAGAAAATTAATTTCTCCTGAGTAATCGAAATGAGCGCCAGGCGGCGCTAGCAGTGAGTGCACGTGGGATTTGCTGATTGAAGGCATTCAGCTTTGGACAGTTCGACAGTCAAGTACGCATTGATTTTTATAAAACGAGAATTCATGGAGTGTTGGTATGACTCGAAATAATATGAAAGCTTCTAAAATTTAAGTAACATATTAATACTATATTGGCTGGCTAATACCTAGAAGCAAAGGTGTAAAGTAAAGCTTGTATTGGACTTTCAGTGTTACATGTATACGTCAGTCGACTGTCCAAGTGCTCCTTACCAATTTCATAAATGTAATTTTGAAATTATTGAAGTTGTTTGGTTGTCTTTTCGTAAGCTAAGAGAATGAAGTGCATTAGGGGAAGCCAATTTCGAGTTCAGATAAAATCCGTCTTAGCGATTGACAGTGACCCGGCAAAATGTAGGCATTAAGCCGATATTTCAACCGACTCATACAGATTTAGAAAATATTCATCTGGATATTTGCCGTGAGTAGATTTATTCTAAATTTCTGAGAGAAAACTTGGTTTATACCCGTTGTCAAGCAAGCCTTTTGAAAAGCCAATTTCGAGTTCAGATAAAATCCGTCTTAGCGATTGACAGTGACCCGGCAAAATGTAGGCATTAAGCCGATATTTCAACCGACTCATACAGATTTAGAAAATATCTATCTTGATATTTTGCCGTGAGTATTTATTCTATTTTTTTGCGAGAATACTTGGTTACTCGTTGTCGAAAAAGTTGTTGTAGAAAGGTAATTTGAGGTCAGACAAAATCACCATTAGACGCTTACAGCAGCCCAGCATTCTACCGGCACTAAGCATATATTTCAACCAACTGATACAGATTTCGATAATATACATCTTGATATTTTTCCATGTATATTGTTCCAAATTTCTGAGAGAAAATTTGGCTAAAAACAAGCCTAGAGTAGATGGGCAGTTTGGGGTCAGAGAAAATCCCAAAAATGCACTCTAACAGGAACCCGGCATTTTATCGGCACTAAGCTGATGTGTCAACCAAATGATACAGATTTAGAAAAAAAATGCCATGAATATTTCACCTAAATTTATGAGCAAACTTTGGGGGGGGGGGGGTCTGGCAAAATTACCCTATTAGCCAGCCTTTAACCCCACTAAGCCAATAGTTCACTATAGATTGATTTAGAAAATATTGTGAATATTTTAAATTTCTGAGAGAAAACTTAGTCA
The DNA here is from genome assembly GCA_964019695.1 of Loripinus fragilis. NCBI lineage: Eukaryota > Metazoa > Mollusca > Bivalvia > Lucinida > Lucinidae > Loripinus > Loripinus fragilis. Next base: position 1,446,667 of record OZ026517.1, on the reverse strand, counting down.
GGACTGGGCTTCACAATAAAAATATCCACAATATCCTATCAATAGACATTACTAAACCTAGCTACAATGAGTCGGTTGGCACCGATGATACCCCTGCTTAGAGCAGATAATACGGTTTTGACCGGGGGACAAGGTGCCTTGTAAATAAAACTGAATAGTTGCTGTATGCAGGGCGGTGGAAATACCATGCCTGACTTGTCAGACCTGGTCTCATTTCATTCAGGACAAGTTGAAAATTTCTATTTACTTGTCCATGGACAAGTACAAAGGTATTAAGTTAATACAATTCTGTATTTCATATTTTGATTAATTATTACGAGCTCACATCTTGCATTGAAAACAGTGTGGAACTTGATCAGCTGGCCACTTCAGAAGCCAGCTGATCTAGATCTACACTGTTTACAAGAGAAGCCAGCTGATCAGGATCCATACTGTTTATATCTGGTTTCATACTGTTTTTGAGAGAATAAATTGTTTAAGCAAAGTACGGTATAAACTAATTTGTTCTTTCGGACAAATGAACTTTTCTATGGTACATTTTGGCTATTTACTTGTCCTTGGACAAGTAGAAAAAATTTACTATTTCCACACCCCTGACTGTATGTATCTATTTGCGAAATAAGTAGTCTAAACCAATAATCATATCAAATTTTCTGAAAATTGTCTGACAGAGTTCAGAAGTTGAGAAGCTACTTCTTGCCAATATTTAGGTAATACCTACTTAGGCCAACCTTAAAAAAAACTGTTTCCCCTTACCCGACCCTGTTTTACCAGTATAAGTCAGTTTTTTAACTAAAAATCTCAAAATGGATTCCCATTGAACTTAATTGTATACAGTAAAATCTGTCTTAAGAGTCCACTCAAAAAAAGACGTCGGATAATGCAGGTCAAAAGTATTGCAGAATGCTCCCAGGGAGCATTCTGCGATACTCTTGACCTGTATTTAGCGCCCATTTGTCTAAACGACCCCTGCGTATATCTTTAAGTAACCGTTTTAGACAGGTTTTACTGTATAGTCCTACTAGTATAGGCAATAAAATTAAATACACAAACACACTGTTTAAATTTGACAATTCTCTCGGGTTGCAATGAAATAAAAAAAAAAACATTCTTGACTGAAAATTGAAATTATTTTTTTTTAAGTAGGGCCTTTTTTCAGGGTCGGTCGGGTAAGGGGAAACAAATACAATTTTAATTTAGGCCCTAGTTATTTGACAATAAAGCCATTGTTTGGCTTTTGTAGGTGGTACAAATTTAACAAAATGGCAATCAAGACAATATTATAATTATATCTAGAAAAAACATATTAAAGCGTACTTAAAAAGCTTTAATCCTTTGTATACTTATGTATTCTTCCTTCTGGTTTGATACAACAAGCTTGGGATAGTCCATTGTAAATACATGTATCTAGAGGTGTCAGGTTATAATTTTAAAAATGTATTATTTTGTCTGAGGATCAGCTTTACCTTTACAAACAGTCTACTGACCCTGATGGAATTCAGCTTTTCATCTGGGTCTCCACTGATTGCAAAAGTACTATTTTTTGTTTCCCTAATACAAAGGGGTAATACTTAGAAAAATACCCAGTTGAAAATGAAACATTTCATTAAAAAAAATGAATATTCAAATTAACATTTGCAATGCTCAAATGAATGAAAAGGGAATGGGTAACATACTTAGTTGTTCAAAACAAAGTTAAGGTACTGCAGCAGCATTCATTGGTTATTTCATGATTCCTATTTGCTTATTATATAAATTAAAAGCTTCTTTTGCTTATCTGTTCCTCTGTGACATAGCACCATTAAAAGATTTCACCTAATGATGAGATAATGACAAGTGCTTTGGTAACCATTCTTCTTTAAAGCAGTTTTCATCTTAGACATTATGCTGTCATAAAGAATTCTTGAGCATTTTAGTTAAACTTCAACTTTATGGAGAATTTAGGCATTAACTGATGGTTATAGTTTCAATCTCATATGCTGGAAAAATGCTCTATATGTACTTATTTCCTTCATTTTGGCTGTCAATATAATATACAAATTATGGGATATCCCTCTTCTTTCCACCTTGACATTCTGAAGAATTAAAATGTAACTATAAAAGTCTAGCAATAAATAAATATATATACCAGCAGGTAAATCTCTGTGTTCATAATTTAACTGGACAGATTCTAAGTTTTTGTAAAATTACCATTTCAAAATTGCAGAAAGTTGGTCGTGTGACCGAGCAAATATGGCGAAAAGTGATAATAAGTTTAAAAAGTCTTTTGATCATTTTACTAATATACCAAAACATTTTCATTGTGTTTCAGTAAAGGTTTTAGGATTTAAAAAAAGGTTAATTTCTTAGAATGTAAAGTGATTAATTAATTTTGTGGTTGTCATGTCAATCCTGAAATAACATTGTCACAGTTAACTCTTTCCTTAATGCCAGTGTTATCTGGTGATCCTTATTTGAAAACAGTGAGGACCCAGATCGGGATTGACAAAATATCAGGCCAGATTTAAATTCAAACTGTTTGACTCTCTGATTGAGTCCTCGAGGGATTTTTTTTAGAAAATGCAAAGAGTGAGTCTAATACTAGAATTGGGCTCTTGTTAAGATAAAATCAGCCATCTATCAATCAAACCCTTGTCCTGCTGAATCTAGATACAGTATATCCTGTTTTGAAAACAGTGTGGTAACTGGTCAGGATCCTCTATTTTCCATTAGGAACTGGTTTTAGTCAAAATTTAGCTGTAAGCACAGATGGTTTTATTTTCAGCAGTACAATGGTTAACATTTTAATTTTGATATTTTGTGTGTGAAATTGTTGTCATTTTGTGTATGTATACATGCAATACATTCTATTACATTCTAGGATTCCCAAACCCTCTAAAAATGCAAATTTTAGGGTTAGTTGACCTCTCTATATCAAAATTAAGATTTTGTTTTGATTCAAACCTATTTGACTTGAATTATTCTTCTACACATATTGATATGCATTCATTAAGCACAAAAGGTGTCACAGTTTGGAATTTCCAGATTCTTACCAAACTTGCATATATGTAGGAACATTGCTGCAGGGATAATGCTGGGATGGGCCAGAACCATTTTTTATCTTGTTACTGTTAACTATAAATATTTTTTTTTTATTTTGGGTGGGCCCATTCAAATACATCACTTGTTTTGCTGTAAGGTGCATATGATGGACTCCACTCTTTAGCCCATTAAATTTTCTAAAGGGCTGATTAAACCATTAAATTTGAATGGGAAATGAGCCCATTTACAGTAGTATCCCTGTTGTTGGCATGGAGGAGGGGTGATTAGATTTTGATGGCTTGACTTAATCTTTATTTTTTATCAATTTTATACACTGACCCAAAATGAAAACTTTACATGGTATTCAAGAGTAACATATATTTTGATGATAAATTAGGTTTCCGGGTTAACTACTTTCAATGTCTTATCGATGTCTCTGAAAAAATTTTTGGATGAAAATCAAAAATTGCATAATTTTTATGATTAATTCAGTTCAGAGGGGTCAAAATGAAAATTTCTAAAAACATTTATTCCAGTCATACAGATTTTAGAAGCAAGAAATTACTGACTGCGTGCTTTAAGAGATGTTAAAAAAGATCATCAGTAACCGGTGTGACCTCCATTTTTACGAATGCTCAGCAGAATACGTCACCTCATTGAATTTACGTAACGTTGTATGAGCTCGTTAGGGATACGTATATAATGCTAACAGAGGTGCATATTGGAGTAAATTAGCACATCCATTTGATGATTGGACCTGACCATCGGACCCAATTAATCCCATACGTGTTCTACGGGGTCCATGACCGTGGATGAAGCAGGCCAAGGCAAGAGGTTGACGTTATTTTTAGCCTGGAATTGCGTGGCTATTTACGTGTTGTGTGAGGCCTTGTATTGTCATGCTGGAAACTTCCAGGTCCGTTATTTTGCACGAAATGAATAATTATCTTATGTGCATGAACCCCGTAAAGACGAGCAAAACTTGTTGCCGTTTAAAACGATTACGTGGGTGAGTTAACGTGTTAACGCGATTAGAACGTAACGTCGTCACACATGCGTGACCAGGTCTTGCACGAACTCTGACATACCCAGTTCTGTTGTGCCGGTTCATAAGATAATGAATAGTCGGTCTAGAGCAGCCAACATGATGCGCGATATCATCTACCGTAGATCCCGCCTTGAGCAAGCCAAAAACTTGGTTTCTTTGATCTTTTAAAAGACGTACCGTCACTAAATGGAAGCGTTTTGTAACAATAAATTGTTTTCTATTACCAGTACTCATCTGCAAATGTTTTCTTGTCGGGTTTAAAGCTGTAAATGAACCGCCTGTTCCTCAGCACGTGCAAGGTAAGGATCACGTTTTTCAGGCGTTGACGCTTGAAAAGACCTGGGATTTGAATAAAAATTGCATAATCGTTATCTGCGACGACGTTTCAATAAGCATGCGTAAATCTTAGAACCACATGTATACGAACAACACAGTTATTCAAATAAATAAAGTGTAAAGTTTTCATTTTGGGTCAGTGTAGTTTAAACATTAAAATATGAGCTTTTGATGCTCAAAAGAGCCATTTCATTGAGTCAGTTCTTTTGAGTACTCACAGTATATATTTGAATGAGAAATAAGAATAAAAAATCATAACACACTCTAATCTGGAGGCCTGTTATAGGCTCAAGGCCAATCTTTTGGAGTTTCAATATTAACATTTTGAAATTTTAGTCGGGTTTAAGAAAAAATTGTGAAATTAACTAACACAAATTATACAAACGATTATAAGTTTCTGTCATTTCAATTCATTTGGCACACCGACATGACCATAGCAGTTGATTGAGAGGTTAAGCATCAAACCAAATAAAAAACATCAATTATTTTGATATAAAAATTAAACAGTGAATTGATGCCAGACTATAACATGATTTTTATTCAAAGAAATACTGGTCTTTGTACAAAGTGGAGGCTAGACTCTAATATTTTCATGTAAACTTAGGCTGGGACCATTTTTTGGGTTCAGACATTTGAATTTCAGTATTTTTGGGGGTTTTCAGAAAAGAATATTTTTTGGGGGTATGATGAAATTCTGGACATTTTTTTGGGTCGTCACAACTGGGCTTTTTTTTTTTTTTGGGGGGGGGGAGGGGGGTCATTTATATTATATATATATATACTTTTTAGGGCTTTTTCTTAAGGTCCAAGTTCAAAATTTGAATATTTTTGGGGGTGCTATATGCTAAATATTTTTGGGTTATGCCTGATGTTCCTGGTAAACAGTAGATAATGGTTCCAAGCCTACATTAAAAAAGAAATTAGAGTACACTCTCTTAACCCCTGGGTAGAGTTTGAGTCAAAAATCATCTTTTAAGATGTAGGTTCCTTGATATATCAAGTGAAGGGGCATTAATCCTTTGTATTCTTGTGGATTTCCCCACACAGATTAATGCAACAAATATGGGATAATCAATTTTATATTTTAAGGGTTCACAGGTTGGAATTACCAAGAAATGATGTATTTCTATCTCTGGATTTTTTCATTAGCCACAAAATAGTAATGCAGCATTTCATCTGGGTCCACTGTGTTTATGGATTTCTAGTTTACAAAAAAAACATAATGAGGTACAATGTATCCTTTTTTGTTCATTTTAAGCATAAAAATGCTGATATTTTGATTATGACATCTGAATAAAATAAAGGAAGCCACTTTTTTAATCAAGTTTAAAAAAAAGACACTTTAGGGGCATTTGAAACAGATGAGGGAGGGCCTGAGAAACTATTAAATTTTTTTGGCCTTATATATGTCTTGATATTCTTCTTTGTAAATTTTAATAATGCATGCTGGTGATCCCTCAGTTACCATATCTTTATCAAATATCTACAATGCTATTTCTCTTTTATCCTTAAATATGCTATCTTCTTTTGGGATTTAAAATCTTTTACAGAGCTCTCACTAACTGTTGATTAGCAGTCCTGAACTCCTATTTTTTGGTGCTGGGCCCCTATTTTTTGAAGGAGGCTATATTTTTTTTTTGTATGGTGGAACTACCACTTTTTGGCAAAGAGAGCTCTGGGACTCCTGTTTACTAAATCCTAGTGAGAGCTGTTTTATTTACATAAATAGACCTTGTCTTGGAAATAATGGCTATTCCTCAGTTACTGGTCTCCATGAATATTTTAAAACTTTAAGTTCATCACTATTCGAGAAAATTTCACCCCCAATGAAATAAGGATATCAGTGTGAGTGAGCAAATAGCATAGCATATTTAATTTACAATATATTGTATGTGGTAGTTAACTATCCTACTAGTTTAATTGTTAAGGGATTATAGGTTGATGTTTCATTCCCTTGTAGCTTTGTAGCTTATTTGCTGTCTGGCATTAAAATGGGCTGTGTTGGGAATGTAATACATATGAAGTTGCTATCCTGACATGTGGGAGGGAGAGGGGGTAAGCAAATGTGCATAAAATTGTGATTTTTCTATTTCATCAGATTTAACATTTGTTTTGGGTGCCAAAAAGAACTGAAATATTGAGATGCTTCTTTTTAGTATCTGAAACATAAGTCTTGGTTGATATGTAATATTCTTGGGGCATGTTGTGGGACTCTAAATTCTAAAGGGTGATGTGTCACCATCTGTTGGCACTCTGAAGGACATCTTCCATGCACGATTAGCTTATCGAAGGCATGATCCCAGCTCAAGTGTGGGCTACAGGTTCAGAGACAGATCAACAAACAGTTTTTACTTTTGTCAAAACTGGCAAAATTTAACATAAAAGGTAGATAAATACATGTAGCAGCCACTGGGTCTAAGGGCATTTTCTCCCATTGCTGGGGGCCCAGCCCAAAATTTAGGGCAATAGGATACATGCGCGGGTCCAGAGGTGAGATAGTGGCTACGGAGCCCCCTGGAAAATCACAAAATTTATGGGTTTCTTTAGAAATGTATAGCATTTGATACCCCCCCCTGAGAAAAGTTGGACCCCCACCCCCCTGGAAAATGTTGGAACCTCCTCTGAAACCATGGAAAATAATAGTTTTCTTTTAAATAACCATTGGACACCCTCTTTAAAACTTTAAATAAGTTGAGGACTGAAAGAAAAGAAAAATAAACGTTGTCAGAGCTGTTTCTAGCAGTCGGGCAAGGACCCCCCCCCCCCCCCCACCGCCGGCAAAAATCCCTGGATCTGCAAATGGGATACTGGGCCCCTGTTTAGTCTTTATCCCTGAGATCAGATATGCCTTTTTGGTAATCCCATGTAGCTGCGGCCACCACCGTAGGGGAGACCGGGGCAAAATGATACATGGGGCAAAATGAAACAGCGCAATTTTTCAAACGATGATGCTTTATATCACGTTTCTTACTTAAACTGAATGCGCATTTTGAAATCCGCCATATTATAAGAAAGGCTCAGCCAAAACAGAGCAAAGTTAAGCTTTTTATATAAACAATTGACTTTTGAGGCACCCTGAGTAAATTTCGAAGGTATCAGTTATTATATGAATGTGAAAAATGTGGTAGATATACTGTTCATAAATGACCTACCGCTTTTATTGAAGCACTGTCAAGCAGACTTTTTTGCTGACGACGCCACCGCCCACACCAGTAATCAAGATATTGAAACAATAAATACTGAACTGCAATCTGATTTTTCAATTGCAGTCTCATGGAGTAAACAAAATAAATTACCGATTAATTATGACAAGACAACATACATGATATTAGGGTCCAAAAAGCGCGTCCAAGACGAACACCAACTTGACCTCAGAGCTGATAACCGCACCATTGACAAAGTGTCCACGCAAAGACTTCTAGGCATTTTCATTGACGACCATCTTTCTTGGACGACACATATAGACCATCTCTGTTCAACACTATCTTCTAAAATCTCTCTCCTCAGACAAATATCAGCATACGTGCCTCAAGACATACAAAAATTGTACTATCAAAGCTATATTGTACCTCTGCTGGATTATGGGTGCAATACCTGGGGAACAACATCTAGCGCAAATATTGAACGACTCTCTAAATTACAAAAACGTGCTGCGCGAATAATATTGAAAGCAGACTTTATGACACCTTCCAAACTTATGTTCGAAACACTAGGTTGGTTATCAGTACCCAAGCGGCTATTATACAACAAGGCGATACTTACCTATAAAGCCCTAAATAATTTGACACCTACATACATTTCCAACCTGTTAACGCCCTTATCAAGTTTCAAGTTTTATTATAATTTTCTCAGGTTTACAATAGCAAACAACATGAGATGCATGTACAACAATTTAAATATTTCAGTATGGCGGTAACTTTACAGTTGGACTATTGACAGTGGTTTACTTTTCGTGGATTTAATTTATAAAATATTCTAAAGCATGTCTGCAACTGTCACCAGTCCAAATGTAGTTGTTGTTTTACATGGTAGTAATACTAGCTCACAGCAGCTTTTATAAATGTCTATCAGTGCTTTGGGAGGGTACAACTGCTTCATTTTTTAAAGCACTGGTTTCTTTTCTCTCGTTTTTTTCTTTTTGTCGATTTTTTCCATTAATGAATATTAATACTTTGAGGCGACTAAATTTATTACAATATTTAATCGCCTCAAAATAAGTCGCAAATATTTCGTCCAAATACAGATCTTTATATATATGCCGTTAGCTAGTATCATCAGAGTAGCAATGACGTATCTTGACCTTCATAGATTAAATCTACCAGCTATTTTTATTCAATATTCAAAATCATAATATGATTGAGTTTGGCTTTGTTTTCTAAGATTTTTTCTCTTCCCTGGTGTTTAACGTTCGCTCGGGATATTTTGATTATCGTTTTGACAACGGGGTAAAATAGAACTTTCGTGGTAGGGTATGTTTGTAAAGTTGGTCATATTCAGTTACTTCATTGCTATCTGGTCACATTTTTTTAAACATGAAATTCTAAGAACAAATACAGTCGTACCATTTTCAAATATTTTGGTGGCAGCAAAATGACTCAAATGAATCGAGAAAGGAGCTTAATACTCATTTTCCCCTCAGCTTTGTCCGCCGATAACACTGTCCAATCAGACTAATAAATATGCATGTAGATTTCGTGCATTTCTAGGTTCGGCTTGACCTGGATTTTTGTTTCATTCATTGTTATGTTTTTACGTGGCATAATTGCCTGGATTTTAACTCTGTGATTTGAGGGATATAATCCATAATTCTTTGTTGCGTAAGTGAAATACATGCACATTTGTCTAACGGGAGGTCTTTACCCATTGTGTACAGGAAACCCCAAAACGGGCACTTTTTACAAGCAGTAAGGACCCAGATGAGATGTCGCATAATGTGACATCTTCTCAGGGTCCACACTGTTTGTTAAGATAAACAAAACATATCCAAAAAAAAAGTATTACGTGCCATCCCAAGGCGTCTACAAGTTTGTTGTGTCAAATCAGCTGTATACAAAAGGTCAAGTCATTTCGTGCAAATTTGTCATAGATTATACATGCACCGTTTCTAGAACAAAACTCCGGCTCCGGATTTACTTACCAGAACTGTCTCATCGAGGCGATTCTGATTAGTATTACAGGAGGGAGTCATTTAATAAGAGGTGATTTGGGGTAGTTTTGCATATTAAAAAGTAGAATTAGGTCATATACATAATGCACTTCACAATAAAAACATTCGCGTTCTTTAAGATCATCCGAGAATGGACTTTTATGCATACCAAGGTCACGTTCTGCGCTATACGATCGCTCTTTCTCCCACTCTGCATCAAAATTATGGAACTCCTTACCACAGGATATACGAACAAAAAGTTCCTTAAACGCATTTAAAACATGCATAAGAGACTATATATGAATACACTGTATTCGTCAGCTTAGATAACACCATTAGTTACTCTGTTGTGATATCATAGACGTCGATGTAAAGTCGTCCCGGAATGATACCTTAATCGATATGAGCCAGAGCATGCGATTTCCAACGGTGTGGTGTGTGCGACCGGCGAGGCCTTAGATCAGCCTGCGCGTGCGCGCAGTCTGATCGGGGCCTTTGCTTGTCGCTCGAATAACCTATGAGTGTCAGGCTGTTGGCTGAGCACCGTACGGGGTTTCTGGGCCTAGAGGGAGGCTTCGCGGGCCCGCCTGGGTCTGCGCTTGTCAGAATGTCGCATTGTTGGCGGTCGCGTGTCACGGCTCATATTATCTTAGTATAGCTATTAACTTATATATATGCAAGCTTCAATAAGTATTACCTGCAAGCAGCAAGAAATCCCAACTATAAATTCCCTAGCATCCAAGAGCAAAAACGTTCCTTCTGTTTTTTGTCCAAGCTTGCGTGAGCGCTCTAATGGTCAGAGCACCTGCAGCACGGGTTGTACTGATTGAATTCACTGTCATGTCTTCTTTTAGAATAAATAGCGCACTTGTCCCGTGCAAAAGCTCGTACGATTAATCTGTTGCACGGATATTGACTGGCGTCTAGACGACGTAGAGGTAAATAACCGTCAGCTCCAGATAGGTGGACATAGATCACTATCGATAGGTATATCAATTTGAGATCCCTATCGTCAAATTATTTTTAGATAATTGTAAATAATCATAATAATAAAAAATCCAGAAAACGAATGTGATAAAGAGCAACGATGTGCAATAACTACTTTAAATGCTTTTAGATATTTTATTCTTAGAATCTTATACGTCGGAAATATGTTTTATCGCATCCTCACCTCTTAAGCTGTGCCATTTGCACATGTACATAATGTTTATAGTTTTTATATGTACCATTGTTTTGTGTGTTTGTATGTTTTATAGAGGGCCACTTGGTAGACTGGCTATACTAGCTAAAAGTGCAACCCTCTGAAAATATTGTATAAATAAAATAATAAATAAAGTTTAATTGTATCGTGTACATTTAACTATATAGATACTGATATGTCTCCAAATAATCAGAACTATTGTGGGGTGTCGTATTTTTGAATTGTTACGAAAACAGTAAACAGTAGGTCACTGGGGCAAAATGATACAGCGTGGTTGGGGCAAAATGATACAGTCTGATATAATCTAATTTGACTCTGTTTTAAAGCATTTTCAAGATATTTTTTATCGAAACTGTCTATTCCTCTCACAAGAAAATTAAATGATACTGCTATGTCAGAAAAGTACCATTTTATTTTTTCAATATGTTAAAAATGGGTGGTCAACTGTATCATTTTGCATCATCCCTTGGCAAAACATAAAACATGAATGGTAACAAATGTGACTCAGAAAATACAGAACACTGTTCGTGTTCAATCATATTTCCGTGGCGATATATAGCACTATAAATTGTTTAATTGTATTTATAGTAATTTTTGTGCTACGTCTTGAATATTTGAATCTGAGATGAGAAAAGTCATACTGTATCATTTTGCCCCGTGTACTGTATCATTTTGCCCCGTGCACGGGGCAAAATGATACAGCTGACCAGACATTTTGAATACTTGATTTCAAGCACTAATGTCACTTTATGTCTGTTTTTCTTTCTCTCAAATTGTAGCTAATACTTGACAGTGTTTTATACATTAAAAGCAATAAGATATATCCAGCCATAAAAGCAGGAAAAAATATTTTTAAAAAAGTGGATCATTTTGCCCCGGTCTCCCCTATTTATCGCGTGAACGACAATTCTAGATTCTATTGATTCATTATCGATCTCGGTAAGGCAAAAATTGCCACGAATTCTCATTAAAACAACGCTTACTGGCCGAATTCGCTTTATTTTAGGATTTAAAAAATAAATACATTTTGCAGATTGATTTTGTGAAATTTCAAATTTTTGCCGGCTTAACGAGCAAAGGTATTAACAATAACATGTAGTGAATCGAGGGGTTGTTACGCAGGCGGCCATTTTTTTACACCACAGTGTGTAGTCCCATTGCACGCTTGTGCCTGACTCTAAAGACAGAGTCGAAGAGGCAGGGTACCAGATTAGATCGAAGGGTTGCTTGGTCGAGACTCACCAGATCCACAGTTTTTGTCCTTGGGCTAGACACTTTATCCATTGCCTCGAAATTATCCAAACGTAACTAAAATGGTTCATTGGGGCGTAAAGCAACACCACAAACAAACAAAGGAAATGAACCTAAACCAAAGCAGTCGCTGATCAGACGTCAGAAATACTTATAGGCGTAAACCTGTGACAGTGCTCACAAGACAACTGACCAGACAGCAAAAACCGATATTCTTTGCTTGGCTACAAGAAAAACATCCGCTGACCCACTAAAAATGGTGCTGTTAACAGCAACTTCTTATTTTGCCTCGTAATGGTTCAACCCAGGAGGCCAGGAACGCATCCAAACATAACTAAAATTGTTGATTGGGACAAACAAAACAAATGGACCAAAACCGGAGAATATTCTCACAAGACGACTGACCAGACAGCAAAACCCGATATTCTTTGCTTGGCTACAAGAAAAACAGGACTGCATCTGCATCCACTGATTCACTTAAAATGGTGCCGTTAACAGCAACGTCTTAATTTGAGAAATGGAGACACAAAAAAGGATATTGAAACAACACTGTTTCAATACAGATCTGATGCGCACTGGCACCGCATCAGCGTTAACCAGACTCGAACCCATAGAGTGGTCGAACTGGTGTCAACCATCAAAATAGTTGATAAAAGAGGAGAAGGCTTTTTGCGAAAGTAAGAACTTAGCTCTGCCTAACCATCAAGTATGAGAATACAATCTGTAATTACTGCGCGCATCTTCTAGCAATTTCAGTGCTTCAACATTTCATTACGTAGTGATGACAGTGTGATGATAAGGCAATATATTACAATTTTACAAATGTTTGTTCTTGGTTTTGCCCCAGAGAAATATTTATAAGTTATTTAGCTTATTCTCCAAAAAGCAAGACGATTATCAGAACATACCACTATCACACACTGCAAACTAACCCACGGCACCAACCCAAACCAATCCTGATACTTTATTATGTTATAGTATAAGAAATGCCTGTAACAAATTTATGAAATACATACTTTTTAAACCGAAACAGATTGGTGGCGCTCGTTAGAACCACCATATGGAGGCGGCTCTAACGATTGCCCAAATATATTCATTTGAGCAACCAATAGATAAAAAACGTATAAAACCAAGAAAACCGCAGTTTTAATAAAAAAAATAGGGTGTTAGGGGGTCTAAATTGCACAACCCTTGGGGTCTGCACTACAATCACTATGTAAGTCCGCCCATCCATATGTTCCACACATGTCCACATATGTTCCTATTGAACCACATGGTATATTGATCACATTTCGCATGTCGACATTTCCTAACCACTGGCATACAGTAATAGCAAGCTATTGGAGATTCACAGCAAGCTACTGTATATAATTGTTCTCTGAGCACTGTTCATGAACTAAATATTTTGATATATTCTTAGACTGAAAGAGAAATTTTTCATAAGGGTTTTCTTGTATTACAAGACCCTGGGGTTTGTACTATAACCACTGGTATGCAAAATGGTGACGAGGGTTTGCCAAACATCATTGGTTGGTCGAGGTCCTTTAGTAAAATGCTCATAACTCTTGAACTGCATGGTAGATTTTAATTAAGTTTTGCGCTTACTAATACATTATCGAGACACTGGTATGCAAAACAGTAACTTGGCTTCGCCAATAAGTTTATCCATAAATCCCTAGACACTTGCATTCGTTCTGCAACGTAAGTGAATTAGTTACCTTGTAACAAGGCTTTATGCTACTTTGTTGTGTCGATTGTCTGGGTTCTGTCTTTCTTTTCAGATACTCCTATATTAGATGGATGTTTCCACAGTTCCTTGACAAAGTAAAGTAACTAAAATGTGTCCCAAATATCTATTGACCCTTTATCAGAACTGATCGTCTTCATACAAAAAATAGAAGATTAGGTACACAAAGGAGTTGTCTGGTTAAGGCGTGAAATCTCCCTAAAAGACAATTGTGAAAAAGACAAATTTTCAAACTGTGATTTTTGCAATATTTTCGTGTGTGAGTAGGACATGCATCTAAAGTATTCAAAATCATATTTAATAAGGGCAAAGAGGAGATAAATACGGCTTAACTTAACTTTACAAAAATTGCATTTTGATACTATATCAATTGAAGGGCTAAACGTAAGTTATTTTATTAATTCCACAGCTGTGTTTTGCAATCAAACATGTCAGATTTATCTAACATTATCTGATTTGATCAGTCTGATCAGGAGGATTGTGGCCTTTTTAAGCATGCAAAATGCAGTTAAAGCCCCCGTTGTAAACATACAGATGGGAACGCTTAATTTTTACACATGTCAACGAAAGTAAATCCTTACGGGGTTCTTCATTGGATTGAACGGACAAGTGAACTCTGATCTCGATGATGACTTTTAACATGTTATTTACAGTATGGCGAGTCTCATGACAAGATGCTTATGGATCAAATAAGCCAATACTAGCCAATGGTAAACATGTGATCCCTAATCGGTAACTTTTCAAAAGCATTATTTCTAACCAAGCGCTAATAAAATTGAAATGATTTTTAGCCTTATTATGTGCTTTTTCATGGGAAAAATTTTAGACGTGTTTTGGAACAGTTGTGTTTCACGCCAAAGTTTTTTTGTATTGAAAATGCATAAATTTTAGACTTGCATTTGTCTATTTCAAATAATATTGTTTCTACCAAAATTCATGATCAACGAGACGATTTTGATTTTAAAATTGTCAATTTTCCATTTTTAGATGGTGATGATCCTCGCTCTACATCCTTTGGAGTCTATATCTCTCGACTCATTTGTTTTGCTAGAGCAACTAGATATATTACTGACTTAAACACTCGCAATAAATTGTTAACTCAGAAACTTCTTAAACAAGGCTATCGGTATCATAAACTTTGCAAAACATTTTCTTAATTTTATAGACGATACTATGATTTGATATCTAAATTCCACTAAGGACTTAAATCTCTCTTGCCGCCAAGGACTTTCCGAACCTAAATTCTATGGTGACTTGGTGAATAAATTGAAGAAGATTGTTGGCTCTAATAATTTTCCAGCGCAGTTCATTAAAATAATTTCCCATTATAAAAAATATGGCTATAACATTTATGTATTACAACAGACTGCATGCTTGGTGGTCAACCAAATCACGGTTGGCAACTTTGCTTTCCTCTTTAATTGCACGCTGGTGGGTCGGAGATGATGCATTGATAAGTTAGGGGTCTTTCATTCAAACCAAACATCTATGGGTCTTGATCCAGATCAGAACTAAGGGTGAGGTTGGTGCACCATTAAACCGGTTTAAACCCATCTAGTAAAATATTTGATGACTGTTCCAAGGCGGTACTATATTTTAGTGTGCGTGTCTGTTCATATGTGCCTTGTGGTCACCTGCTGGGAAAGGGCTGACCTTTTGGCTCTCGTTTGTGGTGTCTAACTGTGAGTTTGTCACTTTTTTTATTGGTATCTTGGGTCAGGTGGGGTACTTGATTGTATCGATTCCTGATCTTTTCACCCTTACTTACTTTTGTGGTCACCAGCTGGGAAATGGCTGACCTCTTGGCTCTCGTCAGGCTGGTGGTTCGGAGATGATGCATTGATAAGTTAGGGGTCTTTCATTCAAACCAAACATCTATGTGTCTTGATCCAGATCAGAACTAAGGGTGAGGATGGTGCACCATAAAACCGGTTTAAACCCATCTAGTTAAATATTTGATGACTGTTCCAAGGCGGTTCTATATTTTAGTGTGCGTGTCTGTTCATATGTGCCTTTTGGTCACCTGCTGGGAAAGGGCTGACCTTTTGGCTCTCGTTTGTGGTGTCTAACTGTGAGTTTGTCACTTTTTCATTGGTATCTTGGGTCAGGTGGGGTACTTGATTGTATCGATTCCTGATCTTTGCACCCTTACTTACTTTTGTGGTCACCAGCTGGGAAAGGGCTGACCTCTTGGCTCTCGTTTGTGGTGCCTAACTGTGAGTTTGTCACTTTCCCATTGGTATCCTGGGTCAGGTGTGGTACTTGAATGTATCAATTCATGATCTTTGCACCCTTACTTATTTTGAGTGTAGTTTTTATAGAATTGAAGTGTGGACAAACAGGTCTAACAGACTTGAAAAGCACCAAACAATTGAAATTTTGTTAAGGGTAGATTTTTAACACATTTTTAAAAAGATTGCATTTTTCGAGATTTTTGAAATTTATTAGTACCTTATGCTTACATAATTAAATGCACTGTATTTTATCTGAACATTGCAGGCTGTTACGATTTCGAATATATGGAACATCAGAATCAGTGATGGTTGGGTATACGCATAAATACGCAAAGGGTTAGGTATGCACCTAGTCACCTTTATGAACTGAGATACGGTACCTTTTCTAATATTAGTCTAATATAAGGGCGGTTTGTCTGAGATATATTTCACTGTTACTTTATTTAGTAACGCGAGGATTTAGTAAAGCATGGTTTACTTACCTTTCTCGCAAATTTTATGCATTTCTTCCTATATAAGGGCGGAATCTTCCATTTACATTAGGGGACATAGAAAAGTTACCGGTATCAGATACGTCGTAGACACGCTGTTTCATTATTCTAGACAAAATTGTCTATGAGTGTGTCCCCTCCTACGTTAGGGGTAGCATGCTGTGTAGCCAGCGTAACTAAATTTTAGGGCACAGAAGTAGCTGATCCCCTTAGACCACTGAAAGTGTGGGATTTGGTTTCATGATTCACCAACCGGGAAAATAGTATCGCCTCGTCGTAGTTTGGGGTCAACCGTACAACTAGTGATTTGATACAGCCTACGAGCTAGAATTGCTTAAAAAAACAACAGTGGTGAAATGACTCAAAAGGTCAAGATCGAGATAAACCCCAGGGTTATAAAAGAAAATCCAATAAAATTAAATTGACGTCAAAAGGACATAGTGACTTAGATTCACTGAGTCATCACAGAGTAGATAGACTAAAAGTCAACATTGTGAAGTCAAGATGATGAAAATTTCGCGAATCGCGTAAATACAGAAAACATATACGAATACCGCGGAACATTATAATAAAAGGGCCCATTTTTTTCTAGATCTTAGATTATATGTGAATTGTATATTCTTTACGTTTTTTATTTCTGACTAGTTGACGTACGTCTAAAGCAGGACACTCAAAGATTGATTCTTATAGAAACTATCTTAGAGTGGGAACTTGCTCGAGTATACGATGGTCAACTAGCCAGAAGTAATAGCGTAGGTGGTGTCGTGTATCATTAATGTGTTGTCGATGTTTTTTAGTACATAAAGTACTGAAAGGTTGTTACTAGTTGTGTGCATTATTTTTCCCTGGTAGCATTGTCAACGCATAACGGAATTTTCCAATAAAATTTCCCCTCTTTTGTCGGCTTTATGTCATAATAATGGTGTCAAAAGTGGGATTAGTGAGGTTTTATTGGCAAATTTTTCTGCTTTGACTTTTCTATGGGCACACACTAGTTAGGTTATTTCACAAGGTGATTGTAAGTGTCAACACACAGTACTGATTGCATGCGTTGCCCTGTGATGAGGTGCGACACATGTAAATAAGTCATCTCATAACATTATGAGAAAACCCATACATTCTTGTCATGTGGATTGCCAGCAGGGTATAAAACCCAAGAAAAATTGTCAGAGTTTAAATATTAGACTTGTCCACCTTTGTTTGACCCATATGATTGTATATTGGCTTATACCCTGTGTTCCTATTTATTAAGGATTCGGATGTGAAAAAATTCATATTGTCTGAGGGTACTAATAATTTAAATCACCTCAGTGACGTCATAGTGTGTGACGCTGCTCAACTGATTTTTATTATTAGGAGAAGTCCATAAGTAGTAATAGATGCCACTCTGGCACAAATTTTTTTAAGCCTGAAAAGAACTTAGAATTTTTCAGGCTAAAAAATTTGTGCCACAGATGGCTATTCTGGTAGGCTTGAGTGACTAGCTGTGAATAACTTAGTTTATTTTTGGGGAAACTCTGGTTGGGTCTATAATTGTGATAGTTTCCTGGGCTATTGGGAAATAACTTAGTTTATTTTTTGAGGATTATTCTGGTTGGGTCTATAATTGTGATAGTTTCCTGGGCTACTGGGGAATAACTTAGTTAATTTTTGGTTGGTCTGTAATAGTTTCCTGGGCTACTGGGAAATAACTTAGTTTATTTTTGAGGACTATTCTGGTTTGGCCTGTGATTATGATAGTTTCCTGGGCTATTGGGGAATAACTTAGATTATTTGAGGTCTATTCTGGTCTATGATTGTGATTATGATAAGCTCCTGGTCATATCCACTGGTTGGGTTGTGATTATAATAGTTTCCTGGGCTATTGGGAAATAACTTAGTTTATTTTTGACTGCTTTGTAATAGTTTCCTGGTCATATCCACTGGTTGGCTTGTGATTATGATAGTTTCTTGGGCTATTGGGGAAATAACTTAGTTTATTTAGAGATATTAAAGGTTCTGCTGTGGTGATATATAAAATAACTTAGTTAATTTCAGCTTTGAAAATAACTTAGTCATTTTAAGGGGAATGAAGGCTCTTCTGTGGTGATATATAAAATAACTTAGTTAATTTCAGCTTTGAAAATAACTTAGTCATTTTAGGGGGTATAGTATGTGGGGATATATGGTGTGTGTAATAGTTAAGGCTACTAAGTACCATGCGTCTTTAGAGTCTCTTGGTCAATCATGACCTCAACTCCTAGAGGCATCACTCTGTAGCGTTAACTAGTGTTTAGCTAGCCGTCTCAAGCTTACTACTACTTTTTTTTAATGAAAGAACAACAAAGACTGGTGAACATTTCTATAATTTTATTGCCCCGCTAACTGTAACTGATTACAATGACAGAGGATTAGGGCCGTCCCTCTGTTCATTGTTTACAATAGAACTCCTTAACATATTTACAACATATTATACATAGGATACTTCTTTGAAAGGTGATGTGAATAATTATGACATTTACAAGTCTGTATTCTGTGTTTGAATAAAAAGTCAGGAGGAGCCATGCGTCTCATTCCATTCTGGGATAGGATGATTCTGGCATAGTTATAGATAAACCACATCTCGATATCTCTGTCATTCTGGTATAAATCATCTCCAGTTCCTTATAGTTCTTGATGAATGGCTGTGTTTAGATCTAGTCCTTTGTTGAGCTGGTGAATGATGTAGATACACCAAATTCCACATACTTTGCTCCATGGACTCTGTAAACATTCTTTGTTATGGATCCATCTTGAAGAGTTTCTTTCAAGAAATGGTAGAACATATTGCTCTTCTGGTGGTCTTCCATATGAATCGAAGTAGATAACTTGATCTCTTCTGAAGTAGATAGCCACCCAATGTTCTCCTGGATCTGTGGATATATCTGTATTCACAATGTAAGCCTTCATATCCAGTGGTTTCTTCTCTGGTAGTAAATCCTTGGCACATACTTCTCCTTTCACAGGTATATTGTTTATGACTTTGATAAGTTCAACAGTGTTCATTTTTATTCTGTTTCTGGGTTCTCGTTTTCTTCAGTTTCCTTTTCTTCATAGGATTCTATGAGTTCTTGGCCCAGTACGTCTTCCACTGTTCTGTTAAGTCACTTTGATTTTTCTTGAAGAATTGCCAGTTTTTATAGGCTTCTTGATTTTCTTCTGGCGTCAGGTGATTGATCCCTTTTGTAAAGTCCATAGGGTGTCGCCAATTATCGCCATACAGATAGTTCCATATTCTATTGTCAAAGTCTTCCATCACATCGTAGATGTTAAGGCCCTCTAAGGCTGGATCATGACATCCATAATCTTCAATCCATTCTCTTGGAGAAGTCCATAGACAGATATCGTGGTATTTCTGACTTGGGTGGTTCATTTTACATCCATGACATTCATGCTTCGCACAGTCTCCAACTGCCATCTTTAGACAAGTCAATATAGCTTGTTTTAGAAGAGTCTTCATAAGACAATTGATGTTCTCATTGTCTTCTACTTCTTTCTGTAAGGTACTCTTCTCATCTGATGACTGGACTGTTGCACTGTATGCATCTGTTTGGTACATCAAGTCCTGTTCAATGAAGTATCCTGCATTCATCTTTAGTAATCTGTGGTAACTTCTCTAAGTCCGTTGATTTCTATCAGGTTGTCAAACTCTGCATACACAAGCACGTTGATCGTCTTGTCAAGTGATGTTGCAAACTGAAGCTCCAATCTGAGGTTCCCAGTTTTTATAGGGTGCAAATAAGACTGATCGGCTGCTTGATCTGGTGTCAAATCATATCCCCAAAAGCAGTAACCTCCTTTGTAATCTTCATAATCAATGTTGCAATTTTGGACCTGATTCTGACTTGCCAATGCTTGGTAAACTGATAGGAAAGATCTGAGATACTGATCATTTCCAAATCTAGGTTCAAATGGTTTTCCATAGACACTATGTCCATCACAAGTGACATCCATTTTACTTAGGTTGAAATGTTGGAAAAAGAAAGGATTAGTTTCCAAAGTCCCATTAAATGCCTCATTTAATACTAAGCCAATAAAAACTCGTTTTGGAAGTTGACCTGTGAGAAGATGGTCTTCAATTTTAGATCTTGTGCCACTACTGATTGTAAAAGTTTTGACTTCAACTCTTCTGATTGGAAATTTAGCATTATGATGAGCAATAGTTTGATTCAGTTCATTGCTAATGGCTGGTAGAAGTTGAACATTTCGTACTCTCAAGATAGCAGTATCAATTTTGATTTTTGCAGGATGATTATCACTCATCAAACAAAACTGAAGAGATGATCGATTGAGTCTAAGTTTGAATTCTAAGCCATTAGGCAAATATTTTTCCTGCATAGCAAGATCCAAATGTAATTTACCCTGAAGCTCCACGGATTTGCTTTTTGCTACGCGTTTGCCACGATCAGTGATAGATGCATTTGTTATATCTTCAAAAGCTCCAGCTTCATCCTCAGACCAAAATTCTGCTGCTTTCAGTTGATTATCTTTGACATCAGAACCATAAGAAAATAAATTTTCAAGGTATGCTCTGTATGGATACGTGTCTGAATTATTTGTGATCAATTTATTGTTGATATACAAATCGATGCCACTGAACATACTGTGAAAAAAGTTATTAATTGGAAATACTTTTGCATCAGTTTCAAGATCTTCACCTGTTTGCTGTAAGATTCTGAATTTGATATACAGATAGGCTTGAGACAAATCAGTGTAAAACTCGGTGTGAGGTGGAATTAGAAATTCAATGGGTGCATGATGACTATCGAGAGAAGCGATGGGATGATAATCATTCCACTGAGTGCCTTGCATGGTAGTCATGGTGGGTGGAATGGATTCCATATCCAATTCCGTTTTAGTGCAATCGCAAGAACCTTGTTGAATCATTTTTCGTCAAATATATCTTTTTCAAATACCAGATGTTTAATAGGATTAAACTTTTTTGCTCTGCTTTTAAAACCCCTCTTAACAGTTCGGTGTCTAGATTGAGACTGAGGCTTTTTGCGTTTTTGAGTTGAATTTATAGCCAACTGATTAATAGTAGATTGACCAAAAGATTTCAAAGCTGTTTTTCCTCTTTGTTTTAAAACTTTTTTTACATTTTCACCACCCACAATATCTTTTAGAGCTTGAATCCCTTGATCTTTAGCTACTTTTTTCACACTTTTTAAACTTGCTTTTGCGACAGGTTTTAAAATTGGAATCACTGTTCTCAATGCAGCTTTAAAAATGGATCCTAAACCATTGCCATATTGTCTTGAAACGCCTCTGTACACGGGAAAATCTCCTTTCCCAGATTGAAGAGACATAATGCTTCTCGATTGTTTCAACATTATTCCTTCTGTCGAAAATGTAGTTTCACTAACGTTTTCCCAGAGATAAATGGCACATTTTCACCTGTATCACCTTTTATACTAATGTGCACCTGATCTATGAAAGATTTTGCCACTGGAACGTAGTGTACATTGACAAATTCTTGATGTAAATGATTGTTTTCTCTTTTACTTTCAAATGGCAACACTCTCAAAATAGGTGCAGTAACATCACCAATAAAAGTATAACTTGCTAAATCAGAGTAAATGTAAAGTTGGTGAATTTTTGTATTTAAATCCACACCATATTTGAAAATGTATTTTTCATTCCCTAATGGTTTATCAAAATAATTTCTATCTACACCTAATATTTCTGCAATTGCCTTTGGAAAAATAATTTGGACTTTTGTAGGATCTTGAACATCAAGTATGACTCGAGCACTGTTTTCACCATAAGTGATTGAAATGGTAGCATTGCTATTTTTTAGTGTCAGTCCATATCGAAAATTGATGCTTTTTTGAATTTCTTCAACTAAATGGCGTGGAGAAGCATAATAACCATTTTGGATATAGATTTTTTGGTCTACATATGATACATACTTTGTACAATTATCAATATCTTCACACATTTTTCTATCAGTAAATCTTAAAATCACATAATTGTTTTCCTTAGTGATAGTATTTACTTCAGTTGGAGTTATGACTTCTACCAAACCTACTTCCCAATTATCTTTTTCAATTTGTATGGAATGATCTAATTTCACTTTAAAGTCACATTGCGTATTTTTTGAAAAAGTACTGAGTGAACTATCACTCAAGAGTGTCAAATAAAAGTTATTCATGGTTTGAGTTTGGGCGAATCTGTTTCGTCAGCAGAAATTGGATTAGTTTGTTTTCTAAATTTTAAACCTGGGGATGGTAGTATGTAACCGATAGAACTACTGAGTAAAATTAGCCACAATTCTTTATCTGGACTTCTCAGACTGATTTGAACTAATGATGTGACAATGATCATGTATACAACAATGATCTGAGCAAAAAAAGTGAACCGATTTTTAACAATTCGATCACGACCTTCTGCAGATTGTACTGAAGCAGTGTCACCACGTAGAAATGATCCTCTGAGATCCATTTTCATGCTTTTATACAAGATCAGATTCTAAAATCCAACTGTCAAATTTTGAAGGATAACCTTTCCAGAGAACTTTAATTTCTTTCACCCACTTTTTTCTTACTTTATGTTTTCTGTGATCTAAAACAGAATCAATTTCGTAAATTTGATCTTTCTCTACACGTTGTAACTCGTGTGAATAGAATGTGCCTTTGACTAATTCACCCTCAAGATCTTTTATTTTATAGGTGATAGGAGTCTGAGTTTTGACCACTGCTAAAATTTGAAATAATTCTTGTGTCCAATTTGGTAAATAACCTTTATCAAATGTACGTTTAGTTTTATTGATGCGTACAAAATCATTCACTTTGAATTTTGGTTTGACTTTTTTAGAATTTGATTTTCCATATAAGTTTTCTGACACCTGTGGTTCATTTTTAAGAGTCACAGACACAGGTGCACATTTAATACTTCGATGATAAGCATGATTGTAACCATGTACTAATTTGGGAAGAATGTCTACATATCGCAAAGTGCGATGATGAGTAAAATATTTCCACATGCGAGTTTTCAAAGTTCTTTGAAAACGTTCCACAATACTGGCTTTGGTTTCAGGATTTTCAGTAGTGAAGAAATGAATCTTTTTAGTTTTCAAGAAATTTTGAAATTCTTTATTTTGAATTCAGTTCCTTTATCTGTTTGCAAACTTTTTGGACATCGTCCACTTTTTAACACAGATTTGAAAGCAATGACTAAAGTTTTCCCAGTTTTATCTTTAATAGGTACCACCCATGCATATTTTGAAAATACATCTATGATGCAAAGTAAATATCTATGTTTGTCATTGAACTTTGATAAGTCTGCCAAATCTGCTTGCCATTGAGTATCAATTCCAGCCACTACTGTTTTGCGTCGCAAAAACTTTTTATGGATAGGTTTATGTAAAGTATAAGTTTGTTGTTTTCTTAATCAGTCTCTAACATCTTGAAGTTTTACTTTTTTGGATGATTGTTTAGCAAGTTTGTATAAAGCTTGTTCACCTGCATACGCAGCAGGACTTTTATGATTGTAATACAGCTGTTCAAGCTTCATTGTAACTGACCCATGGAGAAGAAAATTCTTCTTTTATACGTTTTTTGGTGGCAGATAAAAGTGTCGGAGAGGAAAAATGGTCTTTGATACGTTTTCTGACACTCAAACTCTTTGCAGACCTGACAGAAACAGGAATACGACTTGCTGTTTTTCTTATGGTGCGTTTTTGTTTGGGAGTGATATAATCCGTTTCAGGAGTTTCTGGAGCACGATGCATCCAGTCCCATCTTTCCCTATTTCCAATGACATCTTGGGGAATATTCATGTCTCTTAAACCTTCTGCAAAAGCTTGCCAACCTGTAGGTTCACTGCCTTTACGATGTCTGATGACATCATTGGCCAAATCAATAATATTGGACCCTGGAATAGATTTGCCATAAAGTTTAACTGTACCATCATCTTCCCAGGACACATTTGGGTTAGTTTTTAGAAGTGAAACTAAAAGCTGAGCTTTACGTTTCATGGTGGAAGGCACACTATCTATGACCAATTGATTCATTCTCGAAGAACTAGGGTCAGATTGGGGAAAAAGAGATGTTTCTTTTAAAGCTTTTTGATGAGCTGTTTTAAATTTGTGCAAGGTCTGGCCATATAATTGAGATTTTTCAGCTTCAGACAAATCTTCATTGGCCATGACAGAAGATAAGTCTCTTTGAAGACTGGCTGTGGCAGATACATTAGGATCAGGAGGCAGTCTTGGTTTTTGAATTTGTTCCTCTTTCCAGCGTTTCATGTCTTCCCAAAGTTTAAATGGCACAATAGCCATTTTACGACCATCCATATTTTATTTTTTGATAATTTCACCCAAGACAGAACCTATGATAGGAGCAATTAATGGTTTTAACAATAATCCTAACAAAGCTCCACCTTTCTGATTAATAATTTTCTTTTTTGTGTCAAGTGGAACTTGCTTAGAACTCAGTAAACGTATATGTTGCTTTCTAGCTCGTAACTGATTCTTTTGAGCATTTGTCAGACGTACATTGCCTTTAATAAGATTGATGCAACATTCCCCTACACAATCAATGACTTCTTTAGGAGATTCTTGAATCATTTTCTTACGACATTTATTGGATAAATGAGTCAATCCTTCTAAAAATGTACCATAAGTTTTAATCAGAGATTTTTTTCTCATTTTATTTTGCAATTTTCTACGACGTGTTGTTGTTACAGCCATGTTTATGAGTGTGTACAACACTTTGATGTACAGTCCTTTTATAGTTTTTTTTTTTTAAAAATGAAGTCGTCGACGTTCAGAATGAGGTGGCGATGGATATTTGTTTGGATTTAACATGTGCATGGTAGCACCAAATCCATGTCTTTTTAACAAATCTTGTGTTCTCAAAGGAGTAAATCTTGCTAAATTTATTGACGATCGTCTTGCATTTGTGTTTGGAGAATCAAGACCTAAATTTTGCCATGAAGCAGGACTTTTACTTTTACGTTTTGTTACAAAACGATCGTCAATATTTCTTTTTTTTCTGTTTTCTTGTTTTTTTCACTGATTTTTTCTTAGGTTTTTTAGTTTTCTTGTTAAATTTTCTCATCAACTTATTTCCATCCCATCGAATCAGACTCCGAATGATCACACCACCAAAGAATCCACCACCTCCAGGTTTTAAAATGATACTACGTTTGACTTCAGGATCAACTATTGCACTTGCTAATTTTCGAACATCATCCTGATGTCTATCCATAAATTTTTGAGTTTGTTTAGGTAATTTCATTTTACCCTGAACAATTTTTCGAGCTGCCAAAGAAAACCATTTGATCATTTCAATTAAACCTGCATTTAAGAGTGATTTTCTTTTATGACTATCATGTTCTCTGCTTAAATTATACAGAGCACGTATCAGATTAGCTGATGTTCGTTGAGCCATTTTGACACAAATGATGGATTTGAACTCAAACACACCTTTTTATACTCCTGGAAAATAGACAACAGGTCCTTGTTGATCTGATTTTGTAAACCAGTTTTGAAAAATATGTGTTCTGAATCTGAGATAATCAGGTGTATTTGGTTTCAAATCGACCAATAAGTATCCATGAGGTATAGATGTGGCATCGTTAAATGCTTGAATCATATGTGGAGCTTGAAGTTGATTTGCTAATACTTTGATTTGCATCTTATCTCTTGGACTTTGAAATAAAACTAAATAATGAGCATTCAAACTGATGGTGCGAGAAGATTTACTTTGTTGAAATAAATTTTGAGTGATGTACACCACACTTGCGTTTCTATGATGTCCTTTTCTAGTAAACCATAACTTAATTTTTTCTTCATCTTTATCTCCTAACATGTCATCAAAAATCACCAAGTGCGTTGCACTGGGATCAGTGACAATTTCATCTTCATCATCGGGAATACCTTGAATAAATTTGATGTTTGACCCCTCACGTTCTTGTAAGATATTATAAGATGTTTGCCATTCCTTGTAACACCAAACAATACGTTGGGGTAAAATATCAAATAAATCTTCTTTAAACTCAATCATCTTTTTAACAAATTCAGTTTTACCCGATCCACTTGGACCAGAAATAAAAATATTAGAAGGATGTTTAAAAAACAAACTTCCAATATCTTGATTTGAGTCCAACTGGTGTGTAGAAAGTGCCATGGTTAACTGTGAAAAAATTACAAAGACAATTTTATTTATACTCAAATTTTAATGAACATGAATCAACAGTTTAATACATAATTAAAAAAAAACAGTTTAATACATAATTAAAAAAACAGTTTAATACATAATTGAAACAGTTTAATACATAAAAACACCTGTACATGTTTATCAGACACAGTTCTATTCATGACTATCAGAAATAATACATGATCATCAGAACTACTCTATCTATGCCAAATACCCATAAGGAACAGTATATCCATCTCCAATAATGACACGTTTAGTATAAGTGAACCGATACGTCTTGGATTGCAATTCAGTGGTCACAGTCTTGTCTTTATGTTTTCTGATCCTATTGTAGTTGACAGTATCTCTGAAGTCTTTCCTATCTCCCTTCACCAAGTTCAGCATCCGATCAAAGTGAATGACTTGAGACGTATTGTAATCTAGAGTGAGTCCTTTCACTTTGCAAGTAGATCCTCGATTTCCATCCTTGTCCACAAATTCATAGCCATAGTTCTTCGGTCCCATGCCAACAAATTTCACAATTCTAGCATTGGGTACTTCATCTGTCCATTCTCCAAGTCTGTTGTTGACAATAGTAGGATTCCATAAATGGGGTTTGTGATGATAGATGATAGAGTCTGTATCAAAGTAGAGTACACGTTCATTCAGCTTTTCCAAGGGTTCATACAACTTCAATCTGGCTTGAGCAGTGACGAATGCTGCAACAATCACATTACTGCAAGCATGCGGCTCCACATTGGGTTCTGTATCCTCCCAGTTGACCAGTAGAAGATTTTCTCTACAAATGTCCACATTCTTGACAATCTTGTTTGGATTCGTCACCAGATCAAAAAATTTGGCAGGTTCTGAAAAATATTCTGTCTTGGCCATATTCTCTCGCTGTGCCAATTTTCCCCAGAGACTGTTTAACATGATCTTGGCAATAGCTCTCATTCCTTTATTCTTCTCCACATTCTCCAATCTGATTCCTTCAGCTTCAAAATAATCTTGCTTGAACTTGATCTTATCTTGCTCAGTCTTGCACCAATCAGGATACCCACTTGATTCTTGCTTGATTCTCAGAAAAGTATCAATATAGCCAGCAAAGATCCCTTCTTCTCCGGATTCTCTGTCATATTGAGTCGTCTCTGAGAAATGCCAGACTTCATACACGTCCAATAACTTGTACCCTCTGTCCAATGCAGCAAACAATTCGATAGTGACCCAGGTCCCTGTAAAACTTCTATCTTCTTCTTGTAAATGAGTACATCTCATATGAGGATCTGTCTTTTCAGCACAAGTTCTACACAATGGAAACATCAATTTCTGACTGCATTTCTGTGGAAGTACAGGATGGTACAAATTGGTGGGTGGTAGCACTTTACACTTGATCAATCCACAATACTGTCTGATGTTGTCTTTATCAATGTTCTCTTGAGAATAGATGGTAGGATGACCAAGTGGAAACTGTCCGTACTTGCAAATAGTTGGATAGAGTGAACACACATCGATGTACTTGATTTCTTCATTAGAGGATTCATCGATTTCCTGATAGAGTTTGGTTGAGTTAGTCCTTCCACCAAATAA
Organism: Loripinus fragilis; assembly: GCA_964019695.1. Lineage (NCBI taxonomy): Eukaryota > Metazoa > Mollusca > Bivalvia > Lucinida > Lucinidae > Loripinus > Loripinus fragilis. Next base: position 1,418,445 of record OZ026517.1, on the reverse strand, counting down.
AGCATCTCTTGGCCTCAAAGGGTCTAAGTTTGTAAATTCTGAGTCCACCAAAGTTCTAAAGTCTGGATCTTCTTTGTATCTCTTGTCATAGTCACATTCCCAAAGTTCCACCACCTGATATCCTGCTTTTCGTAACTCTTCTATCTTGCCAATAGTCAAAATATACAACTGATGCATGGTCAAACACTGATGATGTTGAACTCTGTTTCTGTCTGGAAAATGAGTAGGGCATCCATGCCAGTAACATCCATGGAATTCAAATACAGTTCGAGATTCTTCATGGTAACCATCCACATAATGTCCACTGATTCTTTGTTCACCACCATTCAATGCATGTTTGATTTCAATACCACGTTCCTTAGCTTCACTTTGAATCCATCTTACAGCTTTGATAGAGTAATTCTTTTGATTAGGATAACCTTCAGGTGGGATGATGGCAATACTGTTTTCAGGCATATGATTCTTTCTCCATACTTTTGAACAAGCTTGAGCGATAGTGCAAGCTTCAGACAAAGGATCGAGTCCACTAATGTTGATCAATTCTCGTCTGAAACAAGCACATCCTCGTCTTAGAATATCCACATCACTACGACAGTATTCTTCCATCTCCCATTTGAAGTTAAATATAGCACCACTCTCAATTTTCCCTTTATGCCAAGCTAAAAATACCTCACGATCCTTGACAGACATCTGACCAGGATTGTACATGTCCACAGGAAAGTAAGGTCCCACATACTTTTGGTTTGCCAGTGTATTTGCATGATGAGGAAAGTAACCTTTCTTCAACTCTGTCAAGCCAAATGTATCTGGGAAATTAGCCAGTCTCATATGCAAAAACTGATAAGAATCAAGGAATGTGACACGTCCTACTTTCATTCTAAGTATAGTATTTCCATTCATGATCACATCAGGTTTCACTGTACCATATTCTAAGATATAGTGTAAGATGAACTGACCATCGTATCCTCCAAAGTTATGTGCAATACATGTCACTCCTTTATTCTCATCTCCTAAAATCCAATTGCAAAATTGTGGTAAAGTATCTATGCCTTCAAAGATAAATTCTCTCAGACCTGTTTGTGTCGAACAAGTCGGACAAAATGTATCTATGGGCAATTCCATGCAATCATCACAAGCTTTATGAGCAACACAGAAATTCACTTGATGTGTACCAGTTTCTTGATTTGACTCGAATCAAAGAAGATGAAACGAGATTTCTTAGGTTGAGAAATCTCTTCTTCTCCTTCATTTTCAGTCATCTCAGATTTACATTCATAACTTTGAATATAGCATTGATGATTAGGTCCAACAATCTCTTTACAATTTCCACATTTTCTCTGTCCTGGACACACATGATTTTTCTTATTGCCCACAATCCTCAAATTACATTTACCACAATTATACACAAGTTGACAAATAGATTTATGCTGCTTAGATTTCATTGCCTTATGCTTTGCAAAACAGTCCCTACTACGAAATGTTCTTTTACAGTCCATACAACGCGTTTTTCGTCCAGGAATACAAGGAATGTCACTATAGCAACCATCACCTTTCAAAGAAGTATCCTAAGTATAATATGTTGTAAATATGTTAAGGAGTTCTATTGTAAACAATGAACAGAGGGACGGCCCTAATCCTCTGTCATTGTAATCAGTTATAGTTAGCGGGGCAATAAAGCTATAGAAATGTTCACCAGTCTTTGTTGTTCTTTTCATTAAAAAATCAGTAGTAGTAAGCTTGAGACGACTAGCTAAACACTAGTTAACGCTACAGAGTGATGCCTCTAGGAGTTGAGGTCTTAATTGACCAAGAGACTCTAAAGGCGCATAGAACTTAGTAGCCTTGACTATTACACACACCATATACCACCACATACTATGCCCCTAAAATGACTAAGTTATTTTCAAAGCTGAAATTAACTAAGTTATTTTATATATCACCACAGCAGGACCTTTATTCCCCTCAAAAATGACTAAGTTATTTCCCAATAGCCCAGGAAACTATTATAATCACAACCCAACCAGTGGATATGACCAGGAGCTTATCATAATCACAATCATAGACCAGAATAGACCTCAAATAAACTAAGTTATTTCCCAATAGCCCAGGAAACTATTATAATCACAACCCAACCAGTGGATATGACCAGGAGCTTATCATAATCACAAGCCCACCAGAAAAGACCTCAAAAATAAACTAAGTTATTCCCAATACCCTAAGAAACTATCACAATTATAGGCCCAGCCAGAATAATCCTCAAAAATAAACTAAGTTATTTCTCATTAGCCCAGAAAACTATCACAATCATAGGCCCCAGCCAGAATAGACCTCAAAAATAAACTAAGTTATTCCCAATAACCCAAGAAACTATCACAATTATAGGCCCAGCCAGAATAGATCTCAAAAATAAACTAAGTTATTCACAGCTAGTCACTCAAGCTTACCAGGATAGCCATCTCTGGGGTCATTTTTTAGCCTGAAAAATTCTAAGTTCTTTTCAGGCTTAAAAAAATGACCCCAGAGTGGCATCCATTACTACTTCCATAGAAATATTATTTTATAGTCAATAATTATGTCTTGCTATGACAAGTGACTGTTTACTTGACTGTAACGCGTTTAGACTAATATCGCGTAGTTACAAATTACTTGACGTATATACGTAAAAATTAACGACGTTTTTTTTTGTAGTCAAGTACGTTTAGTGAAGGCCTATTTTAGTCAGCTATATATCCTAGGCACCTTTCCGTTGTGATTCCTTATACGTTGTATTTTACGTTACTTATTTGTGACATCATTTAAATCCCTTATAAAATTATTAGTTTACCAGCGTGAACGTTGGTTAGCCCATACCTATTTAAAAGGGACAAAGCGAACCCTTATTTATTTTCAACAGTAAAGTAGATTTATAGTTTTCCCAACAATAGGCTAAAGTGGATTAACATATTTCATTAGCAAGGGTATTAGGTTATGAAGGGCAAGAATTAAAGGATTATCTTAAGAAGCAGCAAGAATTTGGAAAGGGAGGAAATGGTCTCTCAAAGGGAATATGAAAGAAAGAAAAGGGAGGCCTAGCAAAAAGAGAAGGATAGGGAATTAGAAAAAATGAGACTTGAGTCCGCACAAAAAGAAAAGAATAAGGAACTTGAGTTAGAAAAATTAAAACTCCAGGCGGCTCAAAGGGAAAAATATAAGGAAATGGAAAAAGAAGTGGAGCTAAAACAATTGAGGCCGAAGTGAAGCTCAAAAGAATTGAGGCCGAGACCACTTCACATCCCTGGGGGCCCAAAGAGAAAAGATCAAATCCTAGGAGTCCCAAGCTTCCATACTTTGACGAACATACGGATAAGATGGATAGCTACCTGACGAGGTTTGAAAGTTATGTCATTTCAAATAAATGGGACTCGTCTATGTGGCATTGTAATTAAGTGCCTTATTAATAGGACGCGCTTTGGAAGTCTTCATTAGACTTTCCAAAGATGATCAGTCTAATTATAACCAGCTAAAGGAGGCTGTGTCAACTAATTTTGACCTTACCAAACGACCATTTAGACAGAAGTTTAGGGATTGAAGAACCGAAAAAGCCGAAACTTTCAAATAGTTTAGTGGTAGGCTAGCGAGCTACCTAGATAAATGTTTAGGTTTGTACGGTGGTATCTTTAGGACATTCATCATTTTCATTTCAGCAAACATATTCCGAGGGCACGATTTAATAAGCTGTTCGAATGGAATAATACTCTGTGCGTACGAAATAGCATTCCATGCTAGTGATTTACTAAACCGTTTGCATGATTTACTAATCTGTGCAGACAATTTAATATTCTGAACAAACGTTTTAATAAAGCGTGCACACGAAATCTTTATCCATGCAATCGATACAATAATCAGAGGGCATGGCTTAATAATCTATGCGCACTATATAACATTTCGCATGCACGAGATGACAATCCAAGAACACGATTTATTAATTCGTTTGACTAAACAATAATACATGCACACGATATAATAATCCATGCGCACGATATATTAATCCGTGCTCTCGAAATCACAATCCGTTCGCACGAGATAATAATCCATGAGCACGAAATAATAATATGAGCGCTCGATTTAACAATTCGTGCAAACGGAATAAGAATCCATGCGCTCGATATAATAAACCGTTCGCACGAGATAAAAATCCGTTTTCACAATATAATTATTTGAGCGCACAATTTAACAATCTACGTGAATTGATTGGTGTATTCTTCTGATTCAATAACCAAAGAGCCAAACGCCATGTATCGCTCACCTGAGTTTATGTCTTCTTGTATAAATATGTATCTGCTGGAAACTGGCAAAGCCCCTGTTGACATACTATTTTTGTAGAAGGTCACCAAAACAATTTCTGCCTAAACGACTTTGAATTTTAATCAACAATTTGATTGGTTTGAGCTATATGACGACCTGCAGGAGTCCAGTCGGACAAAGTAGGGAAGAAGACAAAGATCAGGAATTGATACACGATTCTGCATGGCATTGCTCAGTTTAATGTTTAGGCTTTGAATATCGCGGATCGGCCACTGTCAATTTCGACTGCAGGGAGCTTTTTGACTTGCTGTTGGCGGTAGATTGTATCGCTTAGGAGTGTTTGGTTTTTCTGTAGTTTTTGTTCCGCTCTGAATTGTAAGCATTCATATTTGCACCATCCACCCAGGTATTCAACCATTTCAGAGGAGATTTTTTTTCAAGTTTCCTTAGTCGGAATAAGCATCACCCCCTGGTTACACAATATACAAGTACGTTCAAGTTAATATAAAAAGAGGTGGCAACTGAGTTGCAATCCCTTTTGGTGTAAACTTACACTTAATTTCCTACTAAACAACTTTAATCCAACATTTCTACCTGTTATTATGTAGTTATTCTCCGGATCAATACAATCGAACAGAACATATTCTTAAAGCTGTTGAAGGGTAACATCAATATCGGTGTCCATTAAGCTACCACCAAATTGGTGTAAGGTTACACTTAATTTTGGCAATGTATGTTATAATTTGTCCGAAATATTTTCTTTTCTTTCTCTGAATATGGATTTTGTGCAGACCCGGATGAAAGACACATCATGTGGCATTTCATCTGGGTCTTCCCTTTTCGATAAAGTACCCAATTAGGGGTTTCTGGTACACAAAGGATATACAAAGGCTTAACATCTCTTATATTCGGGCACAAAGGTTACCATGTTTTACAACAGTTCAAATTCGTTATAGCTTTTATTGTGGAAGGTTGTCACCATTTCTTTCAATTATGAGCGGTTTTAGAGAAGATTCCAACAGTTTCCTTATCTGCCAAAGGTCACCCCACTTGCTGCCATGTTTTTGAGGGACCAAGTTTGTTTTATCAGTTTTGTAGTGGGTTACTGAGGAAATATCCCTGCCAAATTTTATTCAATTCTGACGACCGGTTCCAGGGGGGTAAGTTAAAAGTTTCCTATAAATGTTTACAAGGGTAGCCAGCCACGCCTCGCATCATATTTTGACGGATTAAGTTTACTTTTGTAGTGGGAATATTCCTGTGAAAATTAGCGCAGTTGTATACTGAGGAATTGTGATTTCAAGCTGTTGCCATGCGCACAGGTGCTGGCTGTCTGGGTATCCCCTGCCACACGGTGTTCACAATGGCACTGTGCTGAACAGGAGTATAAATTCACACGTTCATTATGAAAAGACGTACACATGTTAATTCAATGCTCAAACCATTTCACCCTTTCAATCTCCCGCGAAGGCAAATGAAACTGGTGAACTGGTTTGCCAAATTTATTGAATATATCTAACAGTCCTCCTTTTACCAATGAAGAAATACTTCAACGAAAAGTTTATTACCCACAACAGCAGAGGGTACGATCACTATTGAATCAACGCGCATGCATCTTTTTGTTGTTACTTTGTCTAATCTTTGTACCTCTTATGCCATATTATGTATGGATTGAGTGAAAATAAAGATATATATAATGATTTCAAGCTGTTGACGACATACTCGATAAACTACAGACATTGACTGATCCCAGTAGCTCACTTTGAGCACTATGCTCAGATGAGCTATAGCAGATTTAAAATCCAACTTGCAGAACTTTTGTTCTATTCGTGCACATAGAATAATAACCCTTATTCACAGATTATTTTTTCGAGCTCATAGATTATTAAATCGAGCTCTTAGATTTCTATTTCCTTTTACGGATTAATAATTCGTGCGCACGAATTATTATTCCGTGAGTTCAGAATCTTATTTTGAGTGCACGTAAAAATATTCCGTTTGCACGAATAATTATTCCGTTAGCATAGATTATTATTCAGTTTGCACAAAATATTATTCCGTTTGCATGGAATATTATTCCGTTTGCATGAATTATTATTCCGTTTGCACGAATTATTATTCCGTTAGCATGGATTATTATTCCGTTTGCACGAATTATTATTCCGTTTGCATGGAATATCATTCCGTTTGTACGAATTATTATTCCGTTTGCATGGATTATTATTCAGTTTGCACGGATTATCATTTCGTCTGCACAGGTTTATTAAATTGTGCACACGGAATATCTATTTCTAAATGAATGTCCTAAACATACCACCGTAGGTTTGGCTAAGGTCGAAAAGACCTATAAGGCCGTTTGTGATTTTTGGCCCTAGACCAGTTCCTTGACTATTGTAGTCGCGAACTTTATTTATATCTTAAACCCAAGCCGTTTAAAGTCCTGGGTGAGTTAGCCCATGAGGCAAATTTGTTCACAGAAAGGGGATGTTTCCTTGTGTGTTGCAAAGGGGCAACATAAAGGTAAATTTGTAGGTCAAGCCCAGACTAAGGTAGAGCCCAAGCAAGATCAAAGGCCGGTAGTAAAGTGTAAGATTTGTGGCAAGCCTCATCCTACTTTTAAATGTTGGAATAACCCCGATAATAAGAGGGTGGCATCTAGTGCAGAATTTAATTCCCAGTACATGTGAGATAATTCAAATTAGAGTCAGGAGAGGAACCGTTGTCGAGTTGACCAACGTGAAAATCATTATAATAGTCATAATGACAATAATTACAGGACCGACCATCAGGTCAATTTTTGTAAAATTGAAAGTTCGGGTGTAGGAAAAGGTCAGGCTAAAGTTAGTTCTCCTCATTCTTCATCAGAAGGATTACCCCGTAAGGATAGTAAGGGCACTTATCATTTCCCACTGTCAAGGTTGCCAACAGCGGTCGGTACCGTAAATGGTAAAGAGGTTAAGGTCTTGAGAGACACTGGTTGTACGGGGGTAGTTGTTAGGAGAAGTTTATATTCTGATGGTCAGATGTTAAATAAGCAGTCTGGTGTGACTCTTATTAACAATTATAAACAGAGATGTCCTGTGGCCCGTATCGATATTGATTGTCCATTTTTTAGAGGTACTACAGATGCATTGTGCATTGAGGATCCATTACATGACTTAGTGATTGGAAATATTGAGGGGTCCAAATTTCCTGATATAACCCATTTTTCATCAGGGGTAGTCAATAAGAAGAGGTCTAAGAAAAGTAGAAAGAATAGAAAGGTCAAGGTCACAGATAAGTTTATTAGGCAGAACAGGCAAGAAATACTTATGAAGCAAGCGTCAGATGTTAAATTAAAAGAGATTAGAAGAAGGGTAGAGTCTGGTAGTGTGACTAAGAGTCGCAGCTTCTCTAGTGGTGAAACTAAGTTCATTCGTAGGAATGGTTTAATTTATAGGCATTTTAAGAAGAATGCTAAAGTTTCATTACAGTTAGTAGTTCCTTCTAGTTTGACGCATAGCGTTATGAATTTAGCCCATTAATCACGAAAGGTGGTAAATCATGTAGGCAGAAAGGAAACTATAATTAGGAGTAGTATAGGCCCCACTTTAGCGCCAATGACGTCACTTCCGATCCAAGATGGCGGCCCCACGACTTCCGATCCAAGATGGCGGCCCCCACGACTTCCGATCCAAGATGGCGGCCCCACGAAGTCAGATACAAGATGGCGGTCCCTGTGACGCGTTCGGTTACACCTCGGAGGGTGAGTCAACGCCCTAGACAACGAGAAGGTAGCGTCACGTCCTAGAGCACGGTGTCGTTCTTCTTCTCTATATACAAGGGGGTGAGGGGCCTCTCATTTATTTCTGGGAAGGTAGCGTGTGTTTTTTTTACGAAGTTTAGTCTTTAATGGTGTAGCGCGTCGCAGCGCTCGGTTTATCCCGTTCCCCTGGTGGACCCTTTTTTTCAGCACGGTCCTTTCACGTCTTTTGGGTGGGTTCGGCGTTTTCTTCTCCATTGTTTTGCCATCCAATAGCCTCTGGTACTTCTCGTAAGGGACTAGGACTAGCTTTTCCATTATTCTAGCTCCGATTTTAAATGGGCCAACGTTATCTTTAGAAGCGTACGAATAAACTTTTGTTTACCGCCAAGGGCCTCCACCTTTCTTTGGTAACCCAGCGTCCTATCACCCAAGATGTACAGTTGGCGTCTGGAGCGTCTCAGGTGTACTTTTTCGGGTGAGGGGCCTCTGGTTTATCGAACGAACACGGATCTGGAGAAGTCTTTATTGAGGATTTCCGGGAAGGTAGCGTATAGGATCACGGTGACGCTTTCCAGTAAGGGCTTGGCAAACTTCATTTCTAGTCGGCAGTGCCCTTGTCTCTTGACATTGAATGAGTAGTAAGGATCGATCTCCAACGCGTATTAGCAATTGCCTTTAACATAGTCATTTCATTTAACGTTTATATCTTTCCGACAGCACGTCAGCGTTCAGTAACAGTCCACGTACTGATCAGCTTCGTAATTGGGTCATAAAGGCTGAGAGGGATATGATTGTCCATCAACGTAGAAGCCCACCGAACTGCAATCGTAATCTCGAAAGTAGTAAGGACTTTTCTTGTAGTCTCCCATGTAGGAGGCACTAGCCACTAGTCCTATGATCAGTTGACAGGGAACCAAACCTTGAAAGATATCATCGGCGCTGAAATTGTATTGTCCAGATGGGATTGACGTTGTCTTGATTTCCGAACGTAAATATGAATAGATGGCTGGCTGTATTTTTAACATTTTTTCGTTCGACACTATAAGTCCTTCGTCTAATTAATGTACACACAGTTTGAAAGAAGCGTCTACAATTTGGACCTTTTCGGCAGGTGACAAACTGTCTGACATGAGTCTAAACGCGTCAAGACTAGGCCACAGCTTGATACCAATGCCAACGTCATTTAATAGCAACCTGGGTTGTTGAAATACGTCGATGAGCAAAGGCCCTTCTAAGTCTACGATTTTTCCACCTAATGTAGCCATACATCTCGCAAACAGGCCACTGTTTGATCCAGTGTTCGCGTCACTAGTGTCTTGTCCGTTATCTTTGTAAAATAGCTGACTGGTAAGTATCCCCGTTTGATCAATCTCATTGGTTTTAAGAATGGTATCGATATAAGGTTTGTAAGGGTAATTGTAACCCGAGTGAGACAGAGGAGTCTGCTGAAAGGTCATGTCCACTTGACGGAATATGCTGTGTAAGAGCGCATTCATCAATCCGACAACTGCGTCCTTGTTCAAGGGGGTTCCATCACCATCCGTCAGTCGAAGCTTTACGTTTAAAACGCTATTCTTGAGATCGACATAGGCCAATGACTGCCCCGTAATGGTAAAGTTGATGGCGGACGTGTCGTTGATTTGATTGGTTGGTTTATATTCGATCCATTCTTTCGATTTTAGGGAGGAGTCTCTGGGTGCTTCTACAAATATAACTAACTGTTCTCTATACCAGTCGCTCATCTTAGAGTTTGGTCTTCCGGTCTTCGTCTATATTTCCTTTTAAGTGGTGGAGGGGGTATGGCCTCCTTCTTACGCTTTCCGTCCTTCTTACGATCTCTTTTTATTTCCGACTTTGCCATCTCTGTGGCCTGTGCTACCGGTGACACCAAATTGAACACCGGCCTTTGCGTTTCCATTTTGCTTTCTAAAGATTTCATTTCTTTCAACTCTCTGTATTTCCGTCCACTACCCACAATATAATGACCCTGACTGTCACGTTTCGCGTAGCCATCTCTAACATCCAGCAAGTGCTGATACCATTTGTTGGGATCCGAGACGTATGAAATCCACTTCTGCTGCTGGTAATCGTAAACGAGTCTAGTACCCATCTTTTTTGAAATGTAAGACGCAAGACAGATCGTTCGAGTTAAAGTCCACCGAGTTCAGATTTTCGTCTTTTAATTCGATTCTTATACTATTTAGAGTTGACACTTTTACTGACACGTAAATGGGTCTCACGTAAGACTCCGACTTTGTTTTTGTGTATCTGGGTCTGATCTCTATATTTCTAAGTAACTCGATCAGTGAAACTCGTACGTAGGACTCTTCCACTATGTCAGAACACAGATATAATCGGAAACTTCTTGGTTTAAAATCGCAGTAGAGAGTTATATCGATTAATCCACACATCCACTTTCCTTCCAGTATGTAGCGTTTAGGAAATTGAATCCAAAACTCGGACGGAGGGTTCTTCTTACGTATGCCGGAAGAATCTCTGCTATTCAGGTACAGATAAAAGTCATTCATCTTTAATTCGCTACATCCCCTTACATTCTTACTATGTCGCCTACAATGGTTTTAATAAGATAAATCGTTTTAAGCATCACTGGAATTAGCGAATGATGACAATTTAGAAGACGTTTCTTCCGTTCAAAACTTATTAGTCGGGATGACAAGGTCTCTTGTATGCCCTTTGACCTTTTCAAGAAAGTTGAGTCTCTTCTTTAAGGAGTAATGCGTCCACTCAATAGACTTGTTGCAACAACGGAAATCGCTCTTAGTTGACGTCGAGTGATATTGCAAACATGGTTTTACGACCTGTAAGAGTCGTTTCTTTCAGAGTTACCAAATAGTTGATTAAGGGGTACACCTGTGACCGCTCCATATCGCTGCCTTTTTCCCAATACTCATTCTTACCTCTTACTGTTATAGAATACAAAATCAAAAATAGTCTATCGCCATGCGTATTTGAACCACTGACCCTCTCATTAACGGTCAGATGCTCATTGGGCAAGCCATCCTTTTAAATTGAAACTATTATAATACAAACGCGAGCCTTCCTTTTAAAACGACACTTTTACAATCGTTTCAGCTACGTCCTTAAAGTGCACAAAGCAGCTTTCTCATCAGGCTAATTATCAGACAGACATCGATCTATACATCCATCCATCAATCCATCCATCCATCCATACATACATACATGCATACATACATACATACATACATACATACATACATACATACATACATACATACATACATACATACATACATACATACATACATACATACATACATACATACATACATACATACACACACAAACATCCATCCATCCATCCATGCATGCATGCATGCATGCATGCATACATACATACATACATACATTCATACATACATACATACATACATACATACATACATACATACATACATACATACATACATACATACATACATACATACATACATACATACATACATACATACATACATACATACATACATACATACATACATACATACATACATACAACATACATACATACATACATACATACCAGACATACATACCAGACATACATACCAGACATACATACAGGGAGCGCAGTGGCTCAGTGGTAGACAGGTCATCTCGAAAATTGACATTTTTCTACACCATCGAATTTCCCCCAGCTCAAGTCAGACCAGACCGTCCCAGGCCCTATGAGCACATTTAGCTAATAACAAGTGTTTAATCTTATTTCTTAATAGACACCATTTTTTCAGGAGTCAACCACAAACGATTAAGGGAGCAACGCAATAAGCGTGGTAAGGTTCCAACAAATAACTGCTGCAGTATCCAGTTAAGCAATATTCACCTACATCCATACTTTTTCTATGGAACCTCTACCTACAACACCACAACCACCAACATATACATTACCAACAATGTCATTACGTCAACAATTCAACCAACAACGCTAAGCACACCTATATGGCTCATATATAAACTACATGGCTACATCCATAATTTTTCTATGTCGACAAAGCATTTTCGTGGGCAAGCCTACCCTTTAAAACCTTATAAACATTTAAGTATTATACATACCAGACATACATATAGGGAGCGCAGTGGCTCAGTGGTAGAGTGTTTGACTGGAGACCTGCGTTGTGTCCTTGAGCAAGACACATGAATCCTAGCTTAGTACTGGTTCATCCCAGGAAGCCCTGTTTAACTGAAAGATCGTTGATGGGACTTAAAGAATCAAATCAAACCAGCAAACAAAATACATACAGGAGAAGGGGGTAACACTTATACACGTATCTATGAGGCAGCATTACTATGAGAATGAAAAATGAGATTCTGATTGGTAGAGAGACTTCGCTTGACTCAATAGTCGCCTATCCAGGCCAAACCAGACTATCCCAGACCCAACTAGATCCGTTAATACATTCCAAACTGCAGAAAAAAATAGGCCACCTGATCACGTACTCAGAAACCCACTCATTTACCCTGGCACTCGCGCACTCACCCCCTCAAATTGTCTTCTGGATAACCATATGAAACATGGATTGTAAACTCTAGGCATTGGACCAAGCCTTTTTGTAAAAGCTCGTTTTCTCTGGACATTTATAGACAACCTATCTGATGCTGGAACTATGACAGGACTGATTATTAATGATGCCATTTTAATTATGGGAATAAAGAGCTACTTACGATACCTTTGATTTTATACGCATCAATATAATTAACTGCTGACTGGATGCCTTTGATCCATTCATAGTTATCGATTTTACAATTCAGGAGTATTTTTAGAATAACAGGCTGACAGGCCCACGGAAAACCTACCTTTTCAATGCAGCGAGATCTCGGTTGTTCAATGTACTAAAGAAATGATCAGAGTGCAGTATTCCGCAAAGAAGCAGATGAGTCTGTCCATTGGACCAGACGTTTTTGACCTCGGTCTAGAAAAGGCGATGGTGATTTGGCCCTTTTCATCTTAAAGGTCTAAGGCATTGAAAATTGATGTGATTGCTTTGTCGTCTGCTGCCAACGCTTACTATATAGGGCGAATACAGTATTTCGTATGTTCACCTTTGTTAGATGGCAGGGTTAGAAATTAGTTTTTGTGACGTCTACTGTGCATGGGCGGTGGCCATTTTGGATGACGTCATCGTATGTAGACATTAAATAGTCGACTCATGAGCGCATTACAGAGCTATCCTAACTCGCGCAGGGACTAAACATCCTACGCTCATAAAGATTACTTAAAAGTATTCATCAACGACTTAACACAAGCTGGTACATAAGCGCAGACTCGCCAGAGTCTTCACTGCTCGTGTACAGGTAGGTACATGAGATAGTTAATCCCTAAATTCAACTTACATATCGACTGTTCATAGTTTAGAGACAGATTGCGAGATAGACAGTTAACAGTTAAAAAATTATAAATACCCCCATCTCACCAACTTTAGCACGAAATATCTCATGATGTGCTAGGTCTACACTGATGTAGGTTGTATAAAACAGTTGTACCCTCCAGAAGTGACTGGCGACAAACAGCAATCAAAACTCTGTTTCTAACGATCTTAGATCTATGTTCGTCGATTTTTCAGAGCGTTTTCGATTGCCGCCTATCTGAAGTGTTTATTGTATATATGCCTACTGAATACGTAGCCAAAACAATCCGAAACAAAAACTACTAGGAATAATTTACAGTCGGGCGAGAAACCGCAATCTAAAACTCTGTTTCTAACTATCTTATATCGCCGTTCGTAGATAGTATTAACGTTTTCGATTGTGCCTATCTGAAGAGTTTATTGAATATAGGCCTACTGAAAACATAGCCAAAACAATCCGAAACAAGAGCTACCAGGAATAATGTACATTTTTCATGTTCCTGTTGAAAAAATTTGAAGAAACGTCTCCTGATAAGCCTTGCAGCTGGGCAGTGTGCCGTTTACTAGCACTGATTATGAAACGGGCAATATAATTGATATTAATGGATTTTTCTCTGGGATAATCATTTTAGATAGCTGGGGGTCCCTCTTTAAATTATCTGGGGTCAAATATAATTAGTCTTCGCTGATAGAACGTTAGATCAAAGACAATGGCACAAAGTACTGACGTAGATGTAGGACCCGTATAATTAACAGTTAAATTGGAAATTTAAATTAGTAAAGCTTAAAGGATTCTTAATCGCTGTACGCTTCCATTTTTAAAAGTCTATATAATTTTGCACAAACAGTCTATGTATCACAAAGATTATTCCTACCGAAAACGCATGTGTCCGTCTCTTCTGGTTTTGGTCAGTATAGAAGCACGTGCACGGTATTGACTCAGTGACAACAGGGTTCATTGAGTTCATTATCGTAAAACGACAACATTATGGTACATGGTGCGAAACAGGTGAATTACCTGAGTTTTGCTCTACATTCAAAAACAATACGATATCACTATGATTTATGCAGGTGGGGACTTGACACAAACAGTTTGGACCCGGGTCACACCCGAGAGACATCGGGCTGATCTAGATCCAAAACGTTTGGCATCGGCTTAAACTTGGATCCGCCCAGGCTGATAAGCGTCTTTGCTGTTCGCTTATTACAAAGCAAATGCATAACATCTAATCTTGCTTCATGCAAATTTTCATTTTAGCTAGTCTCTGAAGCTGAACAGACTAGTTTGAGTCTTAGTCAGTCAGGTACCCAAACTCACAGAACAAATTTTCTCCTGGTATGGTCTTATACATCCATAATTTGTGTTTGCGAGCAGCAATGATTCTTGCTAGCCTGCGCATGAGTGGAAGTTGTGTAGAAATGATGGAATTTAATGGAGGTATTTACTGGGGGTTCTGTTCAATAAGTCAATAAGTTTCCCACATTTATCGCATATTCTTAGTCATAATGCACAATTATTTGGTCACATGACCACTCCAATGGAATAAACCTTGGTTTTAGCTTTATCTCCTAGTGTGGTAAAATGTGGTCACGTGACGGTTTGTGTGAAAGACTTGTTAATTTGTGTCTGCTTCAAAACTTTAAATTTCAGAGGAATTATGTGATAAATTGTGATAAAAACTGGTGAGCTATTTACTTTTGATATATAAAATCAGATGACGTTATGCAGAGAAATCGATCTATAGACGATAAAAAGAGACAATGAAAAAGTTCATCAGACAGTGAGCCTACATCCGCGGCTAAGCAAACAAAGATGGCGGGTGTTCCAAAAAATGATGACCTGCAAACCATACTAAAGGCAGTCCAAGACATGCAAAGGGGCCGAGAATCATTAAAAGCATTCTTTGATAAGCGATTCCAGACTTTGAAATCCGATATTACAAAAGAGTTTGGTACAAAAATGGACTCACTGAAAGAATCGTTTGATCTTGAAATGGGGGCGATTATAGCTCGAGTCGAATCCTTGGAAACTAGATTGAATGAGGCACTAAATGGGGAGGCAACAGACCGATCTACAAAAGGGTTAGGACAGGCAATCGATCAGAATATCGTAATCAGAAACCTAACTATGCCACAGGGCAAAACAAACCAGGTGCTGCTGGCTAGTCTATCTGAGATGTATCTGCAAATCGGGGTCCATGTTACTATTTAAGAAGCTGTTAGGATTATCCCTGCTAGGGACCCAACTACCACTGCTCGACAAGGTGCACCACTGGTCAAGGTCGTGTTGTCATCACGTGAGGATAGAAATGCAATCCTTTCATCAAAAAGGCAGTTGAGCACAAAAGAGCGATTCAAACGTGTATATATTGAACCTGATAGACAGAGGCATGAGCGTATAACGGAGGCTAATATGCGGCTTTTGGCCAAAAAATGCCCTGGATTGGAGTTCAGACGCGGACGAATAATAGACTCGGCTCGTAACGGTACAGGTGCGTGGATCAACAATCAAGCTCTAGACGACAATGAGTCCATGGCCTAGGAATTACGCCAGCCTTTGAAAATCGCACATTGGAATGTTAATGGCTGGTCAGTGAACAATAATGAATCTGTTATATTTCGCAAAAACATTGTTACTCAGTTGAACTACGATATATTTGCAATTAGCGAATCCCACTTAAGACCAAACGAGTCAATCACACTTAACGGCTATACTTGGTATGGACATAACAGAACGCAGTTGAGCATAAATGCCGTACGAGGGCAGGGGGTGTCAGGTTTTTTATCAAAGACTCAGTGCTCTCCTCATTCGATGTATATGAGTTGGATAAATCTTATGAAGGTATATTTTGGATAAAATTAGTTGCAAAGCAGGACGAGAGCCTTCAAATATATGTATGCGCTTGTTATTTGACACCCGAATCCTCCTGCAGAGGAAATGTTGCTCAGGAATTCTTTGACACTTTACTTACCCAAGTACACTTGTACTCAGATGGTAGCCCTATTGTAATAGCTGGTGATTTCAATGCGCGACTGGGAACCAGCAGTGATTATAATGAAATACTTGACCAAGTTCCAGCACGAGCTGTATTAGACACGGACCATAATCAACAAGGGGAGAATTTGTGCGAATATTTGAAAGATAGTCTTCAATGTGTACTGAATGGTAGAATTTGTCCTGAAAATGATAACTTTACGTGTGTGTCATGGCGAGAGCGGTCTGTAGTGGATTATGTGCTAGTGCCATATACATGTTTACTTTCAGTGAGGGATTTTTCTGTTAAAACTGTAACTAACTTAATTGATGAATACAGCATCCACCCACCATCACGAAATGTTCCTGATCATTCTGTATTGTTGTGCACTTTGGAACTATCGGACTACATAGTTGACAGCCTAACTTCGTCAACGGTACCAACATAACAATTGGTCACTGAAACACAAAACATCGATGTTCCCCGACTTAAATATAACGTTTCTTCTGTCCCAATAAACATTTTGGATAGTGAAAGATGTTGCTCCGCTCTCGTAAATGTGATTGAATTGTTACAACATGCTACAGACTGTCGAAAAACTGTTAATGAAGCATACAAAACACTGTTGATGACTGTACATGTGGAAATGGACGAGTCTTTAAATTACAAAGATATAGGCCCGATGGCACATAAAAAGCTGAAGCATATTGGCAAACCTTGGTGGGATGATAATTTGCAAAATTTATGGAACAATGTAAGATCCAGAGAGAGGATTTACTTGAAATTTAATGCCTGTCGACGTGAAAGGGTCAGGCTTAAATCGAGGTTTATTAACGATAGAAACATTTTTGATAGGCTATTACGACAGTGTGAACGACGGTATCGTGCTTCTCAAAGAGATAAACTTCTTGAAACACAGACTGATAATCCAAAGGTGTTCTGGGATGAAATGGGTAATCTTGGACCAGGTCAGAAATCGGAGAATATAAAAGGTGTTTATACAGAAAATGGCAATATATCACATGATCCTGACATTATCCTAGCCAAATGGAAGTCCGACTTCCAGACCTTGTTTAATCCTGATGTTAATATCTCTGATGATTCGTTCTTGACCAGAGTAGACGATTTAATGAGAGATTGTGAGGCTGAATTCCAATGCTGTGGTAACGTAGATAACACATACAATATACAGAACGAAGATTGTGAACACTTGAATAACACTATAACTTTAGAAGAAGTACCTAAGGCGATTAATCATAGCAAAAACGGCAAGTCGACGGGCATAGATAACATTCCAAATGAAATTCTCAAACTTCCCAAGCTTCTTAACCCACTACATAAACTCTATCAATATTGTTTTGAAAATAGTGTTGTGCCTGACTGTTGGTACAGATCGATAATACAGCCGATTCACAAAAGAGGCAAAGACCCCTTAAATCCTCTCCGTTATAGAGGAATTAGCCTTATGTCTACAGTCGCAAAAATATTCAGTACCATTTTGAACAATAGGATAACGAACCATTTAGACGATAACGGATTATTATGCAATGAACAAAATGGATTCCGAAAGCTAAGATCATGTTTGGATCATATATATACTTTAACGTCGATAGTTCGCAATCGTAAGATCCAAAAGTTGCCAACATATATATGTTTTGTCGACTTTGCCAAGGCATTTGACTCTGTGGATCACAATTTGTTGTGGATAAGCTACTTAAAAAAGGGATTCATGGCAAGATCTTAAAAGTTATTCAAACGCTATATTCTAACATCCAAAGTTGTGTCTGAGTTGATAACGATTTCACAGACTGGTTCTCGATCTCGTCTGGAGTACGATAGGGGGATAACTTAGCACCAACGTTGTTCGCCATATTCATCAATGACCTTGCAAACGACGTTAACGCGGTTCAGTGTGGCGTGCGTGTTACGGAACAAATGATAAGTACGCTTATGTATGCCGATGACATTATCCTAATCTCAAATTCTCCAGAGGGTTTACAGCAGCAACTTGATACGGTACATAACTGGTCACCAGGTGGCAATTGTCATGTAACATTGATAAGACAAAAGTTATCCATTTCAGAAGAGCGTCTGATCCAATTTCAACGTTCAACTTTAAACTCGGTGATTACAATATTAGCCTTGTAAACTCATACAAATACCTAGGTTTGGAGCTTAATGATAATCTGGATTGTTCATACGGTGCACAAATTCTTGGTGATGCTGGAAGTCGTGCATTGGGTGCATTAACGTTTAAGTATATCAAAACCCAGGGACTTCACTTTGATACCTACACGAAATTGTATAACTCTACTGTTACGCCTGTTGTGGACTATGCGGCAGCCGTATGGGCATCGAAGACGTACGCATGTTGTGAAAATGTCCAACATAAAGCTATACGACTTTTCTTAGGTACAGGGAAAAAGTCACCCCTACCAGCTATAGATGGAGACATGGGCTGGACCCCAGTCCATATACGCCAACAGAAAGAAATCGTTCGATACTTCATACGTTTGTGTAAACTTCCTGATGAAAGGCTTGAAAAAATTGTATTTAACTGGGATTATAGTTTGTGTGCACAGGGAAAGAAAATTTGGTGTAAGGATGCAAAAATTTGCTTTATAAATGTAATCTTCATGAGGTTTACGACTCGAAGAACGTGCTTGGTATATCATTGTCTTTTATTCTTAAAACAGTAGAAACAAATCTTTTGCAGGCTTACACCGATACCTGGCAAACTTCTGTAACAACTATGCCAAAACTTAGAACGTACAAGACCTTTAAAAATGAGTTTAAAATAGAACAATAGGTTAAAGCAAATGTGTTAAATACATGACAGCGATCCGTGATCTCCAAAATAAGAAATTGTACCTACCACCTAGAAATAGAGCTTGGACGTTATCGTGGTATACCAGCGAAAAATCGGCTATGTAAACTTTGTCGTTGTAAACCCGAAACGGAGGAACATTTTTTGCTAAAATGCGCTTAAACTAATGATATCAGACAAAAAATGGTTTCAGGCATAACCGGAGTGTTATTTCAAAATGGGATCTTCTTCCAAACACTTTCATTAGTAGACAAACTCAAAACAATGTTGTCAAATGTGCTAGTCGCTAAATATGTAGCAAATTTCACGATTCTTGCGACAGAGAAAAAATATAAACTGCTTGACAAGTAACTGAGCCTCGCGGGGGGAAGATTTGCTCCACGGGGGTGCAAGCAACAAGGTCACATTTCAGCTGTGCAAGCTGAAGGGTGCCCTTGTCTCTTGCTGCTGGAATAAGATTCTGTAGCATATAGCTAGTTTACGTGTCTAACACTTTGCAGATTTTCTCACGACGCGGCTCAATCTAGTTCCATTAAGTGCTGTGAATAACATAACGGATTAAATTTAGAACTCTTCATGATGCACATTCTGGAGACAATATAGACTATAGCCTAACAAGTAACTGGGCCTCGCCGTGGAGACCTTCTT
Source organism: Loripinus fragilis (assembly GCA_964019695.1). Classification (NCBI taxonomy): domain Eukaryota; kingdom Metazoa; phylum Mollusca; class Bivalvia; order Lucinida; family Lucinidae; genus Loripinus; species Loripinus fragilis. Next base: position 1,398,582 of record OZ026517.1, on the reverse strand, counting down.
TACGTATATACGAGCAACAACGTCCCATTTCAGCTGTGCAGGCTGAAAAGTGCCCTTGTCGCTCGGGTGCAGGAAATATGTACCTTCTTTTGCTTTCTGTATCCCAAACCATGAACTATAGCTCACGAAAAAGGTTCTTTCACAACGCGGCTCAACTTATTGGCAATTACTTTGAACCCATAACGCAACGTACTATAAATTAAACTCTTCATGATGCTCATTCTGGACACAATAAAGACTATAACCTAAAAGGAAACTTAGCCTCGCCGAGAAAATACTTGCTTGTGAGTATGCGAGCAACAGGGTCGCATTTCAGCTGTGCAGGCTGAAAGGTGCCCCTGTTGTTCGCTGCTGAAATAATATTCTGTCTTTGGTTTTCTGAATTCTTCTAAACCACAAACATATAGCTCGTTTACGGATCTGACACAATACAGGTTTTCTCACGACGTGGCTAGACTTAGTAATATTTGAGTCAACAGTTATGTTCGATTCAACTCATAAAGTCATGTGAATAACATAAAACATATCAGAAAAAGAACTCTTTGCAATGCTCACTCTGGAGACAATATTGACTATAGCTCGAAGATAAAAGATCTGAAGATATTTTAAGCACAAACTGTTTACTCAATTTTTTAATCTCTTGTATACCTGGTATGGTAACTCCTGTAGAGTATGTTGGCAAACCTTAAAGACCCAGCTGAGATGTCGCAGAATGTAGCATTTCATTAGGGTCTGCATGGTTTGCTGAGATTATAACAATCTTCAGAAGCAGAGGTACGACCTGGTTTAGAAATTTTATCAAGTGTCCATTCCGAGTACTTGTTACCGACTAGGATGGACGAGTCCATTTGTATACAAGGGATTAATGTAGTTATATGTTTTGTTTAGTGTCTCGTAAGCCTTCAAAGGCTGGCACTATCTATACTATGTATCATATATTCAGATTATTTATATTGTATACAGTGGTGACACTTTAATAAATAAATTATTCATTCATTATTCATTCATTCATTACTAGTGTCGTCTGCTGATAATCTTTCGTTTCACCTAGGGTGTACTGACATGGGTTTGCAGCAAAATTTGCTTCACTCTCGAACTACACTTATCAAATAAATACACTTTAAATGCATGCGTAAAATATATGTTTTGTATATTATGTATTGTTGTGACGACGAGAGTCCAAATAAAATTTCTGTTCTGTTCTGTATGTTAATGTATCTAGGGCGTACGATCAGCAAAAGCTCAGACCAGCCTGCGCAGTCTGATCAGAGCCTTGCTAGTCGCTTACGTATTCTATGAGTGTTAGACTGAACATTATTTGGAGCGTCTAAGCTGAAAAGGAGGCTGCACAGGCTTGTCGGAGTCTACACTTGTCAAAACATCACGTGTCACGGCTCACAGCATTTTTGTGCTAGCAGCTAAGGGGAAAGTACTCATATTTCAATACGGAAAGTCGCGGTAGTGAATTAAGACGCCTGATCGTTTAAACCTTTTAATAGCTAAGGGGAAAGTACTCCTATTTCAATACGAAAAGTAGTGATAGTGAATTAAGACGCCTGATTGTTTAAACCTTTTAATAGCTAAGGGGAAAGTACTCCTATTTCAATACGAAAAGTAGCGATAGTGAATTAACACCCCTGATTTGATCACTGTGGACTAATCAAAACCGGGTATCCGTTTCTAATAGAGTAGGAACTATATTTTCTTATTAAAAACGGTCGATTAGTCTCACTTTACTTAGAAAAATTGTTGCCTTAATAGCCCCAGCTACACCATGCTAATTATTTCAAATCATATAAATAAACATTTAGATATAAATAACCAAGACGCTTCAATCTTTGTCAGTAAAGAGATTATGTATCAGTGCGTGGAAGAATGTCTAAAAGAACCAGATATCCTGACGAAATGTGGACAGCGATATAAAGTGACGAAGTCATTCAACATGCCCGTAGGACTTCCTAGCAAACACAAGATTAAGGTCGTGTTTAAGCGAAAGAAAAGCGCCACTTTTGTGATAACGGCCTACCCCATCTAAAAGACTGTTTATTGGTGGAATTGAATCGATGATGTAATAATTACAAATTAAACGTTAATCTACCTACATCACACGTGAGTGTAGTAGTATGTAGGATGCCTTGGGTTCAATGATGACCCAAAAAGTTCGAAAAAGAGCTTACGTATTTCGAAACCAGAGACAACATGAGTACTTAACATAGGCTTTTATAACGATGTTACTAAAAATAGTACCGTTATTAAACGGACCAATCAAAAGACTGTACTGTTACTAAATGGACCAATCAAAAGACAGCACTGTTACTAAAAATAGAATACGGTACTGTTATTAAACGGACCAATCAAAAGACATCACTGTTACTAAAAATAGAAAGTGACACTGTTACTAAAAATAATGGTGAGAAGAGATTTTCTCATTCTGAACATAGAAGTTCAACAATCGACATCATGAACTCTGAGAATCTATCAGAAGAAATCCAAGAAAGCGGTCGTCTACTGTTGGCAGACGGCCCCTGGGATCCTTTAGGGGACGAACCTAGACCCCTGGAATATACCATGAGAAAGAAAGGGGAGAGAACCTACGGCAAAAATGCGGCAGTAGACACCACCTTACAAGTCAAAGTTAACGATAGATACCGCGGCCAACGCCTCAGAGACATATGACAAGGTCTTCACGGTATATTCAAAGACATCCTCCAAGAGGCGCGCGGCGATCTGGCGGGCAACGATTTGGGACGTGTGGTGATTCATCACAACGGGTTACACAACCCAATCGTGGTTCCCTAAAGACCTTGGGACCGTTTAAACGTTGACGTCGTGATGGAACATATAGAAAAGGTGCTGAACAGTCATCAAAAATTGTCCGTGAATGACAGTTTCGACATCACAATAGGGGCAATAGACTTACCTAAAGGGAACGGGAGAAGACCCATTACCAGCCTCCAGGGAGACAAGAATTCGATACAAATCAAGACATCTCTCGTCACTATAAACAATAACGACCGATTGTGTATGGCGAGAGCCATCGGAGTGGGATGGGCCAAACTCAACTTATGTACCCAAGAAGAATGGAACGATTTGACCCGATACCAGAAGTCCAAGAGTAACTCGGAATTAACGTTAGAGCACCGAAAAGTACCCAAAAGTCACTACAAACACCTGAGAAACAAAAAGAGGAAAGAACAAAAAGACCTGGCTGTGGCTATCAGCCCATTGGCCGGGGTACCCTTGAACTGACCTGCGAGTTTGAACGATATAGAGGCGTTTGAAGAAGTCCTTAACATTCGAGTGATGGTGGTGAGCGCTGGACTGGGCAACAAATTTATTACTAGTCCGAGCACAGTCGAGCGACCCTATATCTACATTTACTTGGTCGACAATTGTCATTTTCATACCATCTCCAACATAACCGGCTTTTTTTCGTCGAAATTCTTTTGTTCAACATGCCTGAAACACTATGACCACAAAGAAAGACACGAGTGCGAAGTGAGCTGTATCGTGTGCAAAACGACAAACTGTCCCAAAACCAAGTCACGGGTCACGTGCGACCAGTGTCACATGATGTGTAGGTCGACGAAGTGTTACCAAGAACACAAGAAAGTACCCCTACACGAGAAGGGGGCAAAGAAGGGACAAGTTAGGGGACCTTCTAAATGGGATAAATGGTGGAAATGTCCAACCTGTTACGAAGTCATCACCATGACAAAAAGAGAGAAAAAAGACAATCGATGCGGAGAATACCTTTGTACGTCATGCAATAAATACGTACTCAGAGATCATCTTTGCTACCTGAGATCCATACCGGCCAAACAGGAATTTATTCCCAAGTTCATCTTCGCTGATTTCGAATGTAGCCAAGATGAGAGATCTGAGTGTACGGAGGGGTACGCGCCACTGATGAATCCTGATTGTACGGAATGTCAACCAAGTAGGATGTGTACTCCCTGTTCGAAATGCCAACGATGTAAGACGTCCTGGTGCGGAAAAGCCACCCACAAACCCAATTTTTTGGTGGCCCATACGGTCTGTCCTATGTGTATAGATAGACCTGTGACGTCGGAATCCAGGTGTCAAGATTGCGGTACCCGTTGCTCCAGATGCAAAGACCTAGATGTCCCTTGTACCGGAACAGCTTGCGGTTTGAGAGAGGTCGTCTTCCAAGGACAAGACACAGCTCATACGTTCGGTAAATGGTTATTTTCGAGTAAACATAAATACTTTAAAACCGTCTGCCACAACATGAAAGGATACGATGGATACTTCCTGTTGGAGTACTTAATAGACCAATCCATGAGACCGGACAAGATTATCTACAACGGGTCAAAAATCATGTACATGACGGTAGAAAAATACCTCCACATCAAAGTCATAGAGAGTCTGAATTTTCTACCCATGAAGTTATCCAAGTTACCCAAAGCTTTTGGATTGAAAGAACTAAAAAAAGGTTGGTTCCCCCATTTCTTCAACACCTGGGAAAACCAAGAGTACCTCGGACCGTACCCAGATCCTAAATATTACGGATGTAACTTTATGGGAAACGAGGAAAGGCAGGAATGCCTAGCATGGTTCAAATCCAAAGAGAACTGCGTCTTTGATTTTAAGAAAGAAATGTTGGACTACTGCAGAAGTGACGTGGACATTCTACGTCAGGCCTGCTCAAGTTTCGAGAACTGTTGATGTCTGCCACCGGCGATTGTGTGATGGACCAAGGAGGAAAACCTCAGTGGACTGGGGCGGTGGATCCCTTCTACTCGGTGACCATCGCCTCGGTGTGTATGAACGTGTACAGAACCAAGTTTCTAGAAGAAGAATGGAGGCTTAAATTAGCAGAAGACACGAATTGGTTGACGGCCAAGTACAAGGATGGCCGCATGAAAGTCTTACGGGGTGACCGGTGGGTGTCAGAGGATGAGATGGTCATCAGGGAGAAAGAATTCGTTTGTTCCCCTATCGCCAAGATTCCACCAGGCGGGTATAAGATGGACCAGTACAGTAAATCGTCCATCCAGTACTTAGAATGGGTATCCAGAAGGGACAATATAAAAATACGTCACGCCCTGAATGGGGGAGAAGTACGTCTCCCGGGAACCAGATACAGGTTGGACGGCTATTCATACGAGACTAATACTGCTTTCGAATACCGAGGATGCGTCTATCACGGATGCCCCCGATGTTTTCCCGAGGACAGAGAAGAGAAGAAACACCCTCTGACCCAACAATCCATGAGCGAACTCTACCCCCTAACCATGAAAAAGAAATCTTATATTAAAAGTCTAGGAATGAAATATGTGTGTATGTGGGAACAGGAATTTAGAGAAACCTACCGAAACGACCCAGAACTTAGACACTATCTCCAGAATTTAGACATCACGGACAGATTGGATCCACGAGAGAGTTTCTTCGGCGGTAGGACCAACGCGAGTCAATTGTATTATAGGACGAAAGAAGATGAAAAGATAGAGTACGTCGACTTCACCTCCTTATATCCCAGGGTCAACAAGACCTGCCAGTACCCCATAGGACACCCGGAGGTAATAACGTCAGACTTCAAAGATCTTGACCAGTACTTCGGAATTGCCAAAGTGCGAATATTACCTCCTCGTGGACTGTATCACCCCGTGTTACCCTATAAATCGAACGAAAAGTTAAAGTTCCCATTGTGTCAGACCTGCGCCGAAAAAGAGAGTCAATCTCTCTGCGGGTGTATTGACAAGGATCGAACCATGACCGGGACTTGGTGTACTCCCAAACTTCAGACAGCGGTACGACTGGGATACCGAGTCCTCAAAATATACGAGGTATACCACTGGAAGGACACCACCCAATACAATACAGAGACTAAAGAAGGAGGACTGTTCGCCTCTTATATCTACACGTTCCTGAAGTACAAGCAAGAGGTGAGTGGGCCTGCGGACTGGATCAAGACCCCCGAAGATGCCAAAGAGTATATCGATCGGTATTTCGAAAAAGAAGGGGTATAACTTGTTGGGGAGAAAATCGAAAAGAATCCGGGAATGCTGGCATTGGCCAAGCTCTGCCTAAACAGTTTCTGGGGGAAATTCGGACAGCGACTGAACCTGAAACAGTCCAAATTCTTTCACGAGACTGAGGTGGAGCCTTTTTCCGAGTTCTTTCCGATCCTACCAAAGACGTCCAGGATTTTCACATTGTTGCCAACGATACTATTCAGGTAGAATGGACATATAAAAAGGACTGTCAACCGGAAGACAACAAGACGAATATCTACTTGGCGACCTTTACTACGTGTTGGACCCGACTGAAACTCTACAGCATCCTTGAGAAAATAGACAGAAACGTTCTGTACTACGATACAGACTCGGTGATTTACCTGAGTAAGACGGGAGAGAACGAAGTACCACTAGGAGACTACCTGGGAGAACTCACTAACGAACTAGAAACTGGAGAACATATAATAGAGTTTGTGTCTGGAGGACCAAAAAACTACGCCTACAAGACCAATCAGGGAAATGAAGCGTGTAAAGTGAGAGGGTTCACCCTCAACTTCACTAATAGCCAACTTATAAACTTTGAATCGGTGAAGACCCTATTGATAGACCCCTCCGAAAAATCGACCATTACCGTCACCAATCCTCATAAAATATGTTGTGATAAGGGAAAAAGAAAACTGTATAATAGAGAAGAAGAGAAAAACTATTGAATGGTGTACACAAACAGACGACAACTGGACAATTACGATACGGAACCCTATGGATATTGAGAAAAAAAAGAAAATAATAAACTTCTAAGGTCTAAATGGCCATTCAATTTTTGTTACTATCAAATTCAATTTTTGTCATTGTTATTTCATTTTTTGTCCTTGTTTTTTCATTTTTTGTCGTTGTTATTTCATTTTTTGTCCTTGTTTATTCATTTTTTGTCATTGTTAAATCATTTTTTGTCACTGTCAAATCGATTTTTGTCCATTTACACGTATTTTTCCCAAGACTTCGTTTCAATTTTTGTCATTGTCAATTCATTTTTTGTCATTGTCAATTCATTTTTTGTCATTGTTATTTCATTTTTTGTCCTTGTTAATTCATTTTTTGTCGTTGTTATTACATTTTTTGTCGTTGTTGAATCGATGTTTTGTACTTGTAAGAATGCTTGCATGTTTAAATTCGTAATAAAGATGACAAACTGGAATGAGTATCTGTCTTCTTTGTATTTTAATCCCAAGTTACCATCCAGTTACTTAGGGCCGGAAAAGCTATATCAACTGGTCAAATCCCAGGCCAAATTTAAAATAGGTAGACACCGTATACGTAAATGGCTACAAGATCAAGAGGGTTATTCTCTGACCAGAGGTGCCAGGCACAAATATATCAGGTCCCGCGTCATAGTAGCGGGCATAGATAGCCAATGGGATATGGATCTCATGGACATGGTTGACATAGCCAAGGTGAATGACGGTGTCAAATACGTCCTGGTTGCCATAGATATTTTCTCTCGCTTCGCTCACTGTCGTCAGATTAAAAGTAAAAAGGGTGAAGATGTCTTCGGAGCCCTCAAGCTGATATTATCTGGAATGCAAAAACCGAAAGCTATGAGAACGGATCGAGGACAGGAATTTCGTAGCAAAGTTGTCAATGCCTATTTAAAGAGTCAAAATATTCATCACTTTTACGCCTTGAACATGGAAACTTAGGCCAATTACACCGAAAGACTCATCAAGACTTTAAAACATAAGCTGTTTAGATATATGCAAAAAACAGAACTCAACATTACATCGATGTCCTACAAGATATAGTACACAGTTACAATCATACCGTACACCGAAGTCTGGGTAAACCCCCTGCGTCTATCACCGAAGCGAACGAAGGGGAAAGTAGACTACAGCAATATTTATTGAGACCAGGTACCTCTAAACCAGCTAAAACGAAGAAAAACAAGAAGTACAAGTATAAGATTGACCAGACAGTGCGCTTGTCCCACGTGAGGAGCATGTTTGACAGAGAGTATTCGCAAAAGTGGACTGGCGAACTGTTCAAGACTAACACTTGGTGTAGAAGAGAGGGCGTCCCCGTTTATACCATACTGGACTGGGATGGTGAGAGAGTTTACGAACCCGAATTACAACCCGTGACTATCGACCCTACAACGGAACACCGGGTGGAAAAGATACTAAAGAGACGCGTACGTAACAAACTGAAAGAAGTCCTGGTGCGTTGGTTGCATTGGCCCAAGAAATACGATAGCTGGATACCAGAAGCGGACGTGAAAGACTTTAATTAGTCACGTGACTAGGACACTTATAAATACCTTAACAAATCCCGTTGCAACTCACTCTACCATGAAAATTACCAACGTTGTATGTAGCGCTCATTTGAACTGTACCGTAGACTTGATATCGTTGTGCCAGCGTTTGAGGAATTGCCGATATGAGCCGAGGTCATTTCCCGGCCTTATATGGCAACTTAGGAACATTGGCGGCAATTGTTTAGTGTTTGCCAACGGCGATATCAATTCTAATGGAAAAGCATCTAGCTTCCGTGAGGGTCGACAGAGACTTCGTAGATATGCCAGGCTGTTGCAAAAATATGCATGCCCAGTGTACCTCACAGATGCCAAGATCATCACGGTCTCGGCCAGCCATACCTTAAGTGTTGGCTTAGACTTATATAGGTTAGCTGGAGATAGAAGCCTTCTCTACGAACCTGAAATATTTCCAGCACTAAACTTCAAAATAGAGGGAGTCAACTTTTGCTGTTTTCATATCGGTAAGGTGGTCATCACTGGTATAAAGACCACGGCTCAAATCGATGACGCGGTCTATCCCACCCTGGTCGAATTGGAACTCTACGTACGTGAGAAGTGATCTAAAGTAGTAAGAATAGCAATTTGCTGGATCACCTAACACGATGAATGATATAGAAACCAATACGAGGGAAAACTTTCCTTATCCTTAATCAGACAGCGAGACTTGATCATTGGAAGAAAGGTGGCACTTACTAGGGACTAGAGTGACTAAAGCCGAAATTGTGCTTTTCTCAAATGGTCATCGTGTACATCATTATCATCACGTCAATCACCAACTTATCCCTACAGAACGGCTCGACGGAACTTTGGATCAGTCTACTGAGTAGCTGCATAGGATACGCCCTTCCGAATCCTAAGCTAAAAAATGAAGTGTACCTTGCCTTTTGAACCCTGCTCCAGCATTTGCGTCAATGGACAGACGGGAAGCGGAAAAACGAGATGGGTTTTCCGATTTTGACTCACATTCGGGACATGTATAGTAGAGATCCGCCTTGCCAGATTCTCTATTGTTAAGGAATTCACCAACCCGTATTCGACGAGATGAAACGGACCATAACGAACTTTAGGAGTAAACAAGGATAACCTTCTTCCGAAGAGTTAGAAGAGTTCACCATGGACCGCAGTCACAAATTGATTGTGATCAACGATATCATGCATAGAGTGGTGGAGGACAAAGAGATGGAATTATTGTTTACGCAGGGAACCAACCACAAATGCGTCAGCGTCATTTTAATTACCCAGAGGGAAACTTGCCAGGACCATAGCTTTAAATACGTGGTACTTGGTATTGATGAAGAATTTGAGAGACGTTTCCCAAGTAGGTATACTTGGTCGACAGCTATACCCGGGCCGTGTAAAAGGGTTCATAAAAGCCTACGAAGACGCTCTCGGTTCCAAACAGGGTTATTAAATAGTGGATACGAGTCCTCACAGGGACGACCAATACTGTTTGAGGAGTAGAGTGTTTCCCCGGCAAGGTCCCTTGGTGTATCGACTGATGTAAGAAGGAGACCCGAACGCGTAAGAATTACCATAATGAGACTCCTCAAAGAACACAGACATTTTCTAAAATTATTTGGACAGACCGACTCTGCCCAGAGAAAAGCCCTGTTAAGAACGATTACGCCAGGTCAGATCAAAGCATTGAGCGAAATCGCGCACAATATAATCAAATTTAGGATCGCGTTGACGCCTTTGGAAAAAGTACTCCTGAGACGCTCCAGATGCCAACTGTACATCTTGGGTGATAGGACGCTGGGTAACCAAAGAAAGGTCGAGGCCCTTGGCGGTAAACAAAAGTTTATTCGTACGCTTCTAAAGATAACGTTGGCCCATTTGAAATCGGAGCTAGAATTATGGAAAAGCTAGTCCTAGTCCCTTACGAGAAGTACCAGAGGCTATTGGATGGCAAAACAATGGAGAAGAAAACGCCGAACCCGCCCAAAAGACGTGAAAGGACCGTGCTGATAAAAAGGGTCCACCCGGGGAATGGGAGAAACCGAGCGCTGCGACGCGCTACACCATTAAAGACTGGATCTCGTTCTAAACTTCGTAAAAAAAACCCACGCTACCTTCCCGGAAATAAATGAGAGGCCCCTCCCCCCTTGTATATAGAGAAGAAGAACGACACCGCGCTCTAGGACGTGACGCTACCTTCTCGGGGTCTAGGGCGTTGACTCACCCTCCGAGGTGTAACCGAACGCGTCACAGGGACCGGCATCTTGTATCTGACTTCGTGGGGCCGCCATCTTGATTCAGAAGTCGTGGGGGCCGCCATCTTGGATCGGAAGTCGTGGGGGCCGCCATCTTGGATCGGAAGTGACGTCATTGGCGCCAAAGTGGGGCCTATACTACTATTAGGGTCTAGATGAAATTTATTGGCCCGGTGTTTGTAGAGAGGTAGCTCAATTTTGTAAGTCTTGTGCCACTTGTCAAAGGACAATTCAACATATAAAGGTCGCAAGTACCCATTGTAGTGTACCTCAGAGAAACATATCCTCAAAGGAGGCAGTAGTTAGCCATAAAAGACGAACTGAAAGCCAGACAGAACGACGACGTTCATATGGTAGTGGTAGACGTTGCCCAATACCATATTATTGGCGCAATATTAATGAGACTGAAAGCAGTAGTCAGCGTTAGTGTTAAAGGTGTGCGATAGTGTAATGACCAAATTGTCTCTGATTGTTGACCTATATTTTAGCTATGATAGCATAGTAATAGTCACAGAGGTGTACTATATGCATGAGGAGTCATGGAATTTAACTAAGTCAGAGACGGTAGACTGTTGACGTGAGCAAGTCACGATAATATAATTTAGCAATGGAGGTTGGCTGCAACTTGAAGAATCACATTAATTTATTTTCGCGAAGATTGTAGTATGGATGGTGTTATTTATAGGTATACTTGGCATAAAACATAAGTAACCTGTGGATCTTTGCAAAAGGTATTGGCTATTAAGCCTTATATATTAAATGTCATAAAACATAAAACCTTATGAAAAAATTAAAGGGGTACAACCCCATATATGGAAAAGTTAAAAGGGTACAACCCCATATTTATGTGTTGAGCATTAAAGCTATATAAACAGGTCTATGATTGTGGCAACTGGGGGCAAGACAATGTGGGGGGCAGACTATCTCTCTAGGTAGTCAGCCATTTAATTCGCACATGTATATATATATTGTATATATTTCATTCTGTATTGTTCCTTTTTTTCTACATTGTGCATCATAAGAAAAAGTCAATCCTTTTTCTCCAAAAGGTAGGACCTTTTTTATGATGTCAAATATACCGAACATCAGAATCAGTGATGGTTCCGTATACGCATAAATACTCAAAGGGTTAGGTATGCACCTAGTCACCTATATGAACTGAGATACGATACCTTTTCTAATATTAGTCTAATATAAGGGCGGTTTGTCTGAGATAGAGTTCACTGTTACTTTTTTTAGTAACGCGAGGATTTAGTGAAGCATGGTTTTCTTACCTTTCTCGCAAATATTATGCATTTCTTCCTATATAAGGGCGGCATTGTCCATTTACTTTAGGGGACATAGAAAAGTTACCGGTATCAGCTACGTTGTAGAGACGCTGTTTCATTATTCTCGACAGAATTGTCTCTGAGTGTGTCCCCTCCTACGTTCAGGGTAGCATGCTGTGTAGCCAGCAAATCTAAATCTTAGGGCACAGAAGTAGCTGATCCCCTTAGACCACTGAAAGTGTGGGATTCGGCTTCATGATTCACCAACCCGGAATAAAGTATCACCTCGTCGTGGTTTGGGGTCATCCGTACACTTAATGAGTTGACACAGCCTACGAGCTAGAATCGCTTAAAAACAATAGTGGTGACATGACTTAAAAGGTCAAGATCGCGATAAACCCCAGGGTTATAATTGAAAAACCCAATAAAATTAAATTGACGTCGAAAGGACCTAGTGACTTAGATTCACTGAATCATCACAGAGCAGATTGACTTAAAGTCAACATTGTGAAGACCAGATGATGAAAATTTCGCAAATCGCGTAAATACAGAAAACAGACAGGAATACGGCGGAACATTATGATAGAAGGGCCCATTTTTTTTTCTAGATCTTAGATTTATATGTGAATTGTATATTCTACACTTTTGTTATTTCTGACTAGTTGGCGTACGTCTAAAGCAGGACACTCTCAGATTGATTTTTATAGAAACTATCTTGGAGTGGGAACTGCTCTAGTATAGGATGGTCAACTAGCCAGAAATAATAGCGTAAGTGGTGTCGTTGTATCATTAATGTAATGTCAATGTGTCTTTAGTACATAAAGTACTGAAAGGTTATTACTAGCTGTGTGCATTATTTTTTCCTGGTAGCATTGTCAACGCATAACAGAATTTTCAAATAAAATTTCCCCTCTTTCGTCCTGACTTGCGTTATGTCGTAGCATAGGCCAAATGCAGCAGAACTCGATTAGTCTATTTTTTGATGATAAAAATTCACGACTGCTTAACACTTCCAATTTCAATCTGAAAGTTTAAAACTCAATTTGATGGCATTATGTTTTGCTTTTTTCAATTCTCAAAAAAGAACGATGACGTCTAGTACTAATGAGTAATTGCTGTAAATTTCAATGCCATGCCGCTTATTATAAACAATACAGAGCAGTGCGAATTTTGCATGTAAATTGCAAGCTTAAAGATAATTTTTCATGATAAAGCTTCTATTAGCGTTTTTGTATGTTATTATGTAGTAAAAACGAAAAGTCGTATCGAAACATAACTTCAGAGGTTATTCTTCTTAAATCACGGTTGTAAGTAACATCTTCAAACATACAAAAACGTAAAGTGATAACGTCTCTGTGGGATATTTAATATCGTAGAAAAAGTGTGACTTTTTTAAATGAGGGTACCTTTACTCTAACTTCGTCTGTGCAAGAAGTACTCGATACTGTGTCTTGGCAAATTGTTGTTTTAGTTACAATGGCATGAATTTTATATGCCTTATTATTTACTTTCTGAACTGGCGAGACATGTAAGGTGAAAGATTAGAACTTAGTCTCAGTATATTTGCAAACAGACACACTAACAAATACACCGTTATAGAATGGCGCACGCCTCCCTTAGTTGGAGTATTTACTTCCCTTTATTGGCAAGGAATATGTGGCATTAAATTATTTATATATGTAGGTTTAGCTCAAACAAGGAAATAATATACTTATACTAATACAAAGTATGAAAAAGGGCAAAGATCAGGAATCGATACAATCAATCACCACACTTGACCCAGTATACCAATGGGAAAGTAACTACTCACAATTTGATATCTCAAACGAGAGCCAAGAGGTCAGCCCTTCGCCAGCAGGTGACCACAAGGCAACAATAAACAGATGCGCACAAAAGCATAACAAACACACAAAAGAAGTAACATGAATGATCCTCAAAAGAAGTATCACCTTGGTACAGTCAGTAAAAATATTTTACTGGAGGGCTTAAACCGGTTTCATGGTGCCAACCCTTGGTCCAGATGTGGATCAAGCCACATAGATGTTTGGTTTGTATGAAAGACCCTTACTTGGTATAAAAAGGCAATGAAGCAAAGATAAGGACTCAACAGTTCCGAAAGCCCCTGACACAAGAGAGATTTAAGTCCTATATTGAATTTAATTATTAAATCATAGTATCTACGGTAAAGTTTTGCAAAGTTTATGATACAGATAGCCTTGTATAAGAAGTTTCTGAGTTAACAATTCATTGTGAGTGTTGAAGTCAACAGCATGGCTAGATGCTCTAGCAAAACGAATGAGTTGAGAGATATAGACTCCATAGGCAGTTGAGCGAGGAACATCACCATCTCAAAATGGAAAATTGACAATTTCAAAATTAAAGTCGTCACGTTTATCATAAATTTTGGTAGAAACAATATCATTAGAAATTGATAAATGCAAGTCTAAAAACATGGATTTGGTATTAAAGATATTTGGATGATATTTTAAACATAAATAAAATTTATTTTGACTATATGGTAAGAACAATATACCCTGCAAAGCTTCAACTTAATAAAGCAAATACCTCTGATACCAAAATGTTTGATAAACGTGTTTATTTGTATTTTGAAATTTCCCTTTTTTAGATGGCGGTGTTCCTCGCTCTACATCCTATTGAGTTTATATTTCTCAACTAATCCGATTTGCTAGAGCATCTAGACATGTTGCTGACTTCAACACTCACAATAACTGTTAACTCAAAAACTTCTCATACAAGGCTATCGGTATCATAAACTTTGCAAATATTTACCGTAGATACTTTGATTTAATATCTAAATTCAATATAGGACTTAAATCTCTCTTGTGCCATGGGCTTTCGGAACCAGAGTTTTATGGAGACTAATTGTATAAATTAAAGAAAAATGTTGCCTCTAATAGTTATCCAGCGCAGTTTATCAAACTAATTTCTCATTAAAAGAAGAATGGTTATAACCTTAATGTATTGCACCTCGTGCTTGGTTGTCAACCAAATCAAGATTGGCAACTTTGCTTTCCTCTTTAATTGTACGCAGGTGAGTCGCACCTCAGATTCTATGACGGTTTCAACTTAAAGACCTATCTATAGATGAGAGGGTAGGGCCGAATGTGGTGTCTGTAGTCGGGCCCACCAGTGTTTAACTGTTAGATTTCTTTTACTCCAGTATTCGGTTGTTTATACTGTTGAGTCCTTATCTTTGTTTTATCTCCTTTTGATATCTTGATTTGTTTTTTACTAGAAGATGATACATTGATAAGTTAGGAATCTTTCATGTGAACCAAACATCTATTTGCCTGATCCAAATCAGAAATAAAGGTGAGGTTTGTACCATAGAACTAGTTTAAATATGTTTTACTGACCGTTCCAAGGCGGTGCTTCTTTTGTAGATCCTTTTTGTAATTCATGTGTTTATCATGCTTTCTTGTCTGTTCATTGCAGCCTTGTGGTCACCTACTGGAAAATGACTGTCCTCTTGGCTTTCTTGTATGTGATGTTTTCTAGCGTTTTTGTCAGTTTCCATTGTGGTGTCCTGGGTGAGGTTTGGCACTTGATTGTATTGATTTCTGGTCTTTGCCTCCTTCCTTCACTAGGATGAGACCTTTTTTTTAATGTGTACACACAATATATGATGAGACACCTCTCTATGATTAGCCTCGACCTACGCAGAGACACTTTTAAATGGGTAATACAACTAAGGATTGGAGGCATCTTAACCAGATTTCACAACCTTTACCAACGTACATAACAACTTTAGATGAAATATGTATAACCATTTGTAGACCGGAAACCCCTAAACATGTTCTTTGGCATACAGTGAAGACCCATAAAAAATGCTGCATAAGGTGGCATTTCATCAGGGTCTGCACTGTTTGCTAAGACAACATCGATCTTCAGAGAAAAAAATACAACATTTTCTGGAAATTGTAACCTGTGACCCCTATAAATATACATAGCTATCTTGAATTAACTTTATTCAATTTTATTGGTTAAATAATAACTTGTAGCTGTTTATGAGAATCTCTATTTTTTCAAACGATTATTTGGTAATTTTTAAATCGATACATCTAAAACAAAAATTAATCAGTTCTCTTAGTAAATCTCTAAATGAGTACCACATTCTATGATGACATGTCTAAACGAGTATCACATTCAATGATGAAATGTCTAAATGAGTACCACATTCTATGATGACATTTCTAAATGAGTACCACATTCTATGATGACATGTCTAAATGTGTACCACATTCTATGATGACAAGTCTAAATGTGTAACACATTCTATGATGACATGTCTAAAAAAAGTACCACATTCTATGATGACATGTCTAAATGAGTACCACATTCTATGATGACATGTCTAAATGCGTACCACATTCTATGATGACATGTCTAACTGTGTAGCACATTCTATGATGACATGTCTAAATGAGTACCACATTATATGATGACATGTCTAAATGAGTACCACATTATATGATGAAATGTCTAAATGAGTACCACATTCTATGATGGAATGTCAAAATGTGTACCACATTCTATGATGACACGTCCAAATGTGTACCACATTCTATGATGAAATGTCTAAATGTGTACCACATTCTATGATGACATGTCTAAATGTGTAACACATTCTATGATGACATGTCTAAATGTGTAACACATTCTATGATGACATGTCTAAATGAATACCACATTCTATGATGACATGTCTAAATGAGTACCACCTTCTATGATGACATGTCTAAATGTGTACCACATTCTATGATGACATGTCTAACTGACTACCACATTATATGATGACATGTCTAAATGAGTACCAGATTCTATGATGAAATGTCTTCACAAGTACCACATTCTATGATGACATGCCTAAATGTGTACCACATTCTATGATGACATGCCTAAATGAGTACCACATTATATAACCACATGTCTCAATGTGTACCACATTCCATGATGAAATGTCTAAATGTGTACCACATTCTATGATGAAATTTCTAAACGAGTACCACATTCTATGATGACATGTCTGAATGAGAACCACATTCTATGATGACATGTCTGAATGAGTACCACATTCTATGATGACATGTCTAAATGTGTATCACATTTTATGATGACATGTCTGAATGAGTACCACATTCTATGATGACATGTCTTAATGAGTACCACATTCTATGATGACATTTCTAAATGAGTACCACATTCTATGATGACATGTCTTAATGAGTACCACATTCTATGATGACAAGTCTAAATAGGTACCACATTCTATGATGACATGTCTAAATGAGTACCACATTATATGATGAAATGTCTAAATCAGTACCACGTTCTAAGATAAGACAGTTCTCAATGAGTACCTGTAAATTATGATTATCATTTTTTACCAACAATCAATCATAAGTACGACAGCACATGGGAAACTATTTCCAAACGAATTATTGCAGCATTAGTTATTAAAAAAATTGAGACCATGTTTAAGCCCAAGAGTATTTTAATGACCGTTCTTAGGCGGTGCTTCTTTTGTATATCATATTGTGTGATTTGTGTTGTCTGTCATTATACAATTGATGCATTCTTTTGAGGTTGACACCAGGACTTGTCAAGCCGAGAACAGTGATGTTCACCGAGGCGAAGCCAAGGTGAACATCCCTTGCGAGGGTTGACTAATCCTTATGTTAACCGAATAAGAATGCACCAATTGTTTTGTTATATGACACTGTCTCTCTTTTCCTAGTTTTATTTAAAGTATTTTCATATTATGAATTAACTCAAGTCAAATATTCCTAGGAAGATTATTTCAACAATATACTTCCCAAATTTCTGCAACTCTTATGAGATAAGCATAATAATTGCATTTCAACTCATATATGCCTAGCGTCCTTTTTGTGGGACATGGACAAATAGTGCAGACCCAAATCAGACGCCACAGAATGAGGCGTCTGATTATGTCTCCACTGTTTGCTTGCATAATTTTCTATTAAAACTTGAATAAAAATGGAAAATACCACCTAACCTCCTTTAAAACAGAAATGGACTGTTCCAATTGATAACGGTGGGGAATTCCATTCGGCATAAATGGGTGTTCTCATAAAATGATCGAATTCTGAATTCAATACATTTTACCTGTGAAATGTACATAAGAAATCAGTCAGTGTTGCAATATCTATATTTAGCTCTCTATCAACAGTGACAAAAGTAATGTCACCTGGGCTGGATTTAGTTCAATCTATCTTTAGACATTAACAATCACTGTTTGACATCAAGATCTGTCACAACTAGTGTAAGATAGTTTCAGCCAATCAGAGGAGGTCTTTTATAAGAGTCATATAACAATCTGTTTTGTCTGTCCCTTGCAGTCTTGTGACCACCTGCTGGGAAAGGGCTGACCTCCTGGCTCGCTTTTGTGTGGTTTACTCTTGTGTTTGTGTCACTTTCTCATATGGAGTTACGGGTCAGGTGTCGTACTTGATTGTATTGATTCCTGATCTTTGCCTTCGTTCTTAGTTTTCTTAAGCAAATGCAAAACATTAAATGTCATATGTCATAGTCTATATCAAAGTCGACTTAAAGACGGAAAGGTAGACAGATGAATTGACGAGATCGATTACAATAATTGAGCCTCGCTGCGAGAAAACCTGTCTTCGGGGTTTCTGCCAAAGCGAGTTTCAAACCAGTCTCCTAAGCTAAAGAGACTAGCTAGAAGATTGAAATTTCATCTGTAGCAAGTTTCCATATAATACATACCAAACAGCGAATAGCAAAGGCGCTGATCAGTCTGCGCGGATGCGCAGGCTGGTCTGCGCCTGTGTTGTTCGCAAACCCTCGAAGACAGGTTTTCTCGCATCGAGGCCCAATTATATCCGACGTTAAAAAGATGGCGTATAAAAATAACATAAAACATCAAATGATTTGTGTATGGATGTATTTTCAAAACAAAATCAAATCAGCTTGCCTCAAACGAACCAACATAAATTGATTGTTACTTCCTACGTGCATTTAGGAAGTTCTGTAGTCAGAAATGTTTTGACAGCTTCTCCCGAGCTACATGTTGCACTAATAGTGCTTATCGTTGACACATTCCATGCTTTCAGATATGACATTGCATTACATGAGCATTCAATATGTTTACCACGTAGATTCAATTCCTGCATGCGTTTTAGACCCAGTATTGCCGGCGGAATATATCCAAGCTTTGTATAATCCAAATCAACACGAGAGAGCAACGGAGCATGTGAAAAAACAAGCGGTGATATATAAACCAACGGGTTGCCATTTAGTGCAATATGTGTAAGATTGTGGAGAAGCAGCAAATCGAAATCTTCTACTGTGTCAATTTGATTGCTGTTGATATAAAGTGTGTGCAGGTTTCTTGCCCTATTAATTGCAGATGGTATACCATTAAACTGATTGTTGCTAATATAAAGAGTGGTTAGAGCAGACAATCCCATAAGGGATGAACTCTCTATTAAATGTAGTAGGTTATATCTCAAATCAAGGATTCGCAAGTTCGGAAATACGGTGCCAAGTTTGGGAAAGACCGTCAGTTGATTATTCATAAGTGTTAAGGAGGTAACAGTGATCATCCGATGTGTACATTCGTCAAAAATTGAAGCATTGTATTTACTGAGGTTCGGTGAATAATTCGATGTAAAGCTGTTTAGTGATCTAAGTCTACAAACAGCGGCTGGGATACTTTCAAAATTAGAATTTGACATCTCTAAGGATGTGAGAGAATTCTCAAAACTATGAAATACTGTGGAATGCAAAAGTGGCAACTGAATGTTATTGATTGTCAAAGACGATAGTTTAGTTAAACCATTCATTTGGGTTGGAAATCTAGAAAAATTTCCAGCCGAGATTGAAAGCGTATTTAGAGTACTGCCTATGCTTGCAATGATTGTAGAATCTAGACTAAGGAGAGGATTGCCATGTAGAAACAGGTAATTTAACGAGGAGAGTTCTTCAAGTGCTTGTGGAAGATGTGTTAAATTATTGTTGCGTAGATCGAGATAAGTCACGGCATTTGCTATGCCACTGAACGCATGCAGCTCTATGGTATTAATATAGTTATTATATAGGTAGATAATAATACTCGATGCATTAATTGAAGACAGATTTTGAAAGGCATATGCGGGAATATAAGTAAGCTGATTATCATATAACCGCAAATAGAAAGCATTTCTCTCCTCGTTGTGTTCTGTGAATACTGGAACTTGCGAAAGACTTTTACTGTAACAGTTGATATCATTTAAACTGCAGGTACAAGGTTGCGGCGCCACACAGTTAGTATCGAAGAGGAAAGATGTGGTGACCCCAATCAGGCTGGCACACACGACGAATAGGACCTGGAAATATAATTTACTTATTAGATTTGAAATAATACGCACGCACGTATACACACCCGCCCGCATGCACATACATACATCAAAAATTATATCACTTATCTTCACGCTACGATCGAGTGTAACTGTATTTGAAATATCAAGCTACATTTTGCTAAGAAGATTTATCGACATGTAAACTCCGGCTAATCACTCACAAACTGAGTAAAGCTTGAAGCTCGTTATGTAAAGTTTGTGAGTGATTCGCTGGAGTTTACACGTCAATAAAATCCACAGAAAAATAAACCAATTCATTCCTTATATTATCGAATTGTAAAAACGGATTCGACTTTTCATTGGACCAATCAAAATCGCAGAAAAACTATAAAAAACATTGAGTTAGAATTATTAGTATTATGACTGAGTGTGTGAACCTGCAGCCAAAATGACTCGGTGAAAACTTGCATTTTCGCCGATTTTATATTCATTGAAAGAAAAAAAATCTAGTGATCTAAGATGATCTATATTTTTCGATGTTTTCGAGAAAGTATTTTTAAAAAGGACATATGCTACTAAATACTTCCCATGATGAAATCTGTTAAATACTATGCATACAGTTTGTTTTATGCATTTATGAAATTAAAAGGATATGTCACCGTCTTTATTTTTTTTTTATAATCTCATATGGGAGTTTTCAACATTTGGCCAATTTTCTAAACAGATGAAAGAATAACACTAGTCCTAAATATCGAGCCAAAGCTGTTGTTATCTTCAGCCAGCTTCTTTCTTTTAACTTAAATAATTGCTCATTGTCACTTCCCCTTTTCATCTCTTTTCCCTTTGACCAGGCACCTTTTTCACCATCGCGACAGCGATGGTGATCTACGTTAGTAGTCTTCCATTGATACCAGCTTGCCTCTGAAAATGAAAGGGGGTGTAGAGATCTATTCCTCTGAGCCGTAATTCAAATCCCCAGTGGAGCTAATTCGGATATTCTCAGCTTCTGATGAAATTCGGATGTGACGAAATCAAACTCCTGACAGCGATGTACTTCCGGTTCTGCCTTCAATCTGTGTTGACGTCGAAACGTCCCCAAGTCAAAATGTACCCAAAATTAATCGTCCCCGAATTGGTCGAAACGTTCCTATTAAAACGTCTCTAATCACTGGTAAAATCGGCAAAAACCTGATCATTTTCTTTAAGGTACTTGTATTAAAGTGGGTGTGTGAGGTAGTGTTTGTGAACTCTTGCACTTTTCAGCGTGTCACGAATAGTCTTTTAACCCAGCCTGGTAGATTCACATTTCCTGTATTTTATTTGCTTTACCTATTCAGAACTTAGAATACACATACAAATACTTAAAAAAACAAAAATCTGAGCCTATTATGCATGACAAAGACTAAAAAAATAGTGGCCATAGAAAATGCAAAATTAAAACTATTAAAATGGATGTCTAGTAACAATAATGCGCTTTGCGCTAGTTCCAGGCTTTTTCCCCAAACTAACCCTAGAGACGTGGTGCCTTCTGATATTCTCGGCTATGTGTGACGAAATTCTCAGATTTAGATGGTCCAGGATCAGTTTCAAATTGCCCTAAGGTTTTTAGCTCATTCCTCATTAATAAGACTTGTTAGGGAAGAGTGAGCTGGTTGCTTTGCTTAATTTGTCTCCCTGGTGTCTCATGGTGGTTGAGTGGCTCTTCCTCACGGTACCATGGGGTTATCTGCAGTTTGTGATTGTGGTATTTCCTGATCATACTCACTTACTATTTTAGATTAAGAATAGGGATACATGGGAAGTGGGGGTTAACATTTCACTATTCAGCGTTTGCATGAATAGAGTCTTATTGGAATATGCATATTACATGTTTTTTATTTGCTTTCAATGGATCACCTATTCAGAACTTAGGACAAATAAATAGATAACTAAAACAACAAATACTCAGACTTTGAACTGATGAAAAAATGAAAAAAGAGTGGTTTCAGCAAGTGCAAAATTAAAACACTTAAAAGGGTTCTCTAGTAACTATAATACGCTATGCGATGGTTCTAAGCTTTTTTAAAAGCTAACACATTGTATTTTAATGCAGTTCATGGAAAGCGTGGGACATTGCTAATAAGGTGCGAATGTACTTTGGTGAACTGCTCCTATATGGTAGGCAAGCTTCATCTTCAGTTGGAGTGAAGATTAACGGGGTCACTATGTGTATATCGCGGGATATTATCTTGTTATATTTCATCCTTGATTTTTGGTAGTTTTATTCCCGATAGGGCTGTGCCTGCCACTAATCTTTTAGTATGTAATAAAGTCCATTTTATAGTTTTCCTGCTTTTTCGCGTGAGGTCTGTGAACACATGTGCAAAGCGAGAACGCTTTTGTAATAAATTGCAGTGCGGGTGGGTGACCGATTGCAGTCAAAGTTATAATCACAGGTGTGTGGTAGCTGAACAGGCTGATCTTTGTTTGTTTCATTAAGCCTTTTCCTTCAAGGAGATTTTTTCATGGTAAATATACTTTAGTTTATTTTTTATTCGACCAAGCCTGATTTGAATGAAATTGTGAAATGTATGTGTCAATTACCTGCTATATTAAGTGAGTTGTTGTCGCTTTGTGATAGCATTGATATATAAATGATTTTCCTGACGTTATTCTAATGTCATCTGCTTAGGGCGTCCACTGCGTACTTTTATGCGATGTATGTAATTGTCGTCTGCTGTCAATGGTATTAAATGACGCATTTTACTTCTTGATGTCGGCCATCGTGAGAGCCTACTAGCTATCTTATGTTGTATTACCTGAGTGTCATCTGCCTATGTTGTCTGTTAATATAAAACGTTCATACGTGGGTGTTGTCTGTTTGTGCGTCGGTTGATTACCCGCCTGTCTTGTAGACATTGCTGTTAGTGTATAGCAGTAGCATTGCAGACATTGTCGGTACTGTGCTGGTGTATTGAGAGATAACATTTGCTCATTCTTATAGGTAGTGATTAGCATTGATTGTAATTGGTGCACATACATACGGCGCATATTTGCAGTGAGGAATATGTAATCGACGCATCAATTGAATTTAGATGCATTTAAAGCTATGCTAGTAAGATACTTGCGGTTCTAGTTAAGTACATATGTATACTAGGCACATGCACACTACTTATATTATTGCATTAATTAAGATAGCTTTTATGGATAAATGGATTGTTATTGACTGTAACACATAAGGTGCACATGCATATGACTGAGGAAAATAGAAGGCTTATAAGGTGCTAATGTATACTGTTCATATTAAGTAAGCACATTAATTTAATTATCCATCACTTGTAAGTACATTTGTATGTGCCAGGGGTACACAATCACGTTTGAACTTGCATGTACATTTATATTTTAAGGGAAAGCGCATTACTTATGTCTGGTCTTAGTAAATATGAAGAGATGTATAATGTTCAACTTTAGTAAGACAACACATTTACTAGTTCTGTCAACACTTATGAATTTATAGTTATAATGTCATACTTGTAATACCTTATTGCATCACAGCACCATCACAATACTATGTAACTGATGCTATCCACTATTGTATGCATGCATATACTGTAAAGTTGCGACGTTAAACCGGTTTGTTGGTGCACCGTTAAATCAGTTTAAGCCCTCCAGTGAAATATTTTACTGACCGTTCCAAGGCGGTACTTCCTTTGTGGATCTTTTATGTTTTTTTCTGTCTTGTGTTTGCTATGCCTTTGTACCCGTCTGTTTATTTTGTGCCTTGTGATCACCTGCTGGGAAAGGGCTTACCTCTTGGCTCTCGTTTGTGGTGTCTAACTGTGAGTTTGTTACTTTCCCATTAGTATCCTGGGTCAGCTGTGGTACTTGATTGTATCGATTCCCAATCTTTGCACCCTTACTAACTTTTATTATATAATATTCAATTCAGTACTCTTGATTATATTAATTGCAAAAAGGGCTTCAACAGCAAGGAGTCATGTTGTAGGCGTAGTAATGGTATTCTGCAGTACCTGTTGGTTACTGAGAGTTTGTGGAGAAATCTAGCGTTACCATGGTGGTATTTTGGCAGCTTTTTGTGTTATAGCATCGAGTGCTAAAAGTAATTTTGACCTTCAAGAACATGAATTCTTGTTAGTTTCGGCCATCGTTGAGTAGAGTAAGGTCCTCCAATGTGGTAAATCATAACTGATGTTTTAGAGGTCATGTATTGACTGTGTGCTGCCTATGTTATTAATACGTAGTCGCATTTGCGATTATAGTATCCCTGTGGTTTTTGAGGTCTAATTTCGTCTTAATATAGTCGATTCTTACTGAGTTGTATCTAATGTCACGGAGCATGCGCATTCAGTAAATGATATATATCATGAAACGGATAGAGTTGTAGCATGTGATGTTTAATATCGAGGTACTCAGAGCATGATACTTAATTTCAGGTAAGAGTTGAAAGTTGAGATGTAACGTGAGGCTCTTAGCCTGATATACTATGCAGTATTGGTCAACTATAGTTGTATGAGACTCTGGTACATGTAAACCTTGCAAGGATGAAACAAGTTATTTTTTCACAATCTTGATACAAAAAAGTAAGGGTGCAAGGATCAGGAATCGATACAATCAAGTACCACACCTGATCCAGGATACCAATGGTAAAGTGACAAGCTCACAGATAAACACCACAAACGAGAGCCAATAGGTCAGCCCTTTCCCAGCAGGTGACTACAAAGCACAAATAAACAGACGCGCACAAAGGCCTAACAAACACAAGACAGAAAAAAACATATAAAAATCCACAAAAGAGGTACCGCCTTGGAACGGTCAGTAAAATATTTTACTGGAGGGCTTAAACCGGTTTCACAGCACCAACCTCGCCCTTAATTCAGATGATCTTCCAGAACATATAAATCAAGATATTAAAATGAGTTAAAGCAAAGATACCCATTTTGGATACTGCATAAGTACTCTTGTGTTACCAGTTTGTGAAATACAGTGCAGCAAACGATGAAGTAGAGTAAATTATTCTAAATTATCTTTAATAGAGAAACAAGCCAACTAACTTCCAGCAACATTCTTTGATTTTCCTTTTGGAATCTATTCAATCTTTGTTCAAGCCAGACCAGAAAGTATTCAGCTGATGCCATTTACATTTCATTAGTTTGATGGCCTCCATGCGAGCTGAAAATTTCTTGTACTTCAACAACAGTAGAATCTAGGGCAAAAATTTAGTACAAGTGAAGTACATTTAAGCCCCCCCCCCCCCGGTGGCTTAGGCTGCTGTCCGTTCTAAGGCGGTGGTTCTGTTGTTGTTGACTTTTGGTTTATTGCAACTCCCATTGTGGGAGTCTGTAATTGTTCTATGTTTTGTTGTACGTTACTTTATGTCCATTTTAGTATTGCAATTATCTTGATGGGGAAGAGAGAGCTGGTTGCTTTGCTTAATTTGTCTTCCTGGTGTCTCGTGATGGTTGAGCGGCTCTTCCTCGCGGTGCCACGGGGTTTTCTGCGGTTTGTGATTGTGGTATTTCCTGATCATACTCACTTACTATTTTTCATGTATTTTTTTCTTTCAATGTTTTTTAATCATATTATTTTTTTTTATCAAACATTGTTTTATGCTTAATTCCCCAATTGTTTGTTATCAGCTATCGTCCGTTGTGGTTTGCACTTGCCTGGGGCTCATCCATCCTTGACACCCATGACCTCAAACCTTTTAGAAATTGTGCAAGTTTATTTGTTATCCCAAGCTGTGACAAGATACTACATGATATATTTTGGCAAATCGTCGAAAATTGGAATTTGTATTTAGAATAAATCATATGTTAAAAAGTTTGATGTTGAAAATCTTAAGAATTTATTTTTATTTCATGGACTTATATAATCACTGGTGCCCAACTCGGTCACAACGTTTTTCGGATTTTCGCTGATCCGTAACGAATTTTCACTTACAACTGTGACAAAACTTTTAAGACAACGTCACGGAATTTAAGCGAAAAAAAAATGCTAGGACACGCATAAGGTCGAAATAATTATGGTGAGTCATTTCTTTTTATCCCTTATCGCCGATATCATTTTAAAAGTGATAACGGACATCACACCAATAATATTAATAGCTATTTACTCAGCAATTACAATATCATTGCGTTTATTGGCAATAAGGTTTCCTAGGCGTTTTCATAAGTAGGATTAATAAAATAAGAATAATTTAACCTGGAAGCATGATTCTATAGATTCATAAAATAGTTATATTTAATATCTTATGCATATCTGTTGTATAATCGCATAAAACAACAAAACAAAAAAAAATGCAATGTCACAGTTTGGTTGATACAATGTCACGGTTTTGAAACGATTCAAATGGAACTGTCACGGTTTATTTAAGACATTTTACCAAAATGCCTTATATTGGCTTTCCTTGTAATCTTTTCAAAACAACATTAAAATGAACACTGTTTGGTCCACCTTTAAACTGACAGCTTGACTAGTACTTTGTAGAAGGAAAACAGAAACAACTCAGTATATCTAGGAAACGTCACAATCACTGAAGACAGACCAACTCAGTGGATCATGAGAAAGAGACGTAGAACACTGACAGCCACAATACAATTAAACTAAAGCAACCAGCTATCAATTGCTATATAATTGCTAAAATAGACCCACACCAAGAACTGCACTACAAAACAAGTTACAAACACAAACCCATCAAATGAGAGCAACATCATACAATGAATAAACAATAACAAAATAACCACCATAAAACTTACAGCAGCTAAGGCCATTGGGAGAGGGCGGCCATTGTACTATTCAAATCTTCACAAACAAATCATTCATCTGGTATGGAGGCTTCCTAACTTTTGCAATGCATCATTTAAAAAAAAATCAAATTATCATACTGATATGAAAAATAAAATAAAAGGACACATAATTCACTGACAATTTGAGATGAGGAAAACCAATAGCTAAGCCAGAATGGGCCCAGCTAAAGACAACCTTCTGGTACCAACCCACCCATGAAAGTTTTGAGTTGAAGTTGTTTTTGTGCTTGAATACTGACCAATCATACAATTCAAGATGAATTATATGAATTAATGACAAATAAATTCTTAGAAAAGGGTTTTCAAATTTTCAAATCATGAGATTCACATGCTGAACAGCCACTGCTATAGTGTAGCGAACGTGTTGCATTGAAGTAGATGAGGTTTCAGACTAAAACTTAATTATGTTCACCTCTATGTACGTTTCTTTTGATGATGTCATTTTTGTGATGACCCAGAAACCACATGATAATTAAAATTCCATAAATTCCAAAAACAACAAAAATGATCATCAACGGCATGTGACCTGCCTTGTTTGATGCATTAGTTTATGCTAATTAGGACGTTACTTTTGTTAATTTCATGCGAAACACTTTTATAAGCAATACTATTTATTTACTCATAATATTGAGTTATTGAACTCAAAACTATGAGTTAACGAGCAATATAAAGCTTATGTAGTGAAAAATGCATTTACTTGGCATTTTACCCATCTAAACCAAGCTGTGACATTGTCTTAAACAGCCAGTGACACCAAAACTCTGATCGCTGTCCAAACCGTCACAATTCTGTGCAAATGAAGTGATTTTGATTGTGTTGCTATTTTCAGTTAGAAACGATAAACAACTTAGAAACTCGAAGTGGCGAATACATCTGGCAGTTTTCAAATAATAAAAGCATATGTTTGACCTTAATAAATCATAGAACGGTTAAATAAATTACTAACGTCTTTCCGTTTTCCGAATTGTTTCGCGACGACCTATCAGCGAATATCCGAAAATCGTTGTGACAGAGTTGGGCACCAGTGATAATACCTATCAGAAAAAAATAATAATAAATCTGGGGTCACCGAACTAATTCTCTTTGAGGAGGGTCAAATTTAACCCCACCCCCATAGATTTCATAAATAATTCAATATCAAAAAGGTTCAGGAATGAATATTTCGGTCGTTTTGATGATACCATTTTACTTTTACATGTACTAGTATATGAAGCAATTTAGCATAAATATGTTAAAATGGAAAGGAAAAAACCCACTAAAAATAGGTGTGCACCCGGGAATCGATCCAGACACGCTAACCATTAGGCCACAAGGCCAGGTCGTACGCGTCTCTAAATAATTGTGT
Source organism: Loripinus fragilis (assembly GCA_964019695.1). Lineage (NCBI taxonomy): Eukaryota > Metazoa > Mollusca > Bivalvia > Lucinida > Lucinidae > Loripinus > Loripinus fragilis. The sequence continues at coordinate 1,370,319 of OZ026517.1, read as the reverse complement.
ACGTCGTTTAATTTCGTCTGAGGTAAATTTATCTGTCTCAATAAAACCAAGCCTGCTGTTTTCTAATATTGTAGGTTCTCTCTATTTCTGGAGGACCCATATTTCCAGAGTCCATTCTTTACTCTAACAAAGAAAACAAACACAGTTTGCATGTTGGCGCGCTTTAATGTGAGCAAATGAGCAGCGTGACATGGAAGGACGTTGTAGACCTTGATGAGATCTATTTAAGAAGTGCTTGTAAAAGCCCTGCCAGTTACACAGCTTACTTAACCCTTAGATCTTCTCATTGCCGAAGTACCTGCCGTCCAGCCCACATGACACCAAACTTTCTATTTTTTGTTTGGCGAAAACTTGCTGTGATTTTAACAGTGCAGTATACCACATAGCAATGACGACGTGCAAATCAACACGGCAAGATCTCTTGCTCGAATCTATACAAAATTTTGTGTGTTGCTCACGTCTGTGAAGCCGCCTTAGAACTGATTTTTCACGACACTTCGTTCACAAATACCTGATTATTCTCAGTCCGTGCATGACGACTGAGTAATAATATACTGCACAACCTTTGTTAATGCTAGTACCGACTAGACAAATATTCTGCTCTATTCGATGAAACGAGCAGAATGTTAAGTCCATTCTTTACTCTAACAAAGAAAACAAACACAGTTTGCATGTTGGCGCGCTTAGAAAATACAAATGTTAGAAAGAGAGCGACAAAATTTTGTATAGATTCTAATAAGTCACATCACAATGCCTCACATAGACATCACCTCTGTCATTTTTAACAGTTTGTCTCCAAAATCTTTAACGTACTTATTTTACTGTCAGGTGACTTCCAGCGGACAGTGCTTAAACACGTGGTATACGTGTACTTATCTGTACTTCCGCTTGCTTCAGGACACAATGTGTTGAGATTTGCTCAGAAAGTCCCTTCTAAATCCCTTTGTCAAAACAGATGATGTTGTATGCTTCTGATTGAGCCAATATCTGCAACAAATGAAAACAAATAGCCATATACAAATAGCCTTATTGTCAAAACATATTATTCTTATTTTCATTGCAATCATGCTGGAATCTAAAATTTATTTTCCAAAAATATCATTGTTTTCATGCCCATTTGCATATAATATTTTGTCTGATTAAAATGGCTGTATCTGGTACTCATTTTAGTTACTTATTTATTTACTTTTGTTTTGCTAAATGTATCGCCTATTAAAATTAGATAATCAGGTGCAAACGGCTGGTCTGAAACTCTTAAAGTACAACAAACTGCCATATCTATTATACTCAACAGTTCCCCTCTGCTAACTCTGATACTGAGCTAATAATCGGGCAACTTCTATACTGGGAACTCATCTGGAATTAACTTATTTGTATCTACGTTATAATAAACACTGAACTTGTCATTTGTTTGTGATCCCATATATCAGTCAATTCAATTTTCTTCTTTCTCTGACATGAATAAACGCATTGCTCATAAGAAATATACCATATCCATTTTACTGACATTTTAATTTTGATATTTCACGTAACTTACCATCATGGCAATATTTTGAAAACCACCTTTTCTACTCCTGATTTTTTATGAGTGAATACATTTTTTTTTTATTGTAATAAACATTGACCTCATTTTTTATCTTCTAAATACTGCTCTATACAACCATATTTACTCCTCCTTCTTTGTTCATATGGAGGACATTTTCTCTCCCAAAACCATACTAAAACCAAATACTTCGTTGTTTGAAAGTCTACCCTTATTTTCATCTGAGATATTTATTTTATTTTATCTTTTTTTTTTTTTTTTTTTTTTTTTTATTTTATTTGTTCATTGATTTTGCTCTAAGGGACTTTTGCATCTTTAGCAAATCAAGACCTTCAGTCTGCATTTTCAACCTGACTTCCGCTTCCAGGGAAATCTCAGTTATTATCTGTTAACAGGTAAATAACTTTTTCCACTTCTGGGGAACTCGTTTCCACTTCCTGGGAAATCTCAATTATTACCTTCTAATAGGTAAACCACGTTCCACTTCCGGGGAACTCGTTTCCACTCCTGGGAAATCTCAATTGTTACCAGGTAAATACCATTTTCCACTTCCGGGGAACTCGTTTCCACTTCCTGGGAAATTTCAAATATTACCTTCTACCAGGTAAATACCACGTTCCACTTCCGGGGAACTCGTTTCCACTTCCTGGGAAATCTCAATTGTTACCTTCTACCAGTTAAATACCATTTCCACTTCTCGGGAACTCATTTCCACTTCCTGGGAAATCTCAAATTGTTACCTTTTACCAGATAAATACACTTTTCCCATTTCTGGGGAACTCACTTCCCCTTCCTGGGAAATCTCAATTAGTACCATATACCAGATAAATACCTTTTTCCACTTCTGGGGAACTTCATATTTCCACTTCTGGGGAATGGACATGTGACCTAGTCACCAACCGATTTTAAAGCTCTCTTATGAGGATAGTTTGCTTTTCCCACATAAATCTACTGCTCCTATGTTATGTTTTCTTACCTTTGGAATTAACCTTCTACCAGGTTAATTCCTTTTTCCCACTTCTGGGAGAACTCGTTTCTACTTCCTGGGCAATCTCAATTATAACCTGATACCAGATGAATACCTTTTTCCACTTCAAGGGAATTTCATGTTTCCCCTTCTTGGGAAATGACATGTGACTTAGTCACCATCAAATTTTGAGCTCTCTTATGAGGAAAGTTTGCTCTTCCAACATAAATCTACAGCTCCTATGATATATATTCTTACCTTTGAAAATAACCTTCTACCAGTTAAATACCATTTCCACTTCCCGGGAACTCGTTTCCACTTCCTGGGAAATCTCAAATTGTTACCTTTTACCAGATAAATACACTTTTTTCCATTTCTGGGGAACTCGCTTCCCCTTCCTGGGAAATCTCAATTAGTACCATATACCAGATAAATACCTTTTTCCACTTCTGGGGAACTTCATATTTCCACTTCTGGGGAATGGACATGTGACCTAGTCACCAACCGATTTTTGAGCTCTCTTATGAGGAAAGTTTGCTCTTCCAACATAAATCTACAGCTCCTATGATATATATTCTTACCTTTGAAAATAACCATCTACCAGGTAAATTCTTTTCCCACTTCTGGGAAAATCGTTTCCACCTCCTTGGCAATCTCAAAATTACCTTATACCAGATAAATACCTTTTTCCACTTCTGGGGAACTTCTTGTTTCCTCTTCTGGGAAATGACATGTGACCTAGTCACCAACCGATTTTTAGAGCTCTCTTATGAGGAAAGTTTGCTCTTCTCACATAAATCTACTGCTCCTATGATATATATTCTTACCTTGGGAAATAACCTTTGAAATTCCACTTCTGGGAAAATCAATTACACTGCAAGTGTATTTGGATTTTTTGATTATGTCTCACTATTTATAACATTGTCCATATCTGCATAGCCAACATATATCACCGTTTTTCGTTTGCAAATAATTCAGAATCGAATGCAGTATTCTCTTTCAATACTGTGACGTTAGCTTTTAACGACTACGCCTTTAAAACAACTGACCCTTTTTCAAAGGTGAATGACTCATTCTTATTCTAACAAGCGTACCTTTAACTGACATATCTCTAACATGTATTCTACTGTGGATGCAGCGATTTCTGCTCGTACACTCTGATAACTTTATGTTTCTAATTGAAATCTCCTTTCTTTGATTATCTTTTACATTTTCTCCATCTTCCAGCATACATAAACCTACCCATTTTTCAAGCAGAAGAAATGTATGAATCATTTAACATGCATAAACGGTTCAATTGATAATTTTCTTCAAACAGAAGAAATCCAAATTTCATTAAATAAAGAAAAAAAAATCAATATCAGGAATAAGGGCTGCCTATGAGCAAAATTTAAATACATACTGCGATATAGCTTTGATTCCACACAAACAGTCATTTACAAATGCAGTTATTCTTTGACCGTTTACCACCATAATAACATCACTGTTAAAACTTTCCACAATATTTGACCAATGCTAGCCAATTCCAGTAAAGAATTCTGTATGTAAAATGCTTCCTTACCTGCGTCTAACCATGAGAAAGCTGAAACCGTTCCATTTGACTGAGCTTTATCCATGTAATTAATATAAGCCTCACCATTTTCAAATTAGCTCATGAAATATCGTTTTGAAGTTGTTGTCATGTTATCTTGCAACTTTTTTGTATTTTAAACTTAGATTTATGCAAATTATTGCTTATGCTATTACAATCCAGTACTAATATATGCTTTGTGCCGTGTTATTTTTACAGTAGAGTATTAATAGCACGAGGCTACGTTTCAATTTTGAGAATACATTTCTAAGATAGTAATGAGTGGATCTCTTGGATGTCTTATTACTGTAAGACCTCTTTACATGCCAGAAATTTCCATCTTTTTTAAGATAAACACTCTCTGGCAAAAAAAAACAGCAACAGTATTTGTCAGTACAGCAAATAGATAGATAAAGTGTAATCCTCTTCTATAACCAACGTAAAGTACTAATATGACCATGCATCTATTTATATTAATATTTAGCCTATTTCATGGGGATTCATCTGTACTTACTCTCTGCAAATCCACCCACCTTTGTTATCGTCTCTCATGATCTAACTGATCTGTACTACCAACCTATGTATAGCGCCAAGATTCGCATCTTAAAAAAAATCTTTATATCTGAAATGTCTGTCTGATGAAAACAAGAAAAACTGCTGTCTGTACTTATCTTTACAATGTGCTTTAAATATGGACTTTCAAATTTCCAATGCCAACTTGGATGGAGCTCTTCAAATATGTTTCTGACCCTCCTCATCACTGGCGACCTCCAGATGTAAATAATCGTCAACTACTTTCTAGCCAATGTGGGTTCTAATAACCTGTCGTTGTTCCAAATATTGGAAACTGAAATGTAAGAACGTTATATGTAAAACTGTGATTGATTCCATCGTTCACTTAACAATTTTATTTTATTATTATCATAACTATTATTATTATTATTAATGTATCTCGTTGCAAAACCAGGAAATGCCCTCCAATTCATGAGGATATATAGCCTACTCTGGACGCCTAAATTAGTGACTGTGTTTGAAACTATGATCGTGATATCCCTGGTATATTCTTTCATAATGTGTATGTAGTGTGTTGCGTTATTTTTTATTTGCTCTATATTTTACAACATTCTCCGCATTTGAGCGTTTCAGATAAACGTGTATAGCCTGCTCTTGACGTCTATATACGTGAACATGTTTGAAACTATGACCGTGATATCCTTGGTATATTCTTTCATAATGCGTATAAAGTGTGTTGCGTTATTTTTTATTTGCTCTATATTATACACCATACTCCGCTTTTGAGCGTTTCAGATAAACTTTTATAGCCTGCTCTTGACATCTTTATACATGAACGTGTTTGAAAATATGATCGGGTTATCCCTGGTATATTCTTTCATAATATATATGTAGTGTGTTGCGTTATTTTTATTTGCTCTATAGTATACAACATTCTCCGCTTAAAGGCGTTTCAGATAAAAATGTACCTTTCGCTAAATTCTTCATCTTCATATACCGTTTCATAATAGTTTAGATTTCTGTCACAATCATCTATTTTTTGAACATGCCATCTTCTACACATTTAACGCATTTACCTTTTGCGTTATAATCTGCAGATGCGACAGACGCACTTTTGCTACCTAAAATTCACAAAATAAGTTTTTGAGTTTCACTTATCTTTTTAATTCTGTAGAAACCAACTTGTTCATCTCGTTCTGTCTGCTGTTAATACCCTAGGTCGGTGCCATGTTATCTTCTTACTCCAGACATATAGACCAACGTCCTTCGCTTTTTTGTGTGTTGCTCACGTCTGTGAAGCCGCCTTAGAACTGATTTTTCACGACACTTCGTTCACAAATACCTGATTATTCTCAGTCCGTGCATGACGACTGAGTAATAATATACTGCACAACCTTTGTTAATGCTAGTACCGACTAGACAAATATTCTGCTCTATTCGATGAAACGAGCAGAATGTTAATTATTTTGAGGTCGCAATAGCTATCGTTGTTTCTGTGTGGAGTTGGTAAGACTCCTCCCCGTGCATCGATACAGTGTTGATATGTTTTCATATTCTGGTCCTTCGGGAATATTGGGTTCAGATTGAAAGCAGAATACCACTAAAGCCAGTGCTAGGGGGCATGCGAATTAATGCACTGTCCATAAGTTCCCATGAACAAAGAACCGAGTCTGCTGCTTTCTATTGTTGTAGGTTTTCTCTATTTCTGAGGGATTCGTATTTCCAGATTATTTAAAGGTCGCAACAGCTGTCGTTATTTCTGTGCGGAGTTGATAATACTTCTCCCAGTGCATCGATATAGTGTTAATAAGTTATCATATTCTGATCCTTCGTGAATATTAGGTAGGTTCTGATTGAAAGCAGAATACCGATTAAGCCGGTGCTAGGGGCATGAGAATTATTGTGCTTTTCATTAGTTCTCATGAACAGACTCAATGAAACTGAATATGCTGTTTTCTATTGTTGTAGGTTCTCTCTATTTCTGAGGTATTCGTATTTCCAGATTATTTAAAGGTCGCAACAGCTGTTGTTATTTCTGTGTGTAGTTGATAAAACTTCTCCCAGTGCATCGATTTAGTGTTGATAAGTTATCATATTCCGGTCCTTCGTGAATATTAGGTTCTGATTGAAAGCAGAATGCCACTTAAGCCGGTGCTAGGGGTATGAGAATTGTTGTACTTTCCATTAGTTCTCATGAACAGACTCAATGAAACTGAGTCTGCTGTTTTCTATTAGTGTAGGTTCTCTCTATTTCTGAAGGATCCGTATTTCCAGATTATTTAGAGGTCGCAACCGCTGTCGTTGTTTCTGTATGGAGTTGATACACCTTCTCCCTGTGCATCGATATAAGCTGATATTTTTTCATATTCTGGTCCTTCATGAATATAGGGTTCTGATTGAAAGCAGAATACAACTTCAAGTCAGTACTGGAGGCTAGAGAATGATTGCACTTTCCATTACTTCTCATGAACAGACTCAAAAACAGAGTCTGCTGTTTTCTATTGTTGTAGGTTCTCTCTATTTCCGAAGGATTCGTATTTCCAGATTATTATGGTACTGAGACGATCAGTTCTGATAGAAGGTCAGTAGATATTTTGGACACACTTCAATTACTTTATTTGTCAAGAAAATGTCGGAACACCAATATGACATAAGACTATCTGAAAGCAAGGACCCAGACAACCATGGTGCGCATGGGAATTAGTCGCACATGCCTTTAAGAAACTTAAAACATAATATTGTCAAATACAGGTAAAATATAAACGGAAGTTACAGAAGAGAAAAACACAAACAATTGGACTGCAGGTAAAGAAATAAAAATCTTAAGTATAAAGCTGTGGCTGTGGTTACCCCACCTCGCAATGAGAACGTTTTTTCATACATTTTCAGCGTTTTTTATTTTCATATTTGAATATATTTGAGAACTCAGTGGGCATAAAACTAACATTTGGCTGATATCAACTCAAGTACGGCCATGGAAATGGAAATTTCAGAAGACGTCAACGATATTTTCGACAGATCATTATACGAATGAATATTATTTTTGTGAATTTATCGATGTGTTAACTCCGGCGACTAACTCACAAATTGAGTAAAGCCCAAAGAGCTTTACGTAAAGTTTGAGCGTGATTTGCTGGAGTTTACACATCGATACAATCAACAAAAATAAAATTAATTCCTTATAATTCCAACTTTGGAACAAAACAGCACATTTTAAAGGTTTGTTGAAAATATTTTAAATTTTAAAAATAGTAAGTGAGTATGATCAGGAAAAACCACAATCACTTACTGCAGACAACCCCATGGCACCGCGAGGAAGAGCCACTCAACCATCACGAGACACCAGGAAGACAAATTAAGCAAAGCAACCAGCTCTCTCTTCCCCATCAAGATGATTGCAATACTAGAATGGACATTAAGTAACGTACAACAAAACATAGAACAATTACAGACTCCCACAACGGGAGTTACAATAAACAAAAAGTCAACAACAACAGAACCACCGCCTTAGAACGGACAGCAGTCTAAGCCACCGGGGAGCTCAAATGCATTTTACTGGTACCAAATCTCGCCCTAGATTCTGCTGTTGTTGAAGTACAAGAAATATTCAGCTCGCATGGAGGCAGCTCGAATGGAGGCCTTCTAATTAATGCAATGTATCATCATGGAGAAACACTCTAATCAAATTAACACACCATGGTGAAAAAAGGGCTCAAGACTCACAGATAGTCAGAGCTAAAGAAAACCTTAAGTTGAGCCACGGTGGGTACAGCTACAGATAAGCATCAGGCACCAACCCACCGAAAAAAGCTTTACGTCAGAGCCGTCATAGAGTCTGAGGCATTACCAACCGTCGTACAATTAAAAAGGAAACCATAGCTATAAACCGTGATTGGGTTTAAAACCAGGCATGCAGACTGTCGCATGATATCCAAGTTATATCCAACCCTTATATAACGTTTTACAATCTTTTTGAATTGATCACTAAAATTAGATTTTCCAACAATTCGTTTGAATTTATAAACTAAATCACCATAAAATATAGGTTCTGATATGCCTTGATGCAGAAGAGTTTTTAACCTAATGTTGTATTTAACAATTGACTCTGAGTGTCTGTGGTAGAATTTAGAAAATGCTTTTCGAATTTTATGATATCTATAACCTTGTTTCAATAATTTAGCAGTTGAAAAATAAGTTTCTGTTGTTGAAGTCATCAACATTAGAACACACTCTAGCAAAACGAATAAGCTATAGGAAGGGGAGCGAGGAACATCTCCATCAAGAAATGGGAAATTTACTATTTCAAAGTTAAAATCGTCCCGTTTATCATAAATTTTAGAAGAAACTATGCCATTTGTTATTGACAAGTTCAAGTCCAAAAACGGAGCTTCAGTATCAGAAGAATTAGCCTTATTGAAGGGGGGCAGTAACCCTAATGATAAGTATGTTTTATCAGAAAGAGCTCTATAAACAATGAATTTTGATATAAATATCATCGAAATCGGTTGAAAAATGGGGAAGCTATTATGGGCATTTAAAGAATTCAATATGGCCAACATTTAGCCGCCATTTTGAATATTTAATTAGTTTTCAAAATTTTTTCAACTGCTTAAATTTTTAGTTATCAATACAATCACAGCATCTGTGTTTCAGCAGATATGCAGCTTTATACATAAGGAAAAGATAATTGCAAGTAATCCATTGGTTTGTCTTTTTTATTTTCATTACGCATTTTTAATTAGGCTGTGTGACGTCACTAAGCCGACAATATCGCCGCTTCCATTACAGTCCATTTGCAAATATTCAAACGTCCACAACTTCTACGTTTTCCAACCGATTTAGATGAAACTGGTATCAAAATTCAAGGTTTATTAAAATCGTTCATCTAAAATATAGTAATCATCAGGGTTGCCGTCCCCTTTAACTGAAATTCAGTAGGATATATCTGACCTACCATTTGTTCAAAATAAGGATAATCAATATTAAGCAAGTCATCTAAATATCTGGAGGTGGAGTTAAAAGCTTCAATAATATCAGTTAGATTATTGTCTGACAGATACAACATACCGTCTCTCTCATAACAAAACAAAAACAAACCTGCAACAAGAGGAGCACAATTAGTACCCATTGGAATACCTACAATTTGTCTATATAATTTCGAGGCTGTCTAAGGAAAATAGTTTGTAACCGCTGTCCATGAAAGATGGGGCAGCCATCTTGGAAATACTATCAGTACAAAACTATGTTTTGCTAAATAATAATGGTATTCTATAGGGATATAATATGTGAATATGAACTCAATAACGTTCATTTTGGAATTGTTTTCTTTTGTCAAATACAGCTTGCTCAGCTCATCGAAAAAACATTTAGATTTAGGCCCTACCACGGATCAACAGGTTTTATAAAGCGCTTTCTTTACAGGTCCTGCCTAAACTCTCCACATTATTAAAACGTATAAAAAGAACTGCGTTTACTGACCGTTCTAAAGCGGTACTTCTTTTGTGGGTCTTTTATGTTTTTTTCTGTCTTGTGTTTGCTATGCCTTTGTACGTGTCTGTTTATATGTGCCTTGTTGTAACCTGCTGGGAAAGGGCTGACCTCTTGGCTCTCGTTTATGGTGTCTTACTGTGAGTTTGTTACTTTCCCATTGGTATCCTGGGTCAGGTGTGGTACTTGATTGTATCGATTCCTGATCTTTGTACCCTTACTTACTTTGTAACATTTCGTTGTTGCTGTAGCCTAGACATTGTTTTGATGACGTTTCTTTTCAATGATGTGGCTGTTTGTTAAGTGAAGTCACACCTCTTGTTATTCAATTCATTTCTTAAAGTTCCCCGTTGCTTTATCGAGGCACCACCATACGGTATAAGGGTTTCCAAATGCGCTTTCAACATGCTTAACTATATTTAAATAGGGAATGGTTTATCTCAGACTCAACAATACCTTGGTTTGAGGTTTTATATACAACACTTCGTTCTTATTTACACTATCTTAATGACAAAGTGAAATTAAAGCAGATATCAAATATTCTTACGCGTGTGTTTTTATCGAAGCGTAAAAACGGAGTCCCTTTTGCAAGAGACCAATCAAAATCACCGAACAAATGATGAGAAACATTGAGTTGGAATCATGTATTACTATAGACTCGTACATTAAGCAAAACACAACTGGGCATTAAATGCTGATATTAAAATCATATTTACCGTTGTAGATAGGGACATTGCCATAGTCTAGTAATCTTTTGTCCACGTTGTAAGTCAATACTGATGCGTCTGAAAGTATAAAGGGTCTTGATAAAGGAGCCATTTGGTCACAGCGCTTACGTAATTATATATACATACAAAAGAATTTTCTTTATATTTTTCAAGTTTTCAGCAATGAGTGTTATCCAACTAAACATGCTAAAGTAAGGAAGGTGGCAAAGATCAGGAATCAATACAATCAAGTACCACACCTAACCCAGGATACCAAATGGGAAAGTGACAAAACACAATAAAACATCACAAACGAGAGCCAAGAGGTCAGCTCTTTCTCAGCAGGTGACCACAAGGAAGCGATGCACAGACAAGAAAATAAGACAAACACGAAACATAAATAACAAAAATAATCCACAAAAGAAGCACCGTCTTGGAATGGTCAGTTAAAATATTTATACTGGACGGCTTAAACCGATTTCACGGCGCCAACCTAACATTTGGTTCAGATGTGGATCAAGACACATAGATGTTTGGTTTGCATGAAATACCCTAAATTTATCCATGCACCATCTCCTAGAACATATAAATCAAGATAAAAAAAGAGATAAAGCAAATATAAGGACTGTGAGTTTGTCACTTTCCCATTGGTATCCTGGGTCAGGTGTGGTACTTGATTGTATCGATTCCTGATCTTTGCACCCTTACTTACTTTAAACAGTACATAAAACTTAATACCGGCGCAAAAAGAGCCAACAGGTAACCGCAGGTGGGCCCGACAACAGCCAAAGCATCAGGCCCCTACCATCTAATCTATAGAAACGTCTTTAAATCGGAACCGTCATAGAGCCTTAAGTCCAACCCACCATCGTGCAACTAAAGTGGAAAGCAAAGTTTCTTACCGTAATTGGGTTGACCACCAAGCATGCTGTCTGTTGCAATACATTAATGCTATAGCCGATCTTTTTATAATGAGAAATTATTTTAATAAACTGACCCGAAAAATTATTAGAGCATACAATCTTCTTCAATTAATACACCAAGTTACCATAGAACTCAGGAGATTTAACTTGGAATTTAGATATCAAAATTTTGAGCCGTGACACGAGATTTCCAACAATGTGGTATGTGCGACCAGCAAAACCTCCGATCAGCCTGCGAATACAGGGGAGTCTGATCAGAGCATTTGCTAGTAGCTTGGATATTCTATGACTGTTAAGCTACTGACTGAACATCATTTGGAGTTTCTTAGCTTAAAAGAAGGCTACACAGGCTAATCTGAGTCTACACTTGTCAAAATGCCACATTGTTTGAAATCACATGTCATGGGTCAAATCATAGTTTCGTCGATAAAATTTAGAAAATGTTTGCGAAGGTCTTAACTCATATAAGCTTAAAGTCCTTTTTGTGGGATAAAGGCAAACAGTGACGCCACAGAACGCGGCCTCTGTTCTGCTATCCTTCAGATTGTTCGATTATCTTTGCCACACAACAACCCTTAAATTAGAAATAGACTGATCCAATTGATAATAGAGGAAAATTCCATTCAGTTTAAATTGGTTACTGTTTTTGAAAATATTTTATGTTGAAACCGAAATAACCTTTATGCTTCCATTGCAGCCAATCAAAATGAAAAACATCTGATTTCTATTTTAATTGATTAGCTACAATATAGCAACAAAAGCAGTTGGGCAAAGATAATGCAGCTTTTAAGCTTCATCCATTTTATAAATTCTGAAAAGAGCTTGAACTTCTCATATTTTTTGGTAAAAAATTAGCTTGAATCCAATGGGTTAGTGCATGAACGAAGCTAACTTCATTTTTGAAAAAAAATCTGGGATATTGTCATATTTAGGTCCAACATAACAAGACCTACATGTATTATCTGATACTACTCGACAATATTACCCTGATCCTGGCCTTTATCATTAACATTATTTCACAGCCGATTGGACATCTAATTATCCTCTTCGGCATTAATCATTCATCGTATATACTAATACGGAAATGCACGTGGTACCTTATAACAAAAACGATGTATATACCACTGAATAGTTCAATTGGCTATCGGTTGCCAGAGTGGCTCAGTGGGTAGAACACGTGAATAAAGCATAGACTTTTTTAAAAAAACTGTGTGTTTAAACCACATACGCTATGGCATGTCAGCCGTTGCAATATTATATGTGGAAATATATGTGCTCTATATCGAAATAAATATGGACTAAAAATATATTTATGGGCAAAAATATATTTGTGTCCTAAAAATATATTGTGGACTAGAATATATGTTTATGGACTAAAAATTATATTTGTGGCTTAAAAATATTTTTATGGACTTAAAATATATTTATGGACTAAAAAATATATTAATTGTGTATAAAACAAATATTTGTTGTCTAAAAAATTATGTGCTGTGTTAAAATATTTATGATCTAAACATATATTTGTTGTCTATAAAAAAATATTCATTCGATATAATAAGATATGTTGGGTAAAATTAGCATTGTGGGATACTTGCTATTTCCTTTACTGCCGTGTGACTGTTTCACTGACTATGCTTATAAGGCTATCTCACGAGTCCCTCGATGTTCGTAGCTTTTCTGTAGAAAATGAAAGCTGCAGTCTTTGCACGGCAGTCGCAAGACAGTCGTGAGGTAGCCCTGCAAACTTGCAAGACTGTCACAAGGCAGTTTCACATAAATTGTGAAACATTCCCGCGACACGCAAGAATTATAGGGCTACGTTACGAATGTCTTATGATGTGTGTGAGTTCATCGTGCGTTTCGTCATAAATTTTCAAGCACTTTCTTTCCCATGAGTTTTAACATATGTTTTGGGCGCTCAAAAGAAGCGTCTCATGAAGAATGCTTTGAGTATTCACAAATTATGTCGTTTTGGGTGCCTAAAATTTATATCGGTTTATTTGAGTACCAATAACACGTTTTGGTTGGAAAATTAGAAAATATTGGATAACGCACTCATCTACAGGCCTGTAAAAAGACAATCAATAAGCAGGAACAAAAGAAACCCCAACTATTGCCCATCTATCTAAATTTGAACCAATCCGAAGTGCTCAAAACAGCCCAATTTCTGGTTCTCCCTACTCATCGATCTCTCTTTACACGGCATACCCTTCTTATGTGGGGGTATCGCCTTCTCTGTCTAAATTATGGATAGGGGAGACCGGGGCTAGTACGATCCCGTGGCATGTTCGGCATATGACTATATTGAGCATGCAGATTAAGAAATGATGACCGGAAACATATTTGGACATCACTTGCGACGAGTTTGTTTGCATTAGCATATCATGGCTGCATTATTGAAGGGTGCGTTGATTTTGTCACCGAAAACTCGTTTTCTTTAATGATGAGTAAATTTTCCATAGTAACTACATTTTTTTCTGAAGATGTGTTATTATTCTGATTTTAATTTTATACGATTATTACGAGAGGACAATGTGCTTTGATATAACACATTTTTAAATTCATCTCCTGCATCCTAAAAGGAGCTAGCACGTGCTATTTTGAAATAGTCTGTCAGGGGCTAGTTCCGCATCTTACGTCGGGGCAGGTTCGTTGCTCCACACGTACAAAAATATTTGCCAGCGTATTTTGTGGCACTTACCCACTTTGTAAAGGATGTTCATATTTAGAGTAATCGAAGAAAACATTTCGTTGAATGAGAAATTGTTCATCTGAACGAATTCTGCCTTTACTGCATGTTTTCAGCACGTTCAAATGCATTTAGCCTACTAGTACTATTTTTCATGATCATTATTGGTTACCAACTTGGGTAGTTCATATGATAGGTTAATGCCTTGAAAATTTCTTGGTTCTTACAGAAAGTTTACTGTAGACAAATCTTTTGGCCAAACTTCCCCGAGGGGTTGCCGAACTCACCTCTTTGCGGGGTAAGTTCGGCCATCATGACCTGATCCCCTTGACTGAAGTTTACCCTTTATCGTACAGAGACATCCGACGGTTTACCGGGACTAGAGCCATCCTATTGTGCCTTACTTGAAAATATATGTTTCGCTGAGCTAGTCGTAATAGTCATTCGAAAATTGTACTTCATTTCTAAAATGGGGCCGCACTAGCCCTGGTCTCCCCCAAACTCGGATGATGCTATGGTGCTAGTGAATTTGCCTTTGATAGGAAATGGTAGTCTCGTGTTTGCCGCAGATCAACGCGAAATTCTGCTGTTGTACATTTCGTAGTATATTTGCTACGTCACTACTATACCGGATCAAAAATGTACGGAAGGGCGGGGCAATGTACGGGCAGGTGTGCCTATAGGTCGCTGTGGATAGTTTCAATGTGTAGATGCGGGCTTGAGGTAGTGTAGACTAGGATGGGGCAGGTTTATTACAGAAGATAGGGATGGATGGGGTTGGTTTGGTTGGGATTGCAAATTAAACGTAAATCAACAGAGTCGATAGATGCTGTAAATATTTCACCCCAAGAAAGACTCAACCCCACGACCTCGACAACACCGCCTAGAACTACACGAGCAGGGATTTGAGTTTAATGTATCTGTCGCATGTAAAATGTGAGTTTCAGTAGCGATTCGACACTCTTTATAAAGTGTTAATCTTACTTCACCCTGGTCTTTTGGTGGGCCTCTGACGAGCATGTGCATTTTCGCAGACTCATCTGAGCCTTCATTGCAGGACAACCCGACAAGTACCGCAATCTCATGTGCTGGTTCGTAAAGAATTGCATCCATAGGGCACCGCTGCACACACTAAACATTCATACACGACCGTTGAGGAAATAGCTAGTATCCCACAATGCTAATTTTACCCAACATATATTTTTAAAGACAACAAATATATATTTTAGAACATAAATATGTTTTTACACAATACATATTTTTTATAAACAATATATATTTTTTTAGTCCATGAATATATTTATAAGTCCATACAAATATTGTTTTCGTCCACAAACATATTTTTAGTCTATAAATATATATTTTAGTTCACAAATACATTTTTTAGTTCACAAATATATTTTTTAGTCCACAAATATATTTTTAGTCCACATATATATTTTTTAGTCCATAAATATATATTTTAGTCCATAAATATTTCGATATAGAACACATAATTATATTTCCTTACAATATTGCAACGCCGGACATGCCATAATACGCACCATTTATTAATTATTGAAAAGACTTTTGTTTTTATTTTTATTTGTTTTTCTCCTTTTATGCAATTTTTTTTCTCATTTTAAATTTTCAAAATTCAAATTTATTTATTCACTCAGGCTAGTTAACTAACATCATGAGGAGCTGGTACATATATAAAGCATAACTTATGGCGGCTAATCTGCAGTGTAGAAAAGGGAGCTCATACGTATGACATGTAGGTCAGACAAGGGAAACATGGCGTTTTGTTTTGGCGAAAGATGGTAGCATCCACCGGGCTCAAATCTGTGATATGGTGCCAGAAGGGTACAACCATCGTCCGGACAATGGCTTTATACTTTGGTTCAAATTTAGGCATTCGAAGAAATTTGTTTTATTTATATTTTATACATGGCGTGGCTCTTTCTTTTCTAAATTCGATTTGTCAATACTTGCTTAACAAAAAAATTAAAGAGAAATGTGTGTACACGGCTGTCCATCACTGGCGAGAATGACAGATGAGTGTACCGTTTGACTCCGAGTATGGTAAACTCGTAGCCGCCAATGAGCCGGATTTTTAGACCAACTCCATAGCGGCTATTTAATTTGTTCTCTTCTGCGACAACAACACCGTGGTCTCTTTCTTCTCTCGTCGGATCCGTAGCACTGTATTCCAACTAACTCCTGTCACCTTTAATTTGGAACCAAGAGTAAGGTTGCTCTCTTTGTTAGATATATGCGTGAACTAAATTATGAACTAAGTTTTAAACAGTTTGTAAAATCATTTAGTTTTGGATACAAATTTTGTTCTTGCATTTTTTTTTACTTTCTGCAAAAAAAACTATTCCTAAAGTTTTGCTGATTCTGATGACAATAAAAAGTTTAGGTGTTTCAAATATTCAACAGTAGTCTTTTTTAAAGCCCCTATTCGTAGGACAGTGTTTTTTTTATTGTTTAGTTTTAATCCAGAAACTGTTTTGAAGGCTTCCAAAACGTCAATGAGCTCTCGGAATGATTTGAAAGTCCCATCCAATGCAAAGGTTGCATCATCTGCAAACATTGAACTTTTAAAGTCGTTTCCAAATAATGAAATGCCTCCAATATCTTTATTTTCTCTCACAGCTGCAGCAAGTAATTCAATACAGATTATAAATAAGTAAGCTGATAGTGGACATCTCTGTCTCAAACCCCTTTTTATATGAAAACAACTCAGTCATACATCCTGAATTGGTAACCAAACTTTTTACATCATTGTAAAAACATTTTATCTATCTAATAATATCAGTCCTAAAATTAAAACACTTCAAACAGTTAAACATAAAATCATGACTAATACTGTCGAAAGCCTTTTCGAAGTTTGCAAAGAGTATAAACCCTGGATGATTTTCTTCTTCCAGTGCTTCTATTGTTTCCTGTAAGAGTCGAATATTCTCTCCAATATATCTTCCCTCAATGAAACCAG
Organism: Loripinus fragilis; assembly: GCA_964019695.1. Taxonomy (NCBI): domain Eukaryota; kingdom Metazoa; phylum Mollusca; class Bivalvia; order Lucinida; family Lucinidae; genus Loripinus; species Loripinus fragilis. The sequence continues at coordinate 1,352,940 of OZ026517.1, read as the reverse complement.
TTTGTAAATTTCCTATGATATGAGATATGTATTTTTTAAAATTCTATTTGAAATTGTTTTTGTCACTATTTTATATCGGTGTTTAATAAAGTTAGAGGTCGCCAATTATTTAAGTTACCTAGGTCATTATTCTTTTTTGGAAGCAATGAATTTTTTCCTTGTTTTTGCATTACAGTCATTTCTCCATTTTCAAATGAATAATTGAGTGACCTTACATAATAACTTTTTGTGTCCCTCCAAAATATTTTGTAGAATTCTGTGGTTATTCCACCAGAAACAGGACTTTTGTTGTTTTGCATTGCTTTAAGGGCTGCTGCACACTCATATTCTGATACGGGACATTCTATACTATTTTTTTCATCATCTGTTAGTTTTATATTTATATTTTTGTTGAATTGTTCAATATTTTTAGTATATATTTTTTGGTATTATATAATTGCTTATAGTAGGGATCAAGTTCTTTAAATATTTTTTTAGAATTAATAATTTCTTTACCATCTTTATCTAGTTTTGTGATTTTTTTGCTGTTGCTCTTTTCTTTTCTAAATTAGCAAAAAATAGTGTTTTTGTCTCCGCCATCTATATATTCTGCTCTTGCCCTAACTATATATCAATTTACTTTTTTTTCATTTATTTATTCCAGTTTGCTTTTCTTGTCTTTTAGTAGAGTGTTATTTTCTCGTGTATTATTTCCATTTGAGAAGTTTGTTGTATATCATTTATGTCCTTAATCAGTTTGTTTTCTTGATTCTTATTTTCCTTCTTATTTTTGGTTGTATATTGTGGTTGTATTGCTTATTGCTCCTTTTATAACTTCCCATAGTACATTTGGGTTAGCTGTGCTATTAATTTCAGCAGTTTCTAGAACTGCATTCCTTATTTTCTCTTTGTAATTGTTTTGTAATAGTAAGCTATTATTTATTTTGAAATAACCTGGTCCACGCTGCTCAGGTATTAAATGTATATTTATTACGACAACTGAATTATCAGATTTAAATCCTGGTATAATTGTACAATTGCAAGCGCTATTTACAACGGAATTTGAGACTAAGAAATAATCTAATCTTGAATATATGTAAGGTTTGCTTGATAAATGCCAAGTAAACTGCATTGTATTATTATTCAAGAATCTCCATATATCATTTAGATCAAAACTGTACATGGCTATTTCTTGGTGGAGATGTTCCTTGCTCCGATTCCCACCATGTATATATTTTGCAGCGCATTCGTTTTGCGAGGGTATGTTCCAAAAATTGTGACTTCAATAATTTTACCAATTTTGGACTGCTAAGTTACTACCTCAATCGATATCGATAACATAAACTTTACTAAATTCTACCACAGACACTTAAAGTTAATGGGATATAATATGAACATCGTCCAACAGTCTACATGCCTAGTTGTAAATCCTAATCATGGTTTATAGCGTTTGTTTGCACGACAGTGTGTTCAGGCCCCAGGCAAAATATCGACCCTGACCTAAACATTTACATCGGTGGATCGGTGGCTGATGCCTGTCTTTAGCTGGGCCCGTCGTGGTTCAAGTTGAGATTTTCTTTAGCTCTGACTATCTGTTAGTCAAGATTTTTGTTTATTTGTTTCATCATAGTATGTTAGATTGTTTGTCAGTGATGATGATTGCATAAGTTAGGAATCAAGATGAACATCATTTTGTTGTTTAGATAACACTGCCCCAATAGCTCAGTTGGTAGAGCGTCCACTTCGGAGCGGAAGGTTGTTGGTTCGAATCCTGGCCGCACCATACCAAAGGTGTAAAAAATGGTACAAGCAGCTCCCTTTCTGACGCTCGCATAAAAAGGTGTTGTTCTAGGAAGATAGAGTAAGGCAGGTAAGTATCTGTTAAAAGATATTGTTATGTCGCAATAAAAGCTCTACAGAGCTTATACTGTTTGTTTCAAATAAGTGACGTTGGATAAAGCTTTTTTTATCTATATCCTATCTTTACCTGAATCTGGGACCAAGATATCAAAGGAAGATGCATTTTGGCATCCATATGACTTCAGTTGCTTTCAGTTATAAGATAGTGGTTCTGTTGTTAAGGATTCTTTGTAAAGTGTTGCTCTTTCTGTGTGGTCCTTGTTATGGCATGCAGTACTTAGCATCATTTTTAGTTTTGCATTCGTTTTGCTGAGGAAGAGAGGGCTGGTAGATTTACATTAATTGTATCCTTGCTGTTTATATATGTTAGGGATCTGAGTCCATTCCTAATGGTGCCGTGGGTAGGTCTGCAAAATATGATTATGGCATCTTCTGGACATACGCACCTAACCTTTTGACGAAATTGGAAGAAATTGCAAAGAACTTCTCACAAAAAAAATATTTCAAAACATTTAAATATCCCAAGTGGGACAACAGCCACTTTTCCCTGTATAAGTCACTGAGGACTATTAGTTGACAAAGCAACCAGTACTCTCAGTGTCCGCAGTAGTTCACAAATTTAGATTGAAATAAAAAACGTGAGTATGGCAATACCACAATTACATACTGCAGACTAACCCACGGCACCGTGAGGTAGAACCTAATAACAATAATGATCACTTGACACGCAGAAGACAGTTAAAGAAAAGCAACCAGCTCTATCTTCCCCATCAAGATGATTGCTAAACTGGAAAAGAACACAAAACAATGCACAACAAAACATAGAACAAACACAGAACACACAATGATAGCAACAATAAACATGAATCAATAACAGAACCGCCGCCTTAGCACGGACAGCACGATGACATGCTGGCAGTAAAAGCGCATTGCGACATCTGGAAAATCCTGGGGCGTCAAACAATACACAGTCAAACGATCATCATTTGACTTCTGATATACCTAAATACAGCCAAGAAAGCTCCAGTATCAGCCAAGTAGACTGAATTGATTTATTACTGCTCCATAAAAGATTAACGGCCAATTAACCAGTGCGCAATTTGAAACTGCAGCATAGTTATTAAATATGGAGGTGTTAAAGTATCATTTTAAGAGAATTTAGAGGCAAAATGGGTCCATACATGTCGTGAATCGGAAAATATGAAAGTAAGTAAGGGAGAAAAGATCAGGGATCGATGCAATCAAGTACCACACCTGACCCAGGATACCAATGGGAAAGTAACAAACTCACAGCTAGACACCACAAACGAGAGCCAAGAGGTCAGCCCTTTCCCAGTAGGTGACCACAAGGCACATATAAACAGACGTATACAAATGCATAGCAAACACAAGACAGAAAAAAACATAAAAAAATCCACAAAAGAAGTATCGCCTTGGACCTGTCAGTAAAATATTTTACTGGAGGGCTTAAACTGGTTTAACGGTGCACCAACCTCACCCTTAGTTCAGATGGGGATCAAGACACGTAGATTTTTGGTTTGCATGAAATACCCCTAACTTATCAATGCATCATCTCCAAGAACATATAATGAAATTTATATTTGTTTGCACGGCGTTTTAAGGTAAAGGTGTGAATGGGTGCTTGTAAGCGGTTTTATGGTACATCAAGTCTAATTTGAAAAAGCATTATGTAGTTAAGTTTCACGTGAGTTGTATTCATTTGAAAAATGAATTTCCAAGTGAAACTTTAATTGCACGTGACGACAGGTGTATATAGAGAAGATAGGTTAATATTGAATTATCGAAGCCTTAGCCAGCAGATCGTTCAAACGTGCTTTCACCCCACCCACCCACCCACAATTATGATGTAGCATACACATCATATTCTATTTATAAGCACATATGTTTCAAGAATGATGTTGGAAACATTGGCCAACAGTATTAGAAGCATACTATATACATTGAGTGGTCAATTATTTTATGTTCAGTTACTTTATGCCGCATGGCATTACAAGTTATAAAAATTGATTTGAAAATATCATTGGAATATGAAAGAAGATCTTTCAAGAAATGAATATGTAAAAATTTTATAATTTGGAAATTTATTCCTTTTATTTAAGCATATACTGACGAAAAAATGAAATGCGCTATTTCAGTTTTATCGTGGCCATGTTCATCAAGGAATATACCTTAAGGATATTTTACAATGTTGGGGTGGATTGAATGGATTAGAATTTAAATCTAGAAGGGCTAATAAAGCACGAATGCTACCTAATTTCTGGTATTGTCTATCCCATTGTTGTTAAGTATGAATGTACTTTATTTATCACAAGTATTTAGTTCTTTTAGATGTTTGAAAAGACTGGACATCATAGTCGAATTGGTATGCATTAGAGGCAGGAAGAATTTCAGGATAGAGGAATGGAAAGAAGTGGTAGACATGGCAAGCAGATGGTGAAATTTGCGAATATCTGGAGAAATACAGATTGGCAAGTATAGATTTAAGGAAGATGCACTTAAAGGTTAATATGTCTGCGCTTTAATCTTATAATAATAAGGTAAAAAGCATAAAATAAAACGTAAAACAAATGATTATTCTCATGGTTAGGGAAAGCAGATGCTCACAAAGCATTTCAAATCGATGTACCATGACCTTTGAGTAATGAACTTTGGGTATTTCTATTGCAGAGCCCTTATAATAACCCACTTGGACATGAACATATGTTCTTGTTAAATATTTCATGTTAAAAGAGAAACGACTTAAGACATACATTTTAAGAGAACTATGTTTCATATTGTAAGCGTTGTCACGCTTCAAAGTGTTTTGTCTATCCATAGAAATATTATCACGCATAATCTTACATATATGCATTAGCGCAGGCTGCTTCTAATTGAATTAGATTATTGTGTTAACAGCTTACATGTATATTCTGATTGAACCATCTGAGTTTATGAGTTTTATTGTAGCTTTTTTTTTCGTAGTATTGTATAAATAAATTTAAAGCATTTTATGCTTTATTCAACAAGAGCATCTAAGCATTTCTTTCAGAACTTACGCAGGTTCACAGATTAATTGTAATGGCAGCAGTTCATTTCAACCTTAAAGTTACACAGGATGTTAAAAGTTCAATTGCAGTAGTAACAATTTGTTCAAAATTGTAAAAAAATATAAGATTAGAAGACAATACTTGAAGATGATATTATATCAGTTCGTTTCAGATTTAACTTGTAAAAGTTCTTCCATTGTTTGGGGATCGCAAGCCAAGACTATGACGGATGGACTTAGAATTTGGCTGTAGCAGAGCTTCAGAATAATAAACACAAACATATGCTATTCTTTTGTCATGAAATATACTAAATACACGTCGATCAGCTGGCTGTTGGCACATACTATATTCTTGTTTGTTTAATTTGATTGCAAATAAGAAGCTTCTGAGTATGCGCAGTAAAAATAGGCTAAATGGTCTGAAGAAACTGACGGGTGAATGATGCTTCTTTATATTTTAAAGAGGAAATGTAAAACAACCTGCATTAAAATATAAATGATTTATGTTCGTATGAGAAGAGTCGAATCAGAACATAATTCAAGATATAACAAGGAGATAAAGCAAAGATAAGGACTCAACAGTAAATAAAACTGAACTACCGAACAAAAGAAATCCAACAGGTAAACCATGGTGGGCCCAACAAACAGCCAAAGCATCAGGCCCCTACCATCTCATCAATAGATAATTCTTTAAGTCGGAACCGTCATAGAGTCTGAAGTCCGACCCACCTGCGTGCAATTAAAGAAGAAAGCAAAGTTGCCAACCGTGATTGGGTTGACCACCAAGCTTGCAGTCTGTCGCAATACATAAATGTTATAGCTTATCTTTTTATAATGGGAAATTATTTTAATGAATTGCGCTGAAAAATTATTAGAGCCAACAATCTTCTTCAATTTATACACCAAGTTACCACAGAATTCAGGTTCTGAAAGTCCATGGAAGTAGAGAGATTTAAGTCCAACTTGGAATTTAGATATCAAATCATAGTATCGTCCTTAAAACTTAATCAGACCTCAGACTCTATGACAGTTCAGACTTTAAGACTTATCTGTAGATGAGAGGTTTTGATCCTTATGGTGTGTATGTGGTCAGTATTACCGGGGCTAACTATTGGATTTCTTTTGCTCTGGTATTCAGTTGTATATACAATCGAGTCTTTAAAGTAAGTAAGGGTGCAAAGATCAGGAATCGATACAATCAAGTACCACACCCGACCCAGGATACCAATGGGAAAGTGACAAACTCACAGCAGACACCACAAACGAGAGGCAAGAGGCCAGCCCCTTCCCAGCAGGCGACCGCAAAGCACACACAATTAGACGCGCACAAAGACACAGCAAACAAAAGACAGGACAAAAACATCAAAGATCCACAAAAGAAGTACCGCCCCGAAACGGTCAGCAAAATACTCCACTGGAGGAAACCATAGCTATCAAAACAACCTGTGGCAGAAGAGTTTTAAAGCAATACTGTTTTTAACAATCAACTCTGAGTGTCTCTGGTAGAATTTAGAAAATGATTTACGAATTTTATGGTATTGATAATCTTTTTTAATAATAAAGCGGTCAAAAAGTGTTTCTGTTTCGTGTTTTGAACATGCTTTTGCGAAACGAATAAGCTGCGGAATATATATACTTTTAGGAATCGGGGCGAGGAACATCTGCATCTAGAAATGGGAAAATAACCAAATTAACTGGAGGGCTTAAACATGTTTAACGGTACCAACCTCAGCCTTAATTCTGATATGGATTTAGACACATAGTTGTTTGGTTCACATGATAGATCCCTTACTGATCGATATACCATCTTTTTCAAAGCAGGCAATAATCCAGGTTTATAAATGAAATTCGCCCCAACCGGTAAGATACGGTAAGAGAACATGTTATTTCAGGGATAAACATGAAAACATCGATATAACATTACCCTTGTACTATGTGTTTAACATTTTTTTCTTGTCAAAAATATGTAGTTTTCTAGAAAAGAGGTTTTAAAACTGATCGGTTGGAACTTTCGATCAGTGTATATTAATCGAGATATTAAAAGGAGATAAACAAAGATAAGGACTTAACAGTACATACAACTGAATACTGGAGCACAAGAAATACAACAGTCTAATTTCAAAAAGACAGCTTTAGTAATAAAGGAATTTGTCTGGTTTAACTAAAGTTTATCGGGATATATCTGACCTACCATTTGATGAACTACCACACCGAATTGCGCAGTATTTGGAGAACTAAATTGTTTTCCTATGTATGTTATTGCAAAAGAAATGGTTATAAAATTTGGATAAAAAAATTAAAGAGTTCTTGATCGAGATCTCCCGTACAAGCCACAATTTCTTGTAATCAAAATAATAATCTGATACCAGTTTATACAAAGGACCTCGGACAGTCTCCTATCCAATCTGCCCTAATTTTGAAAGCCTGTGCCTTGGATATGTATAATTTACAACTTTTTTTTAATGCTTAGATCAAAACCTTCGATTGTGTGCACCTAGCAAAACATTCCCAACATTTATCTCATCGATATCAATGCGTATGCTAAAGGGGTACGTGCATTAGGAGGCTATTTTGGCCCACCTGTGAGGTCAAAAAATAAAAGTTGCTCTTCACAAGTTTCATCTTATTAGTTTATTAGAACAATAGCCAAAGTGCAAAAAGCTGGTATTGATTCGATTTTTATGGCTACTATGGTAACCAAAATGGCCGTCAAAATAGGCTGAAAATAGGAAAATTGTCATTTTGGAGCAAAATTGAGACATGTAACAGAGAAATAATATAGAGAACAAGCAAATATCAAAACGATGTTTTAACAAATGATTTGAATTATCACGGCACACAATATATTAAAAGGTGTTTTTGGTATTCGCTTGTGCTGATATCTAATTCTTAAAAAATCGGTCTCCAAAAGCCTTTAATTTGGCCCAAATGGCACTATCTCCATTTTAAAATAGTAAGTGAGTATGATCAGGAAATACCACAATCACAAACTGCAGACAACCCCGTGGCATCGCGAGGAAGAGCCGCTCAACCATCACGAGACACCAGGAAGACAAATTAAGCAAAGCAATCAGCTCTCTCTTCCCCATCAAGATGATTGCAATACTAGAATGGACATAAAGTAACGTACAACAAAACATAGAACAATTACAGACTCCCACAATGGAAGTAACAATAAACAAAAAGTCAACAACAACAGAACCACCGCCTTAGAACGGACAGCAGCCTAAGCCTATTTCGTCCGCCGTTTTGTTATCATAGCAATGGTAAAAATTCAATAAAGCCAGAATATTACACTTGGGTTATTCTTCTAATAAACCAATTGGATGAAATTGATGGAACACAACTTTCAGTTTTTGGCTCCAAAGGGGGCCAATTTTGCCCCTTAATGCACGTAGCTCTTTTGTTATGTTCCATCCATTCATTCATAAGATATTTAGCGGAAAACGAAATTTTGACACAAGTCAAGGGTCATAACTCTTTAAAAAAAAATTTGACACATAACAATCCCAACTCAGATCTTGTAATTATCAATGCATATGCAAAATATTATCAAATTCCATTGATTTACTCTCAAAATATTGAGCAGAAACAAAATTAAACGAATTTCTGACGCGAGTAAAGGCCCATAACTCTGCTACTGATCGTAGCAGACTGATGCCTAACAATCTCAACCTAGTCCTTGTCGAAATCAATGCTTAAACAAAGTTTCGTCATATTCCATTAATTTGTTCTCAATATATTGATCGGAAATCAATTCTGAGATCAATGGTCATAGCTCTCTTAATAATCGTTGGTTTTAATTAAACTTGACCTCTATTTTACAGGACGTATAGGCAAGGGTGATACTATATGCCACCCCCCCATTAAAATGGCGATAGCATAACTAATAACATTAACTTTGTAATTTAAATTTTACTGTTATTTGACCCTTTGATCACTCCCCAGGGCCCCAGGGGGCGGGGCAAAAAAAATGAGCTGTTGCACACCCCATTCATATGAGTAACTCACACACCAATTTTGGTTGGATTTCGTCCAAAGTTTTAGGAGATAGCATAACGTTATGACAGGCGGACGGACAGATGGACGGACGAAGGCGATTACAATATCCCTTTTGCATTTTTTCAAAAAAGCATGAGGATAAATATCTTTTAATCACCTTCTTTAAAATATTTTCTTAACTACTGTCCAAATGCAATATAAGTTCACAGAAATGCTCATCATAATGCCCTCTACCAACATTACACAAACCGTTTTGCTCCATCAATGACCACCAGAGCTAAAATAGAAATATATTAAAAGACATATCCTCTTTAACCACTGGTACAGATGAGCGATCCAGGGTCCCAGTATCCTTTTGTTTATACTTTGTTGAAATAAAGTTGATTTTGAAAATTTCTTTACAATTTGCAACTACGGGAATGGTAATGCAGACGACCTGAATGACTACAATTGGCTCTACAAAGGGAAAGGGCTGACCTCTTGGCTCTCTTGTGGGTGATGCTTTCTTGTGTTTTTGTCAATTTCCTATATGGTGTCTCGGGCCAGATGTGGTACTTGATTGTATCGATTCCTGATCTTTGGCTTCCTCTATGCTTTTAAAATCATCGCGCTAAAGATATCACCTTACGCCTGGTGTTAAGTGCCGAGTGAAATTGTATTCAAACGTACCTGTTTTTCACGCCTTGGGTGTTGTTATTTAGTCGTTGTTGGTTTTCTTTTTCACATATGACAGAAAATCAGCAAGTTGGAAATGTTCTGTCACTGAGAACAAATGTCGTAATATATATACGTTTTATCTTATCTCTGTTGACTTTTAATGACCAGATAGTCAGCCAAAATAGTACTGGATTTCAAGGAAAATGTTGATAACATATTTGTTCTTCCGGCACCAAAGAGAATTGAGCCATGACATGATCAAACCAACACAATGAGTATGCGCAGAGCGACAATTCCGATCAGTTAACTGAGTGCGCACAGTGGGTAGCTTTCTTCATGCGGACAGTGAAGAATCTGATAGGACTAATAGGACTAATGCTTAGGCTAATCTAAGTCTTTTGTGACTAATATCAACAGTGTTGGTCTTCTTATGTTGCGGCGCAGTTGTTATTTCAGAATCGGCGCACTATAAGCAAATGGCACTGTGTTGTGTCCTTGAACAAGGCACTTTATCCTCGTTCGATCTAAGAAGACAGAAAAAACGTGCGTCATTACTGAAAATCGTTAGCATGGACGCAAAGAATCACACAAACAAAATAAATGGAAAGAGCCAATACATGTGATTTCGAACAATATGGCATCTTGACAAGTGTAGACCAAGACGAGCCTGTGTAGCCTCCTATTAAGCTTAGAAACACACAATGATGTTCAGTCAGTAGCTTAATAATCATAAAATATTGAATCGACTACATGTAGCAAAGGCTCTGATCAGACTGCGCGTATGCGCAGGCTGATCTGAGGCTTTGCTGGTCGCACATACCACATTGTTGGAAATCTCATGCACTGGTACTCATACGTCCTGATCAAATACACAGTATTCTGCAATCGTAACCAGGCCACTAAATTTTACTCTCTAATTTTCTGCTACATTCTGGTTCTTGTATACAAATTCCGCAGTCCACCAATCGGTGTATTCTATGTTACCTTCTGTTAATATGATACGCCTTCGGCTACCAAACTTAATTTGCGTGGCGTATCGACTGTGCACGTTTTAGAAACCATTAGAATTCGTCTTTTCTTACGTCACTTGTACTTAGGAACTCTTTGAGAAGTGAAGTGTAGTGCATCCCTCTGTTTCAAAAACCTTATACTTTGAAGGAACTTTTTTTATAGAAATTTATAAATTATTTAACAAACATATGTCGCCATGCTTGTTTTTCTGCTTCTGTGTTCTTTTTTTCCAATACCTAAAATTGGAACATTTATTGATTGTCTTTTCTCAGGCCTAAGGGCGTAGACAACAATGGAAAAGAGTTTGTTCATAAAGCAGCAGTTTTTGTCCGGGTTGATGTTTTGCTTCCTAGAAAAAGAAAAATCAATCTTGTTAGGATGTTTCTTGGTGGTAGCCAGTACTGAGCAGTAACGATAAAGTTTGTTGCTCAAGAACACAAAACAGTAACTCAGTAAGGCTCAAATCAGAGACGTCTTGATCTCAAGTTGAGCAATTTACCACTGAGATAATGGGAATATAGGCGATTAGTAAATTCTCAGACAAGCATGCATATGTGCACAGCCATACTAGAGCATTCAAAGGTTGCAAATGCAAAGTAAGTGCATAGTGAAAGGTTCAGACAAAACTATTTTGGTAGCATATAAATCCCCCAGAATAACAAAGAACTAGAGCAAATGCACAGCAAGCTTTCAGCCAGTGCTTTCACGGTACCTATAAGGTGGCTCTTGTCATCTTGGGTTTCATCCGCGCTAAAAAAGGAGCCCTCTCATGCTATCATATTTACAAATGGATGTAAGGAGCACAGTGGCTCAGAGACCTGGGATAGAAGGGTAGTCTGGTACCCGGCGTCTCTTTGTGTACGAACAGTAGACGTCTGGCACAACCGTAAAATGGCCGCCTACACAGATCGAAAACAAAATGGTTGCTCGCTGTACAAAGTATATATGGAGCTCTGACAAAATCCGTGATTGCGATTGACAGAGGCCGGGCAAAATGTAGGCATTCAGCTGATATTTCACCCAACTCATACAGATTTAGAAAATATTCATCTGGATATTTGCCGTGAGTAGATTTATTCTAAATTTCTGAGAGAAAACTTGGTTTATACCCGTTGTCAAGCAAGCCTGTGGAAAAGCCAATTTCGAGTTCAGATAAAATCCGTCTTAGCGATTGACAGTGACCCGGCAAAATGTAGGCATTAAGCCGATATTTCAACCGACTCATACAGATTTAGAAAATATTCATCTGGATATTTGCCGTGAGTAGATTTATTCTAAATTTCTGAGAGAAAACTTGGTTTATACCCGTTGTCAAGCAAGCCTGTGGAAAAGCCAATTTCGAGTTCAGATAAAATCCGTCTTAGCGATTGACAGTGACCCGGCAAAATGTAGGCATTAAGCCGATATTTCAACCGACTCATACAGATTTAGAAAATATCTATCTTGATATTTTGCCGTGAGTATTTATTCTATTTTTTTGCGAGAATACTTGGTTACTCGTTGTCGAAAAAGTTGTTGTAGAAAGGTAATTTGAGGTCAGACAAAATCACCATTAGACGCTTACAGCAGCCCAGCATTCTACCGGCACTAAGCATATATTTCAACCAACTGATACAGATTTCGAAAATATACATCTTGATATTTTTCCATGTATATTATTCCAAATATCTGAGAGAAAATTTGGCTAAAAGCAAGCCTAGAGTAGATTGGCAGTTTGGGGTCAGAGAAAATCCCAATAATGCACTCTAACAGGAACCCGGCATTTTATCGGCACTAAGCTGATGGGTCAACCAAATGATACAGATTTAGAAAAAAAATGCCATGAATATTTCACCTAAATTTATGAGCAAACTTGGGGGGTGGGGGTCTGGCAAAATTCCCCTATTAGCCAGCCTTTAACCGCACTAAGCCAATAGTTTACTATAGATTGATTTAGAAAATATTGTGAATATTTTAAATTTCTGAGAGAAAACTTAATCAGGACTGGGCTTCACAATAAAAATATCCACAATATCCTATCAATAGACATAGTCCGGCAGTATTCAGGCGAATTTTAGGGGAACCTGGAACTTGATTTTAAACTATTTTTCTTTGCTGATTCTGGTAGTGCATACATTGTCCTTGAAAAATCCGAGTGATGCCACTCTGGCATCATTGAGCATTTCGATATATTCAAGATGGCGTCCAAGATGGAGGACAATTATAAGAGAAAAATTGTGTGATACGGAAAAAAATGTCTCAAACCCATTTTCTTTCTTAAATTGTTGCTATGAAGTTGGAATCTAACTGAACACACTAGCTTGTAACTAAATAAAATAAAAATGCGGACAAGATGGCCGCCAAGATGGCAGTTTATCACAAAAAGTATAAGAAAATCTTCCCTGAGACCGACAAAGTCTAGGGATTTGCATGCAAAATGCTTATTTTACTGATTCTTGAATTACAGACATCATCCTTGTGATCCCAGTGATGCTATCACTCAGCATTTAACATATTCAAGATGGCGTCCAAGATTGTAGCCAACAAATGCATCAAACCCATGGGAGCGGCACCCTACATGTAGGCATAATGATAATTTGTAACAGACCAGATGCCGTTACAAACACACATATCTGAATAAACAAACCTGGTATGCGTGTATGATAGAGTTGCACTGTAAATGCAGGCATATCTGAGAATGGCACCAGGGCCCAAAATTACAATGCTTCCTTAAAGTTAAGGAAGACTTAAGTATTGATTAAAATAACGTTTCGAACTTATTAAAATCAAAATAGTTTCTTTTTTCTGTAGATCACAATGGTGTCTTTGACCATACGTACTGCATCGATCCTGGAAATTTATTAAACATTTAATGTAACATTTTGAAAAATCAATACTTCGCTTAAGTCGTCCTTAACTTTAAGGAAGCATTGTAATTTTGGGCCTAGGTCAGCAAACGTGTCTGATGTGATGACACCTCTGTACAAGTAGCACCGGATTTGTAGCCATCCTTCTATCTGCACTCAACTAGTAAAAATGTCGGTTGCAGTGGCAACTGACCAGCAGACATGGCCTACAGTGAGGCACCACACCAATGGGCATGGTTGATAATGAGGGACCACACCAGAAGGCCTGGCCTATGGTGAGACAACACCCCAGAAGGCATGGCTGATAATGAGGCATCACACCAGAAGGCATGACCTATAGTGAGGCTCCACACCAGCAGGCACGGCTTATAGTGAGACACCATTCACGCAGGTATGGCAAATAGAGATACACAACACCAGCAAGCATGCAAGAATGAGTGGTTAAAGATCGGCAGGTATACTGATTGAGTGGTAAAAAATCAACAGGCATACTGATTGAGTGGTAAAAGAACGGCAGGCATATTGATTGAGTGGCAACGGTCCAGCAAGCACCCATCTTGCACATCACTCAACCAGTAGGCATGTTTGAACAGCAGTGGTGTTTGTGGAAGTTACACTAGACCAGAATACATATTTGTTGTAGCTGCAGCGACGTAGCAATGGAGTCTCACTGGATCAGCAGGCATGTATCTTGCATTCACAACGTAGCAATAGTCTTGCCTACTAAAGTTTCACAGTTTAAGTTGGCATGTCTGATGGAGGGGCATCGATCGAGTAGCTTTTCTCTTTGATTTTCAAAGGAGACATGTCTGATTGAATGGGGAGCGCAGTGGCTTATGGATAGAGTGCTTGACTCAAGACCGAGGGGCCGCGGGTTCGAGCCTCACGGGCGTCACTGTGTTGTGGTCCTTGAGCAAGACACATTTATCTTAGCTTAGTACTGGTTCAATCCAGGAAGAGCCATCCCTGTTTAACTGAAAGATTGTTGATGGGATTAAAGAATCAAATCAAACAAACAAACAAATGTCTGATTGAATGGTACCAAGTTCTCAGGCATATCTGTTGAAGTTTCATCGAACGACATCCATGTATTGCCACCAGGCCATCACATCAGACATTCTTACCAGCACGCATGCAAATTATGTGGTACTGAAACGGCACACATGTATGCCTGTTGCCGAGACGCAGGATTTGCAGGCATGTGTGTTTGTTACATCACACCAGCAATAATGCATGTTACGATTGCACCCGACTAACAGGAATGCTGAGTACGCATGCATTGGATCAGTGTGCATGTCTGATATACTTGTACCAGACCAGCAACCCAGCCATTTTTGCCACAGGGTCAGTAGACATCTTTACCATTTCCATGTTTGATTAAGCACACATGTCTGAAACCAAGACTCCAGGCCAGCAGTTATATAAGCAACAGCTTCGCGAGACTGTCAGGCCTGTTGCAGTACCCATGTCTTTAAACTTTGTTCTGTAACAGCAGGCATGTTTGTGACAGTTGCACCCGGCCATTTGGCACATTGAATACAAGCATGCATTTCTGTAAGATTTCCAAACACATTTGTCGTTGTGGGGCTGTGCCAGCAGGTATGTCTGTTACACTTGTTTCAGACCCGCAGTTATGTCTTCTATGCTTGTATCCGACCAATGGGCTGTTAAGGACAATTGCATCAGACCATCAGGCATGTATGTTTCAGTAGCACCTGACCAGCAGTCATGTCTTTATATGTTGCATAGAATCAGCATGCATGTCTCTTACAGTTTCATCTTAGTAGCATCTATGAATGTAATATTTGCACCCAGCCATCAGCCATGTCTGTAACAATTGCATCTGATCATTTGTAATGTCTTTAACAGTTGCACCTAGCCAGCAGTCATGTCTGTCAAACATGCACCTACCCGCATGCATGTCTGAAAAACTTGCACCGGACCAGTACTATACTCATATTTGTTATAGAAATATCCAACCATCTGTGCTGTCTGTTGCACTTGCGCCAGACCAGAACAGTAGTAATGGTTGTTACAACTGCACCGGACCAACAGGCCTGTATTTTACAGTTTCTCCTAAGCAGCAGGAATGTCTTTAATGGTTACACCGAACCAGCAGTAATGATGGTAATTAACATCTGCAGCATGCAGATAAATCTCTTACTCGTTGGTTTGTTGATACACTGCACTCCATAAGTAAATAGTATTTTCCCTCTTTTTTTGGAAATTTTATTTTTAGCAATCCATCCATAAACTACTTTCAAGCTGATTTTTTCCGCATATTGATTGAAAAAGGTGTGTACTTTGAGCAAGCACGCTGTCACAGAGTTTTCGGTGATATCGTTCATTCAGCATACCCTGGCATTTATCACTTCATTATTTCTTTACAGAATGTTTGCCCAAAGTAGGACCTTTTATGAGTATAATATGATATTAAGGTTCGTATTATCAGATCCAGCCACAAGTAGTCTTGAAATTAGTGCATGGATTGATGGATACGATTACCAGAACAAAGACACACAAAAAACATTACCATTATAAAAAAAATAAGTCCGTTATTTTTTCAGTGCAGTGTATAATAAAAACCCATGTGATTCCACAATATACATCCTGCTATTTCTGCCATCTTGGACGACATCTTGGATATTTTACAACGCTGAAACACAACAACATCATGCCAGTCAAATTCGCCAAATGCAACTACTGTTGAAAACTATCAGAAAAAAGGTCAGAAACTGTGATTCTGATTTCAAGTGGGATTTTGTTTTAAAATGGCGGCCATCTTGGACACCATCGTAAATAGTTCAACCCTCTGAATCAAACAATGTTCTATTTTAATCATTTGTATCATTTAGACTCTAAAAAGCCATACGAAGTCAATATTAAAATGTTTTTATTGCGTTTTTTGGTCAGATAGGTCTTAGGGGACTAAATGGCGGCCATCTTGGGCGCCATCTTTAATATTTCAACCTTCTGAATCAAATCAATGTTCCATTTTAATTGTCTGTATCATTTAGCCTCTAAACATTCATAAAAAGTCAAAATTAAAGCTCTTTTTATCGAACCTGTTGGTCAGATAGGTGTTAGGAGCATAACTGACGGCCATCTTGGATGCCATCTCTAATTTTTCAAAACGCTCAATGATGCCAGAGTGGCATCACTTGGATTCATCGTGTACAATGTCTGAACAACAAGAATCCGTGAAGAAAAAAACTTTAAAATCAAGTTCCAGGTCATCCTTGTTTTCTACCGGACTAACATTACTAAACCTAGCTACAATGAGTCGGTTGGCACCGATGATACCCCTGCTTAGAGCAGATAATACGGTTTTGACCGGGGGACTAGGTGCCTTGTAAATAAAACTGAATAGTTGCTGTATGCAGGGCGGTGGAAATACCATGCCTGACTTGTCAGACCTGGTCTCTTTACATTCAGGACAAGTTGAAAATTTCTATTTACTTGTCCATGGACAAGTACAAAGGTATTAAGTTAATACAATTCTGTATTTCATATTTTGATTAATTATTACGAGCTCACATCTTGAATTGAAAACAGTGTGGAACTTGATCAGCTGGCCACTTCAGAAGCCAGCTGATCTGGATCTACACTGTTTACAAGAGAAGCCAGCTGATCAGGATCCATACTGTTTATATCTGGTTTCATACTGTTTTTGAGAGAATAAATTGTTTAAGCAAAGTACGGTATAAGCTAATTTGTTCTTTCGGACAAATGAACTTTTCTATGGTACATTTTGGCTATTTACTTGTCCTTGGACAAGTAGAAAATTTTTACTATTTCCACACCACTAACTGTATGTATCTATTTGCGAAATAAGTAGTCTAAACCAATAATCATATCAAATTTTCTGTAAATTGTCTGACAGAGTTCAGAAGTTGAGAAGCTACTTCTTGCCAATATTTAGGTAATACCTACTTAGGCCAACCTTAAAAAAACTGTTTCCCCTTACCCGACCCTGTTTTACCAGTATGGGTCAGTTTTTTTAACTAAAAATCTCAAAATGGATTCCCATTGAACTTAATTGTATACAGTAAAATATGTCTTAAGAGTCCACTCAAAAAAAGACGTCGGATAATGCAGGTCAAAAGTATTGCAGAACGCTCCCAGGGAGCATTCTGCGATACTTTTGACCTGTATTTAGCGCCCATTTGTCTAAACGACCCCTGCGTATATCTTTAAGTGGCCGTTTTAGGCAGGTTTTACTGTATAGTCCTACTAGTATAGGCAATAAAATTAAATACACAAAAACACTGTTTACATTTGACAATTCTCTCGGGTTGCAATGAAATAAAAAAAAAAACATTCTTGACTGAAAATTGAATTTTTTTTTTTTAAGTAGGGCCTTTTTTCAGGGTCGGTCGGGTAAGGGGAAACAAATACAATTTTAATTTAGGCCCTAGTTATTTGACAATAAAGCCATTGTTTGGCTTTTGTAGGTGGTACAAATTTAACAAAATGGCAATCAAGAATATATTATAATTATATCTAGAAAAAACATATTAAAGCGTACTTAAAAAGCTTTAATCCTTTGTATACTTATGTATTCTTCCTTCTGGTTTGATACAACAAGCTTGGGATAGTCCATTGTAAATACATGTATCTAGAGGTGTCAGGTTATAATTTTAAAAATGTATCTTTTCATCTGGGTCTCCACTGATTGCAAAAGTACTATTTTTTGTTTCCCAAATACAAAGGGGTAATACTTAGAAAAATACCCAGTTGAAAATGAAACATTTCATTAAAAAAATGAATATTCAAATTAACATTTGCAATGCTCAAATGAATGAAAAGGGAATGGGTAACATACTTAGTTGTTCAAAAAATAGTTAAGGTACTGCAGCAGCATTCATTGGTTATTTCATGATTCCTATTTGCTTATTATATAAATTAAAAGCTTCTTTTGCTTATCTGATCCTCTGTGACATAGCACCATTAAAAGATTTCACCTAATGATGAGATAATGACAAGTGCTTTGGTAACCATTCTTCTTTAAAGCAGTTTTCATCTTTGACATAATGCTGTCATAAAGAATTCTTGAGCATTTTAGTTAAACTTCAACTTTATGGAGAATTTAGGCATTAACTGATGGTTATAGTTTCAATCTCATATGCTGGAAAAATGCTCTATATGTACTTATTTCCTTCATTTTGGCTGTCAATATAATATACAAATTATGGGATATCCCTCTTCTTTCCACCTTGACATTCTGAAGAATTAAAATGTAACTATAAAAGTCTAGCAGTAAATAAATATATATACCAGCAGGTAAATCTCTGTGTTCATAATTTAACTGGACAGATTCTAAGTTTTTGTAAAATTACCATTTCAAAATTGCAGAAAGTTGGTCGTGTGACCGAGCAAATATGGCGAAAAGTGATAATAAGTTTAAAAAGTCTTTTGATCATTTTACTAATATACCAAAACATTTTCATTGTGTTTCAGTAAAGGTTTTAGGATTTAAAAAAAAGGTTAATTTCTTAGAATGTAAAGTGATTAATTAATTTTGTGGTTGGAATGTCAATCCTGAAATAACATTGTCACAGTTAACTCTTTCCTTAATGCCAGTATTATCTGGTGATCCTTATTTGCAAACAGTGAGGACCCAGATCGGGATTGACAAAATATCAGGCCAGATTTAAATTCAAACTGTTTGACTCTCTGATTGAGTCCTCGAGGGATTTTTTTTTGAAAATGCAAAGAGTGAGTCTAATACTAGAATTGGGCTCTTGTTAAGATAAAATCAGCCATCTATCAATCAAACCCTTGTCCTGCTGAATCTAGATACAGTATATCCTGTTTTGAAAACAGTGTGGTAACTGGTCAGGATCCTCTATTTTCCATTAGGAACTGGTTTTAGTCAAAATTTAGCTGTAAGCACAGATGGTTTTATTTTCAGCAGTACAATGGTTAACATTTTAATTTTGATATTTTGTGTGTGAAATTGTTGTCATTTTGTGTATGTATACATGCAATACATTCTATTACATTCTAGGATTCCCAAACCCTCTAAAAATGCAAATTTTAGGGTTAGTTGACCTCTCTTTATCAAAATTAAGATTTTGTTTTAATTCAAACCTATTTGACTTGAATTATTCTTCTACACATATTGATATGCATTCATTAAGCACAAAAGGTGTCACAGTTTGGAATTTCCAGATTCTTACCAAACTTGCATATATGTAGGAACATTGTTGCAGGGATAATGCTGGGATGGGCCAGAACCATTTTTTATCTTGTTACAGTTAACTATAAATATTTTTTTTGGGGTGGGCCCATTCAAATATATCACTTGTTTTGCTGTAAGGTGCATATAATGGACTCCACTCTTTAGCCCATTAAATTTTCTAAAGGGCTGATGAAACCATTAAATTTGAATGGGAAATGGGCCCATTTACAGTAGTATCCCTGTTGTTGGCATGGAGGAGGGGTGATTAGATTTTGATGGCTTGACTTAATTTTTATTTTTTATTAATTTTATGCACTGACCCAAAATGAAAACTTTACAAGGTATTCAAGAGTAACATATATTTTGATGATAAATTAGGTTTCCGGGTTAACTTTTTCGGTCATCGAACTTTCAATGTCTTATCGATGTCTCTGAAAAAATTTTTGGATGAAAATCAAAAATTGCATAATTTTTCTGATTAATTCAGTTCAGAGGGGTCAAAGTGAAAATTTCTAAAAACATTTATTCCGGTCACACAGATTTTGGAAGCAAGAAATTACTGACTGCGTGCTTTAAGAGATGTTATAACGATCATCAGTAATCAGTGTGACCTACATTTTTACGAATGCTTAGCAGAATATGTCACATCATTGAATTTACGTAACGTTGTATGAGCACGTTAGGGATACGTATATAATGCTAACAGAGGTGCATATTGGAGTAAATTAGCACATCCATTTGATGATTGGACCTGACCATTGGACCCAATTAATCCCATACGTGTTCTACGGGGTCCACGACCGTGGATGAAGCAGGCCAAGGCAAGAGGTTGACGTTATTTTTAGCCTGGAATTGCGTGGCTAATTACGTGTTGTGTGAGGCCTTGTATTGTCATGCTGGAAACTTCCAGGTCCGTTATTTTGCACGAAATGACTAATTATCTTATGTGCATGAACCCCGTAAAGACGAGCAAAACTTGTTGCCGTTTAAAACGATTACGTGGGTGAGTTAACGTGTTAACGCGATTAGAACGTAACGTCGTCACACATGCGTAACCAGGTCTTGCACGAACTCTGACATACCCAGTTCTGTTGTGCCGGTTCAAAAGATAATGAATAGTCTGTCTAGAGCAGCCAAAATGATGCGCGATATCATCTACCGTAGACCCCGCCTTGAGCAAGCCAAAAACTTGGTTTCTTTGATCTTTTAAAAGACGTACCGTCACTAAATGGAAGCGTTTTGTAACAATAAATTGTTTTCTATTACCAGTACTCATCTGCAAATGTTTTCTTGTCGGGTTTAAAGCTGTTAATGAACCGCCTGTTCCTCAGCACGTGCAAGGTAAGGATCACGTTTTTCAGGCGTTGACGCTTGAAAAGACCTGGGATTTGAATAAAAATTGCATAATCGTTATCTGCGACGACGTCTCAATAAGCATGCGTAAATCTTACAACCACATGTATACGAACAACACAGTTATTCAAATAAATAAAGTGTAAAGTTTTCATTTTGGGTCAGTGTAGTTTAAACATTAAAATATGAGCTTTTGATGCTCAAAAGAGCCATTTCATTGAGTCAGTTCTTTTGAGTACTCACAGTATATATTTGAATGAGAAATAAGAATAAAAAATCATAACACACTCTAATCTGGAGGCCTGTTATAGGCTAAAGGCCAATCTTTTGGAGTTTCAATATTAACATTTTGAAATTTTAGTCGGGTTTAAGAAAAAATTGTGAAATTACCTAACACAAATTATACAAACGATTATAAGTTTCAAGTCATTTCAATTCATTTGGCACACCGACATGACCATAGCAGTTGATTGAGAGGTTAAGCATCAAACCAAATAAAAAACATCAATTATTTTGATATAAAAATTAAACAGTGAATTGATGCCAGACTATAACATGATTTTTATTCAAAGAAATACTGGTCTTTGTACAAAGTGGAGGCTAGACTCTAATATTTTCATGTATACTTAGGCTGGGACCATTTTTTGGGTTCAGACATTTGAATTTCAGTATTTTTGGGGGTTTTCAGAAAAGAATATTTTTGGGGGGTATGATGAAATTGTGGACATTTTTTTGGGTCGTCACAACTGGGCTTTTTTTTTTTTGGGGGGGGGGGAGGGGAGTCATTAATATTATATATATATACTTTTTTAGGGCTTTTTCTTAAGGTCCAAGTTCAAAATTGGAATATTTTTGGGGGTGCTATATGCTAAATATTTTTGGAATATGCCTGATGTTCCTGGTAAACAGTAGATAATGGTTCCAAGTAAGTAATGGTGCAAAGATCAGGAATCGATACAATCAAGTACCACACCTGACCCAGGATACCAATGGGAAAGTGACAAACTCACAGAAGACACCACAAACGAGAGCCAAGAGGTCAGTCCTTTCCGAGCAGGTGACCACAAAGCACATATAAACAGACGCACACAAAACATAGCAAACACAAGACAGAACAAAAACATAAAAGATCCACAAAAGAAGTACCGCCTTGGAACGGTCAGTAAAATATTTTACTGGAGGGCTTAAACCGGTTTAACGGCGCCAACCTCACCCTTAATTCAGATGTGGATCAAGACACATAGATATTTGGTTTGTAATCCTGAGGATTGGAAAAATAAGAGCATTAAATGAAAGTGCGGGGAGACTTTTTAGGGCCGCCACGCAGCACAGACAAAACAACTCTGATCTCAACCAAGCCTACATTAAAAAAAGAAATTAGAGTACACTCTCTTAACCCCTGGGTAGAGTTTGAGTCAAAAATCATCTTTTAAGATGTAGGTTCCTTGATATATCAAGTGAAGGGGCATTAATCCTTTGTATTCTTGTGGATTTCCCCACACAGATTAATGCAACAAATATGGGATAATCAATTTTATATTTTAAGGGTTCACAGGTTGGAATTACCAAGAAATGATGTATTTCTATCTCATGATTTTTTCATTAGCCACAAAATAGTAATGCAGCATTTCATCTGGGTCCACTGCGTTTATGGATTTCTAGTTTACAAAAAAAACATAATGAGGTACAATGTATCCTTTTTTGTTCATTTTAAGCATAAAAATGCTGATATTTTGATTATGACATCTGAATAAAATAAAGGAAGCCACTTTTTTAATCAAGTTTGAAAAAAAGACACTTTAGGGGCATTTGAAACAGATGAGAGAGGGCCTGAGAAACTATTAACTTTTTTTGGCCTTATATATGTCTTGATATTCTTCTTTGTAAATTTTAATAATGCATGCTGGTGATCCCTCAGTTACCATATTTTTATCAAATATCTACAATGCTATTTCTCTTTTATCCTTAAATATGCTATCTTCTTTTGGGATTTAAAATCTTCTACAGAGCTCTCACTAACTGTTGATTAGCAGTCCTGAACTCCTATTTTTTGGTGCTGGGCCCCTATTTTTTGAAGGAGGCTATATTTTTTTGTATGGTGGAACTACCACTTTTTGGCAAAGAGAGCTCTGGGACTCCTGTTTACAAAATCCCAGTGAGAGCTGTTTTATTTACATAAATAAACCTTGTCTTGGAAATAATGGCTATTCCTCAGTTACTGGTCTCCATGAATATTTTAAAACTTTAAATTCATCACTATTTGAGAAAATTTCACCCCCAATGAAATAAGGATATCAGTGTGAGTGAGCAAATAGCAGATTTAATTTACAATATCTTGTATGTGGTAGTTAACTATCCTACTAGTTTAATTGTTAAGGGATTATAGGTTGATGTTTCATTCCCTTGTAGCTTTGTAGCTTATTTGCTGTCTGGCATTAAAATGGGCTGTGTTGGGAATGTAATACATATGAAGTTGCTATCCTGACATGTGGGAGGGAGAGGGGGTAAGCAAATGTGCATAAAATTGTGATTTTTCTATTTCATCAGATTTAACATTTGTTTTGGGTGCCAAAAAGAACTGAATCACTGAAATGATTCTTTTTAGTATCTGAAACATAAGTCTTGGTTGATATGTAATATTCTTGGGGCATGTTGTGGGACACTAAATTCTAAAGGGTGATGTGTCACCATCTGTTGGCACTCTGAAAGACATCTTATCGAAGGCATGATCCCAGCTAGAGTGTGGGCTACAGGTTCAGAGACAGATCAACAAACAGTTTTTACTTTGGTCAAAACTGGCAAAATTTAACATAAAAGGTAGATAAATACATGTAGCAGCCACTGGGTCTAAGGGCATTTTCTCCCATTGCTGGGGGCCCAGCCCAAAATTTAGGGCAATAGAATACATGCGCGGGTCCAGAGGTGAGATAGTGGCTACGGAGCTCCCTGGAAAATCACAAAATTTATGGGTTTCTTTAGAAATGTATAGCATTTGAACCCCCCCCCCCCCTGAGAAAAGTTGGACCCCCACCGCCCTGGAAAATGTTGGAACCCCCTCTGAAACCTTGGAAAATAATAGTTTTCTTTGAAATAACCATTGGACACCCTCTGTAAAACTTTAAATAAGTTGAGGATTGAAAGAAAAGAAAAATAAACGTTGTCAGAGCTGTTTCTAGCAGTCGGGCAAGGACCCCCCCCCCCCCCGGCAAAAGTCCCTGGATCTGCAAATGGGATACTGGGCCCCTGTTTAGTCTTTATCCCTGAGATCAGATATGCCGTTTTGGTAATCCCATGTAGCTGCGGCCACCACCGTATTCATCGCGTGAACGACAATTCTAGATTCTATTGATTCATTATCGATCTCGGTAAGGCAAAAATTGCCACGAATTCTCATTAAAATAACGCTTACTGGCCGAATTCGCTTTATTTTAGGATTTAAAAAATAAATACATTTTGCAGATTGATTTTGTGAAATTTCAAATTTTTGCCGGCTTAACGAGCAAAGGTATTAACAATGACATGTAGTGAATCGAGGGGTTGTTACGCAGGCGGCCATTTTTAAACACCACAGTGTGTAGTCCCATTGCACGCTTGTGCCTGACTCTAAAGACAGAGTCGAAGAGGCAGGGTACCAGATTAGATCGAAGGGTTGCTTGGTCGAGACTCACCAGATCCACACTTTTTGTCCTTGGGCTAGACACTTTATCCATTGCCTCGAAATCATCCAAACGTTACTGAAATGGTTCATTGGGGCGTAAAAAAACACCACAAACAAACAAAGGAAATGAACCTAAACCAAAGCAGTCGCTGATCAGACGTCAGAAGTACTTATAGGCGTAAACCTGTGACAGTGCTCACAAGACGACTGACCAGACAGCAAAAACCGATATTCTTTGCTTGGCTACAAGAAAAACATCCGCTGACCCACTAAAAATGGTGCTGTTAACAGCAACTTCTTATTTTGCCTCGTAATGGTTCAACCCAGGAGGCCAGGAACGCATCCAAACATATCTAAAATTGTTGATTGGGACAAACAAAACAAATTGACCTAAACCGGAGAATATTCTCACAAGACGACTGACCAGACAGCAAAACCCGATATTCTTTGCTTGCCTACAAGAAAAACAGAACTGCATCTGCATCCACTGATTCACTTAAAATGGTGCCGTTAACAGCAACGTCTTACTTTGAGAAATGGAGACACAAAAAAGGATATTGAAACAACACTGTTTCAATACAGATCTGATGCGCACTGGCACCGCATCAGCGTTAACCAGACTCGAACCCATACAGAGGTCGAACTGGTGTCAACCATCAAAATAGTTGATAAAGGAGGAGAAGGCTTTTTGCGAAAGTACGAACTTAGCTCTGCCTAACCATCAAGTATGAGAATACAATCTGCAATTACTGCGCGCATCTTCTAGCAATTTCAGTGCTTCAACGTTTCATTACGTAGTGATGACAGTGTGATGATAAAGCAATATATTACAATTTTACAAATTTTTGTTCTTGGTTTTGCCCCAGAGAAATATTTATAAGCTATTTAGCTTATTCTCCAAAAAGCAAGTGATGATTATCAGAAAATACCACTATCACACACTGCAAACTAACCCACGGCACCAACCCAACCCAATCCTGATACTTTATTATGTTATAGTATAAGAAATGCCTGTAACAAATTTATGAAATACATACTTTTTAAACCGAAACAGATTGGTGGCGCTCGTTAGAACCACCATATGGAGGCGGCTCTAACGATTGCCCAAATATATTCATTTGAGCAAACAATATATGAAAAACGTATAAAACCAAGAAAACCGCAGTTTTAATAAAAAAATAGGGTGTTAGGGGGTCTAAATTGCACAACCCTTGGGGTCTGCACTACAATCACTATGTAAGTCCGCCCATCCATATGTTCCACACATGTCCACATATGTTCCTATTGAACCACATGGTATATTAATCACATTTCGCGTGTCGACATTTCCTAACCACTGGCATACAGTACTAGCAAGCTTTTGGAGATTCACAGCAAGCTACTGTATATAATTGTTCTCTGAGCACTGGTCATGAACTAAATATTTTGATATATTCTTAGACTGAAAGAGAAATTTTTCATAAGGGTTTTCTTGTATTACAAGACCCTGGGGTTTGCACTATAACCACTGGTATGCAAAATGGTGACGAGGGTTTGCCAAACATCATTGGATGGTCGAGGTCCTTTAGTAAAATGCTCATAACTCTTGATCTGCATGGTAGATTTTAGTTAAGTTTTGCTTACTAATACATTATCGAGACACTGGTATGCAAAACAGTAACTAGGCTTCGCCAATAAGTTTATCCATAAATCCCTAGACACTTGCATTCGTTCTGCAACGTAAGTGAATTAGTTCCCTTGTAACAAGGCTATATGCTACTTTGTTGTGTAGATTGTCTGGGTTCTGTCTTTCTTTTCAGATGGATGTTTCCACAGTTCCTTGACAAAGTAAAGTAACTAAAATGTGTCCCAAATATCTATTGACCCTTTATCAGAACTGATCGTCTCCATACCAAAAATAGAAAATTAGGTACACAAAGGAGTTGTAGGGTTAAGGCGTAAAATCTCCCTAAAAGACAATTGTGAAAAAGGTAAATTTTCAAACTGTGATTTTTGCAATATTTTTCGTGTGTGTGAATGGACATGCATCTAAATTATTCAAAATCATATTTAATAAGGGCAAAGAGGAGATAAATACGGCTTAACTTAACTACACAAAAATTGCATTTTGATACTATATCAAATGAAGGGCTAAACGTAAGTTATTTTATTAATTCCACAGCTGTGTTTTGCCATCAAAAATGGCAGATTTATCTAACATTATCGAATTTGATCAGTCTGATCAGGAGGCTTTTGGCCTTTTTTAAGCATACAAATGCAGTTAAAAGCCCCCGTTGTAAATAGACAGATGGGAACGCTTAATTTTTACACATGTCAACGAAAGTAAATCCTTACGGGGTTCTTCATTGGATTGAACAGACAAGTGAACTCTAATCTCGATGATGACTTTTAATATGTTATTTACAGTATGGCGAGTCTCATGACAAGATACTTATGGATCAAATAAGCCAATGCTAGCCAATGGTAAACATTTGATCCCTAATCGGTAATTTTTCAAATGCATTATTTCTGACCAAGCGCTAATAAAATTGAAATGATTTTTAGCCTTATTATGTGCTTTTTCATGGGAAAAATTTTAGACGTGTTTTGGAACAGTTGTGTTTCACGCCAAAGTTTTTTGTGTTAAAAATTCATAAATTGACTTTTTTGACGAAAAAGGGGGGTTTTAGCCTTGCATTTGTCTATTTCTAATGATATTGTTTCTACCAAAATTCATGATAAACGAGACGATTTTGATTTTGAAATTGCCAATTTTCCATTTTTAGATGGTGATGTTCATCGCTCTACATCCTTTGAAGTCTATATCTCTCGACTCATTCGTTTTGCTAGAGCAACTAGCTATATTACTGACTTAAACACTCGCAATAAATTGTTAACTCAGAAACTTCTTAAACAAGGCTATCGGTATCATAAACTTCACAAAACATTTTCTTAATTTTATAGACGATACTATGATTTGATATCTAAATTCCACTAAGGACTTAAATCTCTCTTGCGCCAAGGACTTTAGGAACCTAAATTCTATGGTGACTTGGTGAATAAATTGAAGAAGATTGTTGGCTCTAATAATTTTCCAGCGCAGTTCATTAAAATAATTTCCCATTATAAAAAAGATGGCTATAACATTAATGTATTACAACAGACTACATGCTTGGTGGTCAACCAAATCACGTTTGGCAACTTTGCTTTTCTCTTTAATTGCACGCTGGTGGGTCGGAGATGATGCATTGATAAGTTAGGGGTCTTTCATGCAAACCAAACATCTATGTGTCTTGATCCACATCAGAACTAAGGGTGAGGTTGGTGCACCATTAAACCGGTTTAAACCCTCTAGTAAAATATTTTGATGACTGTTCCAAGGCGGTACTATTTTTTAGTGTGTGTCTGTTCATATGTGCCTTATGGTCACCTGCTGGAAAAGGGATGACCTCTTGGCTCTCGTTTGTGGTGTCTAACTGTGAGTTTGTCACTTTTCCATTGATATCTTGGGTCAGGTGTGGTACTTGATTGTATCGATCCCTGATCTTTGCACCCTTACTTTCTTTTGTGGTCACCAGCTGGGAAAGGGCTGACCTCTTGGCTCTCGTTTGTGGTGCCTAATTGTGAGTTTGTCACTTTCCCATTGGTATCCTGTGTCAGGTGTGGCATTTGATTGTATCAATTCCTGATCTTTGCACCCTAACTTACTTTGAGTGTAGTTTTTATAGAATTGAAGTGTGGACAAACAGGTCTACAGGACTTGAAAAGCACCAAACAAAAGAAATGTTGCTAATGGTAGATTTTTAACGCATTTTTAAAAAAGATTGCATTTTTCGAGATTTTTGAAATGCATTAATACCTTATGCTAACATGGTTAAATGCACTGTATTTATCTGAACATTGTAGGCTGTTATGATGTCGAATGTACCGAGTCAGAATCAGTGATGGTTGTGTATACGCATAAAAACGCAAAGGTTTAGATATGCACCTAGTCACCTATATGAACTGAGATACGGTACCTTTTCTAATATTAGTCTAATATAAGGGCGGTTTGACTGAGATAGAGTTCACTGTTACTTTATTTAGTAACGCGAGGATTTAGTTAAGCATGGTTTTCTTACCTTTCTCGCAAATTTTATGCATTTCTTCCTATATAAGGGCGGAATTGTCCATTTACATAAGGGGACATAGAAAAGTTACCGGTATCAGATACGTCGTAGAAACGCTGTTTCATTATTCTAGACAGAATTGTCTATGAGTGTGTCCCCTCCTACGTTAGGGGTAGCATGCTGTGTAGCCAGCGTAACTAAATTTTTCGGGCACAGAAGTAGCTGATCCCCTTAGACCACTGAAAGTGTGGGATTCGGTTTCATGATTCACCAACTGGGAATATAATATCGCCTCGTCGTAGTTTGGGGTCAACGGTACAACTAGTGAGTTGATACAGCCTACGAGCTAGAATCGCGTAAAAGCAATAGTGGCAAAATGACTCTAAAGGTCAAGATCGAGATGAACCCCAGGGTTATAAAAGAAAAACCCTATAAAATTAAATTGACGTCAAAAGGACGTAGTGACTTAGATTCACTGAGTCATCACAGAGTAGATAGACTAAAAGTCAACATTGTGAAGCCAAGATGATGAAAATTTCGCGAATCGCGTAAATACAGAAAACATATACGAATACCGCTGAACATTATAATAAAAGGGCCCATTCTTTTCTAGATCTTAGATTTATATGTGAATTGTATATTCTTTACGTTTTTCATTTATGACTAGTTGACGTATGTCTAAAGCAGGACACTCAAAGATTGATTCTTATAGAAACTATCTTAGAGTGGTAACTTGCTCGAGTATAGGATGGTCAACTAGCCAGAAATAATAGCGTAGGTGGTGTCGTTGTATCATTAATGTGATGTCGATGTTTTTTAGTACATAAAGTACTGAAAGGTTATTACTAGTTGTGTGCATTATTTTTTCCTGGTAGCATTGTCAACGCATAACGGAATTTTCCAATAAAATTTCCCCTCTTTTGTCGGCTTTATGTCGTAATAATGGTGTCAAAAGTGGGATTAGTGAGGTTTTATTGGCACATTTTTCTGCTTTGACTTTTCTATGGGCACACACTAGTTAGGTTATTTCACAAGGTGATTGTGAGTGTCAACACACGGTACTGATTGCATGCGTTGCCCTGTGATGAGGTGCGACACATGTAAATAAGTCATCTCATAACATTATGAGGAGACCCTTACATTCTTGTCCTGTGGATTGCCAGCAGGGTATAAAACCCAAGAAAAATTGTCAGAGTTTAATTATTAGACTTATCCACCTTTGTTTGACCCATATGATTGTATATTGGCTTATGTCCTGTGTTCCTATTAATTAAGGATTCGGATGTGAAAAAATTCATATTGTCAGAGGGTACTAATAATTTAAATCACCTCAGTGACGTCATAGTGTGTGACGCTGCTCAACTGTTTTTTATTATTAGAAGAAGTCCATAGAAATATTATTTTATAGTCAATAATTATGTCTTGCTATGACAAGTGACTGTTTACTTGACTGTAACGCGTTTAGATTAATATCGCGTAGTTACAAATTACTTGACGTAAATACGTAAAAATTAAAGACGTTTTTTTTTGTAGTCAAGTACGTTTAGTGAATGCCTATTTAAGTCAGCTATATATCCTAGGCACCTTTCCGTTGTGATCCCTCATACGTTGTATTTTACGTTACTTATTTTTGACATCATTTAAATCCCTAGTAAAATTATTAGTTTACCAGCGTGAACGTTGGTTAGCCCATACCTATTTAAAAGGGACAAAGCGAATCCTTATTTATTTTCAACAGTATAGTTGATTTATAGTTTTCCCAACAATAGGCTAAAATGGATTAACATATTTCATTAGCAAGGGAATTAGGTTATGAAGGGCAAGAATTAAGGGATTATCTTAAGAAGCAGCAAGAATTTGGAAAGGGAGGAAATGGTCTCTCAAAGGGAATATGAAAGAAAGAAAAGGGAGGCCGAGCAAAAAGAGAAGGATAGGGAATTAGAAAAAATGAGACTTGAGTCCGCACAAAAGGAAAAGAATAAGGAACTTGAGTAAGAAAAATTAAAACTCCAGGCGGCTCAAAGGGAAAAATATAAGGAAATGGAAAAAGAAGTGGAGCTAAAACAATTGAGGCCGAAGTGAAGCTCAAAAGAATTGAGGCCGAGACCACTTCACATCCCTGGGGGCCCAAAGAGATAAGATCAAATCCTAGGAGTCCCAAGCTTCCATACTTTGACGAACATTCGGATAAGATGGATAGCCCTAATACCTAACGAGGTTTGAAAGTTATGTCATTTCAAATAAATGGGACTCGTCTATGTGGCATTGTAATTAAGTGCCTTATTAATAGGACGCGCTTTGGAAGTCTTCGTTAGACTTTCCAAAGATGCTCAGTCTAATTATAACCAGCTAAAGGAGGCTGTGTCAACTAATTTTGACCTTACCAAACGACCATTTAGGCAGAAGTTTAGGGACTGAAGAACCGAAAAAGCCGAAACTTTCAAATAGTTTAGTGGTAGGCTAGCGAGCTACCTAGATAAATGGTTAAGTTTGTACGGTGGTATCTTTAAGACATTCACCTTTTTCATTTCAGCAAACATATTCCGAGGGCACAATTTAATAAGCTGTTCGAATGGAATAATACTCTGTGCGTACGAAATAGCATTTCATGCTAGCGATTTACTAAACCGTTCCCATGATTTACTAATCTGTGCAAACAATTTAATATTCTGAACAAACGTTTTAATAAAGCGTGCACACGAAATCTTTATCCATGCAATCGATACAATAATCAGAGGGCATGGCTTAATAATCTATGCGCACTATATAACATTTCGCATGCACGAGATGACAATCCAAGAACACGATTTATTAATTCGTTTGACTTAACAATAATCCATGCACACGATATAATAATCCATGCGCACGATATATTAATCCGTGCTCTCGAAATCACAATTCGTTCGCACGAGATAATAATCCATGAGCACGAAATAATAATATGAGCGCTCGATTTAACAATTCGTGCAAACGGAATAAGAATCCATGCGCTCGATATAATAAACCGTTCGCACGAGATAATAATCCGTTTTCCCGATATAATTATTTGAGCGCACAATTTAACAATCTACGTGAATTGATTGGTGTATTCTTCTGATTCAATAACCAAAGAGCCAAACGCCATGTATCGCTCACCTGAGTTTATGTCTTCTTGTATAAATATGTATCTGCTGGAAACTGGCAAAGCCCCTGTTGACATACTATTTTTGTAGAAGGCCATCAAAACAATTTCTGCCTAAACGACTTTGAATTTTAATTAACAATTTGATTGGTTTGAGCTATATGACGACCTGCAGGAGTCCAGTCGGACAAAGTAGGGAAAAGACAAAGATCAGGAATTGATACACGATTCTGCATGGCATTGCCCAGTTTAATGTTAAGGCTTTGAATATCGCGGATCGGCCACTGTCAATTTCGACTGCAGGGAGCTTTTTGACTTGCTGTTGGCGGTAAGATTGTATCGCTTAGGAGTGTTTGGTTTTTCTGTAGTTTTTGTTCCGCTCTGAATTGAAAGCATTCATATTTGCACCATCCACCCAGGTATTCAACCATTTCAGAGGAGATTTTTTTTCAAGTTTCCTTAGTCGGAATAAGCAACACCCCCTGGTCACACACTATACAAGTACGTTCAAGTTAATATCAAAAGAGATGGCAGCTGAGTTGCAA
Source organism: Loripinus fragilis (assembly GCA_964019695.1). Taxonomy (NCBI): domain Eukaryota; kingdom Metazoa; phylum Mollusca; class Bivalvia; order Lucinida; family Lucinidae; genus Loripinus; species Loripinus fragilis. Next base: position 1,320,590 of record OZ026517.1, on the reverse strand, counting down.
TCCCTTTTGGTGTAAACTTACACAACAACTTTAGTCCAACATTTCTACCTGTTATTATGTAGTTATTCTCCGGGTCAATACAATCGAACAGAACATATTCTTAAAGCCGTTGAAGGGTAACACCAATATCGGTGGCCATTAAGCTACCACCAAATTGGTGTAAGATTACACTTAATTTTTGCAATGTATGTTATAATTTGTCCGAAATATTTTCTTTTCTTTCTCTGAATATGGATTTTGTGCAGACCCGGATGAAAGACACATCATGTGGCATTTCATCTGGGTCTTCCCTTTTTGATAAAGTACCCAATTAGGGGTTTCTGGTACACAAAGGATATACAAAGGCTTAACATCTCTTATATTCGGGCACAAAGGGTACCATGTTTTACAACAGTTCAAATTCGTTATAGCTTTTATTGTGGAAGGTTGCCACCATTTCTGTCAATTATGAGCGGTTTTAGAGAAGATTCCAACAGTTTCCTTATCTGCCAAAGGTCACCCCACTTGCTGCCATGTTTTTGAGGGACCAAGTTTGTTTAATCAGTTTTGTAGTGGGTTACTGAGGAAATATCCCTGCCAAATTTTATTCAATTCTGACCATCGGTTCCAGGGGGGTAAGTTAAAAGTTTCCTATAAATGTTTACAAGGGAAGCCAGCCACGCCTCGCATCATATTTTGACGGATTAAGTTTACGTTTGTAGAGGGAATATTCCTGTGAAAATTAGCCCAGTGGTATACTGAGGAATTGTGATTTCAAGCTGTTGCCATGCGCACAGGTGCTGGCTGTCTGGGTATCCCCTGCCACATGATGTTCACAATGGCACTGTGCTGAACAGCAGTATAAATTCACATGTTCATTATGAAAAGACGTACACATGTTAATTCAATGCTCAAACCATTTCACCCTTTCAATCTGCCGCGAAGGCAAATGAAACTGGTGAACTGGTTTGTCAAATTAATTGAATATATCTAACAGTCCTCCTTTTACCAATGAAGAAATACTTCAACGAAAAGTTTATTACCCACAACAGCAGAGGGTACGATCACTATTGAATCAACGCGCATGCATCTTTTTGTTGTTAATTTGTCTAATCTTTGTACCTCTTATGCCATATTATGTATGGATTGAGTGAAAATAAAGATATATATGATGATTTCAAGCTGTTGACGACATACTCGATGAACTACAGACATTGACTGATCCCAGTAGCTCACTTTGAGCACTATGCTCAGATGAGCTATAGCAGATTTAAAATCCAACTTGCAGAACTTTTGTTCTATTCGTGCACATAGAATAATAACCCTTATTCACAGATTATTTTTTCGAGCTCATAGATTATTAAATCGAGCTCTTAGATTTCTATTTCCTTTTAGGGATTAATAATTCGTGCGCACGAATTATTATTCCGTGAGTTCAGAATCTTATTTTGAGCGCACTGAATAATATTCCGTTTGCACGAATAATTATTCCGTTAGCATAGATTATTATTCCGTTTTCACAAAATATTATTCCGTTTGCATGGAATATTATTCCGTTTGCATGATTTATTATTCCGTTTGCACGAATTATTATTCCGTTAGCGTGGATTATTATTCCGTTTGCACGAATTATTATTCCGTTTGCATGGAATATTGTTCCGTTTGTACGAATTATTATTCCGTTTGCATGGATTATTATTCCGTTTGCACGGATTATCATTTCGTCTGCACAGGTAATTAATTGTGCACACGGAATATCTATTTCTAAATGAATGTCCGAAACATACCACCGTAGGTTTGGCTAAGGTCGAAAAGACCTATAAGGCCGTTTGTGATTTTTGGCCCGAGACCAGTTCCTCTACTATTGTAGTCGCGAACTTTATTTATATCTTAAACCCAAGCCGTTTAAATTCCTGGGTGAGTTAGCCCATGAGGCGGATTTGTTCACAGATGCAAAAGGGGGTGTTTCCTTGTGTGTTGCAAAGGGGCAACATAAAAGTAAATTTGTAGGTCAAGCCCAGCCTAAGGTAGAGCCCAAGCAAGATCAAAGACCGGTAGTTAAGTGTAAGATTTGTGGCAAGCCTCATCCTACTTTTAAATGTTGGAATAACCCCGATAATAAGAGGGTGGCATCTAGTGCAGAATTTAATTCCCAGTACAGGTGAGATAATTCAAATTGGAGTCAGGATAGGAACCGTGGTCGAGTTGACCAGCGTGAAAATCATTATAATAGTCATAATGACAATAATTGCAGGACCGACCATCAGGTCAATTTTTGTAAAATTGAAAGTTCGGGTGTAGGAAAAGGTCAGGCTAAAGTTAGTTCTCTTCATTCTTCATCAGAAGGATTACCCCGTAAGGATATTAAGGGCACTTATCATTTCCCACTGTCAAGGTTGCCAACAGCGGTTGGTACCGTAAATGGTAAAGAGGTTAAGGTCTTGAGAGACACTGGTTGTACGGGGGTAGTTGTTAGGAGAAGTTTAGATTCTGATGGTCAGATGTTAAATAAGCAGTCTGGTGTGACTCTTATTAACAATTATAATCAGAGATGTCCTGTGGCCCGTATCAATATTGATTGTCCATTTTAGCTCACCTGAGCCGAAGGCTTCGAGGTGAGCTATTTGTATACCAGTGACTCCGGCGTCCGTCGTCCGTCCGTCCGTCCGTCGTCCGTCCGTCAACATTTTCAAACATCTTCTTCTCTGAAACCACTGGGCCAATTGAATTCAATTTCATATGGTGGCTCCTTAGGATGGGGGAACGAAAGTTTGTTTAAATGGTCCTGGTCACATGACCAAGATGGCCGCCATGCCCATATATGGTAACCCTTTAAAAACTTCTTCTCCAGAACTAGAAGGCCGATGACCTTGGGACTTGGTATGTAGCATTGAGGGTGTGAGGCCTACATAGTTTGTTCAAATGATGATCCTAGGTTGACCTTGACCTATATAACGTCAAGGTCAAATTTGCTTCCTAATGCATTTAAATGGGGAAATTTTGAAAAGTTGATATTTTGAAAACTACTGAAGCCAATGTCATTATTCTCACTTGATATGTTTAATCTAATGTGACAATGGCTATGAATAAGTTCTAAAGGTCAAGGTTGACCTTTGAACTTTCAGCTAAGCCGCTCATATTTGAGTCCTATCAATATATTAAAACATAGTTTTCTCTGAAACCATTTGGCCAAATGAACTCAAATTTCATATTAGTCAAAATTTATACAAATTGTTTTGGTCACATGACCAAGATGGCCGACATGCCCATATATGGCAAAAACCCTTTAAAATCTTCTTCTGAAGAACCAGAAGGCTGAGAATCTTGGGACTTGGTATGTCTCATTTTGGATGTTGGGCCTACCAAGTTTGTTCAAATGATGATTCTAGGTTGACCTTTACCTACTTAACATCAAGTTCAAATTTGCTTCCTAGTGCATTTTAAGTGGACATTTTATGAAAAGTTGATTTTTTGAATACTGTTGAAGCGAAAGTCATTGTTCTTACTTGATATGTTAAGAGGCAATGGCAATAAATAAGTTTCAAAGGTCAAGGTTGACTTTTAACCTCTCATATTGGAGACTCCTCAATATATTAAAACATAGTTTTCTCAGAAACCACTTGGCCAGTTGAACTCAAATTTCATATGGAGACTCCTTAAGTTGAGGGGAGTAAATTTGTACCAAATGTTAATGGTCACATGACCAAGATGGCCACCATGCCAACATAAGGTAAAAACCCTTTAAATATCTTCTACTCTGGAACCAAAAGGTCAACGGCCTTGGGACTTGGATGTAGCATTGGGAATGTGGGCCTTACTAGGTTTGCACAAATGATGAATCTAGATTGACCTTGATCTTTTTTAACCACAAAGCCAATGTTAACCCTACTGGGGAGTATTCAGTAGATAAAACAATATAAATATGATTTTTTAGGTCACTTGATCAAAATGGCCACTGTCCATATATGGTAAAACAAAATATGTTTGAATAATAAACCTTTGTTGACCTTGACCTATTTTAACATTATTAAGGAGATCAGGTGAGCGCTTTAGGACCTTCAGGTCCTCTAGTTTAGAGGTACTACAGATGCATTGTGCATTGAGGATCCATTACATGACTTAGTGATTGGAAATATTGAGGGGTCCAAATTTCCTGATATAACCCATTTTTCATCAGGGGTAGTCAATAAGAAGAGGTCTAAGAAAAGTAGAAAGAATAGAAAGGTCAAGGTCAAAGATAAGTTTATTAGGCAGAACAGGCAAGAAATACTTATGAAGCAAGCGTCAGATGTTAAATTAAAAGAGATTAGAAGAAGGATAGAGTCTGGTAGTGTGACTAAGAGTCGCAGCTTCTCTAGTGGTGAAACTAAGTTCATTCGTAGGAATGGTTTAATTTATAGGCATTTTAAGAATGCTAAAGTTTCATTACAGTTAGTAGTTCCTTCTAGTTTGACGCATAGTGTTAAGAATTTAGCCCATTAATCACGACAGGTGGTAAATCATGTAGGCAGAAAGGAAACTATAATTCGGGTCTAGATGAATTTTATTGGCCCGGTGTTTGTAGAGAGGTAGCTCAATTTTGTAAGTCTTGTGCCACTTGTCAAAGGACAATTCAACATATAAAGGTCGCAAGTACCCATTGTTGTAGTATACCTCAGAGAAACATATCCTCAAAGGAGGCAGTAGTTAGCCATAAAAGACGGACTGAAAGCCAGACAGAACGACGACGTTCATATGGTAGTGGTAGACGTTGCCCAATACCATATTATTGGCGCAATATTAATGAGACTGAAAGCAGTAGTCAGTGTTAGTGTTAAAGGTGCGCGATAGTGTAATGACCAAATTGTCTCTGATTGTTGACCTATATTTTAGCTATGATAGCATAGTAATAGTCACAGAGGTGTACTATATGCGTGAGGAGTCATGGAATTTAATTAAGTCAGAGACGGTAGACTGTTGACGTGAGCAAGTCACGATAATATAATTTAGCAATGGAGGTTGGCTGCAACTTGAAGAATCACGTTAATTTATTTTCACAAAGATTGTAGTATGGATGGTGTTATTTATAGGTATACTTGACCCCTCAGAGAAACATATCCTCAAAGGAGGCAGTAGTTAGCCATAAAAGACGGACTGAAAGCCAGGCAGAACGACGACGTTCATATGGTAGTGGTAGACGTTGCCCAATACCATATTATTGGCGCAATATTAATGAGACTGAAAGCAGTAGTCAGTGTTAGTGTTAAAGGTGCGCGATAGTGTAATGACCAAATTGTCTCTGATTGTTGACCTATATTTTAGCTATGATAGCATAGTAATAGTCACAGAGGTGTACTATATGCGTGAGGAGTCATGGAATTTAATTAAGTCAGAGACGGTAGACTGTTGACGTGAGCAAGTCACGATAATATAATTTAGCAATGGAGGTTGGCTGCAACTTGAAGAATCACGTTAATTTATTTTCGCAAAGATTGTAGTATGGATGGTGTTATTTATAGGTATACTTGGCATAAAACATATGTAACCTGTGGATCTTTGCAGAAGGTATTGACTATTAAGCTTTATATATTAAATGTCATAAAACATAAAACCTTATGAAAAAATTAAAGGGGTACAACCCCATATATGGAAAAGTTAAAAGGGTACAACCCCATATTTATGTGTTGAGCATTAAAGCTTCAAAAACAGGTCTATGATTTTGGCAATCCGAGGGCAAGACAATGTGGGGGCAGACTATCTCTCTAGGTAGTCAGCCATTTAATTCGCACATGTATATATGTTGTATATATTTTATTCTGTATTGTTCCATTTTTTCTACATTGTGCATCGTAAGAAAAAGTCAATCTTTTTTCTCCAAAAGGTAGGACCTTTTATTATAATGTCAAATATACCGAACATCAGAATCAGTGATGGTTCCGTATACGCATAAATACTTAAAGGGTTAGGTATGCACCTAGTCACCTATATGAACTGAGATACGGTACCTTTTCTAATATTAGTCTAATATAAGGGCGGTTTGTCTGAGATAGAATTCACTGTTACTTTATTTAGTAACGCGAGGATTTAGTGAAGCATGGTTTTCTTACCTTTCTCGCAAATATTATGCATTTCTTCCTATATAAGGGCGGAATTGTCCATTTACTTTAGGGGACATAGAAAAGTTACCGGTATCAGATACGTTGTAGAGACGCTGTTTCATTATTCTGGACAGAATTGTCTCTGAGTGTGTCCCCTCCTACGTTAGGGGTAGCATGCTGTGTAGCCAGCAAATCTAAATCTTAGGGCACAGAAGTAGCTGATCCCCTTAGACCACTGAAAGTGTGGGATTCGGCTTCATGATTCACCAACCCGGAATAACGTATCGCCCCGTCGTAGTTTGGGGTCAACCGTACAACTAATGAGTTGACACAGCCTACGAACTAGAATTGCTTAAAAACAATAGTGGTTACATGACTTAAAAGGTCAAGATCGCGATAAACCCCAGGGTTATAATAGAAAATCCCAATAAAATTAAATTGACGTCGAAAGGACGTAGTGACTTAGATTCACTAAATCATCACAGAGCAGATTGACTAAAAGTCAACATTGTGAAGACGAGATGATGAAAATTTCGCAAATCGCCTAAATACAGAAAACAGATAGGAATACGGCGGAACATTATAATAGAAGGGCCCAATTTTTTTTCTAGATCTTAGATTTATATGTGAATTGTATATTCTTTACTTTTGTTATTTCTGACTAGTTGACGTACGTCTAAAGCAGGACACTCCAAGATTGATTCTTATAGAAACTATCTTAGAGTGGGAACTTGCTCTAGTATAGGATGTCAACTAGCCAGAAATAATAGCGTAGGTGGTGTCGTTGTATCATTAATGTAATGTCAAATTTTCCAATAACATTTCCCCTCTTTCGTCCTGACCTGTTTTATGTCGTAGCATAGGCCAAATGCAGCAGAACTTGATTAGTCCATTTTTTGATGATAAAAATTCACGACTGCTTAACACTTCCAATTTCAATCTGAAAGTTTAAAACTCAATTTTCAATTCTCAAAAAAGAACGATGACGTCTAGTACTAATGAGTAATCGCTGAAAATTTCAATGCTTATTATAAAGAATACAGAGCAGTGCGAATTTAGCATGTAAATTTCCTGATCTTTGCCCTTTTTCGTACACTGTATTAGTATAAGTATATTATTTGCTTGTTTGGCAAGGAATATGTGGCATTAAAGTATTTATATATGTAGGTTTAGCTCAAACAAGCAAATAATATACTTATACTAATACAAAGTACGAAAAAGGGCAAAGATCAGGAATCGATACAATCAATCACCACACTTGACCCAGGATACCAATGGAAAAGTAACTACTCACAATTTGATATCTCAAACGAGAGCCAAGAGGTCAGCCCTTCGCCAGCAGGTGACCACAAGGCAACAATAAACAGATGCGCACAAAAGCATAACAAACACACAAAAGAAGTAACATGAATGATCCTCAAAAGAAGTATCACCTTGGAACAGTCAGTAAAAATATTTTACTGGAGGGCTTAAACCAGTTTCATGGTGCCAACCCTTGGTCCAGATGTGGATCAAGCCACATAGATGTTTGGTTTGTATGAAAGACCCTTACTTGGTATATAAAGGCAATGAAACAAAGATAAGGTCTCAACAGTTCTGAAAGCCCCTGGCACAAGAGAGATTTAAGTCCTATATTGAATTTAATTATTAAATCATAGTATCTACGGTAAAGTTTTGCAAAGTTTATGATACCGATAGCCTTGTATAAGAAGTTTCTGAGTTAACAATTCATTGTGAGTGTTGAAGTCAGCAGCATGGCTAGATGCTCTAGCAAAACGAATGAGTTGAGAGATATAGACTCCATAGGAAGTTGAGCGAGGAACATCACCATCTCAAAATGGAAAATTGACAATTTCAAAATTAAAGTCGTCACGTTTATCATAAATTTTGGTAGAAACAATATCATTAGAAATTGATAAATGCAAGTCTAAAAACATGGCTTTGGTATTAAAGATATTTGGATGATATTTTAAACATAAATAAAATTTATTTTGACTATATGGTAAGAACAATATACCCTGCAAAGCTTCAACTTAATAAAGCAAATACCTCTGATACCAAAATTTTTGATAAACGTGTTTATTTGTATTTTGAAATTTCCCTTTTTTAGATGTGGTGTTCCTCGCTCTACATCCTATTGAGTTTATATTTCTCAACTAATCCGATTTGCTAGAGCATCTAGACATGTTGCTGACTTCAACACTCGCAATAAACTGTTAACTCAAAAACTTCTCATACAAGGCTATCGGTATCATAAACTTTGCAAAACTTTACCGTTATAAGAAGAATGGTTATAACCTTAATGTATTGCAACAGACTGCGTGCTTGGTTGTCAACCAAATCACGATTGGCAACTTTGCTTTCCTCTTTAATTGTACGCAGGTGAGTCGGACCTCAGATTCTATGACGGTTCCAACTTAAAGACCTATCTATAGATGAGAGGGTAGGGACGAATGTGATGTCTGCAGTTGGGCCCACCAGTGTTTAACTGTTAGATTTCTTTTACTCCAGTATTCGGTTGTTTATACTGTTGAGTCCTTATCTTTGTTTTATCTCCTTTTGATATCTTGATTTGTTTTTTACTAGAAAATGATACATCGATAAGTGAGGAATCTTTCATGCGAACAAAACATCTATTTGCCTGTTGTACCATAAAACTAGTTTAAATATGTTTTACTGACCGTTCCAAGGCTGTGCTTCTTTTGTAGATCCTTTTTTGTAATTCATGTTTGTGTTTGTCATGCTTTCTTGTCTGTTCATTGCAGCCTTGTGGTCACCTACTGGAAAATGACTGTCCTCTTGGCTTTCTTATATGTGATGTTTTCTAGCGTTTGTGTCAGTTTCCCATGTGGTGTCCTGGGTGAGGTTTGGCACTTGATTGTATTGATTTCTGGTCTTTGCCTCCTTACTTACTTTCACTAGGATGAGACGTTTCTTAATGTGTACACACAATATATGATGAGACACCTCTCTATGATTAGCCTCGACCTACGCAGAGACACTTTTAAATGGGTAATACAATTTAGGATTGGAGGCATCTTAACCAGATTTCACAACCTTTACCAACGTACATAACAACTTTAGATGAAATATGTATAACCATTTGTAGACCGGAAACCCCTAAACATGTTCTTTGGCATACAGTGAAGACCCATAAAAATGCTGCATAAGGTGGCATTTCATCAGGGTCTGCACTGTTTGCTAAGACAACATCGATCTTCAGAGAAAAAAATACAACATTTTCTGGAAATTGTAACCTGTGACCCCTATATATATACATAACTATCTTGAATTAACTAAATTCAATTTTATTGGTTAAATAATAACTTGTAATAACTGTAGTTTATGAGAATCTTTATTTTTTCAAACAATCATTTGGTCATTTTTAAATCGATACATCTAAAACAAAACTTAATCAGTTCTCTTAGTAAATCTCTTAATGAGTACCACATTCTATGATGACATGTCTTAAGGAGTACCACATTCTATGATGAAATGTCTAAATGAGTACCACATTCTATGATGACATTTCTAAATGAGTACCACATTCTATGATGACATGTCTAAATGTGTACCACATCCTATGATGACAAGTCTAAATGTGTAACACATTCTATGATGACATGTCTAAACAAGTACCACATTCTATGATGACATGTCTAAATGAGTACCACATTCTATGATGACATGTCTAAATGAGTACCACATTCTATGATGACATGTCTAACTGTGTACCACATTCTATGATGACATGTCTAAATGTGTACCACATTCTATGATGACATGTCTAAATGAGTACCACATTCTATGATGACATGTCTAACTGTGTACCACATTCTATGATGACATGTCTAAATGAGTACCACATTATATGATGACATGTCTAAATGAGTACCACATTATATGATGACATGTCTAAATAAGTACCACATCCTATGATGGAATGTCAAAATGTGTACTTCATTATATGCTGACACGTCTAAATGTGTACCACATTCTATGATGAAATGTCTCAACAAGTACCACATTCTATGATGACATGTCTAAATGTGTACCACATTCTATGATGACAAGTCTAAATGTGTAACACATTCTATGATGACATGTCTAAATGTGTACCACATTCTATGATGACATGTCTAAATGAGTACCACATTCTATGATGACATGTCTAATTGAGTACCACATTCTATGATGACATGTCTAAATGTGTACCACATTCTATGTTGACATGTCTAACTGACTATCACATTATATGATGACATGTCTAAATGAGTATCACATTCTATGATGAAATGTCTATACAAGTACCACATTCTATGATGACATGCCTAAATGTATACCACATTATATAACGACATGCCCCATTGTGTACCACATTCCATGATGAAGTGTCTAAATGTGTACCACATTCTATAATGAAATTTCTAAACGAGCACCAGATTCTATGATGACATATCTGAATGAGAACCACATTCTATGATGACATGTCTGAATGAGTACCAAATTATATGATGACATGTCTGAATGAGTACCACATTCTATGATGACATGTCTTAATGAGTACCACATTCTATGATGGCATGTCTAAATGAGTACCACATTCTATGATGACATGTCTTAATGAGTATCACATTCTATGATGACAAGTCTTAATAGGTACCACATTCTATGATGACATGTCTAAACCAGTACCACATTCTATGATGACATTTCTAAATGAGTGCCACATTATATGATGAAATGTCTAAATCAGTACCACATTCTATTTTTTTACCAACAATCAATCATAAGTACGACAGCACATGGGAAACTATTTCCAAACGAATTATTGCAGCATTAGTTATTTAAAAAATGAGACCATGTTTAAGCCCAAAAGTATTTTAATGACCGTTCTAAGGCAGTGCTTCTTTTGTAGATGATATTGTGTGATTTGTGTTGTCTGTCATTATACAATTGATGCATTCTTTTGAGGTTGACACCAGGACTTGTCAACCCGAGAACAGTGATGTTCACCGAGGCAAAGCCGAGGTGAACATCACTTTCGAGGGTTGACTAATTCTTATGTTAACCGAATAAGAATGCACCAATTGTTTTGTTATATGACACTGTCTCTCTTTTCCTAGTTTTATTTAAAGTATTTTCACATTGTGAATTAACTCAAGTCAAATATTCCTAGGAAGATTATTTCAACAATATACTTCCCAAATTTCTGCAACTCTTATGAGATAAGCAAAATAATTGCATTTCAACTCATATATGCCTAGCGTCCTTTTTGTGGGACATATGCAAATAGTGCAGACCCAGATCAGACGCCACAGAATGAGGCGTCTGATCAGGTCTCTACTGTATGCTTGCATAATTTTCTATCAAAGCTTGAATAAAAATGAAAAATACCACCTAACCTCCTTTAAAACAGAAATGAACTGTTCCATTTGATAACGATTGGAAATTCCATTCGGCATAAATAGGTTAAATGCTGTTATCATAAAATGATCAAATTCCGAATTCAATACATTTTTACCTGTGAAATGTACATAAGAAATCAGTCAGTGTTGCAATATCTATATTTAGCTCTCTATCAACAGTGACAAAAGTAATGTCACCTGGGCTGGATTTAGTTCAATCTATTTTTAGACATTAACAATCACTGTTTGACATCAAGATCTGTCGCAACCAGTGTAAGATAGTTTCAGCCAATCAGAGGAGGTCTTTTATAAGAATCATATAACATCTGTTTTGTCTGTCCCTTGCAGTCTTGTGACCACCTGCTGGGAAAGGGCTGACCTCCTGGCTCGCTTTTGTGTGGTTTACTCATGTGTTTGTGTCACTTTCTCATATGGAGTTACGGGTCAGGTGTCGTACTTGATTGTATTGATTCCTGATCTTTGCCTTCGATCTTAGTTTTCTTAAGCAAATGCAAAACATTAAGTGTCATATGTCATAGTCTATATCAGAGTCGACTTAAAGACGGAAAGGTAGACAGATGAATTGACGAGATCGATTACAATAATTGGGCCTCGCTGCGAGAAAACCTGTCTTCGGTGTTTCTGCCAAAGCGAGTTTCAAACCAGTCTCCTCAGCTACAGAGACTAGCTAGAAAATTGAAATTTCATCTGTAGCAAGTTTCCATATAATACATACCAAAAACCGAATAGCAAAGGCGCTGATCAGTCTGCGCGGATGCACAGGCTGGTCTGCGCCTGTGTTGTTCGCAAACCCTCGAAGACAGGTTTTCTCGCGTCGAGGCCCATATATCCGACGTTAAAAAGAGGGCGTATAAAAATAACATTAATCATCAAATGATATGTGTATCCATGTATTCAACATTTAATTTTCAAAACAAAATCAAATCAGCTAGCATCAAACGACTATACATATTTTGATTGTCTCTTTCTACGTGCATTTTTGAAGTTCTGTGGTCAGAAATGTTTTAACAGGTTGTCCTGAGCTACATGATGCATAAATGCTTATCGAAGACACATTCCATGTCTTCAGATATGACATTGCATTACATGAGCAGTCTATAGGTTTACCACTTAAATACAAAGTGTGCATGTGTTTAGGACCCAGTATTGCCCGCGGAATATATCCAAGCTTTGTATAATCCAAATTAACATAAGAGAGCAACAGAGTATGTGTAAAAACAAGCGGTGATAAATATACCAACGGGTTGCCATATAGATCAATATCTGTAAGATTGTGGAGAAGCAGCAAATCGAAATCTTCTACTGTGTCAATTTGATTGCTTTTGATATAAAGTGTGTGCAGGTTTCTTGCCCTATTTATTGCAGATGGTATACTACTAAAGCGATTGTAGCCAATATTGAGATAATTTAGAGTAGACAAGCCCATTAACGATGTGCTGTCTATGAAAGTTAGTAGATTATCTAATAAATCAAGGGTGTACAAGTTGGGAAATACGGTGGCAAGTTTTGGAAAGACCGTCAGTTGATTATACCTAAGTGTTAAGGAGGTAACAGTGGTCATCCGATGTGTACATTCGTCAAAGATTGAAGCATTGTATTTACTGAGGTTCGGTGAATAATTCAATGTAAAGCTGATTAGTGATTTAAGTCTACAAACAGCGGCAGGAATGCTTTTAAAATTAGCATATGACATCTCTAAGGTAGTAAGAGATTTCTCAAAACTATGAAATACTGTGGATTGCAAAAGTGGAAACTGAATGTTATTGATTTCCAAAGCTGTCAGTTTAGTTAAACCATTAATCTGGGTTGGAAATTTAGAAAAATTTCCCGTCGAGATTCGAAGCTGATTTAGAGTACTGCCTATGCTTGCAATGATTGTAGAATCTAGACTGAGGAGAGGATTGTCAAGTAGATACAGGTACTTCAACGAGGAGAGTTCTTCAAGTGCTTGTGGAAGATGTGTTAAATTATTGTTTTGTAGATCGAGATAAGTCACGGCATTTTCTATGCCACTGAACGCATGCAGCTCTATGTTATTAATATAGTTATTATATAGGAAGATAGCAATACTCGATGCGTTAATTGAAGACAGATTTTGAAAGGCATATGCGGGAATATGTGTAAGCTGATTATTGTATAAGTACAATTCGAAATAATGTCTCTCCTCATTGTGTTCTGTGAATACTGGAACTTGCGAAAGACTTTTACTGTTACAGTAGATATAATATGAATTGCAGGTACAAGGTTTCGGCGCCACACAGTTAGTATCGAAAAGGAAAGATGTGGTGACCCCAATCAGACTGGCACACACGACGAATAGGACCTGAAAATATAGTTTACTAATTAGATTTGAAATAACACGCACGCACGTACACACGCCCGCCCCTACGCACATACATACATCAAAAATGATATCAGTTATCACCACGCTACGATGAAGTGTAACTGTATTTGACTATCAAACTACATTTTGCTTGGAAGACTAGTTTATTATAGGAACGAATTTTATTTTTGTAGGTTTTATCGATGTGCAAACTACGGCAAATCACTCAAAAACTGAGTAAAGCTCGAAGGCTTTAATGTAAAGTTTGTGAATGATTTTTGGGAGTTTACACATCAATAAAATCTACAAAATATAAGCCAATTCATTTCTTATATTATCGAATTATAAAAACGGATTTGACTTTGCAACGGACCAATCAAAATCGCAGAAAAACAACTAAAAACCCATTGAGTTGGAATTATTAGTAATATGATCCAGTGTGTGATCCTGCAGCTAAAATAGTTCAGTGAAAACTTACATTTTCGCCGATCTACATTTATTGAAACAAACAAAAAACGTAGAAAAAAATCTGGTGATCTCAGATGATCTATATTTTTTCGATATTTTCGCGAAAGTATTTTAGGACATATGCTACTATATACTTCTCTTGTTGAAATCTGGTCAATACTTTGCATACAGTTTGTTTTATGCATTTATGAAATTAAAAATATGTCAGCGTGCTTATTTTTTCATAATCTCATATGGGAGTTTTCGGCATGTGATCAATTTTCTAAACAGATGAAAGAATAACACTAGTCCTAAATATCGAGCTAAAACTGATGCAATCTTCAGCCAGCTTCTTACTTTTAACTTAAACTATTGCACATTGTAATGTCCCTTTTCCATCTCTTTTCCCATTGACCAGGAACTTTGTTCATTATCGCGTCAGCGATGGTGCTCAATGTTAGTAGTCGTCCATGGATACCAGCTTGCATCTAAAAATGAAAGAGCGAAAAGGGGTCTTCTCCCCTGAGCCAGAATCTAAATTTCCCAATGGAGCTCAGCTTCTTATTAAATTCGGATGTGACGAAATCAAACTCCCCACAGCAGTGTACTTCCGTTTCTGCCTTCAATCTGTGTTGACGTCAAAACGTTCCCAAGCCAGAATGTCTCCCAATTTAAACGTCCCCGAATTGGTCCGAACGTTCCCATTAAAACGTCTCCAATTAATTACTGGTAAAATCGGCAAAAACCTAATATTTTTATTTTTAAGATACTTGTTGCAAAGAAGGTGCGGGAGGGTGTGTTTGTGAACTCTTGCACTTTTCAGCGTGTCACGAATAGTAAATAAAAACTAGCCTGGTAGAATCTCATTTCATGTATTTTATTTGATTTACCTATACATATACAAATATTTGAACAAAAAATCCTGAGCTTGTTATGCATGATTAAAACTAAAAAAATAGTTGCTATAGAAAATGCAAAATTAAAACTATTAATAATGGTTGACTAGTAACAATAATGCGCTTCGTGATAGTTCTAAGCTTTACCCCCCAACTAACCCTGAAAACATGTAGCCTTAAGATATTCGCGGTTAAGTGTGACCAAATTCTTAGATTGAGATGGATCAGTTTCAACTTGCCCCAGGTTTAATGCGCATTCCTTGTTAATAAGATTGACGATTACATTAATGTATTGCAACAGACTGCATGCTTGGTGGTCAACCCAAACACGGTTGACAACTTTGCTTTTCTCTTTAATTGCACGCCGGTGGGTCGGACTTCAGACTCTATGATGGTTCCGACTTAAAGACTTATCTATTGATGAGATGGTAGGGGCCTGATGCTTTGGCTGTTTGTCGGGCCCACCGGGGCTTACCTGTTGGATTTCTTTTGCACCTGTCTTCAGTTTTATCTACTGTGAGTCCTTATCTTTGTTTATCTCCTTGTTATAATTTGATTTATATGTTTTAGGAGATGATGAATTGATAAGTTAGGGGTCTTTCATGCAAACCAAATATCTATGTGTTTTGCCTGGATCCACATCTAAATTAGGGGTAAGTTTGGCGCCGTTTAACCGGTTTAAGCCCTCCAGTAAAGTATTTTACTGACTGTTCCAAGGCGGTACTTCTTTTGTGGATCTTTTATGTGTTTTTTTCTGTCTTGTGTTTGCTATGTCTTTCTTGCGCGTCTGTTTATATGTGCTTTGTGGTCACCTGCTGGGAAAGGGCTGACCTCTTGGCTCTAGTTTGTGATATCTAACTGTGAGTTTGTCACTTTCCGTCAGCTGTGGTACTTGATTGTATCGATTCCCGATCTTTGCATCCTTACTTACTTTGATTATCAGAGTTGTTTTGTCTGTGCTGCGTGGCAGCCCTAAAAAGTCTCCCCGCACTTTCATTTAATGCTCTTATTATTCCAATCCTCCGGATTGTGTGTACAATCGCCTTCCATAATTCCTGTCCCTGGATATCCTCTATGTCTTATACCTCATTTAAGATCACTATATGACCGATTTTCATACCCCGTTGTATAACTTCTGCTTTCTATATACCTGTGGACTTGTATTAGCCATTTTGATTATCGCTTGCATTTGATATGCCTTCCTTTGCTTGTAAGGACTTATATTAATACTGACTTGTCATTTTAATAACCAGTGTGTTGATTGCTTGTCTTTGGATGGTATTTACCCACATAACTTTTATGATAAGTACGAAATTAACAAAATTACATTTATCTCCCATAAGTTTACATTCGGCGTCCTCTGTTTGTATTCCTAGTTCAGTTAACAATTTTTGGGATATGCTTCCTACCATTAGGTTATCTCCTCTTGGGTCACCTTTTATCGGAACTATACTGAACCATTTAATGCATTCAAAAGACGCGGAATGTATCCTAATGTTTCCAAGTGCAATGCCAAGAGGTGTTTGTTGCACACATTTATGTACTAAAACTATCATTACATCATCTGTAAATGGTATGCAATTTTCCATAATCAATAATAAGATATGGACTGAACTTCATCTGATCTGATTTATGTTATAACTTGAACTGAAATTAATTGTGGATGCAATATATTGGACAAACAGGCTGTTCCCGTAAGACTAGGTTTCGTGAGCACTTTCCTTAAAATGAAAAAAGCCTAAAATATGTGACACATTTCTTTATCGCCATTTCAAAAGTAATGGTCATTCACCTGGTAAAATTGTAATTCAGCCGGTTGAAAAAATTATATATGATTCAAATTCATCAACTAGATTACAAAATATAAAGAGACATGAAACTGAACAAAAATGGATTAAATGTTTGCTATCACCTTTTCCTTTAGGCTTTAATGGATAATATATACCATGAAGGTAACATTTCTAAAATGCCAGATTTTGATGTTTTTTTCTGTTTGGGAACGTTAAAAAACGTAAAAGTAGATCTCAGAGTAAACGTAAAAATGGCAACATTAAGCTCAAAATTTGTACTGAAAAACGCTTAAATACTTCTCTAAAGGATCTTTCCTTTGATTTAACTAATCATGGTCATTTTTAAGTTCCTTGCCTATCTCAGTTTTACGTAATTTAGAATTTTATAATAATTGAGTTTTGACAAGCTCAGGAGTCAGGAGTATGTTTATATTTGCTTTGTGGTCACCTGCTGGGAAAGGGCTGACCTCTTGACTCTTGTTTGTGGTGTCTAACTGAGTTTGTCACTTTCCCATTGGTATCCTGGGTCGGGTGTGGTACTTGATTGTATTGATTCCTGATCTTTGCACCCTTACTTACTTAGAGATAGAGGCTAATACACTTTACGATAGAGCTAACAAATTATATAAAGCAGCACTTCTTACAAGGTGTTATGTTCAACATTTCCTTAGTCCTTATATTGATTCTGAGGTCAACTATAAACAACATTTTATCAAAATTCCATTCATTACAAAGGTATTGAGTTTATTGATTTACATAGTATCTTCAAGTATAATTTAGTGATTTCATCTCTTCCAAATTACTTTAATAATTCTGAAACTCCTATCATTTGTTAAAAATATTACAAACCAATTAGGTCTACTATACAAGTTAAACTTTAATAAAATTGTAACGGATATAGATATAGATTCCAATACTCCTGACTCTTGAGATTGTCACAATTCTAATTATTTATAACCCTCTGTAGAGCATGTTATTACAGGTAATCTAAATGTAATTCCTGACACTAGAGTTCAAAATATTATTTCTAAGGGTCCTATATATAGATTTCCCTCTAATATTGAGTTCCCTAAATGTCGTAGAGAGATCGCTGCTTCTTTAAATGGCTTTAGTAATCGTTGGTGCAAACGGGAAAATGTTGAACCTGATGCCTTGAAGGAATGGTAGATTAACATTTTTTAATATTATTGATACTTATATTTCATTATACTTTCGTAATACACACATTTCACCCCCTAAACCTAAATCTTCTTTTCATCATCTTAATCGAGGTATCCAGAATTTTCATATGCACTATGTTTTGGTTCAAGCAGATAAAGATGCTAACAATGTTGTAGCTGTTTGACGATTATATTATATTAATACTCTTAAGCGTGAGCTTCTTGACACTAATGCCTATAAACTGCAGCCTTCTTTGAGTGAGAGGGTGATTGTCGATGGGCATGGTTGTCATACAGCCCTACATTTCGGTGTCAAAGCTAAAGAAAATCAAGAAAAGGTTCCTACGTTGTACTGGTTACCTAAAATCCTTAAAAAAACCTATAAAGCAAGATTTATTGCTAATTCTAGTTCTTGTACGACAACAGAATTTTCTAAATTGTTACCTTTGTGTCTTAGAGCTGTTAACATTTTTTCAAGTATTGTGGAAACGGATATGAAAGATCCTGTAAAAACCTATTTTGGTCTATTAAAAATTCAGGTGAAATTCTTGATAAACTTAAAGCTAGAGATTTCAATGCGACCAGTTTGTCTACTTATGATTTTTCTACTCTTTACACTACTTTTCCTCATAATTTGATTAAGGATAAACTTATTGATCTTATTGAAAAAACCTTCCAGAGAGAAGGCTCTCCTTACCTTGCATGTAATGACAGAAATGCATTTTTACTTCAGAAAAACCTAAAAATATCATGCCTGGTCATGTCAAAATGTATGTGATGCGCTGACCTTTTTGTTGGACAACATTTTTATTCGATTTCGCAAGCTGTATAGACAAGTAGTTGAGATTCCTATGGGCACTAATTATGCTCCCCTGGTTGCAGATTTATTCCTGTTTTTTTAATGAGAGGGACTTTATGATGTCTCTTTTTTATGATAAGCAGGCTGATGTTATTGATGCGTAATATACTACGTCCAGATATTTGGACGATATTTTGAATATAAATAATGTTTATTTTGAAAATATGGTAAGTCGAATCTACCCTTCAAAGCTCCAACTGAATAAAGCTAATACCTCTGATACCTAAGCCACATTTTTAGACTTGCATTTGTCAATTTCTAATGATATTGTTTATACCAAAATTTATGATACACGTGACGACTTTGATTTTGAAATTGTCAATTTCCCAGTTTTAGATAATGATGTTCCTCGCTTTACAGCCTATGGAGTCTATATCTCTCAACTCATTCTTTATGCTAGAGCTTCTAGCTATGTTGCTGACTTCAACACTCGCAATAAATTGTTAACTCAGAAACTTCTTAAACAAGGCTATCGGTATCATAAACTTCCCAAAATCTTTTCTAAATTTTATAGACGATACTATCATTTGATTTCTTAATTCCAAGTTGGACTTAAATCTCTCTTGTGCCAAGGACTTTCCGAACTTGATTTCTATGGTGACTTGGTGTATAAATTGAAAAAGATTGTTGGCTCTAATAATTTTTCAGGACAGTTCATTAAAATAATTTCCCCATTATAAAGAGATTGGCTATAACATTAATGTTTTGCAACAGACTGCATGCTTGGTGGTCAACCCAATCACGATTGGCAACTTTGCTTTCCTCTTTAATTTCAGGCCAGTGGGTCGGACTTAAGACTCTATGATGGTTGCAACTTAAAGACTTATCTATTGATGAGATGGTAGGGGCCTGATGCTTTGGCTGTTTGTGGGGCCCACCAGGGTTTACCTGTTGGATTTCTTTTGCTGCGTTATTCAGTTTTATCTACTGTTGAGTCCTTATCTTTGCTTTATCTCCTTGTTATATCTTGATTTATATGTTCTAGGAGATGCTGCATTGATAAGTTAGGGGTCTTTCATGCAAACCAAATATCTATGTGTCTTGCCGTGATCCACATCTAAATTAAGGGTGAGGTTGGTGCCGTTAAACCGGTTTAAGCCCTCCAGTAAAATATTTTACTGACCGTTCTAAGGCGGTACTTCTTCGTGGATCTTTTATGTGTGTTTTTTTTCTGTCTTGTGTTTGCTATGTCTTTGTGCGCGTCTGTTTATATGTGGTTTGTGGTCACCTGCTGGGAAAGGGCTGGCCTCTTTGCTCTCGTTTGTGGTGTCTTACTGTTTCCTGTGCCTGGATATCCTCTATGGAGGGACTTTGTGATGTCTCTTTCTGATGATAAGCAGGCTGATGTTATTGATGCGTTTGACACTACTTCCAGATATTTGGACGATATTTTAAATATTAATAATGTTTATTTTGACAATATGGTTAGTCAAATATACCCTTCAGAGCTCCAACTGAATAAAGCCAATGCCTCTGATACCGAAGCCACATTTTTAGACTTGCATTTGTCAATTTCTAATGATATTGTTCTACCAAAATTTATGACACGACTTTGATTTTGAAGCTGTCAATTTCCCATTTTTAGATGGTAATGTTCCTCGTTCTACATCCTATTGAGTCTATATCTCTCAACTCATTCGTTTTGCTAGAGCATCTAGCTATGTTGCTGACTTCAACACTCACAATAAATTGTTAACTTTGAAACTTCTTAAACAAGGCTATCGGTATCATAAACTTCCCAAAACATTTTCAAAATTTTATAGACGATACAATGATTTGATTTCTAAATTCCAAATTGGACTTAAATCTCTTTTGCGCCAAGGACTTTCGGAACCTGATTTCTATGGTGACTTGGTATATAAATTGAAGAAGATTGTTGGCTCTTATAATTTTTCAGCGCAGTTCATTGAAATAATTTCCAATTATAAAAAAATTGGCTATAACATTAATTCATTGCAACAGACTGCATGCTTGGTAGTCAACCCAATCACAGTTGGCAACGTTGCTTTCCTCTTTAATTGCACGCCAATGGGTCGGACTTCAGACTCTATGATGTCTTGGCTGTTTTTCGGGCCCACCAGGGTTTACCTGTTGGATTTCTTTTGCTCCGGTATTCAGTTTAATTTACTGTTGAGTCTTTATCCTTGCTTTATCTCCTTTTTATATCTTGATTTATATGTGTTAGGAGATGATGCATTGATAAATTAGGGGTCTTTCATGCAAACCAAATATCTATGTGTCTTGATCCAAATCTGGATTAAGGGTGAGGTTGGCGCCGTTTAACCGGTTTAAGCCCTCCAGTAAAATAATTTACTGACCGATCCAAGGCGGTACTTCTTCTGTGGATCTTTTATGTTTTTGTTCTGTCTTGTGTTTGCTATGTCTTTGTGCGCGTCTGTTTATGTGTGCTTTGTGGTCACCTGCTGGGAAAGGGCTGACCTCTTGGCTCTCGTTTGTGGTGTCTACTGTGAGTTTGTCACTTTCCCATTGGTATCCTGGGTCAGGTGTGGTACTTGATTGTATCGATTCCTGATCTTTGCACCCCTACTTACTTTGTCACTTTCCCATTGGTATCCTGGGTCAGGTGTGGTACTTGATTGTATCGATTCCTGATCTTTGCACCCTTAATTACTTAGATTGAGGAATAGGGACATACTGCTTAAATGTCTGCGTTGGGGAGGTGGGGTGAACTCTACCACTATTCAGTGTTTGCATGAATAGAGTTTTATTGGAATATGTATATTACTTGTGTTTAATTTGCTTCCAGTGGATCACCTATTTAGAACTTAGCACATACAAATAGTTAACAAAAAAAAAAACAACAAAAAAACTCAGAGCTTGAAATGCATGAAATAATGAAAAAGAGTGGTTTCTGCAAATCAAAATTAAAACACTAAAAAAGGTTCTGTAGTAATAAAACTACATAATGCTATAATTCTATTTTTTTCAAAGCTAATCTTATATTATATAAAGGTGTTCATGGTAAGTGTGGGGCTATGCTGGATAAGGTGCGCATGTACTTCAGTGTCTGCTTTAATTCGGGTAGGCGAGCTTCATCTTTGGATAGCTCCTTATTTGACCTCAGTTGGAGTTGAATCAACAGAGCCGCTATGTGTATGTTGTGGGCTATTAGGTTGTTAGATTTTACCCTTCATTTTTGGTAATTTTATTCCGATAGGGCTGTGCCTGCAACGAATCTTGTAGTATGTAATACAGTCCATCCGTATAGTTTCCTGCTTTTTCACGAGAGGTCTGTGAACACATGAGCAAAGCGAGAAGGTTTTTGATATAAATTGCAGTGGGCGTGTTTTACCAATTGCAGTCAAAGTTATAATCACAGGTGTGTGGTAGCTGAACAGCTTGCTCTTTGTTTGTTTCATAAAGCCGTTTCTCTCCAGGGGATTTTGTCATGGTAAATATACTTTACTTCATTTTTCATTCAACCAAGCCTGATTTGAATGAAAATGTGAAATTTATGTGCCAATAAGCTGCTATATTGAGTGAGTTGTTAACGCTTTGCGATAATATTGATCTATAAGTGATGTTCGCGACTTTATTCTTATGTCGTCTGCTTAGGGCGTCTGCTGCGTACATTTATGCGATGAATGTAATTGACGTCTGCTGCCAATCATTGGTGTTAAATGACGTGTTGTACTTGTTGATTTGTTTGATTTGATTCTTTACGTCCCATCAACAATCTTTCAGTTATATAGGGACAGGTCTTCCTGGGTTGAACCAGTTCTAAGCTAGGATAAATGTGTCTTGCTCAAGGACCTCAATGCAATGACGCTGGTGAGGCTCGAACCCGCGGCCCTTCAGTCTCGAGTCAAGCACTCTACCACTGAGCCACTGCGCTCCCTGTTGTACTTGTTGATGTGGGCCATCGTGAGAGCCTACTAGTTATCTTATGCTGTATTACCTGAGATTCGTCTGCTTAGGTCGTCTGTTGATATAAAAAGTTCATACATGGGTGTTATGCGTCAGTTGATTACCCACTTGTCCCGTAGGCATTGTTGTTAGTGTATAGCAGTAGCTGTTACGAGGTAGAAGATTAGGAACAACATAATTAGTGATATTTGCATATACGCATAGGTACGCAAAGTGTTGGCTATGCACCCATCCACTTGTATGCACCGAGATACAGTACCTTTTCTAATATAAGTCCAATATAAGGGCAGTTTGTCTAAGATGGAGTTCTCTATACCTTACTTAGAAAACTTGATTATCTACGGAAGTCGTGTTTTCACGCTTTTCTATGATTTTCCACCCGCAATTCCCTATATATGTGACGAAATTGTCAATATGTATCAGGGGACATTAAAAAACCAAGAGAGGTACGTTGGTAAAGATACTGTTCTTTACAGGAGGCAGGTGCATGAATTTTATCTATGATTGACAAAGTTATTATGTTCATGTTCGAGCTTTAGTGGATGAATGCTCTTGCATTAATCGCTATTTCTCTAGCATGTCACATCTACTGGAAAGCAAGTCATCATTTTACTATCTTGTCATCTGTTGAGTCAACTAGCTTTCTTGTACGGGTTCTCTAGGGCGTCACAAATCTTGTCCCATTCTTTTTGAGAAAATAGCATATGTAATGCACTTGCATAGAAATCTACGCATTTGCGTAGTGCCCCAAAATCCTTTAGGACCGTTCTTGCGGCTATTGTGCAGCTGTCAGGGTAGACTTAGAGGATTATTTTGGCCAAAAGTGGTCGCAGACTTTGTTGGGACTGCACCAAAACCGATATTGCATGCTGGTGGATTTATCCGGGGGACGGATAATGTACTAGGCGTATTAGCGGATAGTTTTTAAGTTGCTGTGACGTTCAGAAGGACGATTTAACTTTTGGAGAGAGTCGGCTTTCAGCAGCAATCTTTATGTGTTACATTGAGTTATAGCTAACGCATGTACGAATACGGGTTAGGTGCATACACTAAAACATCAATATATATGGGGTTAAAGCTGACGCATGTACGTGTCAAGGCTGGGTACATAGACCAACATACATATATAATTGTAATTATAGCTGACACATGGACGTTCAAAGGTTCGATGTTTACACCAAAACACATATATAAATAGCATGCATTATTCATGCATTAAACAACAGAAAGAGAATACGCAATATTGATGTAAATATTATGTTGACGATAGGTCATATTTATGTGTTTACTACTGATACTGTGTACAGGTACAACATTAGCACATAGACAGGGATGTGGCAAAGGTGACGTCAGTATTTGTAAACTTCGAAACTATTTAGATTGCGTGACCTCATAGGGAAAGGGGCCAAGGATTCTCGATGTTTCAGCTGGCTACGTCAGCGTTGCAAACCATGGTGACGTCATAATAGTGCACTGTATTTATTGATAGTGCGTGGGTTTGTTCATTTGCTACATCAGGCTATCGGAGGCTGTACCTATGCGACCGTTTTTTCGAGCAAAAAATGGCGGAAAACTAAGACAAGAATACCCACAGCCTGGAGTAAAACGGTTATTACTCTTCAATAAGCTTGGATTCAGTTATCCAAATACTAGCCAGTACTAAATAATGTATTGGAAATGTTCTCATATGTAGAATTAGTTCCAGGTTTGTCCCAAAATTCGATATTTTCCACGGAAACAAGTGTACTTTCTCTCTGCTCAGTGAAACACCGCTACATACACCGATTTGTGGGGCTGTTTTCAATTGATTCCATTTGAAATCACAAAGTAAATACCTGATTTATCCGTAGTTAAACACTATATATGTATGGTCATTCGCACCATTTATCTCTTTCTGGTTTATTTTGTATGTCTCGATCATTATATAAACTGTACGCCACACTGTTTTTTCCATTTATACTGTAACGTTTTTCGAGTAAGGTTAACATTCCATTGTATGAGTATTTCGAGCAAAATAAAGCCACTGTATGCGTATTTTGAGACCAAAATTATTGAACGGGTATTCTGAGCAGAACCTTGATGGAAAAAATAGAGCTAAATGGACCAAGCATGATGTCTGCTCCCATTAGGCTGGTAACATTTCTTTAGCCCAGTCTATATGTGACTCGTTGGCCTTTTTTTGTTTCATCAGAGTATGCTAATTTGATTTGATTGTTTCTCTGTGTTGATACATTGCAATAGTTAGAAATCCTCCATGCCATCTACACAGTTTTTGTTTTAACAACAACAGAATCTAGGACAAAGATTTGGTACCAGTAAAATGTATCTAAGCCCCACTCTAGTGGCTTATGCTACAGTCTGTTCTATGGCGAGTCCCTTGTGTCCATGTTTTGTTGTGTATTGCTTGCAGTCCTTAACAGTTTTGCAATCATCTTGATGGGGAAGAGAGAGCTTGTCGCTTTACTTTGTTTGTCTTCCTAGTGTCTTGTCACTGATATGTCTGTGGCTGTTCATTAAGGTGCTGTTGGTGTGATTGTGGTATTTCCTGATCATGCTCACATCTTTTTATAGCTGTGTGGCGTTAAGTCAACAGGCAGGGTCACACTATTTTTATTTAATCTATGCTTCTTTCTGAAATTAAGCAAGAATGAGTGTCGAAATTCAACCATGTAATTGTTGGTATTACGATATAATTCTAACATTTTATGCCATAAATAGACCAGGAGCTGATTTCTATATGTGCCTTAGTATTTGAACCAGCACAGCTTACCTGCCAGATCAGGTTTGACTGCAAAAACACAATCTTGAGGTCTTCTGTGACATAGCTAGAAAATAAGTACTGTCAAATTGCAGTAGGAAAATTTTCTGTAGGACGTGATCTTTATATTTACCCTACATTGCATAATGGTAATAAGATAATGACAGAAAACAGGCATGATGTTTGCCTATTGCTGTTCTTTTCAAAAAAATATTTTTCTTTAAATGTGTTATTTATATCTATGCACTGACATAAGACAGTTAAACGATATCAACTTTTTAGACCAAAGACATATCAGACACAATCTATGCACTGACATAAGACAGTTAAACGATATAAACTTTTTAGACCAAAGACATATCAGACACAAAAATGCCTTATGAATGAGATGGATTTTCCCCCACCCCCCTAATATAATGGTATCATAATTTGAAAAAATGGCGTCTTTCTTAATTTATCAAATAAAAAACATAGTATACATCAATTTTTAGCTTTGTTCTTATGGTATGTTTTAGTGGTTGACATGTAACAAAAACAAACAAAGAACATACCATTTGAACTGACAGCCCAAGAAAGCATGTATTACTCAAGGAGTCAATTTCAGTGTACATTTTCTGTCGCAATAATTTGCATCTTTGACCTATATTTAATTCTTATATATCAACATGAAGCTTGTCTTAAAAACATTTAATCAAATGCAGAAAACAGTCGCTGGTGTGCGATTAAACAATAAACCATATGAAATAACAGTTATATACGTTACTTTTTTCAAATGCATTACTATTTAATGTAGTACAATCATTAGACCATGAGCTGCCAAAACACCTCCAAAGAAGGAAGTTGTTGACTGTGATTTTCTAAAACCTCATATTTTTAACCACAAATTGAAGTATTTTTGCTCTTTATCAGATTTAGATTTTCCCTGCAATAGTTAACTTTACTATGTTACCCTGCAAAAAATAGGAATTTTTATAACCTTAATATCAAATGATTCCTTTTTTTGCATATCGATTTCATCTTTAAATTGAAAGCAAATTACTACCAATACAATTTTCACTAATTAATTTAGGCAGACTGTTGTTACTGTTATATATTTTGCTTTTTAAATCAAAATAGTTTATGCATTTCTCACACTATACGAGTGAGTACTACTAATTTATGCAAAGTACTGTCATTGGAGTGCGCAGTAAATAGGAAAATGATGAATATTGTATTTGACACAAAATGCAACTAAGAATTTACTCCAAAAAGCATGGCTGATTAAATCACTTAAAACTGTAATCACTTAAGACGCCACTTCAAGTAAGAGTGTTTTATCAAATTTGTAAGCACACACAAAAAAACTACTTACTTTTATGATCAATTAATGCTTCTTAAATGCTTACATCATAATCTTTCATCTCTCTGAAATGTATATGTTTGCTTCTTTTTTTATATAAGGAATGATATATACAATACATTTTATCACTAACCACAGCCTAATTTGGATAAAATAAAATTGATATTAAACGATTGTAGTTGCTTAGTAAGATCTGACGCCCCTTGTGTAAGCCACCAAAGTACACATAATTATAGCATATTAGCTATTGATTACAACAACTATATTAATAACATTGGGGACAAAAGCTAACCCATAACTCCTAAAATTGCCTATAATATGTCTTTTAAAATATAGGTCAAAATTGAGAAATAAAAGAAATGAAACATTAAAGCAGACATTAATCCTTGTCATAAGAAAAAGAAACTGATTTTTTAATCATAATGGTTTCTGCCCCATGCATGGATTATGACATGCCTATCCCGATGGTTATAATCTTTTTATATCCAAAGCATATTCAGGTTGGTGAAGAAAGAATGCAAGTGAGGGAAATGATTCTTCTAAATAAGATATCTTATTAACTGTTATCAGCTTAGTAAATGATCAGAAGTACTAAGTTGGTGTGATAAACGCTTCCATTAGTTAGTCTGAAAATAAACTAATATCAGTTTTAAAGCTAAAACAAGTAATTTGTCATCATCTGCATATACATAGAGATGTCAGTATACAGTGTAATTTTAAGACAGTCTGTTTCAAAATAAACTGATTACAGACACGTTTTATGCATACTATCTAATGTTACATGTATCAAAATGTATTTTACCAACTCTTAGAGGATTGATTCTATCTGGAATGAAAGCAAAGTTAAATTGTATGCTACCACCTGCATAAAAACTTTAGTAATTTCCACTCTTCTTATTGTAAATTAAAATAGATATACAAAGAACTAGCCTGTATCATGTTAGGAATTATGTTTGTATATTGTGAACAGCAAAAAACTGGGTACACAGTTTGTTTTAAATAACTGATTAGATTTCTCTCAATTTAATTAAACTTAGCTTATTTCAGATAAATATAACAAAAATCTACATCCAACATATATAAGCTTTCAGACCCAATTATATACTGTCTTTGACAACAATTTGGACAAACAAAGGACCTTACGATATATTTTTATGGTTATATATGTTACTTTGATAAACTTGATAGAAACTGAAAATGTCTCTTTCTACTATTACTGAAGTGATATCCTTATCTTTGTTTATGAGTTTTAACATATTTAACTTTGGACAAATCAAAATAAATATGTTGTGGACATAAAACGTTCAGAAAAACGTCATTAAACCAAAAAAGCATAGCAAATGCTGCAATTTTCTGAACTTTCTCAGAGAAATAAAGGACCAAGTTTTTAAAATTTGACGTCTTTACTAATGCTTTGACGTTATTGCCTTTAAACGGTGTTTCTAGTCGGGTTTTCTTGAACCATATTAACAAGTAAAACTGCTCAATGCCTTCCAACACATTTAGGCAAATACTGTTGATTGAAACATCTTCACTATTACAGTGCACGAGATAAAATCTAACGTCACTGTTATCTCGCAAATGCGTCACACTATTTTTCAGTAACTTCAGGTTTTAATCAAATATAAGATGAGTTACATTGTAAGCCTATGACATCTATGTAAACTGATTCTCTGTTGAATTGAAATGCCAATTAACATTAGAAGTGTAATTAAATGATGACTATGTTTTGACATCATTGATGGCAGCTGATTTTTTTCAGCGTGAAATCTCTATCACATCTGTCACATAACCAATAGTCTTTATATGCAATTGACGCATGAGGAAGATGAAAGTCACCATATGAAAAATCACATGCTTATCATTTTAGCATTACTTACAACGGGTGTGATTTTGCTTACTGACCCCTTCTGTAATTTTTGCTCTCCCCAAATGCCTATTTAAAGGATGGCGTCTGAAATTTTGTGGTTTCATTTGCCTAAAATCCTGTTCTCGTCATCGCAATTGAAATTGATCAGCACTGTGCGAAGATGAGCACAAAAAGATGCAAAACATAAGAAATTGCTAAACTTATTGTGCATAGTATATATAATAATTCTTAAAGTCTGTTATGTATGTTGCATATTGACATACGAGCAGCAAAATTATATTTTACACCAGAAACTATGTATGTTATAGCTTTTCACTCTTATTTATCTGTAGAATGCTCATGTATGGTTTTGTAAAGTATACATGCTTATTTTCAAAGTAAAAAGGTTCTTTCCTTAATTAACATTTTATTTGGAGTCATCATATTCAACAGCCTATACTTCTTAAAGTATGTCTGATAGAAACAAGCTCTTTGTAGTTTTGAAATATTAAGTTAATTGTCTATTAGGAACATGTTACTTAAAATATAAACACTTTTTATGAAGATGATCAAATGAAACTATTACATAAATGATTTTGTAAGGTGTAGTTGCATAAGTAACGTAAATGACCCAAATAACATAAAGATGTGTTTACGGAAGCAAACAATTTATTTTGATACTTATTTAAGCCCCAAACAAGCTGATGGCAGTTTAGAAAGACTGGTTATATCATCTGGATACTATTTTTAAATGTCACAATTTTGTTTTAATAGTTAAACATGGGGTAGTTGTATAAAACACATACTCCTGAAAACGGCTATCACAATTTGACCATACAACGTGCCAAGAAATGTTGTAGAAGGCTAGTTCTAACACTTGATGAAGTAAAACCTTTTCAGGCATGAAACTTTTGTGAATTGAATTTTCAAATATTTAGCTTCTCAATTAAAATATCAGATTTTGAGTCTCAGACACTACCTGAAAATTTGATGACAGAATTGAAGCCAGTTCCTTGATACTTTTGAAGACATTTCATCAACACATTTGTATTATGCTCAATGCCATAAGGCTGGAAAATATTTGATGGTTAGTATAAATAATAATGGAAGAATTTGATGTAGATTGACTTCCCTCATATGTTCCATATTTGCAAAAAGTATATCATGTCCTATAACCTATTCTTTTTTTCTTGTAATAGTTACTTCTCTCCTTGTGCTCAGAACACGAACTCAGCCATTTGAAGATTGAACGCTGTGTAAAGATATGCATGTTTTGCTAAACAAATGTTTGGCAGCTGGGAGCCAGGTTAGATTTTATGTAATAAGTAGAAATACTTTAGTGAGAATAATGATTGAATGTTATCATTGCCATCATAGAAGATTGGTAGAACATTTTCCCTGACAATTAGAGAATATTTTATTGTTGTGTTTAACTACTGGATCATCAATAATTGGTGACTTACATAAAGAGTAAGGACTAGCCTTCTATGACATTTCTAGGCACCAAGATCAGTTGTTGATTTTAAAAAAAAATGTTTTTTTTTGTTTACCTGATTAATTCATAATAGACAAACATGTTAAGGATACATGGAGCTAGGCTGATGTCATCCCATAGCTAGACATATATCTAGCTTGTCAACGATGACAAGCGTTCCGTTTAAATACCAAATCAGATTGATGGTAGGCACACCATTTTTTTCCTTCATACCTTCAATGGGGTATGCTTTTATGTTTGGTGATATAAACATATTTTTGCACAGACAATGTAATGGTGGCTTTATAGAAATACGCCGTGTGTATGTCCAATAAAATCAAGGTGCAATAGCTAATATGTACCTTAACTGACTTTATATCAA
Organism: Loripinus fragilis; assembly: GCA_964019695.1. Taxonomy (NCBI): domain Eukaryota; kingdom Metazoa; phylum Mollusca; class Bivalvia; order Lucinida; family Lucinidae; genus Loripinus; species Loripinus fragilis. The sequence goes on along the minus strand of OZ026517.1, from coordinate 1,289,940 downwards.
GCCTTTGTTTATTATAGCATCAAAAATGAATAAGAATTGGGACATTCCATAAAATTACAATATAAAATTTGTCAGTCAACTGATATCTATTCTGTTGGTGAACCATCTTGTCAGTGAATTGTCTTGATTCTGGCTAAAACAGTAGAAGTAGCGTAGTTTGCTGGTTGTTTGTCCGTCTGTCTGGCTGCCTCTTTAGATAGACATGTTATGACTCAGAATCGCCAAAGGCTGTGGTACTCGAACTACCCGTACAGAAATAATGCTCAAAATACCCATCCAGAAGCATTGCATGACTCGAAATACCCATCCACCTCAACTCGAAAAACGCTACAGTTTATACGCCCTGTAAGGGGAACTTTTGGGGTGCGTACAGTCTGGAAATGGCCATAAAACTGGGGTAAAGTTTAGAAATAGCAATATGTTGTGGATATATTATTTTTTCTCTTCATGGCACGAGTTTAACATGAAGAAAATATGAAATAAAAACCATCTTATCATGACAATAATGTGAATTCAATGACCCAAACCCAGGCAAATTTTACTGAGCAACAGCCGTTTCAGCAGCATTTTTACTCACGACAGCATAATAAAACGTGTATAAACGGAATATAAGAAACATTTAAAGAAAAATTCTATATTGGAAGCGGATCGCGCATTCAATGTGCAAAATCAAATAGACAAACTATGCATTTACCTCGCAAATTTCTCCCTCTGGTGTGGTTCATCCTACAACGTCCGCCATTTTTTGCTCGAAAAAACGGTCGCATAGGTACAGCCTCCGATAGCCTGTACATAGGAGGTATTTGATGAGTGCCAACACAGGTTGGTCATTACAAATACTTTTCCGAAAAACAATTTTAGTGGCAGGATATCCGAAGACAGATCCTTCCTAACCGCATGGGAGCCATTAGCCATGCACCCACGGGTGAGGGCTAATCTCGCGCTTATGGGGTTAGGCAGGTTTTTTTAAAAAAAAGATCACTAAGAATTTTCTATTTTCTGTTTATGAAAACGAACAACTCCACTACACACGGTAGAGAGATTCTGCTTAACCAATATTCTATCAGTGGATTATTTTTTACAGAATTGTCTCTATGTGTGTCCCCTCCGACACTGGGAGAGGTAGGTCGTAGAAGCCAGCAGATCCAAAATCCAAGGGTGCAAACCTAGTTGTCCCCCTTGGACCACTATCATAGTGGGGAACGGTTCATCTTACCAATACATGAGGTTTTTTTCAAGTCTAGTGCCGTTTATAAATTCATTAATACAGGGAAGATTAAATATTGCATAAACTGACTCAAGTGTCAGGACCACACGTTACAATAATAAAGAAAAAAATAGACTGACCCAAGTGTTAGGAATAAGCGTTAGAGGTGACAGAGAAGATCCGGATCAGACTGACCCAAGTGTCAGATGGTGCAATCGCCAAACATTGAGAAATAACGGTTTTGCGATTTACGTTAGAAGGAAATATCAGCAAATTATCTGCAGAACTGTCGAAAAAGAGCGCTTATAGGTTAGATTAATTGAATGTGTGTGTAATTGTTTTACGTTTCTTACTTCTGTCTAGTTGACGTACGTCTAAAACAGGACACTCTAAGATTGGTTCCTTTGGAAACTATATTAGAGTGGGAACTTGCTTTAGTAAAGGATGGTCAACTAGTCATAAATAATAACGTAAGTATTGTCTTTGTAATATTTATGTGATGTCGATGTTTTTAGTACATAAAGTACTTAAAATTTATGAACTAGTTGCGTGCATCATTTTTCCCTGGTGGTATTGTGAACGCATAACGGGGTCTTCCAATAAAAGTTTCTCTCTTTCGTCCTGACTGTCTTTATGATGTAAAAGTAGCATTGCAGACATTGTCGGTACTGTGCTGATGTATTGATAGATACCATTTGCTCATTCTAATAGGTATTGACTAGCATTCGCGCTTTGTAATTAGTGCACATACACTCAGTGGCCATAATTGAGTTTCCAAACCAGCTTACAAGAAATTGACAAAAAATATAGTCTGAAACAATGGTCTTTTGTAGCCAATTAAGACACTTCTCCCAAATGATAATTGCCTTGGATAAATATACAGGGTATATGTTTAGGTCATCACCAAATTGTATGATGTCATCATCTGTTGCTATGGAGATATTATGTATCACAAACATTGGCTCCATTTCTTCAAAAAAGATAGTAGGTGTTGAAAAAATGCTTTTAAAAATGTCAGATTGTAATATTTCTTATTGAAAATTTGCAGAAATATTTTAAATGTACTGGAAAACATTTTGTTAAAGTTCCAGTTAGTATAGACACTGAAAATAAAACAATCCAGAGCAGAGAACTGGACGGAAAATAAAACCATGAAAATGATCTGACTGCAGTATACTTTGGCTGTAAAAACAAACTAAATAAACAAATGCAGGAATATGGGGTATGTATGTTTTGTTAGGTATCATAACACTGTTCTATTTGAAAATAATGTTTTTCAAGAAATGTTGATGGATATAAGCTATGGTGTGATCCTAAGTAAATCTGCTGATTTTCACTGTCAGTCCTGATATTGGCGCCACAAGCAGCATAACCAGTGATATAATATTTGTGTAATAATTATTTTCAGTTGAAAGTACCATTTGGGGTTACATTTTTACAGAACATTTATTTTTTTAAGAAGAACTATCCTATGATTTCGTATGAAAGTTTGGGTACTCCCTCGTAAAGCAAAATTTGACCAAGGGGTTAGGTATCGCTGGGTGCTGTCTTTTCCATTTGAAAAAATGAAACATTTAAAGACTAATTGCTTCAAACACTCATATATATACCCTAGAAAGACTGATACTTGTTGCTTAGTTACCATGTGGATTCATTCAGTAATTTAGATTTTTGGTTCAGAGTTACAAATACCACACCCACCCCTAATATGACGACGAATAAATTTCACAGCTCACGAGTATAACATATTAACACCATTAACGCCAAAATATATAGAAAACAAGTAATATCTATAGTCATGTAAAAACGAAAGAAGTTTAGAACACACATCAAATTTTCAAACTGTTTCATAAATCAGGGGTGGTCGTAATGAATAACACCCACAAACTCGAGATGATATTATTTCTATATTAATCCAGCATCCTTAAGTTGAAAAATAGTAAATAGTGATATACTTAAAATTTCAGAACATTTGCATTACTTGTTTTTAAATTATACAATTTTTGAATGTTCTTAAATTTTTGCAACTGAAGCAACGTTTGCCATTTTGGGAACTCACTTATAGCCACTGAGTGTATACGACATATATTTATAGTGAGGTTTATGGAATTGACACATCAATTGAATTTAGTTGTATGTGAAGCTATGTAAGTAAGATACTTGCGGTTCTAGATAAGTACATATGTATGCTGTTCGTGGAAAGCTAGGCACATGCACACTACTCATATCAATGCATTAATTAAAATAGCTATTACGGATAAATTGATTGTAATTGACTGTAACACATTAGGTGCACATGCATATCACTAAGGAAAATAGAGTGCTTATAAGGTGCTAATGTATACTGTTCATATTAAGTAAGCACATTACTTTAATTATGCATCACTTGTGAGTGCATTTGTATGTGCCAGTTTTACACAATCACGTTTGCTAGTATGTACGTTTATTATAGGGAATGCGCATTATTATCGTCTGGTCTTAGTATATATGAAGAAGCGTATCTTGTTCAACTTTAGTAAGACAGCACATTTACTAGTTCTGTCAACACTGATCAATTTATAGTTATTGAGTCATTCTTGTAATACCTTATTGCACCACAGCATCATCACAATACTATGTTATGTTATCCACTATTGCAATTAAACAATATTCAATTCAGTACTCTTGATTATATTAATAGCAAAATGTCTTCAATAGCAAGGAGACATGTTGAAGGCGTAGTAGTGGTATTCAGCAGTACCTTTTGGTTACTTAAAGTTTGTTGAGAAATCTAGCGTAACCATGGTGGTATTTTGGCAACGTTTTGGGTTATAGCATTGCGTGCTAAAAGGGATTTTGTACTTCAAGAACATGAATTCTTGTTAGTTTCGGCCATGGTTGAGTAGATTAAGGTGCTCCGATGTTGTATATCATAATTGATGTTTTAGTGGTCATATATGGACTGTGTGCTGCCTATATTGTTGTTACATACTCGCATTTGCCATTATAATATCCCTGTGATTTTTGGGGTCTGATTTCGTCTTAATATAGTCGATTCATACTGATTTGTATCAAATGACATGGATGAAATGACTGCATACTTGGTGGTCAATCTAATCACGGTTGGCAACTTTGCTTTCCTCTTTAATTACACGCCGGTGGGTCGGACCTAATTTTAGTGATCAATTCAAGAAGATTATCAAACGTTATATAAAGGTTGGATATAACTTGGATGTCATGCGACAGTCTGCATGCCTGGTTTTAAACCCAATCACGGTTTATAGCTATGGTTTCCTCTTTTATTGCACGAAGGTGGGTCAGGCATCAGACTCTATGACGGCTCTGACGTAAAGCTTTAATCGGTTGGTTGGTGCCTGATGCTTATCTATAGCTAGACCCACCGTGGCTCAACTTGAGGTTTTCTTTAGCTCTGACTATCTGTGAGTCGTGAGCCCTTTTCTTTGTTTTATCATAGTGTGTTGATTTGGTCAAAGTGTTGCTCCATGATGATACATTGCAATTGTTAGAAGACTTCCATGCGAGCTGAACAATTCTTGTACTTCAACGGCGGCAGAATCTAGGGCGAAGATTTGGTACCAGTGGAGTGCATTTAAGATTTAGATTGGGCTGCTTCCGTTCTAAGGCGGTGGTTCTGTTGTTGTTGTTGGCTTGTTGTTTATCGTTACTCCCATTGTGGGAGTCTGTAATTGTTCTATGTTTTGTTGTACGTTACTTTATGTTTCTTCTGGTTTTGCAGTCGTCTTGATGGGGAGGAGAGAGCTGGTTGCTTTGCTGTTTGTTTTCCTGGTGTCTCGTGGTTGTTTTGTGGCTCTTCCTCGCGGTACCGTGGGTTTGTCTGCAGTTTGTGATTGTGGTATTTCCTGATCATACTCACTTACTATTTTTCAGACTCTATTAAAGTCTGACTTAAAGAGTTATCTATTGGTGTGATGGTAGGGGCCTGATGCTTTGGCTGTTTGTCGAGTCAACCAAGGTGTACCTGTTGGATTTCGTTTGCTCAGTATTCAGTTTTATTTACTATTGAGTCCTTATCTTTGCTTTATCTCCTTTTTATATCTTGATTTATATGTTCTAGGAGATGATGCATTGATAAGTTAGGGGTCTTAAGTGCAAACCAAACATCTATCATGTTTCTTGAACCACATCTGAACTAAGGGTGAGGTGGGCGCCAAGAAACCGGTTTAAGCCCTCCAGTAAAATAGTTCACTGACCGTTCCAAGGCGGTACTTCTTTTGTGGATCTTTTGTGTTTTTTCTGTCTTGTGTTTGATATGCCTTTTGTGCACGTCTGTTTATATGTGCCTTGTGGTCAGCTGCTGGAAAAGGGCTTCCCTCTTGGCTCTCGTTTGTTGTGTCTAAGTGTGAGTTTGTCACTTTCCCATTGGTCTTCTAGGTCAGGTGTGGTACTTGATTGTATCGATTCCTGATCTTTGCACCCTTATTTACATGGAGTATGCGCATTCAGTTTTTCAACAACAGTAGAATCTAGGGCAAAGATTTGGTACCAGTAAAATGCATTTAAGCCCCCTGGTGGCTTAGGCTGCTGTCCGTTCTAAGGCGGTGGTTCTGTTGTTGTTGACGTTTTGTTTATTGTTACTCCCATTGAGGGAGTCTGTAAGTGTTCTATGTTTTGTTATACGTTACTTTATGTCTATTCTAGTATTGCAATCATCTTGATGGGGAAGAGAGAGCTGGTTGCATTGCTTAAATTGTCTTCCTGGTGTCTCGTTATGGTTGAGCGGCTCTTCATTGCGGTGCCATGTGGTTGTCTGCGGTTTGTGATTGTGGTATTTCCTGATCATACTCACTTACTTTTTTATATATATAACATGAAACGGGATAGAGTTAAAGCGTGTGATGTTTAATATCGAGGTACTCAGAGCATGATACTTTCAGGTTCTGCCTGAAGATATAACTAGTGTTGAAAGTTGAGATTAACGTGAGGCTCTACGCCAGATATACTATGCAGTATTGATCAACTCTAGTCGTATGACGCTCTGGTGCTTGTTAACCTTGAAAGGATGAAACCAATTATTTGTTTACAATCCTGATACAAGAAAACCCCTTTTGGATGCTGCACTAGTACTCTTGTGTTACCAGTTTGTGAAATACAGTGCAGCAAACGATGAAGTTGAGTAAAATTATTCTAAATTATTTTTAATAGAGAAACAAGCCAACTTACTTCCAGCAACATTCTTTGATTTTCCTTTGGGAACTTATTCAATCTTTGTTAAAGCCAGACCAGAAAGTATCTAGCTGATGCCATTACATTTTATGTATTTTTTTCTTTCAATGTTTTTTTTTTATTAATTATATTATTATTTTTTTTTATTAAACATTGTTTTGTGCTTAATTCCCCAATTGTTTGTGATCAGCTATCGGCTGTTGTGGTTTGCACTTGCCTGGGGCTCATCCATCCTTGACACCCATGACCTCAAACCTTTTAGAAAATGTGCAAGTTTATTTGTTATCCCAAGCAGTGACAATATACTGCATGATATATTTTGGCAATTCGTCAAAAAAAATTTGTATTTAGAATAAATCAAATGTTAAAAAAATCTGATGTTGAAAATCTGAAGAATTTATTTTTATTTCATGGATTAATATTTACCTTTCAGAAAAAAAATAAAAATCTGGGATCACCGAACTAATTCTCTTTCAGGAGGGCCAAATTTAACCCCATCCTCATAAATTTAGTGCATAATTCAATATCAAAAAGTTCAGGAATGACCATTTCGATCGTTTTGAGGATGCTATTTTGCTTTCACTAGTATATGAAGCAATTTAGCATTAAAATGTTAAATTGGAAAGTAAAAACACACTAAAAATAGGTGCGCATCCGGGAATCGATCCAGACACGCTAACCATTAGGCCACAAGGTCAGGTTATAATTGTGTACGTCGTTTGATTTTGTCTGAGCTACATTTATCTGTCTCAATAAAACCATGTCTGATGTTTTCTATTGTTGTATGTTCTCTCTATTTCTGAAGGATTCGTATTTCCAGATTAATTAGGGGTGGCAACAGCTGTCGTTGTTTCTGTGTGGAGTTTGTAAAACTTCTCCAGTGCATCGATATAGTGTTGATATTTTTGTCATATTCTGGTCCTTCGTGAATATAAGGTTCTGATTTAAAGCAGAATACCGCTCATTCCACTACTAGGGGCGTTAGAATTGTTTCACTTTCCATTAGTTCTCATGAACAGACTCAATAAAACCGAGTCCGCTGTTTTCTATTGTTGTGTGTTCTCTCTATTTCTGAAGGATTCGTATTTCCAGATTAATTAGGGGTGGCAACAGCTGTCGTTGTTTCTGTGTGGAGTTTGTAAAACTTCTCCGGTGCATCGATATAGTGTTGATATTTTTGTCATATTCTGGTCCTCCGTGAATATAAGGTTCTGATTTAAAGCAGAATACCGCGTAAGCCAGTGCTAGGGGCGTTAGAATTGTTGCACTTTCCATTAGTTCTAATGAACAGACTCACAAAAACGATTCTGCTGTTTTCTATTGTTGTAAGTTCTCTCTATTTCTAAACGATTCGTATTTGCAGATTATTTTGTACTGAGATCAGTTCTGATAAAAGGTCAATAAATATTTCGGACACACTTCAGTTACTTAATTTTGTCAAGAAATTGTTGGAACACCGATATGACATAAGAATATCTGAAAGCAAGGATCCAGACAACTTTGTAAACCTGGTTCTTGACGCGGGAATGGTGCGCATGGAAATTAGCCTTTAAGAAACTTATAATATAATATTGTCAAATACGAGGTACAGGTAAAACAACAAAAAAACTGTTTTATAAACAAATACAATTGGAATGCAGTTAAAGAAACATTCTTAAGTATTTAGCTGTGGCTGAGGCTACCCTATCTCGCAACGAAAACGTTTTTTTATACTTTTTTCAACGTTTTTGCATATTTGAATATGTTTGAGAACTCAGTGGGAATAAAACTAGTATTTGGCTGATATCAATTCAAATACGGCCATGGAAATGGAAATTTCAGAAGACGTCCACGATATTTTTGACAGACCATTATAGGAATTAATATTATTTTTGTGGCTTTTATCAATGCGTTAACTCCGGAGAATCACTCACAAATAAAGTTTGTGAGTGATTTGCTGGAGCTAACACATCGATACAATCAACAAAAATAAAATCAATTCCTTATAATTCCAACTTTGGAACAAAACAGCACATCTGTAAAGGGTCGTTCAAATCATTTTAAAGGGGAGGTCTCATATGTGCCCACGCATGGATTTTCATCTAGTTTTACATGGTGAATACCTATGACCTATCAACTATAAAAATGCATTTATTTATTTCAATAGTGCATTTTAGGTCTCACGAGAGCACCTTGTGTTACTCCATTTTTTCAATGACACCTGTCTAACATTTTGTCAATTTTTAAACATCAGTTTTATCGGATTTCACCCAGTTTAAGCTGGAATAGTGAAAGGACTCAATATGGGTTGTTTTGATACTATTTTGGCCTATACAAACATGCACACAATTTTTTTACAAAATCTTAAAGTAAAAATTTTCCAAAAATATATAATTGAAGTTCATGTGTATGCCAAATTGTGTCTACAATTTGTTCATGTTCCTGTCCTTGTCAACCTATGATACTGCCTATAAAATTTGTCTCACATGTCTTCTGTATACTGAGAAAGTTTCGAGATTTTTTTGAAACCGGTAACAGTGAAGGAAAACACATTAAATACATGTAGGTCATTTTTTGACATTTATTATAATTTAATGTTTAAGGCTAGTTTTGTTCTGGAACCATGTAATTTCGCAATTTTATTATTAAAAATACTATAAACATAGATAATAAAAAGCTTTGCGCGTACAAATGCATATTTAATTTGACATTGAAACAAATCTGAGACTTGTGTAGCTTTAACAATCAGTTAGAGTAACACACAAAAAGTCTGCAACATTCAAACTTCTCAAGATCAAGTTGAAACACATCAAGAAATAGATTCAGTGCTATGATCTAGCCTATGTATTTTGGTTTGTATTTGCGTACCAATGTTTTAATTGACGGTTCAGTCTCAAATAGTGCCTTTGATCGCTGATTTCATTTATTTTGCCCATTTGTAAACTTATATGTGATGTCATATATGTAACTGACATTCATTCTACCTACAATGGCATGTGTCTCTAATCTTTTTAATTATTCTTGTATTATCCTTGTTTAATATGATATTAAGTTGTTATGCATGATTTTCCCCTAAAATGTCAATGTGTTTGGAATAGCCTAGGGTGTAGCTTTTTATTTTAATACCAGGTACTTATTGGTATTCTTTATGTACCATTGGCTGACTGTTGCACAGGCATTTAATATCTGGCAAATGTTTTGACTGTTTTGAATTCATCATTTTGTCAATTCATTGAATACCTAGATGCACATGCAAACTAATTAACTGAAAGCACTGACTTTATTTTAAACTCTGTTTGCAATTTTACTACTTTTTGGAAAGAGTTGCACATAGGTTCTACTTTCCTAGTGTTATCCTAGTATTATATATATTTGTAGTTTTAGTCTTGGGTTGAATATTGGCTTCAAGTTTTGATTGATTGCCAATTCCTTTGCAAGGGCAAGACTTTGGTCAGATAACCTCAGTTCCCTATCATTGTAACTTCTTCTTATACCGTCAGACCCGTTTTGCAATTTCACTTGTTTATATGTTCAAAAAGTTCTGTATTCGTAGTTTTATGCTTAACACTATCTGGAGTTTCCATGATGTATTTTCAAAACTGGCTCCTCAGTCACGTAAATGGCAATTTAATCAGGGATTCAGTTATCCTTTGAGCGATCTGATTGTACTAGATGAAACTTTAAGAAGATATTGTGGACATTAATTTTCTATCCCATTTGATTCTTTGACTTTCTACAGGTTTTGGAATATGATTATAGGCACCTATGATTGTAGAGTTTGGTTCATTTATTCTTTAAATATTTCAGCATTTTGTGGTAGAAAATAATAAAGCAATAGATCCCGCAACTACATAAAATGGGCGAATACTGTATTTTGGCATCATATTAAAATGAATAACAAAAAAAAAACATATTGTGAAGATTAATGAAATTAACTACTTCAAGAGGAGTTCAACAGGGTGAAATTCTCTATATGTGGTCAGTATTGGATTAAGAATGACAGCTTTGAAACATTAAAGCTTCTGTCTTGCTCATGCAGGAAAGTATGCAACATGTTTTAAAATATGAAAGTGTGCAGAATGTGGTGTATGATTATATAAGGTTGTAATATTTATTAGATATTTATTTTATCACGTTGGTGATCAAGAAATGATGAAACAAACTATTCCCTGACACAAATGAAATGAATGAATTATGGAGAATGACTTTCTATTAGAGTGAATCTGGTATTGAAACCGTATTATGAAGATTATCAAAGTTCACTGTTCTATAAGGAGTTGGACAAGGTGAAGTTCTCCCTAAGTGATCAGTATTTATGTTATTATAATAGTTTTAGCAATATTGGATGTTTCATTTTTCTTATTGAAGAAAGCAAAAAAAAAACTTGCTTTTAAACTAACTGAACACTTATTTATTAACTACAAACAGTTTTTTTTACATTTCTGAGAACTTGGATATGTAACATTCAAAGGTCTAGGACAACATGTTACCGGTCTTCGATTTTCTTGAAAATTTTAGCTTTACATCTATATATATATAGCCTAATTTGAGAGTAAACTCATAGGTTGACAAGAACTGGAACATGCCTAAATTTTAAAACATAATGGTTAATAAAATATTATGAAGCTGAAATTCGGGCACGATTCCAAACAATATCATATTTTTCTGAATTTAACTTTACAGAAACTGATTTTTGTTTTATGCATATCTAATCAGTGATGACCTTAGATAGTTTTAAAAGTAATTAGAACACAATATATGAAACTATAAGAGCTATGGGGGGCTTAAATTGAAGGTACCCTCATAAGCAGATGCCCGATTACATAACATGTCATTTTTTGACCATTTAAATAGGTAAGTGGGAAACTATATCACAAATAGAATAGTTATATGTGAGACAATCATTATGCATAATATAATAAAAATCCATGCGTGGGCAGAACCCTATGTAAATTTCCTATAGGGTGAGACCTCCCCTTTCAAAGTCTGCCGAAGGAAAATAGTTCGTAACCGCTGTCCATGAAAAATGGGGCAGCCATCTTGGAAATAATGTCAGTTCAAAACTATATTTTGCAAAATAATAATTAAAATGGCATTCTATAGGGATAGAATATGTGGGTATTAGCTTAATAACGTTTATTTTGGAATTGTTTTCTTTTGTCAAATACAGCGTTTAACATTACATCCAGATATTTGGACAATATTTTAAATATTAATAATGTTTATTTTGACAATATGGTAAGTCAAATATACCCTTCAGAGCTCTAACTTAATAAAGCTAATATCTGATACCGAGGCCGCATTTTTAGACTTGCATTTGTCAATTTCTAATATTGTTTCGACCAAAATTTATGATAAAACGCGACTTTTGAAATTGTCAATTTCACAGTTTTTAGATGGTGATGTTCCTCGCTCTATATCCTATGGAGACTATATCTCTCAGCTCATTTGTTTTGCTAGAGCATCTAGCTATGCTAATGACTTCAACACTCTTAATAAATTGTTAACTCAAAATCTTCTTAAACAAGGCTATCAGTATCATAAACTTCGCAAAACCTTTTCTAAATTTTATAGACGACACTATGATTTGATATCTAAATTCAAAGTAGGACTTAAATCTCTCTTGCGCCAAGGACTTTCTGAACCTAAATTCTATGGTGACTTGGTGTATAAGTCAAAGAAAGATTGTTGACTCTAATTATTTTTCAGCGCAGTTTATTAAATATTTTCCCATTATAAAAAGATTGGCTATAACATTAATGTATTGCAACAGACTGCATGCTTGGTGGTCAACCCAATCACGGTTGGCAACTTTGCTTTCCTCTTTAATTGCAAGCCGGTGGGTCAAACTTCAGACTCTATGATGGTTCCGACTTAAAGACTCATCTATAGATGAGATGTTTGGGACCTGATGCTTTGGCTGTTTGTAGGACCCACTCGGGTTTACCTGTTGGATTTCTTTTGCTCCGTTGTTCAGTTTTATTTACTGTTGAGTCCTTATCTTTGCTTTATCTCCTTGTTATATCTTTATTCATATGTTCTAGGAGATGATGCATTGATAAGTTAGGGGTCTTTCATGCAAACCAAATATCTATGTGTCTTGATCCACATCTGAATTAAGGGTGAGGTTGGCGCGCCGTAAAACCGGTTTAAGCCCTCCAGTAAAATAATTTACTGACCGTTCCAAGGCAGTACTTCTTTGTGGATCTTTAATGTTTTTTTTCTGTTTTGTGTTTTCTATGCCTTTGTGCGCGTCTGTTTATGTGTGCCTTGTTGTCACCTGCAGGGAAAGGGCTGACCTCTTGGCTCTCGTTTGTGGTGTCTGGATGTGAGTTTGTAACTTTCCCAATTTGTATCCTGGGTCGGGTGTGGTTCTTGATTGTATCGATTCCTGATCTTTATACCCTTACTTACTTTGCTCAGCTCATTAAAAACATTTAGATTTATGCCCTACCACGGATCAACAGGTTTTAAAAGGCGCTTTCTTTCAAAAGTCCTGCCTAAAATCTCCACATTATTAAACGTAAATAAAAAGAAATGCATTGAAACATTTCGATGATGCTGTAGCCTAGACATTGCTTTGAAAACGATTCTTTTAAATGATGTGGTTGTTTGTTAAGTGAAGTCACACCTCTCGTTATTCAATTCATTTCTAAAAGTTCACCCGTTGCTTTATCGAGGCACCACCATACGGTATAAGGGTTTTCAAATGCGCTTTCAACATGCTTAACTATATTTAAACAGGTGAATGGTTTATCTCAGACTCAACAATACCTTGGTTTGAGGTTTTATGTACAAAACTTCGTTCTTTTTTTACACTATCTTAATTACAAAGTGAAATTAAAGCAGATATCATATATTCTTACGCGTGTGTTTTTATCGAAGTGTAAAAACGGAGTCCCTTTTGAAAGAGACAAATCGAAATCACCGCAAAAATGAAAAAAAAACATTGAGTTGGAATTATGTATTAATCAAACAAAACACAACTGGGCATTAAATACTGATATTAAAATTATATTCACCGTTGTAGATAGGGACATTGCCATAGTCTAGTAATCCTTTGTCCACGTTGTAAGTCAATCCTGATGCGTCTGAAAGTATAAAGGTCCTTGACAGAGGAGCCATTTGGTCTCAGCGCTTACATAAATATATACATGCAAAATAATTTTCTTTATATTTTTCAAATGTTCAGCAATGAGTGTTGTCCAACTAAACATGCTAAAGTAAGAAAGGTGGCAAAGATCAGGAATCAATACAATCAAGTACCACACCTGACCCAGGATGCCAAATGGGAAAGTGACAAAACACAATAAAACATCACAAACGAGAGCCAAGAGGTCAGCTCTTTCTACGCAGGTGACCACAAGACAGCGATGCACAGACAAAAAAATAAGACAAACACGAAACATAAATAACAAAAATGATCCACAAAAGAAGCACCGTCTTGGAATGGTCAGTAAAAATATTTAAACTGGAGCAATAACCGATTTCATGGCGCCAACCTAACATTTGGTTCAGATGTGGATCAAGACACATAGATGTTTGGTTTGCATGAAATACCCTAAATTTATCCACGCACCATCTCCTAGAACATATAAATCAAGATAAAAAAGAGATAAAGCAAAGATAAGGACTGTGAGTTTGTCACTTTCCCATTGGTATCCTGGGTCAGGTGTGGTACTTGATTGTATCGATTCCTGATCTTTGCACCCTTACTTACTTTTAACAGTACATAAAACTTAATACCGGCGCAATAAGAGCCAACAGGTAACCGCAGGTGGGCCCGACAACAGCCACAGCATCAGGCCCCTACCATCTAATCTATAGAAACGTCTTTAAATCAGAACCGTCATAGAGCCTTAAGTCCAACCCACCATTGTGCAACTAAAGTGGAAAGCAAAGTTTCTAACCGTAATTGGGTTGACCACCAAGCATGCTGTCTGTTACAATACATTAATGCGATAGCCGATCTTTTTATAATGAGAAATTATTTTAATGAACTGCGCATACAATCTTCTTCAATTAATACACCAAGTTACCATAGAACTCAGGAGATTTAACTTGGAATTTAGATATCAAAATTTTGAGCCGTGACACGAGATTTCCAACAATGTGGTATGTGCGACCAGCAAAGCCTCCGATCAGCCTGCGAATACGGGCAGTCTGATCAGAGCATTTGCTAGTAGCTTGAATATTCTATGACTGTTAAGCTACTGACTGAACATCATTTGGACTTTCTTAGTTTAAAAGAAGGCTACACAGGCTAATCTGAGTCTACACTTGTGAAATGCCACATTGTTTGAAATCACATGTCATGGCTCAAATCATAGTTTCGTCGATAAAATTTAGAAATTGTCTGCGAAGGTCTTAACTCATATAAGTTTAAAGTCCTTTTTGTGGGATAATGGGATAAAGGCAAGCAGTGACGCCACAGAACGCGGCCTCTGTTCTGCTATACTTCAGATTGTTCGATTAACTATGCCACACAACAACCCTTAAAATAGAAATAGACTGATCCAATTGATAATAGAGGAAAATTCCATTCAGCTTAAATTGGTTACTTTTTTGGAAAAGATTTTATGTTGAAACCGAAATAACCTTTATGCTTCTATTGCAGCCGATCAAAAGGGAAAACATCTGATTTCTATTTGAATGGATTAGTTCCAATATAGCAACAAAAGCAGATGGGCAACGACAATTCAGTTTTTAAGCTTCGCCCATTTTATGAATTCTGAAAAGAGCTTTAACTTCTTTTCATGATTTTTTGGTGAATGATTAGCTTGAATTGAATGGGTTTGTGCAAGAACAAGGTTAAGTTCATTTTTGGAAAAAAATCTGGGATATTGTCATATTTAGGTCCAACATAACAAGACCTACATGTATAATCTGATATGACTCGACAATATTAACCTAATCCTGTCTTTTATCATCAACATAATTTCACAGCAGATTGGGCATCTAATTATACTTTTCCGCATTCATCGTATATCCTAATACGGAAATGCACGTGGTACCTTATAACATGATAGATGTATATACCTCTGAATAGTTCAATTGGCTATCGGTTGCCAGTGTGGCTAAGTGGGTAGAACACGTGAATAAAGCATAAACTTTTTCTAAACTGTGGGTTTAAACCCCATTTGCACCATTTATTATTGTATTTATTGAAAAGACTTTTGTTTTTATTTTTATTAGTTATTCTCCTTTTATGCAATAGTTTTTCTCATCTTATTTAATTTGATCTCTACTGCGACAGCAGCACCCTGGTATTCCAATTAACTCATGTCACCTTTAATTTGGAACCGAGAGTAATGATGTTCTTTTCGTTAGATATATGCGCAAACTAAATTATAACTCACAACAGTTTTCAATCATAACGTTTTCAAAAAAGAATGACATTTCAAATTCTCGTCTTTATGTACATTTCTTTGACACAAAAGCAAAGAAAAAACAAGATTAAAAAGAGGGGTTAGCGGGGATTTGAACCTATAACTTAAGTATCTGGAGCTATCAACTATGGCAGAAAGGACAACTTCATAGAGTTTTCAGCAGATTTTATAGCAATGCCACCAAAACGTTTATTTACATATTTGCTTGGAACTTGCCGAATAAACACGATCAAATATATTCAGTGAAAATACTGTAATAATTCATTCATGCATAAAGGTCAGGACCAGGTTAATATTTACAGGTAATATATAGTTTATAATACTTTTCTACTTCAGTGGTATTAAACAAATCCTGATTTATGAAATATTGAGTATGGGTCTTAGTCCAGTGATGCAAGTTTGCGCATTCACTATAAGACATACAAGCGCGAGTGACTTAGCTAGGCGGCTAATGGCCAAAATTGTGCTATTCTGGATACAAGCATGAAACTTTCCTCACTTGTTAAGGTTGGTGATCTTATGATTTTTAGATATAGAACCACTTCAACAAATTTCCTCTGCGCATGCGCAAGGCAAAATTCATTTCCATGAGAAGAAAATTTGGTCTTACTTGACTACACAGACTAGTATTTGCATTTGACACGGTAAAATTGGCCCGCTATATCTCTAGATGTCCTCATAGACATTAACAAATATATTTTAAAATGTCTTCCATAATTACGCATGCGCAAACTAAATAATACTTCCGGTTATCTCGTTCAATGACGCAAAAATGATAGAAACCATTGAATAAATGGAATATTTATATCTTTTGACTTGGAAATACGAGTAAATGCGTTTATGCACAATCATTTATCCAATAATTTTTCCTGCGCATGTATTCACGCCAGAGAACCACTGTACCAGAATAGTGCAGTCATCGCGGGTCGGTTGCAGTCAATGAAGGCGCAATCTTTTCTATTTTGGTTTACTGCGATCAATTCTATAAGCTAGTTCTTTACAGCTATTAATTTTCACGATGATGTTTTCATTTGCAATTATCACTTAGGTATTGTTGTCCATTCTTGCTCAATTGGAGCCTTTAAATTTTAAAACTAGCTAAGTATATACCAGCCGATTTCTGGACCGTTTATGTGTCCAAAATGTGTTAACAGACTAATGAGTGCGCTATTTTAGTCATAAGTTATATAATGAAGAATACGAATAAGTGAATGAATAGAAAATTTTGCTTATTTCTGCTATTTTTGTGAAGTTGCAAACCATTTTGTATCTGTATGCAAAATTTTAAATAGTCAAGGGCATTGTATCAGTAATCGAGGGTCTAAATATAATAAATTTGTATGCAATCCATGACCCGGTCACTGGGCCAGAACAGCTGATATATGTAGTAATATGGGTACAGTATGAAAATCTTGAATAACCTTCAAAATGCTCTGCCCTCAGATTTCAAACTTTTGCGCATTAAAGTACTGATATTTTACATTTTATCTAAACTAAGGTCAGCATAATCCAAGAATATGAACAAAAATGCCTTCCATCCTTCTTCATAGAAAAAAAAAAACTTTTATTGCACAACTCGGGTGCTGTATTGACGTTCGCTTAACTCACATACATCTTTGTTATTAAGCAGATACACAGCTGGATATATAAGTGACAATAATAAGCACAGAATATTTTCAAAAGTAAAACTATTGACAAAAAGTTTACCCTTTTTAACAGCCAGGAACACTAAAATGGTATATTTTGTGCCTTCGATGACTGCAGCCAACGTGAGATAACTATGCTGCTCGAGTTCATTTGGTCTCTAGCGCAGCATTTGACATGAATTTCTCTCGTTATGCTGGGGACACACATGGTTTACAATGTATGTAAAACTATCATGTTGTTGAATGACTACATACCATAATGTAAAGCCCCAGTTACACATTCCCGATTCTGGCTACGACTCATCACGATTCGTCCCGATGAGACCTATATTGTAAAATCGGGATGCATCGGGATGGTCAAAACAGAAAATTCAGAAATCCCTACGATGTCTCACGACGTTCCTACGGTATCTCTACGACTCCTCTACGATTAATGACGGTGCTACTACGATGCTACTACGATGCTACTACGATGCTTCTACGGCAGAGTCACGACACAACCGTAGGACAGTCGTACTGCATTCTTGATGAATCGGGATGAATCTGGATGAGTCGGGGGTGAATCGTGTTGTCAGATGATACCCCGATTAACCCCTAACGCCCAAGAATGACGACGAATACTACCACGATGCCACTAGGAATGACCCCGATCCCGCTACGGTAGAGCTACGACTTAGGCCACGCCCACAATCCAACACGATTCACCCCGACGAGTTTAAAAGGTTTAAACTCGTCGTAGCGTTGTCCTCGAGGTTCCCGAATCACCAAGATTCTTCAAGAATCACCACGGTTCTACTACGATTCACGCCGGTGCATCACGATGGCGCAACGGCGCTACTAAGAATCATGCCGATGCATCCCGATTTGACAAATCGGGGTGAGTCGTAGCTCTGCCGTGGCCCAAAATCGTGACAGTGTAACTGGGGCTTAACTTCAACAGTGTAGATCTCATGTTATGGAGTTTACTGAAGAATGTTGACTTCTATTGGTTCTATGTCCATTTAATGTAATGCGTAAAACTTTATTTTTGGTTATTCCGCACCTCGGCCAAGACGACAGGATAACGTTGATTTTATATACAAACGTATACATTTTCAAAGTGACATATAACCAAGAGAGCTGACAATATGTGCGAAAATCTGTATGTATGCTGATATGCCACCGCCTTCTCAAAGGATTTTCAGTCTTTTAACATGACCTATTTTAAAAACAATCATTAGTTTACAGACATTTAGTATTCACAGTTTCCACCACATGCACAACGGGCCGTACAATGTAGAGCTGCATTGTCTACTTCTGCAACCATGAAGACAGCCATATCTCACAAGATCAAGAGAAGATAGTGATGCTTGTGGTATGGTGGTCCACAGTGGACAGTATATTCCAGTGTCTGGTCGTATGTGGAGTGCAAATGCTCAGTGGTAGAGTGCATGATTCTAGACCTAGGGGCTGCGGGTTCGAGTCTTACTGGCGTCACAGGGGTGTGTTCTTGAGCAAGACACATTAATCCTAGCTTAGTACTGGTTCAACCCAGGAAGAACGTCTTTACATAACTGAAAGATTGTTGATGGGACGTAAAGAATCAACTGAAACTTAACATCTAGTCGTATGCATCCCAGTTTGCTGGACTTGGTAATCATTTTCCCTGTTCTAGCGCTGACGCACACACATGAGCCTTGATATGCTGCCTTTAAAATGTGCTGGTACAAAGCCACCTTTGAAAGGGCTGTCTTTTCATCGAACAAACCTTTTTGGTAAACAAATGCTTTCAACCCATGTCTATGTTCGTGTAGGTGTTTGCTTGTTCTACCATACAGTATTATGATAAATCGTTCGATTGTGCAAAGGTAATATGTAGGTGGCTTTTCAAAGAGAGTTCATTTTTACAAAATACTCAGTTACAGCTGGTAAGCTTACCCACCGTTTTCCATGACCAAGGAGAGAGGATGTTTTATTGCACCCTGTGAGTGAATGAAAAAAAAATAAAAATACAATTTGATTTCATACCAACAATAGCCAGCAATTTTTACCAACCCCACTGTTCATTCACTCCCAGCTGTTGTATCACGGGTATGACCAGATCTACTACATCAGTATCAACAGTGCGACTGTCCGCCTTATATGTGCTCCACACTAAGTCCACTCGAGCAACTGCACAAAAAGTGGATATTACATATCGTTTCAAAACATTGTTAATATAGTGCTCAAAAAACAGTGTTCGTCCCTACACCTTTAAGCATCTGAACAAGGCTCCATCCAAAATGACAACACAGACGCCATGTGTGAAATCTTTTACAGGAGGAACAATTGCCTCGAAGCCAGTCAGTAGCTTTACAAAATATGAGGCATTCCAGGCATACCCCCACCGCCTAATGTTTGGCTATGGTTCATTTACCGGATGTGAGACACTGGAAACAATCAGATCACTGAGAGATTTGAAGACAGTCCATCAACAGACAGTGTTATGAGGTCTGTCAGCTCGAGCAGGAAACATGTCTGTCTGCCTGCCTGTGTGTCTGTCTGTCTATCACAAATGAATATTGCCCTTGGCTTAAAACATAACTTTTTCAGACAGAGGCGTCCCCGAGTCAAAACAATCAAAATTGGTCAACACAAAGAAATAGGTGGTGGTGATTTTGGACCATCCTGGTGCTTCAGGTGATTAGCGAGTCTGTCCAGTGTTAAAAGAAAAATTGATTGCATGTCTGTCTGTCTGCCACAAGCCTACTTTCCCCTTTGCTTAAAACTTGACTTGTTCAGTCTAATAACAATTGTATATATGCTAAGCGTAGACAAAGCTTTTTTGTGAAAGCTTATACTTGTTATAAAATTGTCTAAACAACATCCAGTTAAAAAAAGCAATTACGCATGCGCATTTAAACAGGTCTGTAGGTCCCTATATTGAAGACATGCTTCGTTCCTTTGATAGGGACATCAGGTTTTGAGCAGTTTACAATAAAAGAGAAATAGAATACCATCTTTGTACAGTTTTAAAATTTCAATCTGCATGCCTAGTTGTAAACCCAATCACGGTTTATAGCTATGGTTTCCTCTTTAATTGCACGACGGTGGGTCGGGCCTCAGACTCTATGACGGCTCTGACGTAAAGCTTTAATCGGTGGGTTGGTGCCTGATGCTTATCTGTAGCTGGACCCACCGTGGCTTAACTCAGAAACTTTTTTGACAGGGCTATCGGTATCATAAACTTCGCAGAACATTTTCAAAATTTTATAGACGATACTTTGATTTGATTTCTAAATTCCAAGTTGGACTTAAATCTCTCTTGCGCCAAGGACTTTCAGAACCTGATTTCTATGGTGACTTGGTGTGTAAGTTGAAGAAGATTGTCGGCTCTAATAATTTTTCAGCGCAGTTCATTAAAATAATTTCCCATTATAAAAAGATTGGCTACAACATTAATGTATTGCAACAGACTGCATGCTTGGTAGTCAACCCAATCACAGTTGGCAACTTTGCTTTCCTCTTTAATTGCACGCCGGTGGGTCGGACTTCAGACTCTATGATGGTTCCGACTTAAAGACTTATCTATTGATGAGATGGTAGGGGCCTGATGCTTTGGCTGTTTGTCGGGCCCACCGGGGTTTACCTGTTGGATTTCTTTTGCTCCGGTATTCAGTTTAATTTACTGTTGAGTCCTTATCCTTGCTTTATCTCCTAGTTATATCTTGATTTATATGTTTTAGGAGATGATGCATTGATAAGTTAGGGGTCTTTCATGCAAACCAAATATCTATGTGTCTTGATCCACATCTGAATTAAGGGTGAGGTTGGCGCCGTTAAACCGGTTTAAGCCCTCCAGTAAAATATTTTACTGACCGTTCCAAGGCGGTACTTCTTTTGTGGATCTTTTATGTTTTTGTTCTGTCTTGTGTTTGCTATGTTTTGTCCGCGTCTGTTTATATGTGCTTCGTGGTCAACTGCTGGGAAAGGGCTGACCTCTTGGCTCTCGTTTGTGGTGTCTTCTGTGAGTTTGTCACTTTCCCATTGGTATCCTAGGTCAGGTGTGGTACTTGATTGTATCGATTCCTGATCTTTGCAACCTTACTTACTTTGAGGTTTTCTTTAGCTCTGACTATCTGTGAGTCAAGAGCCCCTTTCTTTGTTTCATCATGGTGTAGTAATTTGATTAGAGTGTTTTTCCATGATGATACATTGCATTAGTTAGATGGCCTCCATGCGAGCTGAACATTTTTGTACTTCAACAACAGCAGAATCTAGGGCGAAGATTTGGTACCAGTAAAATGCATTTAAGCCCCCCGGTGGCTTAGGCTGCTGTCCGTTCTAAGGCGGTGGTTCTGTTGTTGTTGACTTTCTGTTTATTGTTACTCCCATTGTGGGAGTCTGTAATTGTTCTATGTTTTGTTGTACGTTACTTTATGTCCATTTTAGTATTGCAATCATCTTGATGGGGAAGAGAGAGCTGATTGCTTTGCTTAATTTGTCTTCCTGGTGTCTCGTGATGGTTGAGCGGCTCTTCCTCACGGTGCCACGGGGTTGTCTGCAGTTTGTGATTGTGGTATTTCCTGATCATACTCATTTACTATTTTTCATGTGCATGCGCAGCAAATAAAGAATGAAGAAAACTAAACTACAAACAATTAACATCAGTTATGTCAAATTTTATCATTCTACAGCCAACATGGCACTTCTTTAAAGTAAAATTATATTAAAGATCTATGACAACAGCCTAAAATCAGAAAAAAATACTTTGCGCATGCGCAGTAGACATTTCCCAAGGTGGTTCTATATCCTATTCTTCTTAGTCAGTTATGGTCTACAACTGTGCCAAATTTCACGCTTGTATCCAGAATAGCACAATCAGGCCAAAATTCGGCTCTTAGCCGCCTAGCTAACTAGCGTACACACCATTTCTTTTTATTTGTTCGTTCACATTGTTTCTGCCAGCATATCATGAAAGACTAATAAATTCTTTCTCTAACAAAATATATTTTTAAGCTTTAAATAATTAGTTGTTACATTATCATTAGAAATCTGGGGCCATTAAACGACATACTAAGCCCCGCTCTTGCATTAAATCGCTTTCCAAATAAACGATATGCAATATAATACTCATAACCATTTGACGAAATTTCATGACTTTTAATATAACAGAATAACACACGAGAAAAAATATTGTAAAGCAAACTTACTTCAACAACAGCAGAATCTAGGGCGACGATTTGGTACCAGTAAAATGCATTTAAGCCCCCCACCGGTGGCTTAGGCTGCTGTCCGTTCTAAGGCGGTGGTTCTGTTGTTGTTGACTTTCTGTTTATTGTTACAACCATTGTGGGAGTCTGTATTTGTTCTATGTTTTGTTGTACGTTACTTTATGTCCATTTTAGTATTGCAATCATCTTGATGGGGAAGAGAGAGCTGATTGCTTTGCTTAATTTGTCTTCCTGGTGTCTCGTGATGGTTGAGCGGCTCTTCCTCACGGTGCCACGGGGTTGTCTGCAGTTTGTGATTGTGGTATTTCCTGATCATACTCATTTACTATTTTTGAGAAAAAATAAATGAGTACATTTTTATATGTTTTTTTTTTCGTTTTTCTTAAAATGAAAAAAATTGTGACCTAGCTACGTTCTTGCACTGTTGATGTTCTATTACTGGGTGGAGATGCTCATTGCTCCGATTCCCACTGTTTGTATACTTCGCAGCGAGAGAATGTTCTAAGGTTTGTGAATTCAATAATTGTACTAATTTTGGACTGCTAAGTTACTACATCTATCGATATCGATACCATGATCATTACTTAATTCTACCACAGACACTTAAAGTTAATGTGATATAATATGAATATCAACCAACAGTCTGCATGCCTAGTTGTCAATTCTAATCATGGTTTATAGCTTCGGTTGAAACGACGCTGTGTTTAGGCCTCAGACGTAATATCGACCCTGACCTAAACCTTTACATCGGTGGATTGGTGCCTGATGCCTGTCCTTAGCTGGAGTTTTGTGCTTGGTCCTTGTTATGTTATGCAGAACGTAGTATTATTTCTAGTTTAGCAGTCATCTTGCTGAGGAAGAGAGCGCTGGTAGCTTTACATTAATAGTATCCTTGCTGTTTTATATCTGTTAGGGACCTGGGTCTATTCCTAATGGTGCCGTGGGTACGTCTGCAAAATATGATTATGGCATTTTCTGGTCATACTCACTTAACGTTTGGACGAAATTGCAAAGAACTTCTCACTAAAAGTTTATTTCAAAACATTTAAATATCCCAAGTGGGACAACAGCCATTTTCCCTATATAAGTCACTGAGGACTATTAATTGACAAAGCAACCACTGCTTTCAGTGTCTGCAGTAGTTCACAAAAATAGTAAGTGAGTATGATCAGGAAATACCAAAATCACAAACTGCAGACAACCCGCGGCACCGCGAGGAAGAGCCGCCCAACCACCATGAGACACAGTTGTAGTTTGTTTCGTTTCTCAATGAGTTATCGCAGTAAACAAATAAATCAAGATGGAAATAAAACACGTGAGTATGGCAATACCACAATTACATACTGCAGACTAACCCACGGCACCATGAGCTAGAACCAAATAACAATACTAATCACAAGACACGCGGAAGACAGTCAGAGTAAAGCAACCAACTCTATCTTCCCCGTCAAGATGATTGCTAAACTAGAAAAGAATACAAAGCAATACACAACAAAACCTAGAACAAACACAGAACCCACAATGGGAGCAATAATAAACATGACTCAAAAACAGAACCGCCACCTAAGCACGGACAGCACGATAACATGCTGGCAGAAAAAGTGCTTTGCGACATCGGGAAAATCCTTGGGCGTCAAACAATACACTGTCAAACGATCATCATTTGACTTCTGATATACCTAAATACAGCCAAGAAAGCTCCAGTATCAGCCAAGTAGAACGAATTGATTTATTACAGCTCCATAAAAGATTGACGGCCAATTGACCAGTGTGCAGTTTGAAACTGCAGCAAGGTTATTAAATATGAATGTGTTAAAGTATCATTTTAAGAGAATTTAGAGGCAAAATGGGTCCAAATATGTCGTGAAAATCGGAAAACATGAACACAAAAAGTAAGTGAGCATGACCAGGAACTTCAACAACCACACACCACAGACCAACCCACGGCGCCGCTAGGAAGAGCCACAGAACACCTACAGTCCTAAGATATCAGGAAACAATTAAATTAACCAGCCCGCCTTCTCTTTCTCGTCGAGATGATTGTAAAACTAGAAAGGACACAAAGTACTGCATAACAAAACAAGGACTAAACACAAACAATTGGAGCGACAATAAATAATGAATCAATAAAAATAGAGCCACGGCCTTCCAAGTCCAGACCCTCAAAATCAAAAAGAAGTCCATCGCATTAGTCGTATAGCGTTCAATCACTTGTATTGGAATTATTTGAATCTATTTCATTAAAATTCCCGCTATATCTGCAGTCGAAGCAAGACTCAGAAACCCATCGATGTCTTAACTGACAAATAGAATATGGTCTAGACATGTTCAGATCGATTAACGACGTGTCTTTCTATAATACATTCACAAGATATGATGACTACTCAGTACATACATAGCAATTTATGTAATAAAGCATAACACACATTGATTTAAAAGTTAACCACGTCAAAATGAAACCAACATGGGTGAGGGAGAAAAGCGCCAACTTTCATGTCCCTACCAAAGTAATAACTATATATCTAGCCCAAATAACAACCCTACAAAGGCAAACAAAAGGGGAGGGAGTAATGGATGGGTAAATTTAAAAAGAATAACATCAACACGAATGTCTACCGAGCAATAGAGTCAGCAGACACACATGAGCTTCTACAAAATGATGTTGGTAAATCAGAATATTGGGGAGGTGAATGGAAAATGTTTTACAACACAGACAAATGCCATCATGTTCATATAGGTGAAACTACAGAAGCCAGTAAATATGAAATGGTCTCAGGTGAAAAAAGAAACACAATGAAAAGAGACGAATCAGAGAAGGATCTGAGAGTATTTATTGACGAGAAACTTAACTTTCGTGACCACATAACAAAGAAAGTAAATATTGCTAACAGAAGTCTAGGAATAATATTTAGAAGCTTTACATACATGGACAAAGAAATGTTCTTAAACCTCTACAAGTCTTTGGTGCGGCCCCATATAGAATACGCAACACAGGTATGGTCACCTCAACAAAAGAAAGACAAAATAACTTTAGAAAATGTCCAAAGAAGAGCAACGCGTCTGGTAAAATGCATTAAGCACCTAACATATTCTGGGAGACTTAAAGCATTAGGGTTACCAACTTTGGAATACCACAGGGAGCGTGCCGACATGATTCAGGTTTACAAAATCCTCCATGATATTGACAAAGCAGACAGGGAAAACTATTTCAAATGGCAGCTTACACATCAACAAGGGGACATCCTCTGAAGCTATTCAAAAAGAGATGTCGCCTAAATCTTAGGAAAAATTATTTTTCACAGCGTGTGATCGACCAGTGGAATGGACTGCCAATAATTCTTGTTTCAGCACCCTCCTTAACGCCTTCAAAAGCAGACTAAATAAATTCTGGAAAGACCACCCCTTCAAATTTAGAGCAGCCTGCTACCTCACGGAAGATGAAGCAAGACAGGGAAAACAACCAAGAAAAGCATCCAAAGAGGCTACCTAGCCTAGCATGATGTCGACGTCAAGTAAGTCAAGTAAGGAATTTTTTTCTACATAAGTGTATGCGCATTGCTTGCGAGAGACTTACTGCTGTTACCAGCAAGAGTGTAAACTAAATTTAGAGCACAATAGCCGGCCTGACATGAATGTATTTAAGCTTATCATCTTAAGTTTGGTATCTAAATACCAATTCTTTATAGTTAAAGTACGTAAACATATAGGAAAAGTTACGGATCCTCTCGGTTAATGCCTGGGTAAAATTTAGTCTAAAATTATCCTACATTTTAAAAAATGATTATCAAACTCTTTGAATTTGTTAGAATTTGTATTATCCAAGGTTGCTTCTACGTGAAAATGACGAGGATTCAGCAATACCTGCGGCAAATAGCGGCCATTTTGGATACAGAAAATTCTTTTCTGATTTTAGGACCTCTTGCGACATTTTTTTTCCGTGATGTATGTTTGTCTTATTTTTGCACAACAGTCTATCTAACACAATTTGACCACCATTATTAAATTTTGACCTTTTGTTGGCAATAGAGGCATATGATACCAGTGACATGTTTCAAAGCGACAAATCTATTGTTGTCTGTTCATTTTGCATGTTGCTAAACTTTGGCCAGAAATTGAACATGACCTTTTAAGACCATATCGGTATCATAAACTTCACAGTTTTTTTTCTAAATTTTATCGCTGATTCTATGATTTGATATCAAAATTCTATGTTGGGCTTATATTTCTCTTGCCTCAAGAACTTTAGGAGCCAGAGTTTTATAGCGACTAAGTGTATAAATTAATGAAAAGTGTTGGCACTAATAATTTTCAGCGCAGTTTATTCAAATAATGTCTCATTATAAAAGGATTGGTTATAACATTAATGTATTGCGACAGACTGGATGCTTTGTTGTCAACCCAATCACAGTTGACAGCTTTGCTTTCCTCTTTAAAAGCACGCAGGCGGGTCAGACCTCAGACTCATGACAGTTCCAACTGTAAAACGTATCTGTAGATGAGAGGGTTAGATCCTGATGGTGTGTATGTGGTCAGGCTCACTGGGGTTTAACAATTAGATTTATTTTGCTCTGGTACTCAGGTGTATATATTGTTGAGTCTTTATCTCTGTAATATCTCCTTTTATATCTTAATTGTATAAACTAGGAGATGATGCATCAATAAGTTAAGAAATCCTTCATGAGAATCAAACATCTATGTGTCTTGATCCACATCAGAATTAAAAATTAGGCTGGCGCCGTTAAACCAGTGATTTTTTGCTAAAAGGATTAACAAAAGAAGCACAGCCTTGGAACAATCAGTAAAACAACACTGGATGGCTTTTAAAAATATGTTTACGGCGGCAACCTAACCCTTTAGTCAGGTTTAGGTTTAATTTGGAACTTATCAAAGAATTTAGGTTTGCAAAATACATAACTGTACGGTAATGCCGTTCAGGGCAAATGTACTGTTTTGAAAGCCATTCATTTCATTCTCTTTACGCTATCAAAAATTACCTTTTTGTGATGTTCAGAAACAAAAGGGCAAACTTCAGGAAAATGTATATTATTTAAGTATGGCAAAGGACCTCGGACAGTTTCCTATTCAATCTGCCCAAATTTTGACAGCCTGTGGCTTGGATAATGCATAACTGACAACTATAGTTTTGTGCTTAAATCAAACGCTTACATTTAGTGCACCTAGCAAAATAAAAATATTTTGAAATTTTCCGTAATTATGCCAAGACTCTAGGGTTTAGGGGGTTGGGGCATTTTTGTGACCAAATCTTATTTCACAGAAAGTCAATGTTTCGTCGAGTATTCACCTAAATACATGTAAATATTATGTTTGCGGCATAAAATGCGAGACGAAAGTGATGCGTTTGCATAAAATTCGGGTTGAGAAGATTTCAATGTTTCATCTACAGAAATGTGCTGTCAATTACTTTTGACTAGTACCTGTAATGTTCCAAGTCAATGAGTTTGACTTGTGCACTGAGGTGTATCATATCTGCATACTGTATAAATCATAATCTAGATAAACACATTTTTTGATCGTAAAATCGTTAAAATTTTCTTACACATCAGATTTAACCTGTAATTTGGTGCTTAAAAGAACTGTCTGATTGAGACGGTTCAGTAGAGTACCGAAAACATATGTTTTGGTTGAGAAATGAGACAATTAACTACTTTGTACGATGGCCCAAATGGCTCACTTTTTCATTTCAGTGACAATTCACAATTCTGAATTCTGAATTCCGAATTCTGAATTCTGAATTCCGAATTCTGAATTCTGAATTTTGAATAAACTTGATAGACGCTATCATTTACTATATCATACACTTGTGTAAAACGCCAGACAGAGTGAATACACCCTACCCTCCAGAGGATTGTACTTAAGGGTTTAACACTACATCCAGATATTTGGACGATATTTTAAATATTAATTATGTTTATTTTGAAAATATGGTTGGTCAAATATACCCTTCAGAGCTCCAACTGAATAAAGCTTATACCTCTGATACCGAAGCCGCATTTTAGACTTGCATTCGTCAATTTCTAATGATATTGTTTCTACCAAAATTTATGATAAACGTGACGACTTTGATTTTAAAATTGTCAATTTCCCATTTTTAGATGGTGAATTTCCTCGTTCTACATCCTATGGAGTCTATATTTCTCAACTCATACGTTTTGCTAGAACATCTAGCATTGTTGCTGACTTCAACACTCGCAATAAGTTGTTAACTCAGAAACTTCTTAAACAAGGCTATCGGTATCATAAACTTCGCAAAACATTTTCAAAATTTTATAGACGATACTATGATTTGATTTCTAAATTCCAAGTTGGACTTAAATCTATTTTGCGCCAAGGACTTTCGGAACCTGATTTTTATGGTGACTTGGTGTATAAATTGAAGAAGATTGTTGGCTCTAATAATTTTTCAGTGCAGTTCATTAAAATAATTTCCCATTATAAAAAGATTGGCTATAACATTAATGTATTGCAACAGACTGCATGCTTGGTGGTCAACCCAATCACGGTTGGCAACTTTGCTTTCCTCATTAATTGCACACCGGTGGGTCGGACTTCAGACTCTATGATGGTTCCGACTTAAAGACTTATCTATTGATGAGATGGTAGGGGCCTGATGCTTAGGCTGTTTGTCGGGCCCACCGGGGTTTACCTGTTGGATTTCTTTTGCTCCGGTATTCAGTTTTATTTACTGTTGAGTCCTTTTCTTTGCTTTATCTCCTTGTTATATCTTGATTTATATGTTTTAGAAGATGATGCATTGATAAGTTAGGGGTCTTTCATGCAAACCAAATATCTATGTGTCTTGATCCACATCTGAATTCAGGGTGAGATTGGCGCGCCGTTAAACCAGTTTTACAGTATGTGAATTGAAATAAACATCCTGTACCCGTTCCTCCTAGCTCTCGCCTTATACATTATGAATAACAGTACTCGTGCGTAACCAGTTGTCGAAAATCGTGATGTGAGAGTTGTTGGTACAGCTGTAATTGCGAGGGCCCACCTATGAAAATTCATTTTTTCCATAGATCTTAGTAACTGTTACAGTTACAACCATGTAATCATGCATACACGTGATTGCCAATTCCACTAAAACCATGCAAACTGGCATTTAAGCTCGTTTTCGACACAGAACGGCTCTGATT
Source organism: Loripinus fragilis (assembly GCA_964019695.1). Lineage (NCBI taxonomy): Eukaryota > Metazoa > Mollusca > Bivalvia > Lucinida > Lucinidae > Loripinus > Loripinus fragilis. Next base: position 1,260,186 of record OZ026517.1, on the reverse strand, counting down.
GTGAGCAAGTCGTTTTTTAACAAAGCAAAATGCAAAGGAGGAAACCGTTAAAATCATGGAATAAAACGGAATAAAATAGATAAAATTGCTTTTCTTACCTTGTTCGAATGTGTATTGTCTGTATCGCTGACAATATAAATCGAAACGTGTACATGTCCCTAAATACACGCATTTTTCCGACTACTGGTTACGCACGAGTGCTGTTATTCATATTTATAAGGCGAGAGCTAGGAGAAACGGGTACAGGATGTTTATTTTAGTTTACATACTGTGAGTTTAAGCCCTTGAGTATTTTACTGACTGTTCCAAGGTGGTGCTTCTTTTGTGGATCTTTTATGTTTCTGCTCTGTCTTGTGTTTGCTATGTCTTTGAGCGCGTCTGTTTATATGTGCTTTGTGGTCACCTGCTGGGAAAGGGCTGACCTCTTGGCTCTCGTTTGTGGTGTCTAACTGTGAGTGTGAAACTTTCCCATTGGTATCTTGGGTCGGGCGTGGTACTTGATTGTATCGACTCCTGATCTTTGCACCCTTACTTACTTTAATTCAGTAGAATAGGGGGTACTTTGTGAAGTAGAAATTCCTTTGTGGAGTTTGGGGTACTCCCTTTTGCACATACAATAACGCATAATCCATAGAGTACCTCCTGCGCAAGCGCTTTAGCCCTCATGAAGTAGGCACCTTTTTTCAAGTGGGCTCTCCCTACCCGACAGAGTACGCTATGGGAAATATGTGTTACCTGTAGCGTGGTTGTTCTCTGTAAATATTCCATTGGGGTTGAGGTACTCTGTAGAGTAGAGGTTCTTCCTAGGATAGGAGGCACGCATGGGTGTTTATTGGTTACAAGTGCACCCTAGTCTAGAATGGTGATCTGTGCAGCAAGGGTTATAATGTACATAAGAGTTACCCTGTAAGATAGGGCCTATATACCATTGGAGGTAGCTTTTGAATGTCAATAATAAATCACAATTCTGAATTCTGAATTTCGAATTCTGAATTCCGAATTCCGAATTCCGAATTCTGAATTCTGAATTCCGAATTCTGAATTCTGAATTCCGAATTCTGAATTCTGAATTTTGAATAAATTTGATAGACACTTCAATTTACTATATCATACACTTGTTTATAGCGACAGACAGACTGAGTTCAAAATTGCTGTGCAGATTTGATCTTTGGGAAGGGTATAATAACATCTGTCCCCGCATGGTGTTATAAATAGACGTTATTAATAGACAGCCAAAAAAAAACCCATGTCTATTAAGAGTGCTTAAAAAGATACATCTTTTAAAAAATAATAGGTCATGAAGAGATCTTATAATGGGGATGGATGTTAAATGTAAATGGTCGCTCATAATTTCTTACAATTTAAAATTGCCGCAAACCCCCAATCAACCACTTAGACTCTGATCAGCCTGCGCAGTTGTAAATGTATCAGCGTAATTGCTATTTCCTTTATGAAGATGACAAACACAAGCACTAGTTTCTTTAACTATGTGAGACGATCTTATATCATACAAGGCTAGCTTTCAAACATTTCCAAATGCCCCTAATAGAAAGAAAGCAACTTTATGGGCATTAACATATCAATATGTTCTAATCATTGTCATGAGACGGTCAGCACTGAGCCAACTGACAGAGCATGTTTCATACCCTAGGGATTAATAAACATACTCCGTCCGTTGTCATGAGATGAGGACAACAGGCGGAGCATGTTTCATACCCTAGGGATTAATAACCATGCTCTGCTCATAGTCATGAGATGATAACAACTGACGGGGCATGTTTCATACCTTAAGGGGGTATCAACATGCTCTGACCTTTGTCATGAGATGATGACAACAAACGGAGTATCTTTGATACCTTAGGAATTAATAACCATGCTCTGTCCGCTGTCTCAGGACGATGACAACTAACATAGCATGTTTCTTACCTCAGTGATATATAACCATGCTCTGACCGTTGTCTTGTGGCGATGACAAATGACGGAGCATGTTGTTTACATGAGGAATACATAACCATGCTCTGACCGTTGTCATGAGACGATGGCAACTGACAGAGCGTGTTTTATACGTGAGGGGTATCACCATGATCTGACTGTTGTCATGGGACGATGACAAGTGACGGAGCATGTTGCATACCTAAGGAATGAATAACCATGCTACATCTGTTGGCATGAGACAATGACAACTGACGGAGCAAGTTTCATACCTGAGGGATATATAACCATGCTCAGACCGTTGTCATGAGACGACAACCAACAAAGCATGTTTCATTCCTTAGTGATGAATAATCATGCTCTGTCCATTTTCATTAGACGATGACAAATGACAGAGCATATTTCATACTTGAGGGATATATAACCATGCTCTGACCGTTGTCATGAGACGATGTCAACTGACAGAGCATTATTCATACTTGAGGGATATATAACCATGCTCTGACCGTTGTCATGAGACGATGACAACTGACGGAGCAAGTTTCATACCTGAGGGATATATAACCATGCTCAGACCGTTGTCATGAGACGACAACCAACAAAGCATGTTTCATACCTTAGGGATGAATAACCGTGCTCTGACCCTTGTCATGAGACGATAGCAACTGACAAAGCATGACTCATACTTGAGGGGGTATCATCAATCTCTGACCTTTGTCATGTGATGATGACAACTGACGGAGCATGTTGCATACCTTAGGGATTTATAACCATGCTCTGTCTGTTATCATGAGGCGATGACAACTGACGGAGCATGTTTCATACATGAATGATATATAACCATGCTCTGACCGTTGGAATGAGAAAATGACAATTGACAAAGCATGAATCATACTTTAGGGATAAATTACCATGCTCTGATCGTTGTCATTAGACGATGACAACTGATGGAGCATGTTTCTTACCTGAGGAATACATTTCCATGCTCAGACCGTTGGCATGAGACGGTGGCAACTGACGGAGCATGTTTCATACATGCATGATATATTACCATGCTCTGACCGTTGTAATGAGACGATGATATCTGACTGAGCAAGTTTCATACATGAGGGGGATATTACCATGTTCTGAACGTTGTAATGAGACGATGACAAATAACGGAGCAACATTTATAACTTAGAGATATATATCCATGACCTGACAGTTGCCATGAGACGATGACAACTGACAGAGCATGCTTCATACCTTAGGGATGAATGACCATTCTCTGTCCGTTGTCATAAGACGAAGATAACTGTCGGGCTTGGTTTCATAGATGTATGTTATACTATTATGCTCTGACCAATTTCATGAGACGATGACAACTGACAGAGCATGATTCACACCTTAGGGATGAATGTCCATGCTCTGACCATTGTCATGAGACGATGACAGCTGACGGAGCATTTTTCCCTAATGTATGAAACCTGCTCTGTCAGTTGTCATCTTCTCATGACAACGTTCAGACCATGGTTATTCAACCCTTGTTATGAAACATACTCCGTCAGTTGACATCATCTCATGACAATGGTCAGAGCATGGTAATATATCCCTAAGGTATGATTCATGCTCCGCCAGTTGTCATCGTCTCATGACAACATTCAGAACATGGTGAAATATCATTCATGTATGAACATGCTCCGTCAGTTGTCATCGCCTCATGACAATGGACAGAGCATGGTAAAAAATCCCTAAGTTATGAATCATGCTCCGTCAGTTGTCATCGTCTCATGGCAACGGTCAGAGTATGATGATACTCCTCAAGTATGAATCATGCTCTGTCAGTTGCAACGGTCAGAGCATGGTTATTTATCCCTTATGTATGAAACATGCTCCATCAGTTGTCATCGTCTCATGACAACGGTCAGAGTATGATGATAGTCCTCAAGAATGAGTCATGCTCTGTCAGTTGCAACAGTCAGAGCATGGTTATTGATCCCTAAGGTATGAAGCATGCTCCGCCAGTTGTCATTGTCTCATGACAACGGTCAGAGCATGGTAATATATCCCTAAGGTATGAAACATGCTCCGTCAGTTGTCAACGTCTCATGACAACTGTCAGAGCATGGTTATATATCCCTAAGGTATAAATAATGCTCTGTCAGTTGTCATTGTCTCATGACAACGGTCACAGCATGGTAATATATCATTCATCTATGAAACAAGCTCCGTCAGTTGTCATTATCACATGATAACGTATAGAGCATTGTTTATCATCCTTAATGTACAAAACATGCTCTATCAGTTGTCATCGTCCCAGAACGACGATCAGAGCATGGTAATGTATTCCTCTAGTATGAGTCATGCTCCGTCAGTTGCCACCGTCTCATGCCAACGGTCGGAGCATCGATATGTATTCCTCGGGTAAAAGAACATGGTCCATCAGTTGTCATCGTCTCATGACAACGGTCAGAGCATGGTCATGTATTACTCATGTATGAAACATGCTCCGACAATTAACATCGTCTCATGACAACGGTCAGGGCATGGTTATATATCCCTAAAGTATGTAACATACTCTGTCAGTTTTCATCGTCTAATAACAATGGACAGAGCATGTTTATTCATCCCTAAGGTATGAAACATGCTTTGTTGGTTGTCGTTTAATGACAATGGTCTGAGCATGGTTATATATCCCTCAGGTATGAAACATGCTCCGTCAGTTGTCATCGTCGCATGCCAATGGACAGAGCATGGTTATTTATTCCTCAAGTATGATACATGCTCCGTCAGTTGTTATCGTCTCATGACAACATACGTAGCATGGTTATTCATCCCTTAGGTATGTAACATGCTCCGTCACTTGTAATCGTCCCATGACAACAGTCAGAGCATGGTGATACCCCCTTAAGGTATGAAACATGCTCCGTCAGTTGTCATCATCTCATGACTACGAGCAGAGCATGGTTATTAATCCCTAGGGTATGAAACATGCTCCACCCGTTGTCATTATCTCATGTCAACAGACGGAACATGTTTATTAATTCCTAGGGTATGAGACATGCTTCGTCAGTTGGCTCAGTGCTGACCGTCTCATGACAATGATTAGAACATATTGATATGTTAATGCCCATATAGTTGCTTTCTTTCTATTAAGGGCATTTAGACATGTTTGCAGGCTACTCCTGTATGATATAAGATTGTCTCACATAGTTAAAGAAACTAGTGCTTGTGTTTGTCATCTTCATAAAGGAAATAGCGAGTACGCTGATACGTTTACAACTGCGCATGCTGATCTGAGTCTAAGTGGACGATTGGGGGTTTGCGGCAATTTCAAATTGTAAGAAATTATGTGCGACCATTTACATTAAACATCCATCCCCATTATAAGATCTCTTCATGACCTATTATTTTTTAACAGAAGTATCTTGTTAAGCGCTCTTAGTAGAAATGAGTTTTTTTAGGGGCTGTCTATTTATAACGTCTATTTATAACACCATGCGGGGACAGATGTTATTAACTCCTTCCCAAAGATCAAATCTGCACGGCCATTTTGAACTCAGTCCGTCTGGCGCTTTACACAAGTGTATGATATAGTAAATGAAAGTGTCTATCAAATTTATTCAAAATTCAGAATTCAGAATTCGGAATTCAGAATTGAGAATTCGGAATTCAGAATTCGGAATTCAGAATTCAGAATTCGGAATTCAGAATTCGGAATTCAGAATTCAGAATTGTGAATTATTATTGACATTCAAAAGTTACCTCCAATGGTATAAAGGCCCTATCTTACAGTGTAACTCTTATGTACATGATAACCCTTGCTGCACAGATCACCATTCTAGACTAGGGTGCACTTGTAACCAATAAACACCCATGCGTGCCTCCTACTCTAGGAAGAACCTCTACTCTACAGAGTACCTCAACCCCCATGTAGTATCTACAGAGAACATCGACTCTACAGGTAATGCATATTCCCCATAGTGTACTCTGTCAGGTAGGGAGAACCCACTTGAAGAAAGGTGCTACTTCATTAGGGCTAAAGCGCTTGCGCAGGAGGTACTCTCTATGGATTATGCGTTACTCTATGTGCAAAAGGGAGTACCCCAAACTCCACACAGGAACTTCTACTTCACAAAGTACCCCATATTCTACTGAATAAACCCTTAAGTACAATCCTCTGGAGGGTAGGGTGTACTCACTCTGTCTGGCGTTTTACAGAAGTGTATGATATAGTAAAAGATAGCGTCTTTCAAGTTTATTCAAAATTCAGAATTCAGAATTCGGAATTCAGAATTCAGAATTCGGAATTCAGAATTCAGAATTCAGAATTCAGAAGTGTGAATTGTCACTGAAATGAAAAAGTGAGCCATTTGGGCCATCGTAACTTTGTAAGCACTCATAACTAAAGCCCTGATACATGCCATTGCAAATTGATATTTACCTACAGGCTTTTACAAATTAAGTTTCTAAAAAGTTTTTATAATAAAGTGTTTTTGAGCATTTCGACAACGTCCCCCCCAGGTGACCAATCACGCCGTTTTTATATGATGTGTGAAATGTAAAACTACAACTGTATGCAAAAGGGTTAGTTTGGTCACGGGGGGAAAAGACCTTCAGTAAAACGTTTTCTATTATCTATATGTTGAATAGCAAAAACAGAGTTTTCAACCCATATTTTTCAATTGGTACTTGTCCAATGAGAAAAAATGCTTTTGTGAATAAGTCGAGGGTTGAACCTACTATCTTTTTCATAGAAAAAATATCATTTTCTTTGAAACTTTTCTCTGGTCATTTTTATGGGCAATCCTTCATTAAGACTGTCCGAGGTCCTTGTATCATCCGTAGCCCAAAAGCGAACTTTTGTGGATTCAAGTTGTAATAGATGATGCTTTCAAAACATATACCATTCGAAAATCAGAATCGTCAGGCTACGGAAGTTGGAATTTTCAAAACTTTTCTTCAGAACAATATATGCTTCCTAACTTTTATCTATGCGTATATATACTGACCCACACTTCCAACGCAAAATGTTTCAGGATTGTAACTACACGACGCCTTGCGGAATTCATAACAGGGGTTATGGCAGACATTCACCCAATAAGGTTATGATTGAAAGGGAATAATTGACGGATGAAGATCTAATTTCATTTTTATAAATAATCTTTTTGATTATTTATAAAATTGCGTTACAACGGATGAGACAATATATGTAATATTAAAGCTTCTGTTTGATTTTGCGTTAGAAGTGTGGTTCAGTATATCAAGTTTATCGATATGATAAGGTTTTTAAAGCATTTTCGAACATCTTTTGCAGACACCCAGAGTTCAGGCCTCAGGGTCAGGCCTCAGACTCTATGACGGCTGTGATATAAAGCTTTAATCGGTGGGTTGGTGCCTGATGCTTATCTGTAGCTGGGCCCACCGTGGCTCAACTTGAGGTTTTCTTTAGCTCTGACTATCTCTGAGTCATGAGCCATTTTCTTTGTTTCATCATGGTGTGTTAATTTTATTACAGTGTTTCTCCATGATGATACATTTCATTAGTTAGATGGCCTCCATGCGAGCTGAACATTTCTTGTACTTCAACAACAGCAGAATCTAGGGCCAAGATTTGGTACCTGTAAAATGCATTTAAGCCCCCCCCCCCCACCCCCGGTGGCTTGGGCTGCTGTCCGTGCTAAGGCGGTGGTTCTGTTGCTGTTGACTTTTTGTTTATTGTTACTCTCATTGTGGGAGGATGTAATGTCCTAATTTTTGTTGTGTGTTACTTTGGAAGAAGTAGATGGAAGACGATGGGGAAGAGAGAGCTGATTGCTTTGCTTAATTTGTCTTCCTGGTGTCTCATGATGGTTGAGCGGCTCTTCCTCGCGGTGCCACGGGGTAGTCTGTAGTTTGTGATTGTGGTATTTCCTGATCATACTCACTTACTATTTTTGTGTCCATATTAGCATTGCAATCATCTTGATGGGGAAGAGAGAGCTGGTTGCTTTGCTCGATTTGTCTTCCTGGTGTCTCGTGATGGTTGAGCGGCTCTTCCTCGCGGTGCCACGGGGTTGTCTGCGGTTTGTGATTGTGGTATTTTCTGATCATACTCACTAACTATTTTTAAAGTTAAATACAAATGAGTTCAAAAATATCTGTGCTTTGGCAACAGCGGAATCTAGGGAGAAGATTTGGCCAGTCAAATTAATTTTAAAACCCTGGTGGCGTTCTGAGGCAGTGGGTATGTTGTACTTTATTTTTGTTTATTGCTGTTCCTATTGTCTGGTCATATACGAGAAATAACAAAACACTCGAGGTAGTGGAAAGTTTCTACAATTGAGGTCTAAAATTAGATAATACTTACCACAAAAGCTCTTTCGGACCAGGCACTAAGGTCAGCAGATGTACAGTCGCAGGTCATAAGTAAGTAGCCAGTTGACGTTAACGTTGTTTCTTTTGCAAAAATTTAAGTACCTTTAAAATTTGTATAATTTGAAAACGAGGAGTGCAAATTATCTGAAATTTTGAACATATCACTATTTGCTATTTTCCAACTTAAGAATGCTAGATTATTATAGACATAATATCACATAGAGTTCGTGGGTGTTATTCATTTCAACCAACCCTGATTTCTGAAACAGTTTGAAAATTCGATGTGGGTTCTAAACTTCTTCCGTTTTTACATGGCTATAGATATTGCTTATTTTCTGTATATTTTTTGGTGATAATGGTGCTAATATGTTATAATCGTGAACTGTGAACAAGATGTGTTCACATCTTCCCAATTTATTCACCGTCATATAAAGGGTGGGTGGGGTATTTGTACCCCTGACCCAAAAATCTAAATTATTGAATGAATCCACATGGTTACTTAGCAACAAGTATCAGGCTTTCTAGGGTGTATATACAAGTGTTTGAAGCAATTAGACTTTACATGTTTCTTTCTTTCAAATCGAAAAGACAGCACCCAGCGAAAACTAACCCCTTGGTCAAATTTTGCTTTACGAGAGGTTACCCAAACTTTCATGCCAAATCATAGGATAGTTCTTCTTAAAAAAATAAATGTTCTATAAACATGTAACCCCAAATGGTACTTTCAACTGAAAATAATTATTACATAAATATTATATCACCAGTTCTGCTGCTTATGGCACCAATATCAGGACTGACAGTGAAAATTAGCAGATTTTCTTTGGATCCAACCATAGCTTATATCCATCAACATTTATTCAAAATATATTATTTTCAATTTGAACACTGTTATGATACCTCACAAAACATACATACCCCATATTTCTATATTTGTTTATTTCGTTTGTTTTTACAGCCAAAGTATACTGCAGTCGGATCATTTTCATGGCATTATTTTCCGTCCAGTTCTCTGCTCTGCATTATTTTATTTTCAGTGTCTATACTAATTTGAACTTTAACAGAATGTTTTTCAGTACATTTCAAATATTTCTGCAAATTTTCAATAAAGAATATTACAATCTGGCATTTTTACAGCAATTTTTCAACACCTGCTATCTTTTTTGAAGAAATGGAGCCAATGTTTGTGATACACAATATCTCCATAGCAACAGATGATGACATCATACAATTTGGTAATAACGAAAACATATACACTGTATATTTATCTAGGGCAATTATCATTTGGGGAAGTTGTCTTAATTGGCTAAAAAGACCATTGTTTCAGACCATATTTTTTGTCAAATTCTTGTAAGCTGATTTGGCTACTTACTTATGGCCACTGAGTGTACTACTAGCCCTATTCCAACACATATAGTTTGACATCAAAGCTAAACATATTAGATGTCTGGGAAGTTTATGAACCAAAACATATTGATAAAATTACTGATAGTCAGAGCTACAAAAAACTCAATTTGGACCACGATGGGTCCATCCAAAGACAAACACAAGACACATCCCCACGGATTAAAGCATTCCGTCATTGGGTCTGAGGCCTGGACCACCGTCGTCCAATTAAAGAGAAAACCATAGCTATAAACCTCGATTGGGTTTACAACCAGATATACAGACTGGCATAACATGTCCATTTTATTTATATATCCAACTGTGTTTTATCACGTTTGATTATCTTGTTGAATTGATCACTAAAATAAGGCTTTCCAACAATTCATTTAAATTCATGAACTAAATCACCATAATTGAATACCACCTCCAAAAAGTAAGTGAATATGATCAGGAACTACCACAATCACACACTGCATACCAACCCATGGCACAGTGAGGAAGAGCAACAGAACATTTATAGTAACGATACATCTGTAAGAAAATAATAGCAAAGCAACCAGCTTTCTCTTCCTCTTCGAGATAATTGCAAAACTAGAAAGAACACAAAGTAATACATAAAAATAAAGACAAACAAATAACTCCCACAAACAATGGGAAGTACATTTAACAATAGATCAACAACAAAAGAACCACCGTCTTAGAACGGACAGCAGCCTAAGCCGACGGGGGGCTTAAATGCATTTTACTAGCGCCAAATCTTCGCCCTAGATTTGTTGTTGTGAAAACACAAATTCGTTAAGCTCGCATGGGGGCTTCCTAACTAATAGAATGTATCATCACAGAGAAACAATCAAATCAAATTAACACATTTTGATGATACAAAGATAAGGGCTCATGACTCACAGATAGTCCTGGCTTAAGAAAACCTCAAGTTGAGCTACCTCACGTTGAGCCTAGCCAACGACAAGCATCATGCAATAATCAACGGATTAAAGTTTTAAGTCAGGGCCATCATTAAGTCTAAGGCCTGACCCACCGTCGTGCAATTAAAGAGGAAACCATAGCTATCAATACATCCTGTTGCAGAAGAGTTTTAAAGCAATATAAATTACGATAAATTAACAATCAACTCCGAGTGTCTCTGGTAGAATTTAGAAAATGCTTTACAAATTTTATGATATTGATAACCTTGTTTTCAAAATAAAACAGTCAAAAAGTGTCACTGTTGTTGAGGTCAGTTAGATTAAAAGATGCTTTTGGGAAACGAATAGGCTGCGAAATATATATAATATTAGGAATCGGATCGAGGTACATCTCCTTCAAGAAATGGAAAATTAAGCAAATTATCTAGAGGGCTTAAATGTTTAACGGTACCAACCCCAACCTTAATTATGTTGTGGATTAAGACACTTACACTGAACCGAAGTTATAAGTAGCCACCATACAATTTTTGCTCCCGTTAAGAAATTAAAAATCGCTTTCACAAAATTTGAATTTTATTTAAAGGTCCAAGGCTTTTTTAAGACTCTGCAAATTATATCATTTCAAAATGACTGGTAGACCTTGCACAGACGACGTCCGAGTAAAGGTACCATCATTTCAAAAAGTCACACTTTTAAGTGCGATATAAACTATTAATCAGATACGTTATCCATTTATATTTTAATCAGTTAGAAGATGTTTATAACAGCTGTGATATAAGATGAAAAGAATCAAAAGTTTTTTTTAACAATTGCACACTCCATTTCTTTTCTACGTTAACACGAAGACAGCCACGGTCAACAACTTAATCAAATGATTTTAGCTTAACCATGCAGTTTGCATAGTCACTTTGCATTGCCCTGTACGCTTTATTATCTGCGGCACAGCAATGCAATTTTCAGGGGTTCTTCATTTGGAATTGGCGTCACTGTTCTGCTAAAAATTAAAAGAAATCTTTGACAAGTGCCATTTATATGACCTTTAAACTTTCACGTTAAAATCGGAAGTGGATACAAAATTAATAAAAAAAATATCATTAGAAAATGGGCTCATCAAGTTGCATGGTGTTTTGTCAACATATTAACATAAAATAAAACACATACAATGATTTTAGTATGTGCAGCTGCTGATTTCCGAAAATTTTGGAAAATTCGGAATATCATCAAATTTTTAAAATTCATAAAAAATCTGTCATAAACAAAATGTCAAGTGTTTGGTGTTTTTTCAAGTGGACTAGGCATGTTTGCAATCATCTGTACTTGAATTCAATAAAAACTGCACTCAAAACGCTTATTTTCTTCAAAAAGTTGCTTTTTGCATTTTTTAACTCCAAATCGTGAACTGATAGAAAATCGCTCCAAAACACCGCTTAATTTTAGTCCATAACAATGCACATACTTGGGCAAAAATTCATTTCAATATCACTACGGCTTAGTCAGAAAAAAAGAAATTGAAAAGTGGCTACTTAGAACTTTGGTTCAGTGTAGTTGTTTGGTTTGCATGATAGATCCCTAACTGATCGATATATTATCTCAAAGTATATACAAATCGAGATATGAAAAGGAGATAAAATAAAGATAAGGACTCATCAATACATATAACTGAATACCGCAGCAAAAGAAATCTAACAGCCCAAGTTTAAAACTAGGGCTTCAGTAATACAGGAATTTGTCTTGTTTAATGGGATTTATCTAACCTACGGTTTGCTGAACTACCACACCTAATTGTGCAGTATTTAGAGAACTAAATTGTTTTCCGATGTCTGTTATTGCAAAAGAAATTGTTATTAAACTTTGGATAAAAATACTTACTGAGAGTTCTTGATCGAGATCTGCCGTACAAACCTTAATTTCATGTAATCAAAATAATAATCCGAGACCAGTTTATACAAAGGACCTCGGACAGTCTCCTGTTCAATCTGCCTAAACTTTGAGAGCCTGTGCCTTGGATAATGTATATTTCACAACTGTATTTTTGTGCTAAAATCAAAACCTTACATTTTGTGCTGCTAGCCCAACATTGGTCTAATTAATATCAATTTAAACGCTAAATTTGTTAAATTCCATCCATTCATTTTTAAGATACTGAGCGGAAAACGAAATTTTGACACAAGTCAAGGGCCATAACTCTTTAAAAAAAAATAAGCAGATTGACACATAACAATCCCAACTCATATCATGTCGTTATCATTGCATAGCAAACTATTATCAGATAAAATTGATTGCCCTCAAAATATTGAGAAGAAATAAAATTAAACAAATTTCCTACGCGAGTAAAGGCACATAACTCTGCTACAGATCGAATCAGACTGATGCCTAACAATCTCACCTAGTCCTTGTCGAAATCAATGCATATGCAAAGTTTCGTAAAATTCCATTGATTATTTCTCAAGATATTGATCGGAAACCAATTCTGAGATCAAGGTACATAGCCCTCTTAATAATCGTTGGAATTTATCCTTAATCAAACTTGACCTCTAGTTTATGGTTATTTTCCTGTGTATGAAACATGAATCCAATATCCAATTTCAAAAGATATCGCACGTAAACCATCTTTTTCTATATTCGGGACGTACAGGACGTAGGAACAAGGGTGATACGATATGCCCCCATTAAAATGACGGGGGCATAACAAATAAAATTGACTTTGTAATTTAAATTGTAATCTTATTTGACCACTCTCCAGGGCCCCAGGGGCGGGGTAAAAAATTAGCTGTTGCATATGATTCATATGAGTTACTCACACACCAAATTTTGTTGGATTTCGTCCAAAGATTTAAGAGGAGATAGCATAACGGACGACGGATGGACGGATAATTGGAAGGATGAAGGCGATTACAATATCCCCTTCGCATTTTTTTTTAAAAAAAACATGAGGATAAATATCTTTAAATCTCCTTCTTTAAATATTTTCCTTAATCGCTGTCCAAATGCAATCTATAATTTCATGGAAATGCTCATTATAATGCCCTCTACCAACATTACAAAAACCGTTTTGCTCCATTAATGGCCATCAGAGCTAAAATAGAAATATATTAAAGGACATATCCTCTTTAACCACTGACACAAATGAACCAGGATTCAGATGAGCGATCCAAGGTCCCAGTATCATTTTCATTATTTTTTTTGTTGAAATAAAGTTGATTTTGAAAATTTCTGTTCGATTTGCAACTACGGATATGGTATCGCTGATGACCTGAATGACTGCAACTGGCTCTACAAAGGGAAAGGGCTGACGTCTCGGCTCTCTTATGGATGATGTTTTCTTGTGGTTTTGTCAATTTTCTATATTGTGTCGCGGGCAATATATGGTACTTGATTGTATCGATTCCTGATCTTTGGCTTCTTTTTTACTTTTCAGACCACCACCTTACGCCTGGTGTTAAGTGCCGAGTGTTACTTTAATCACACGTACCTGTTTTCACGCCTTGTGTGTAGTTATTTAGTCGTTGATGGTTTTCTTTTTCACATATGACAGAAAATCAGCAAGTTCGAAATGTTCTGTCACTGAGCACAACTGTCGTAATATATATACGTTTTATCTTATCTCTGATGACTTTTTATGACCAGACAGTCAACCAAAATAGGAGTGGATTTCAAGGAAAATGCTGATAACTTATTTGTTGTTCCGGCACCAAATATAATTGAGCCATGACATGATCAAACCAACAAAATGAGCGTGCGCAGAGCGATAATTCAGCATTCGGGAAAGTCCGCCACATTTCGAGCATCTGATCATGGCTCAGGTTCATGTAAGGAGCATACGCGTAGTACTATGTACCAAAAAGCTCCATTTGTTAGCCGAGACTGGCGTATGGAAACTTAGTTCTGAAGCATGTGGGTTCAGCTCTATTAAAATCGATTTTTTTTCTGATTATCAACAGAATAAATGAAGTTTATGTTTTTTTTAATAAAATATCGCCATAGCAATATTTTATTGAAAAAACAGAATAAATGAAGTTTATGTTTTTTCAATGAAATATCGCTTTTGCGATATTTTATTGAAAAAACATAAACTTCATTTAAGCCGTTTCTTTTGCTGCAACCACACTTGTTATTGTGTTAACGTGGTTTCTGTGACGTCATCGTCACGTTACATAACGTCAGCGTCACGTTATCGCCCGCGTTATCAAAGTAGATCCTCGATGTACATCCGTGATCTGATTCCACGGAATTTCGCGGAATCAGTTTACTGAAAGCGCTCAGTGCTTAGCTTTCTTCATGCGAATTCTAATCAAACTAATGCTTAGGCTAATCTGTGTCTTTATGAGACTTATAGCAACATTGTTGGTCTTTTTATGTTTCGGCTCAATTGTTATTTCAAAATCGGTGCACTATAAGCGAAAGACACAGTGTTGTGTCCTTGAACAAGGCCTTTATTGTCTGCTTAGTACTGGTTCGACCTTAGAAGACAGAAAAAACGTGTGTCGTGACTGAAAATCGTAAACTTAAGCCACAGTTACACTGTCACGATTCAAGCCCCGATTCACCGCGACTCATCCCGATTTGAGACAGATGGTAAAATCGGGTTGCATCGGGATGCGTCGGGATGGAAAGAAAGAAATTCCAGCATCAATACGATGTCTCACGATGCTCCTACGGTGTCTGCACGATCCATCTACGGATCCACTACGACGGCAGCGCTACGATTCACCACGGTGGAGCTACGAATGCTCACGATGCCTCCACGATTCGATACGGTGCTAGTACGATTCAAGCCGGTAGCGCTACGGTAGCGTCACGACCTCCCACGAATGTGCACGATTTAGTAGTTGGCATGTGACAGTTGGCCAAATTATGACTCCAAATATCATTATCTCTTCGACCTTTGACGAAGCCAGTCATGCCAAAATAAAAAAAAATTCAGCAAAATCAAAAACGTCACCTGACCCACCGGCTAGGCTCAGTCCTGTCCCAAGTCTGGTTGTATCAGATGATGAGTCAACTCTGGGACAGGCTGATCGTGATACCCCTGCGAAAGAGGGGCAGAAAGATCTGACAAGCGAGGAACAGACTGACAGGCAGCCAGCCTGTGCAACTACTATGTTCACTTGTGCGACATTTCTGTCCAGTTCAAGCTGCAAATTAGCCATTTGAAGTCTCTGGACATAATTCATGATGCTAACTCAAATTCACTTTTGAAAATGATTTTTCAGCAATGATACCTCTGTTTTTATACCAGAATCCTGTGTCAGTGATAACCCGATTCACCACGAACGCCCACGAACGCCCACGAACGCCCACGAATGACCACGAATACTACCACGGTGCCACTAGGAATGATCCTGATCCCGCTAAGGTAGAGCTACGATTTAGGCCACGCCCACAATTGAACACGATTCACCCCGACGAGTTTAAACGGTTTAAACTCGTCGTACCCTTGTCGGTGAGGTTGCCGAATCACCAGGAGTCTTCACGAATCACCACGGTACTACTAGGATTCGCGCCGATCTCTCTACGGTGCTGCTACGACTCATGCCGATGCATCACGACTTGATAAATCTGGGTGAGTCGTAGCTCCGTCGTGGCCAAAATCGTGACAGTGTAACTGGGGCTTTAGACGCAACGCATCAACACAAACAAAAAAATGAAAAGAGCCATCTTGCTTAATATGAGCCGTGGCATGAGTTTTCCAACAATTTGACATTTTGACAAGTGTAGACTCCGACGAGCCTGTGCAGCCTCATTTTAAGCTTAGACACTCCAAAAGGTGTTCAGTCAGTAGCTTAACAATCATAGAATACTCAAGCGACTAGCAAATGCTCTGATCAGACTGCGCGTATGCGCAGGCTGATCTGAGGCTTTGCTGGTCGCACATACCACATTGTTGGAAATCCCATACACTGGCTCTTATACATCATGATCAAATACACAGTATTCTGCAATCGTTACCAGGTCTTAAATTTTACTCTCTCATTTTCTGCTTCTTGTATACAACTTCCGCAGTCCGCTAATCGATATATTCTATGATACCGTCTGTTCATATGTTACACCATCGGCTACCAAAGTTTATTTGCGTGGCGTTTCTGACTCTGCACTTTTTAGAAACCATTTAAAAATCCGGCTTCCTCCTCTTAAGTCACCTGTACTTATAACCTCTTTGAGAAGTGAAGTGTAGTGTATCCCTCTATTTAAAAAACCTTATACTTTGAAGGAACTTTTAAAGAAACTTATTAATTATTTAACAAACATTTTTTTTCTGCTTCTGTGTTCTTTTTTTCTAATACCTAAAATATTGTCTTTCCTTTTCACCGATTTCTCAGGACTATGGGCGTGGAAAATAGTTTGTTCATTAAGCAGCAATTTGTTTGGTTTGATGTTTTGCTTCCAAGAAAAAGAAAAATCATTCATGTTAGGATGCTTCTTGGGTGCTAGCCAGTACTGAGCAGTAACGATAAAGCAAGGATAAGGACTCAACAGTAAATTAAACAGAATACCGAAGCAAAAGAAATCCAACAGGTAAACCCCGGTGGGCCCGACAAACAGCCAAAGCAACAGGCCCCTACCATCTCATCAATAGATAAGTCTTTAAGTCATCCAGAATAACAAAGAACTAGAGCAAAGGCACAGCCAACATTCAGTCAGTGCTTTTGACGGTACCTATTAGGTGGCCCTTGCCATCTTGGATTTCATCCAAGCTAAAATGGGAGCTCTCTCATGCTATCGCATTTACAAATGAACGTAATGAGCGCAGTGGCTCTGATGGTAGAGCAATGGACTTGGGATCGAAGGGTTGCTTTGTCGAGACTCGCAAGATAAACAGTGTTGTGTTCTTGGGCAAGACACTTTTCCATTTCCTCGAAATGGTTCATCCTAGGAAACCACTGATATCACCCGAACATAGCTAAAATTGTAGATTAGGACAAACAAAACAAATGGGCCTAAACCAAAGCAGTTGCTGATCAGACGTCACAAATACTTATGGACATAAAGCGGAGAGTTTGCTCACAAGACGACAGACCAGGGGCCAATTTCATCAACGTGTCTTAAAAACATCGTACGAAGTTCGTACGTTAAAAATCGCGTTTCATCAAACCATTGAACTTTGTGAACTTCTTACTTTTTGTCGTATGTTTAAGACAACTATTAAGGTGTCGCAGCTGACATCCATGTCTTAAATATTACTAACTTACTACCTAGCTACCAAGGTTGCTGCATTTTACACGATTATAGATGCTAAAGAGCAAAATATCGACAAAGGTTTAAATACCTTGAAAGTACTACAATCAAGTCCACTCTTTACATACTATATGGTTTACCAAAATGAGAAAATAAAACCCCTTTCCTTGGTGCTTATGAGTTATTTATTTGTCCAAGTAACCTAACCCACCCTTCCCCTACCACGCTGTATAATGTCACCAAGAGATTCGCCTATGGCCACCGTCAGTAGCTGAATTTATGCATAACCATCACGTCTAAGGAAAGGGACCTACAGGATATTTTGTATTTTTTCACATGTCACCATTGCTTAAACATTCAAATGTACGGGTAAGTCATCGTCCATTTGCTTGACTGCCAGGGACGACAATAATGATGAGCTTTCGTCAAACTACCATACGTTCTACATTCGATAAAGTTTCAAAACGTATGCCTTTGTATGAGTATGTATATGTGGGAGCTGTTCACAAGAGTTTTCAGTATAACTTTACATTCTTCATGAAGGGACATACATCCGGGTTAGCACAATCTCATTTCCAACCGTATTACAAGTTTACGTTTTCGAAGATTTCGACTTGTTATCTCAAGCATCCGGGAAGTGATGTTAAACTCATTTATGCATTCCTCCATTTTGAAGGACTTTGGCAAACAGTGCAGATCCAGATCAGACGCTACATAACCAAGGTGGCGTCAGTAGTAATGGATGACACTCTGGGGTAATTTTTTAAGCCTGAAAAGAACTTAGAATTTTTCAGGCTAAAAAATTGCCTCAGAGATGTCTATCCTGGTAGGCTTGAGTGACTAGCTGTGATTGTAATAGTTTTTCTGGTCATATCCACTGGTTGGTTTATGATTATGATAGTTTCCTGGGCTGTTGTGGAAATAACTTAGTTTATTTTTGAGGACTATTCTTGTCGGGCCTATAATTGTGATAGTTTCCTGGGCTGTTGAGTCTATTTGAGAGTTACTCTGGCTGATCAATGATTGTGATAGTTTCCTGGGCTATTGGGGAAATAACTTAGTCATTTTAAGGGGGATAAAGGTCCTGCTGTGGTGATATATAAAATAACTTAGTCAAATTCAGCTTTGAAAATAACTTAGTCATTTTAGGGGGTATAGTTTGTGGTGATATATGGTGTGTGTAATAGTGAAGGCTACTAAGTACCATGCGTCTTTAGAGTCTCTTGGGCATCACTCTATAGAATTAACTTGCTAGAGTAGGTGTGTACTTAGATATGATTAGGCTGCTTGAAAGTATTTAAGAATTATACTTTTTTTTATGGTGTACAAAAAGTTAAAGTTATTAGCTCACCTGAACCTAAGGCTCAAAAGGTGAGCTTATGTTATACCTATCAAACTGGGGTCCATCCGTGTGTGCATTGAGATGTGGATGCAATGTGGACCTTCACACGTTAAATGTGGATGCAATGTGGATCCACCACATCTCCACAATTTGAATGTGGATGTAATGTGGAGCAATGTGGATGTATTGTGGAGCAATGTGGATTTCCACATTTCAAATGTGAATAAATGCATATATATTGTGGGTCAGAATAATGGAGATTTACGTTCATTCTTTGATAAGTACGAATTATATGTGAACCGCCACACTTAAAATGTGGATCCACCACATCTCCACATCTTGACAATGTGGATCCACCACATCTCCACATCTCCACAATGTGGAGTTTCCACACCTACACATTTGACAATTTGACTTATACCCTCTCTCCAATCAATTCCTGGTAGGCTTGAGCATTGGGCTGTGAATAACTTTTTGGGCCATTCTGGCTGGTGCATGAGTGTGATAATTTCCAGCTTTGAAAATAACTTAGTCAAATTTAGCTTTGGAAATAACTTAGTCATTTTAGGGGTATAGTATGTGGTGATATATGGTGTGTGTAATAGTCAAGGCTACTTATTTCTATGCGTCTTAAGAGTCTCTTGGTCAATCAAGACCTCAACTCCTAGAGGCATCACTCTGTAGCGTTAACTAGTGTATAGCTAGCTGTCTCAAGCTGACTACTACTTATTTTTTTAATGAAAGAACAACAAATACTGGTGAACATTTCTATACCTTTATTGCCCCGCTAACTATAACTGATTACAATGACAGAGGATTAGGGCCGTCCCTCTGTTCATTGTTTACAATATGAGAAATTAAAGAATATATGCCATCATACAAAGTAGAATTCAATTAGAATGTTTTAAACATTGATCCAGAGCATAGTTGACTTTGAGTATATCTTGGTCCAAAGTTGTTCTGTTGCAGCTGACTTGGTGCATATTTTGACCCTGAACTCTGCTGTAATGAGCCTGATGCATCACCTTCATCTAAGGAATAGGATGGTGGGTCATATTTTTCAAGTTTTCCATCCAAAAGGTATCTTCGTTTTTTAAAAGCATATCTCAATGCTTCATCCTCATCAAACTCATCGTCATCTCGTAGTCTCTTTGCTGTAGCTGTTATCTTCTTGTGCAAGGGGTCTTTCTTCATGGCCTTAGATACTTTAAGGAAGCGCTTGTAGCGATCAATGACCTCTGCTCTGTATCTAGGTTCTAGTTTATTAAAAGTGACCTCCTCTGCTTCATCTGTGTCCATGTCTGGATGTTTCTCTACTGTATGTTGTACACCTTCATTGAAAGTGTCTTGTAGGTATCTATGAGCTCCACCAACAAAAGTTTTCCAAGGATCAAACTTGCTCTTTTTTCTAGAATAATGTTGGTCTTCATTATCTTCATCAGTATAGTCTGTATCACTTTTGTCATGAATACCATAATCTTTGTCTGTATATTTCCCAAAGATATCTTCCTTTTGATGACTTCTAGAAGTCCCTGCATCCGATTCTTCAGACATAGTAGAGTCTTCATTTTCTGACATTGTTTCTGACTCCATATCTTCACTGCAGATACCACTGGTCAGATGTCGTCTCAAACTGTCTGATCTTGCAAACTGTCGTTCACACTTTGGACACTGATGTTGACCCATTGAAATCGTTTTGGTAAATGAATAGCTTCTCATTGATTGTGTCCTTTTATACTTGTAGTAACATACAAACCCACAGTTTTGTCAATATTTCTCACAAAAATATGACATTTTCTACTCTGTCTTATTATTTGCATGTACTTCTTTTGCTGCAACACTTGAAAGAGGACTGCATTTTCTTGTTTTGCTGCTCTCTTTTGCAGAAGAAAAATTCTTTCTTTTATCACATCTTTGCTCCATTATATTTCTTCCCTTCATATATTTCTTCTCTAATGGCCTTCTTTCTAGTTGGTTTCCTAACAGCTTACGAAGTTCTCTATGGCACATTCTACAGTACTTTGGTGGTCTTCCTTGCTTGAGTTTACTATCCAACGCTGTACTCAGTATTTTCATCAGATATCGAACTTGTCCATAGCTCATATGATATTTAGTTGATCTTTTAGATGCAGGTGTTTTCATATCATCATTGCAGTTTGTATTTTTCTGTCTTGCTGAGAGATCCATTCTTCTTCTTGTAGTGTTCGAAGAACAATAAGAAGTGTCATATATCGTATTGATGAAATTGGCCCCAGATAGCAAAAGCGGCATCTGCAAGTTCTTACTAACGAAAAACAGACATTGAAGCAACGCTGTTTCAATACAGATCTTGTGAGCACTGGCACCGCATCAGCGTCAACCAGACTCTGGGGCCAATTTCATCAATAAAGTACGTACGATATATCTTAAATTGTGCGTACGTTGTTTTCTGAGAAGTGCGTACGTCAGTTTCATCAAAACATCTTAAATTGTTCGTAAGAACAAAAATTTGCGTTTCACTAAAAACGTCGTATTTTATCTTTGCCTAATTCTAGTGTCCCCCAATAGCATGTGATTGGTCACGTGCAGACTTTATATAGCCGTGTAAAGTGGTTTAACACAGAGTGAAAAATACGTAGGTATGTGAAGAAAGTTTTAAAGAAGAACCATATGCGGATCCGAATAAAAGCTGGGGGTCCAGACCCCCATCCCCTTAGAAAAGTACAAGTTCTATAGGTTCCCATAGAAATTTGCAAGTGGACCACCTGGATAATGCTGGATACCCCTCCCAGAACCTTGCAAACTTGAAGTTTTCCGGACAAAAATTACCGGACCCGCGCATGAGAAGACGAGCAGGCGACAGCATACCCCATTAGGAAATCAATCCCTTTAACTCTCTGCATATACTTGTGTCAAACGTCCGTCTGATCTAGAGCCAAACTCTTTGATTTTTTTTATTTGGTTCTTTACGTCCCATCAACAATCTTTCAGTTATAAAGGGACGTGTCTTCCTGGGTTGAACCAGTACTAAGCTAGGATTAATGTGTCTTGCTCAAGGACACAACTCAGTGACAACGGTGAGGCTCGAACCCGCGGCCCCTCGGTCTCGAGTCAAGCACTCTACCACTGAGCCACAACGCTCCCTACCAAACTCTTTGACACTTAGATGACGGGTTTCCCGAAATCATAAGAAACCATGTCCAAGTAAGGATTACCTAAAACCACAAAAAATATACTGACAGTAACTAGACACTGAAGTGTTTTTTTCTAACATGTCTGGATGAAAAATAAAATTTCAAATTCATTCAAATCTGATATCCACAACATCCATTTAACAAATTCAATTCACAGAATTAATGAAAGCATCAAGAACCAGGCCTAAGTAGCGGATAAAATACTACCGACAAATTCCGTATGCTCTCGAAATTTTGTCCTGAGTCATGGGCATTATGGGCGGTTGTGTCGGCTGTTCTTCACAACCCGATGATTGATTTTTGTAATGCTCAATTACAGATCCCTAAGAGGGACATACTATTATCATTTGAACATAAAATAGATAGATCATATTGTATTTATAACAAAAATGGTACGTTATGTTTCATGAAATTACTCGTTTTCACACTTTATGTTTACCCATACTGTTGAAGGAAGTTTCCCATCTTAATCTTTTGGACGAGCTCATAACCACTTTTAGGGTGTTGCTTTTGGTGTTTTTCTTTTTTATTCAAATTTCTAGCGAACAACAGCGGAGAACCTGATCCGACGCCACCTTGGTTATGTGGAGTCTGATCTGGATCTGCACTCTCTGCCAACGTCCCACAAAATGGAGGCAAGGCGTAAATGAGTTAAACATCACATCCTCGGGGGCTTAAGATAACAAGTCGAAATTTTCGAAAACGTAAAAATCTAGAATGCAATTTGTAATACGGTTGGAACTGAGATTGTGCTAACCCGAATGTATGCCCCTTCATGGAGAATGTAAAGTTCTACTGAAAGCTCTTGTGAACAACTCGCACATATACATACAAAGACATGCGTTTTGAAACTTTATCGAATGTAGAACGTATGGTGTTTTGGACGAAAGCCCCCTCATCATTGTCGTCCCTGGCAGTCATGCAAATAGACGATGACTTACCCGTACATTTTAATGTGTAGATACGTATGTGAAAAAAGTACAAAAATACTTCCCTTAGACGTGATGGTTATGCATTAATTCATCTACTGACGGTAGCAATAGGCGAATCTCTTGGTGACAGCAGTGTGGTAGTAGAAGGGGTGGGAGAGGTTACTTGGACAAATAAATAACTCATAAGCACCAAGGAAAGGGGGTCTTATTTTCTCATTTTGGTAAACCATATAGTAGGTAAGGGTGATCTTGATTGTAGTACTTTCGAGGTATTTAAACCTTTGTCGATTTTTTGCTCTTCAGCCTCTATAATTGTGTGAAATGCAGCAGCCTTTGTAGCTTAGGAGTGTAGGACAAAAGCCCACTAGGACAAAAGCCCACTAGGACAAAAGCCCACTGGACAAAAGCCCACTAGGACAAAAGCTCACTGGGACAAAGCCCACTAGGACAAAAGCCGACTTATATGCATTTAACAGGGATAGGTTTGAACTGAGGGACAAACTCCAGGGGTGGGGGGTTACTCTCTTTTTTTCTTCATACATAGGCTCGGGCCCAGCATCTACCATTCACCCCCCCCCCCCAAAAAAAAATCAAGAATTTCAAGCACCCCAAATAAATATTTGAACTTTTAGCACCCCCAAAATATCCTGACCTTCAGAAAAGACCCAAAAATGCATAGAAATGACCTCTAAATATAGTCCAATTTTGTGATGACCCCCAAAATATATCCACAAAATGTTCATACCCCCAAAATTATTAAGTTTACTTAAAAACCCCAAAAATATTGAAATTCAAAATGTTCAACCCAAAAGAATAGCCTGAGCCTACATCTGTATGAAAATATCAGAGTACCCCCTCCCCCACCCACTCCCTGTGGGAAAACAGACAGATAGACCTAAGATGAAGAATCTCCCTTCTTCTCAAATCTGAAATTTCAAACATCTCTTTTTGTTTGGCATGCACCTCTCTTAAAAATGCATGCTAATTGTTACTATCAAATCAAAGGGCATTTGGATTAATTAGACATATGTTTCCCATTATAGTAGATTATTTGACCCAAACTGTAAATTGATTTTCTTCAAATATCAATTGCTTTTTACACCCAAATTAAGTTGTTTGTCACAACATAGAGGAGAAATAATAATGTCAGTGAAAACACACTGCAGGTGTGACTTACCCTGAAGGAGCAGTCTGATCAGGGTTACCAGTTTATAAAAGATTTAAACCTGTTTTTTTTTCAAAGAAGTGGGCTTTTGTCCACCCTGCCAAATTAAGCAGTGGGCTTTTGTCCAGTGGGATATTGTCCAGTGGGCTTTTGTCCTAGTGGGCTTTTGTCCCAGAGGACTTTTGTTCGTTCCCCGCTTAGTAGTTAGTTAGTAATATTTAAGACAAAGATGTCAGCTGCGACACCTAAATATTTGTCTTAAATTTACGACAAAAAGTAAGAAGTTCACAAAGTTCAATAGTTTGATGAAACCCGATTTTTAACGTACGAACTTCGTACGATGTTTTTAAGACAAAAACACGTCGTAAACTCGTTGATGAAATTGGCCCCTGGTCTCAACAATCAAAATAGTGTCATAGAGTGTTGTTGATAAAGAAAGAGAAGGCTTTTTTTGAAAGTAAGAACTTCGCACTGCCTGAACCATCAAGTATGGGAATACAAGTATTAGCTTTTCAAAAAAGCTGGCGGTCGTTTAGCCCAATCACTGTATGTATAATTGCACAATGCCAGTGCCGGACTGGGGGTGAGGCTGGGGGCACATGCCCCTACCCCACATGAAGAGGCCGCGGTGAGTGTCCTAAAAAAATTTTCACGCATTTAAATGTACGGTAATGGTTTGGTGGTGTTTGGGGTGTTTTGGGGTGGTTTGGGGTATTTTGAGGCCGTAGGTTTCCAAAAAAGAAATTTAGCACATTATATGTACGGTGATGGTTTGGTGGTGTTTGGGGTGTGTTGGGGTGGTTTGGGGTGTTTTGGGTAGGTTTGGGGTATTTCGAGGCCGTAGGTTCCAAAAAAGAAATTTAGCGCATTATATGTACGGTGATGCTTTGGTGGGGTTTGGATTAGATTTTGGGTGGTTATGGGTGTTTCAATGGACCGCACGACGGCTATGCTAACAGATCAAATTCGAAAACGAGTTTGCCTACAGATTCACGGACAGTTCTGCCTCGCGCTGTAGGTTAACCCACGATATTTGGTACCCCGCTCGTTGTTCGGCAGCGCATAAAAACTAGCCTGAGCACGGCATAAAGGTTCGGTCAAAACCTGAATTTGATGTATTTTTAGCACAAAGTTTATATATACGGCCGGCCACGGCCGACCGTAATAATGCTCTGAGATTATTACTGCGCGCATCTTATAGTAATTTTAGTGCTTTAATGTTACATTAAGTAGTGATGACATTGTGATGATAAGGCAATATATTACATTTATACAAAAACAATTGCGATATTTAGTTTTTGGTTTTGCTCCAGAGAAATGCTTATATGCTATTTAGCTTTTCCCCCAAAATTAAGTGAGTATGATCAGGAAATACCACTATCACACACCGCAAACCAACCCACGGCACCAACTCAATCCAATCCTGATACTTTACTATGTTATAGTATTAGAAATGCCTGCAACAAATTTATTAAATAAATAGAGGATCTAACATGAGTGCTCATGTTTTATTGAATTTATTAAACGAGTTGGGGAAAAGAGTTGTTTTTTAGCAACGAGTTTAATAAGTTCAGTAATACAAGAGCACGGATGTTAGATTCCATTTATCATCTGATAAATACTTTGAAATCTCATTTCTGGCGTAAAACGTTATAATTTTGTCGTTATGTACGCAACGTTGTTATGAACATCATTCCCGTAAATCTATAAAACACTAGTGGTTTATCGATTTTATTGCATGGCGTTATTTCACTCCCAGACGCGACGTCATATGATAAATACTTTTTAAACCCAAACAGATTGATGGCGCTCGTTAGAACCACAATATTGAGGCGTTTCTAACGATTGCTCAAATATATTTAAATCGAGCAAGCAATAGATGAAAATGTCTTTAAATCAAATTCATTTGGTGAATCGAGTGAACAGCTAGCCACCAAGCTACCGATATGTCATATCTCGATCTTATTTTCTTTCTTTATAAAAACATTTGCTATGCATACTTATTCGAAGTAACCGTGATATCATATGACGATCTTAATGTTTTTTATGAAAACATTTGTTAAAGATACTTTTTAGCAGCGTCTGAGAAGTTAAATTATTAAATAGTTTTATTGATATTCATTGGCCAATGAGGTGTGGTCTTTATGAAAAGCAAAATATGTCTTGAAGGAAAACAAAAATGAGACTGATGTGCAGGCAGCACTTCTGTTAGATGGTATGTTTTATCAATATGTACTCAACACGCTGGAGAACTACTGTACTCGAACAGCGCAGTCATCGCGGATTGGTGGCAGTCGACGATGGTACAAAATGCACTACATTGGGATACTGTAATTCATTCTATGATCAATTTATTTTCACCAAGATATTTTCATTGAAATTATCACTAAGGTATTGTAATCCATCTGGCTAAAATTCAAAACCTGGCTACGTACCAGTGAATTTCTGGCAAGACAGTGGGAATATTTTTGTCCGAAATATGTTCACAGACTAATGTGTGCGCTATGTAAGCCATTCGTTATGATTTAATGACATTATATAGTGAAGAATACGAATAAGTGAAGAAATAGAAAGTTTTGCATATTTCTGAATAATTATTTCGGAGATGCACACCATTTATAGCTGTACGTAAAATTTGAGTAGTTAAGGGCATTGTACCAATAAAATCAATATGTTGCAATCGACGGCCCAATCACAGGGCCAGAACACCTGATATACAGAACTATGCGTACAGTATGAAAAGCTTGAATAACTTTCAAAATACTCTGCCATCAGATATCAAAGTTGTTGCACATTAAAGTACTGATATATTGCATTTTATCTAAAGTAAGCATAAATTACAGAACATAAACAAAAATGCCTTTCATTCTCTTTTTCAGGAAAATATCACCTTTTTGGCATAACCCAGGCGCTGTATCGACTATTGGCTTAACTCACATGAATGTTGCTGAGCAGATATACAGCTGGATATATAAGTGAAAATAAACAGCGAAGAATTTTTACCAAAGTGAAATATTGACAAAATATAGGTACACTATTTGTGCCCTCGTCGACTGCAATCTAGCTGCAATGACTGCACTGTTCGGGTACAGTGGTTTTCTAGCGCATCAAGATATCACCTGTTTTACTGTATTCCAGGTAAAAACAAGGGGTAGGGAATTGTATCGCGATGAATTCACGTCAACGACCCTAAACCGGCAGAAAATGCAAACGCCCTTCATAGTAGAGGACCAAGGGTCTAGAAATTTAAAAAAAAGCATTTAGGTATGCCCCCTTTTTAGCAGAATTTGAACTTAATTTTTTTTCTGATAGTACATTGCATAGGCAGTATGAAACCCGATTTTGCACTCAAATTAAGTCTTGCAAACATACCTGTAACAGTGTGTTTATTACGTTACCCATCATTTTCTTGAAAACAAAAATATGTAATTATGTCTTTATAGGTAGTAGTTGAACTGCTTAAATGAACAAATCAGTTGTGCAATCTGTAAGAAAATGTTATTATCTACACATTATAATGCCAATAACGTTACATTATCAACTATGCCTTTAAATCAATAATATTTTGTTAAATAGTTTCCATTCATAAAATTATTAACAGATATTTTCGTTCATGATAACATGTATTTAAAAAGGTCACATACAGACCATTTCAAAACTGCAAACAGATATGTTCTAACATAAATACTAAATGTCAGTTACAAGCTGTTCTATTAGATGGCCATCAGTAAAATGTTATATTAGTTTAGAACTTTAAATTCAAAATTAAGCATGTAATACTTTCTGTCATTTTTAGATACCTGCTAATTATTGTAGTTATTATCAATCCGCATTAGAGTAACACTTAACACTATTTCTGGTGTAAAATATCATTTTGTTGTCCTATTTCCAATAGATCACGTATATAACAAAGTTAAAGAAAACAAATATTGCTTATTTCCATAAACTAATACTCACAGGGTAGTTTAATTCGTCTAAAAAGGAATTTGCATTTGATGGGCATGGAGTAACTATTTATCCAAAATAAATGTATCAGTTGTAATAAAGGAGCTATGTGTATAAGCGTGCATATTTTATTTTAAAAATGATATATATCTAACCTTCGAAACACCTCCACATTGTTTGCTATTTTGTCTCATTTATATGTTATAAAATTTACAAACTAACAAATTGATAAGTCTGATGCAACATTTCAACTAGAGAATATTGCCTTGTAGTGTCAAATTTTCTAAAGTAACATATATAACTTTATATCAAGATTACATATTTGACTCAGCTGTTTTCAGTATACAGCTGAGCCTGTAAATCTAAAACAGATATAGATGTTTGCATATTATTCTTTCTTTAAATGAAAAAAAATGAATCAGTTTTTTAAAGCAACCAAAGCGTTATGTCAAACTAACTCACATTTAATCACATTATACAAAAAGTAAATTACAGGTTTGACTCTGTGAAATATATTAGGTTCATTTACGATATCTACAAATTACTGAAAGTCTGTAAGAATTGTGGAAACTTTGTTTGTTGTTGCTCTCACTGGTTGGGGGAGTTTGTGTTGGACCCTTGTTTTCAAATTTTGTTCTTGATGCCTTTTACAGTTCAGCAGTCATCTTGCCGAGAAAGAGAGCTGGTTTCTTTGCTTTAATGTGGTGTGGCTACTCGTGTTTTGTGTTCCTTCCTCATGATGCCATGGGTCAGTCTGCATTCTGTGATTTTGAAATTTCCTGGTCATATTCATTATTAAAAAGAAGACATTTTCTAGCCAACCAAGTATCATCAAGCCTAATCAATATATGAAGTAAACTGCTGTATACGATGCATGAAATATAAGGCAATATATGTATATTTAATCATTTATTCTATAAAAAAAGTGATTCAATTAATCAAAATGGGTTCCATTTATCGAATTGTTTGCGCACATGTATCTGTGCAATTTAAAATCAGAGGGTGACTTTTGACTTTATTCTAGCTATCAAATATGATTTCGGCTCAATTCTAACGTTTTCATTGTTTAATTAATGTAACCGATAATCATATTGATAAATACTACTAATCATTTTCTAAAGCAAAGAAAGCTTCAAAAAGTGAATATGCTATTTACTTATTTAAAAAAAAAACCTGAAACATTCCTATTAAACAGGGGGTGAAAAATCATTCACAGTGATGGCTTTTACATGGCAAGACAGTTTTGACATGATGGATTCCAATGAATCTGTTGAACTGTTATTTATGATACCAGTTGTACTTGATAAGACTTCAACAGACAGAATACGTTTAGCCATTTTGACCAGGTGGCATTCAATTATCTTAAAACAGATTTGACAAGTTTATATTAAAATGTTGAAGGGAAGAGCAAAACGTTAATAGTAGCAAATGCAGTTATAAGATCATACATAGTTTAGACAACAAGTGGTTATACAGCTGATGTAAATTTCTACCATAGTACCGTTGCAGTAGGAGAGTCATTGGACCCCATTTTGAACAATTTATTGCAAGAGTCCTGTAAATTGATTCCTATATATAGCAGAGTTTAATGTACATTTAATTATAGAAATGCAATAAACACATCTAGATATAGAGACAAATGGCATATGCTAAGAAACTGTCCTAACAAAACTTAATAATTGAATGGTAACACAAAAGAGACATATCTCTGTTTAGTACCATTACTTTCACAAACGATATACTTTCAAGTAATGTTAAAACGCATAAATAAAGTTAATGTTAAGTATGTATAGATGTAAAATTGGTCTGTCGTTCCCTTTATATCATTCGTCTCCAAAAATCGTATTTCTTTTTTTTTTTGAATACCATGATATATCTCAGATGGTGATATAACATTGTTTCTATCGCCAACCACGCTAAATCTAAGTATGATATAGCATATCATTTGTTGAATGTATTATTTAAAAGTATTCTTTGACAGCAACATAATCACAAACTTTGTTTCTAATAGATGAACTGTCAATATATTGTGCATTTAATATCATTTAACAAGTTGATACATACAGCTGCTTTCCAAAATTTTTATAGATACCAATTTGTGTCATAATTATTTACATACCCTATACTTGTTTGAGAGTTTGTAATAAACATATGCTTTGTTTGAGATGTAATTTATTTCTGCTCCTGTATGCACGACATATCCAGCTATAGTGAGTAAAAATATGGCTTGTTTTTACAGATGTTTTGTATCAAGTTTTAACTTCTAAAAAAGTTAATCATATTTTAGCAATTCAAAGTTGCTTATCAAAACTTTATTTCGAATTTTGAGATAAAAAGGAGAGCAGCAAAGAAAACTGTGGTGGGAATCTATAAAGTTATGTATACGGTGCATTGTGAAAATACTTTAAGAATTGAAGCTATCCAGTGTATCAACAATGAATCACTTGATTGACTTTGGTGTATGTGCACTAGTTGGTTGCACAAATTGAATAATTTTACATAATTACTTTTAAAAGATATTTTAAGTGCATTTTGGGTGTTCAAATTTGATGCTACATAGTGAGAGCCCAATTAGTAGGAGCAAGGCCAAAAGGAAAGTACAGTCCTGCCAAACAGTTAAATGGCCAAGAGGGTTTGATATTTTATTAAAATTGGGAAAATGTCATCTTTTCAGATGAATCCATACTCTAAGCCTATTTCTTTTGCAAAACTATTCCCATCTGGCGTCTGAAACAAATTTATCTACATTACATTGATGAATGGGTAAAAATCCACTGGGGTCCTATTGATTGTACTATCTCGTAACTTTTAAAGGAGTTATTCAACTTAAGCTTGTTAATGAAACAATCGCCAGTAAGGCATATCAGGATAATATCAAAAGTGATATAAAACTCCAATATGAATCACGCGTGAATATTTTAAAGAGATACTGCAAGGTGCGTTATCTTGTTGAATGATTAGGGTATAGTGCATTCATATTGGAGTTTTACAACGCTTTTGCTATTATCCTGATATGCGTTACTGGTGATTGTTTCATTAATTTAATTTAATGCTTTATTTATTTTACAAGGATTCCAAACAGCCCTGGGGCTACTAGTTGGTCTCCTTACATGTAACAATTTACAGACATTTATGACAATAAAGACAACATACATATATACATAATACATAATGACATACAGACAGACACTCGCACAGACAGACATACAAACACAGAGACACATAGACAGACAGACACATAGATAGACAGACCGACAGACAGACAGGCAGAGAAACAGACAGACAGACAGACACACACACAGAGACAAGCAGATGGACAGACAAACAGACAAATACAAACAAGAGAAAGTAAAAGTGTAGGGAAAGGAAAAAAGAGCAGTCACCCCATGTTGAAGCAGTAAATAACAGGACAAGTGTGCGCAATCGTACGTTGCCCCAATAGTGCCAATAACGCGCGCGTTTTTAAGGTATTTAACAAAGTTAGCAATGCTGACACAACCATACACGCACACAGATAAGAAGATAATGACCAGGGCTCGGAATTACAATGCCTCCATAGAGTCAGGGAAGACCCAAGTTAAGCATCGATCCATCAGGACGCAAAGAACCAGAATCAAAATAGATTTAACTTTTCTGAATCTTTGACCACAAATACCGCATCGACCCAGGCAATTTGTTTTGCATTTAATATACCATGTTGAAATATCAAAACTTAGCCCAAGTCCTGCCCAACTCCAAGGAGGCATTGTAATTCAGGGCCCAGGACAGAGATTCCTCAGCAGCACTCAGAACTCGTATATTTATATGAACGAGGAGTTAATTTTCTGATGAGGTGTCAAACATATCTTCAAAAGTACTAAACCGCTGTGTTGAGTCAATATATTTAAACACCTCATCAAAAATCGAAGTATTTTCTTCATATGAAGCATCTTCGGAGCCTTCTAGTAAAATTGTACATATATGATCAGGCATTAATACGATAAATGTGTTGTAATTTACGTTTGGAAATAGCTTACGTGATAAACTTTCGAACAATACGCGTCTTTCGTTGTTGTATCTGAGACAACTAAGAAAATAATGCGCTGCAGATTCTGGGGTTCCTCCACATTCGGGATTTGAACAACTGTGGGAGTCGATAAGATTATAGTGATGCAAATGTGAATTTAAGTGGCTAAGACCTAGACGTATTCTACAATGATTCACTTTACTGAGGCCGTGGCCATAACAATACAATTTGTTTTGAATCAGTGGCTCATATAAGGATTTAACTTTGGTTTTAAAAATAGTCAACGACTGTGATTGCTTAATGCTATTTGCTAAGTTATTCCAATCTCGAATTGTTTTTGGAAAAAAAGATTTAGAAAACGATTCCCTATGTATAGTTGGTACGAGGAAGGAGTTATTTCTTCGGAGCAGATAATTGTTTGTATTATGCGATGTTAAGTTACATAAACGTTTTAGGTATTGAGGGGCCAAATTATTTAGTATTTTATAAAATAAAACAAGCCTGTGATTTGTTCTCCTGTTTGCCAACTTTGACCACCCTAATTCTTTTAATACTTTTTCATTACTAGTGATTCTAAAAGCACCAGTGCATAATAAACTGGCTTTCCTTTGTAGTTTGTCAAGTCGTTGGCTTTCATACATGGTACAAGAATCATAAATTACATCACAATAATCAAGTAATGGGCGTATCATGCTTTTATATAGCTTATCAAGACAGCTTCTTGGAAGGATATGTTTTGACCTTCGCATAATGGAGAGTCTTTTTTCGGCTTTAGCCAGTATTTCATTTATATGGTAAGACCAAGACATTGTATTGCTTATTATTAATCCCAAGTGTTTGTGATGATTTGCTTCAGTGATTTTGGTATCATTTAAAAATAAGTCGGGATGTCTTCCACGTGTTTTTTTCTTGGATACTATGATATATTCAGTCTTTAATGCATTAAATGAAATTAACCATTGCGAACCATAAAAAGAAAGTTTGAGCAGATCTTCGTTTATTACTTTGAAAGCTTCATAGTTGTCTAGGCATTTTTGAATGGATGTGTCATCAGCAAACAAGTTGACGTTGCATTGCAGGCCATTTATAATATCATTTATGTAAATCAAAAATAGTAATGGTCCTAAAATTGAGCCCTGAGGAACGCCAGTTTGGAGGTATTTTAATGACGAGGATATGCCATTTATCACGACTTTTTGAGATCTAGCGGTAAGATAATGCTCTAACCAATCATAAAGAGTACCAGCGATTCCAAGCTGACGTAGTTTGAATAAAAGGCCCTTGTGCCACACTTTATCGAATGCCTTTGATACATCCAAGAAAACGAGGCAAGTATCTTTGCCGCAATTAATATCCTGATATATTTGATGAACAATTTTTAAAAGTTGGTTTACTGTAGAATCTTTCCTTTTAAAGCCAGAATTTTGTTCGATGAGTAAATTATTATCTATAAGATATTCATAAAGGCGTTTATAAACAATTTTTTCTAGAATTTTTGATGAGCTGCTAAGCAGTGAGATTGGCCGGTAATTTGTTTTATCAGATCTGTTTTCTTTTTTAAACACTGGGCATACATTTGCTTGCTTCCATTGAGTAGGGAATCTTCCAGTTTGAAGCGATTTGTTAAACAATTTTGAGTAGGGCACACTCAGAGGCTTGGCACAATGTTTAAGGACCCAGTTTCCAACACCATCTGGACCTGAAGATTTGTGTGTATTGACTCTACGTAATAAGGATTCAACTTCTGTTTCATTTGTGGTTACACTATCTAATCTGGTTTCGGTCAGGTAGTTAAAATTTGGAAGGTCTGGAATTTGAATATTTTCAGGAAAGGACGATATGGATGCAAAATAGTTGTTGAAAACGGTTGCCTTTGAAAGGTCATCAGGTATAACTTGGTCGTTTTCAATCAGTGGGGGTATGGACCGATCTGAATTACAGCCTAAAATATTTTTGGACAATTTCCAGAATGTCTTAACATCTAAGTTATCCTTGCTTAGATTACTTATCATTTTCTGTTCGTATCTTTTGATAGCATTTCTTTTTGCAATATTTGCCTCACGGCGTGCGATATTAAAATTTAATTTGTCAGCTATTGACTGAGTTCTTTTGAATTTTTTAAAAAACCTATCTCGTCTGCGAAAGAAGTAACGTACCTCATTTTTCATTGACAAGCTAAAGTTGTGAGACCCCTTTAAAAGTTACGAGATAGTCACCTTAATACGACTCCAGTGGATTTTTTTACCCATCCATCAATGTAATGTGGATAAATTTGTTCGTGTTTCAGACGCCAGATGGGAATAGGCTTGCAAAAGAAATAGGTTTAGAGTGTGGATTCATCTGAAAAGATGACATTTTCCCAATTTAAATACAATTTCAAACCCTCTTGGCCCATTTAACTGTTTGCAGTACGGTACTTTCCTTTTGGCCTTTCTCCTTATAATTGGGCTCTTACTATGTAGCATTAAATTTGAACACCCAAAATGCACTTAAAATATCTTTTAACTGTAATTATGTAAAATTATATAATTTGTGAAATCTACTAGTGCACATACACCAAAGTCAACCAAGTGATTCATTGTTGATACACATGATAGTTTCAATTCTTAAAGTATTTTCACAATGCACCGTATTCATGACTTTATAGATTCCCACCACAGTTTTCTTTGCTGCTCTCCTTATTATCTCATAATTCGAAACAGAGTTTTGATAAGCAAATTTGATTAGCCAAAAATATTATCAACTTTTTTAGAAGTTAAAACTTGATACAAAACATCTGCAAAAACAAGCCATATTTTTACTCACTATTATTAGATATGTCGTGCATACAGGAGCAGAAATAAATCATTTCTCAAACAAAGCACAAGTTTATTACAAACACTCAAACAAGTATAGGGTATGTAAATAATTATGACAAAAATCGCTATCTATAAAATTTTTGGAAAGCAGCTGTATATTATGGGTATAACCTGGATCTAAGGGCTGAATAGTAGTTGCTATGAGGCTTAATTGTTGGTGTACAAATGTTCTGCTGAATAAAAAAATATTTAAAGCAGACTCTATCGTTTATGCTAATAATCTCAATAGCAAGAAAAAGCGAACGTCTGAATATACTTTCAGGCCATTCTGGCATATATGATCAGTCAAGTCCTAGTAAGCTTTAGGTCCTGATTGTTTTGAAGTATAGTCTGCTATTCTAACAATGCAGGGGTCATATTTTCCAACCAATTAACAAACCTTTATCTGTTTCATATTTATCAAAAAGGAAATTTAGAATAGATGCCATCCTGTTTAACAGCATCAAAACAATGATCTTTTTAGTTAAATACGTTACCAACATGAATTATATTCTTGTTCATTTAACTGGACACGCTGTAGGTACCTAGACAGTATTACTACAATAATATGTATGGTGGGTGCTAAATGTGAAGCAGAAATCATTACAATTTCCACAAACTTCAGTAAGTTTTTTTTTTCAAATGACCAGGATGAGTGCAATTTTAATTTCTCACTTTTTGATTTGGACTTCTGTCAGAAATAACTTACAGCTTTTAAGGTTGTCAGTTATCGATTGTGCCTAATTGCTAAGCATAGCTGTTTAATCAATAGCTGATTTTCAATGCAAATATTTGCTGGCTTATACAAAGGGTGATGGTGCTAATAATGTTTACTTCATGCTTTTTATTTATACCATCTGAATTAAGCTGTTTACAGTGAAGCAAAATGCCTTTTATATGTCATTTACTGCATAAAAAGAAGTAAATTCATTGTAGTTGCACGGTGATAATGGAATCAATCAAACTTTTTTAAACAAAACGTGATCATGAAAAAATCACATTTTGAAATTCCCATTTAAAACATATTTTATGGTGTTGTCATGTGCTTTAAGTTCAAATTCGACTCTTTGAAGTAGCCATGCTTTTGTTGAAGTTGAATCTCGTTCATATTAACCGTTTAAAAAGACAATGTTCACAATTTCTGCAATAAAGAACAATTAGATAGCAGTCAATTTTATTTTTATGCACTAGCTTTTTTACTCATATAGTCTTAACATTGCTCAAAAATAACGTTTTCAGTAACATTTATAACAGAAATACCAGGAGCTTAAATTGATTAAATTATTCTGCTAGTAAGCTTCATTTAATCAAAAGATCAAGATTATATGTCAGAAAACAAAATAAATGATAATAAACAAAAATAAACAAAAATAGGAGTTCCCCTATTTTCTAATGGTAACGTATAAGACTAGGCTGTTGCGTGATAATGCACATATTTATGAAGAGCTAACATACATTAAATATTGTCCCATAAAATATGGTAAAGCAAATCTTAATGTACAAAACTCTCTCTCTGCTGGTCTTTTGAAAACTCGTGGTCAAGTAACAAATAGTATAGTATGCTTGAAAGTAAGTAACGTATATAACAGTTATCATATGCGTAAAATTATATTAATTTTTTTTGGCAGTTTGCTGCACTGAATTATGTGCTTTTAATGAACTATGCGGACAGTTTTAAAAATGTGCATTATGTTGTCAAACGCGCTTTTCTTTTAAGCAATGCAATGAATAGCCTGCTATAAAGCTTGCATGAGGGTAGCTATGGTTACCCTATCATTAAACATCTTTTACAAGACTTAAAATTTGTGCAATATCCGTTTTCACACTTCTGAAACATGATTTGAACCCTTGATATAGTCTAAAATTCTGCTACTGCCCGGCCTCTTTTTTCCATTGGTTAATTCGCTGGGTCCCCTACTATCAATAACATTGGCGCACCGGTATAATGTGAACTTAATTAGGCTTTTCAAATATTATATGTGAACGCATTATTGCATTACGCGATACTAAAGACGTAACTTTTACTTGCCACGTCATACCGAATGTTTTAACGCCAAGAACAACACTGTATTGGTGAAATAGGACTATATTCAATATTCAACTGAGGGCCCGTAATTACAATGCCTCCTTAGAGTTAAGGAAGACTTAAGCTAGGTATCGATATTTCAACGTGCTATTGTAAATGCTAAATAAATTGCCTGGATCAATGCGGTACTTGTGGTCAAAGATATCATTGTGATCTCCAGAAAAAAATGAATCTATTTTGATTTTAATCGGTTTGAAACGTTATTTTTGCAGCCTGAAAAGTCAATACTTAACTTAAGTCTTCCTTAACTTTAAGGAAGCATTGTAATTCCAGGCCCTGGTCTCAATATTTCCGCCAATTCTTAACCTTTAAAGCGCCAATCACGACTGCATCAGACGACAAATTATGAGACATCTTTTCCAATTTTCGACAAAAATAAGGTATGATATTACATTAGAATCGTCTGCCAGCAGACGATTCTCACGAAATATCATGCCTTATTTGTTATTTTTGAAAAAGCGGCACAATTTTTAATTGTCGTCTGCTGCAGATTATAGGTGGCGCTTTAAGGGTTAATTAGTTTACAACCTTCTTATTTCTACACTTATTTGCTATTCTGTGGGTAGTGATTTCTTTTAGCCGTATAATTAAACAAATTTTAATTAAAAATTACTCAAACTCTTTCTTAGGCGGATATTCCTCTTAAAAAGACAGATTTAATCAGATTTTATCAAATTATCAATCTCTTGTGATTTATTATCTCTTCCAATGATTAGGCAATAGGGAAGTTAAACCGCTTCCTGGATTTGAGTTTGTGCGTTTCGTTATATAGTTTTGGAAGAATAAAACTCCTTTGGGTGAAAATTCCTTATTTATGCGTGCATATTCTGACAGTGTGTTGAAGTATACCGTCTGTGCTAAGCTTCCACGTGCCAATCGTTTTGGTCTTTGTGTCGTTTTTTTCTTTTTGTGTGTTTGTCCAAAATGTCTTTAATCAATTATTAAGCGGATATACTTACGACAGCCGTTGCAATTTCTGAATAATCTTAAAGACTGATTCTTTGGAAACAGAACCTACATAATTGGAAAACAATTTTCTAGCACACCAGATGAAGATTTTACCCTGGGATAGAAAATCTTATCATACCCATGCGCGCGAGCGGAGCCGTAAAACGTGATTTCCGAACGTATATGCGATGATTTACCTCCCCAAATGAAAATTTTGAATATGGATATCCCCATTCTAATGTACATCTGCAGTTCCGTCTCAAATTGGAGTGTTCCAAGCCGCATAATGCCGCACGTCATCCAACGAAATGTGACGTAATTAATGACGTCAAAATGTTTCCTGCAGTATATCGCAGGATATACTGTCGCAAATGTTTGACGCTATCCAATCAGAAGTCGCGTTAAAAAGCTAGTGCATTAGAATAACCCTTGACCTCATAGAGAGCATTTTAACACGTTTGCAAACAGAGCAGACCTAGATCAGGCATCTTTGCAAGAGCTGCCTGACCAGGTTCTACTCTGTTTGCTTATAACGGAAATATGATTAGATATGATCCTACACTAGTGGACCAGACAGGTATTTTTTTTCCCATAAACGTGAAAGTTTATTCATATAATTATTCATTGTGGAAAGAGCTAGCATGAATATTCATGAAGGAAAGTGTTAAAGTAAACCAAACAGGTCTGCGTATGTCTAACGAGATTCAGATGTTTAATATAGTGTGTTGTTGTTGTTGTTTTTTTTCATTTCAGACTCAAATGCTGCCTGTCATGTTTAGAATGTCTACTAGACTTATTACTATAGCTATAGCCTGGAATATTATACACAAAGGTACGCAAATTTATTGCTTATATTAGTATCATTTAAAAACGATTAAGGCATTGATTACAATGTACTAGATGTAAATGGCCATTCGCAAAGAAAATTAAAACCTTGTAATATTTAAGAAGGTGTCAAATCATATCCATCAAGATGTAAGTTAACAAATGCTTAAGTTGCTAAATATCAAACGTTGTAGACTCATTAAGTTCAAAGCACTTAATTTAGACATTTATGCAAGTAAAGGTAAGAAAATATGCAATATTGTCATAAATTTCATACTCAAAACTGTGGAGGATGAAATGTCATACACAAAATGCCATACACAAAATACCATCGCTCCAAAACTTCACTGTTTGTGATACACTGAGTTTGAAATGCTATTGCATAGAAGTTCCCTCATTAAACGTGTATTGAGTTATTTACTTAGTCGACATGGACTCTAATCTAATTTCAAATGGTGTGATCACACTGGAACTTTATCGAAATTGGTAAACTATAGCAATAGCGGGAACTAAACGCTTGCTTGCCTGTTTTATCTATTCAACGGATTTTGAAAACCAAATACCTTACAAACGTGAGTATGACCAGAAAATACCACAATCACGCACTGCAGACCAGCCCAAGGTACAATGAGGAAAAACAACAGAACTCTAACAGTCAGAAGACATCAGGAAGACAATACAAGTAAAGCAACCAGCTCTCTCTTCCTCTTTTTGCACAACAAAAGAAGGACCAAACACAGTACCACCGCAAAAAAGGGAGCAACGAAAACTATGATTAGTATGGACAGCAATCAAAGCCACTGGGAAGCTTATATGCATTTTACTGGCAACAAATCTTCGTCCTAGATTCTGTTGTTATTCGAGTAATTTGGGTGCAAAGATCAGGACCGTTACAATCAAGTACAACACCTCACCCAGGATACCAATGGGAAAGTGACAAACTCACAGTTAGACACCACAAACGAGAGCCAAGAGGTCAGCCCTTTCCCAGCAGGTGACCACAAGGCACAAATAAACAGACGCGCACAAAGGCATAACAAACAGAAAAAAAAACATAAAAGATCCACAAAAGAAGTACCGCCTTGGAATGGTCAGTAAAACATTTTACTGGAGGGCTTAAACCAGTTTCACGGCGCGCCAACCTTTCCCTTTATTCAGATGTGGATCAAGACACATAGGTATTTCGTTTGCATGAAAGACCCCTAACTTATCAATGTATCATCTCCTAGAACATACAAATCAAGATATAACAAGGAGATAAAGCAAAGATAATGACTCAAAAGTAAATAAAACTAAATACCAAAGCAAAAGAAATCCAACATGTAAACCCCCGACCAACAGCCAAAGCAACAGGCCCCTACCATCTCACCAATAGATAATTCTTTAAGTCAGAACCGTCAAAGAGTCTGAAGTCCGACCCACCGGAAGTTTGCCATTCATCCAAGATATACTTATTGATAGATGGTTTAAAATTAGAAAATGGAATCTTAAAAGAAATTGGTTCTAGTGAAAGCGATGTTTTTGCTTGCTGATCTGCCATTTCATTCCCTGTGGTGCCTATATGACCAGGAATCCAATTTTATTGGCTAAAAGCTCGTGACAATTTTCGAAAAGTTTTTGAATCTGTGGATTCTTTGAACTTGCATGGTAAATAACGA
Organism: Loripinus fragilis; assembly: GCA_964019695.1. NCBI lineage: Eukaryota > Metazoa > Mollusca > Bivalvia > Lucinida > Lucinidae > Loripinus > Loripinus fragilis. Next base: position 1,219,519 of record OZ026517.1, on the reverse strand, counting down.
TTTCATCTTTAATTGCATGACAGTGACACACTTCGGCATCATTGAGGACCCCGACTTAAACTTGCATCGGTGGGCTGATGCCTAATATGTGTCTTTAGCTGACCCCATCTAGGCTAAAGTAGTGGCTTGGTTTAGCTATGATTGGCCGTGAGTTATGATTTAATTTACTTGCTGCATCGAAGCCAGTTAATTATATTTGATGGTTTCTGTGTTACGAAGCCTCCATGCGAGTTTAGCAATTGGGGGGATTTTAAGAGGTCTTCATTTTGCATTGAAAATGCATATGTGAAGGTTGTTTGCAGGTTTTTATTTTCATGCATGATCATGCATTTCGTAGTGTTTTACACTTGCTTTCGTTTATTTACATGTGCTGATGAGGGTTGCGTTCCTGTTTTGTATTACATGTACAGCAGTACATATACTCGCATTTACATGTCTCTGGAAGGTTTCTTATGTTTTTGTTACGGGTTCTTTCTTTACTTCATTATTATTACTTTTTGTTTATTGATTTATTTTTATTTAATTTTGCATTTATGTTATATATTTGGAGGCGTCGCTACCAAGATTTTCCTTTTTCACAAGTATTTGAAATGCTCGCTCGCGTGCTTTTCATTTCTGAAAGTGAATTTGGAACGTTTGTTTATAACTTTTCTTTCTAATAACAGGTATCTCACTGTCTTTTGATGACAATACGAAAGTCGCATATTCCTGTTCAAGGATCATTGGGCGGGATCGAAGTTGCATACTGTTAAATATTGCATGCGGGATAAGGAATATTCAAATTCTCGACATGAAACATATGCAACTTGGAAAAAGTCGCAATCGATACACCACATGTCGCAGAAGTAGAAACGGAAAATGTAAACTAGAGACAAGTTGCTGTAGCTATCACGAGGGTGATAAAAGTAGTCCACTCTCCGCCTACATCGTCCAGATGATAAGTCAGAGGTGTGATGGAAAGCATAGCTGTTCTTTACAGAACCCAGTTTTGGATTCATTTATGCCTGTTGATCCTGAATATATATCATATCTATCTGTGGAGTTTAACTGCATAACAGGTAATTATGCCCAGAAATTTCAAAACATGAAATTGTGTATTTTAAGACTAATATAACTGAGTCTACTCGAATATCACTGTCAAAATGACACAGCATAAAGAAAATCGTTAAGCTAGAGAGACTGAACGGTTCTAATTTTTGTTGTTTATGTGTATTATTCTATTGACACTGAAACCTGACAAAACCATCTGCATACCAATGAGGCTCGCAATAGGGGAAATCTTAGAAAAGAAAATCAATTTTGTAATGATAGTTATCATATGACGTCCCGTCTGGGAGTGAAATAATGCCATGCATAAAATCGTTAAACCACTCGTGGTTTATAGATTTACCGGAAACGTTATGACGTCCATAACAACGTTACGTACATAATGACAAAACTATAACGTGTTTGCGCCAGAAATAAGATTTGAAAGTATTTGTCATATGATAAATAGAATCTAACATTCGTGCTCTTGTATTATTGAATTTATTAAACTCGTTGCGAAAAAGAGATAAAATACTCGGCAAGCCTCGCATTTTATCTCTTTTCCCCAAGTCGTTTAATAAAATTACTAAAACATTATTACTCATGTAAGATCCTCTATGTATAGTATTTTTAAGTATATAAAGCGACATGGTCTTGAAGAAACAACTGAAGTTTAAGAAGGGGTCTGGATCATTGCCCCAACCCCCCTTGGATATAGTACGTCGTGATACATTTATTAGAAAGTGTTAAATATGCGTGGCGATAAGTGTTTATGTGATTCCTATTATATTCGTCATATAAACAAAAGAAATTTCACAATATTGTACTTCAAAGATAGATGAAAATCGTTGTAAATAAACAATGGCGAGTTTACCTTGATTTTTGGCGTGCAGGTAGTCTCAGTTTGCAGTTATATTGAACCTAACACAGATTACTGCATATGCGCGTGGCAGTGAATAGTCATGCTTTACCTATTAATAAGAATAATAGAATTGCCTCATTACTTTGCATCTTTGAAACAACGTCACAATTATTATGATGGAAAGTGAAGAAGAAGGCAAAGATCATTTATTTGAAAAAAGCTGAAAAGATAGTTGCATGTAATGCACATAAAAATATTTATCTAAAATGACATGTATATAACAGGATAAGTATTATGATATTACTTACAGTTTCAAAGCAAGACCTAAATATTATTTTTAGATTTTGCAATCATCACAACCTCATGAAAGACTTATATATAGTGACAGCTGCCAAGCTCACTTGTCGGTGCAATTTGTTTTGAATATAGAATGCATTCGCAAGAAGTGACACTGTTGTGCAGATTGATGGTGAGCCACACCTGATTCACACATGCAAGACAAGCCTCCTGTTTGCTTGTTCCACTATTCCATACTTCACTCAAACACAACCGTTAATACCATTACATTCTATATTCAAAACTGTTTTGTTTCCTACATTGTAAGTACTTTCTTTACTTTAGATATTCATTATAAAGTGTAAATATAAGTAATAAAATTAATTCAATTTTGGTTTGTTGATGGAATCATGGGTCTTTTGCACAACAAACTAAAAACATATTTATCAAACGATAGCTATATGAGAAAGTATAATAACTGTCAGCGTGACAGGTTGTGAACTTAATCATATGTTCTTCTAAAAACCTGAGGCAAATTTTCTTCATTGCTAAATGTAAAAAAGTAAGTAAGGGTGCAAAGATCAGGAATCGATACGATCAAGTACCACACCTGACCCAGGATATCAATGGAAAAGTAACAAACTCACAGTCAGACACCACAAACGAGAGCCAAAAGGTCAGCCCTTTCCCAGCAGATGACCACAAGGTACATATAAACAGACGCATACAAAGGCACAGCAAACATAAGACATAAACATAAAAAACACAAAAGAAGTACCGCCTTGGTACGGTCAGTAAAATATTTTACTGGAGGGCTTAAATCAGTTTAAAAGTGCACCAATCTCACCCTTAGTTCAGATATTGATCAAGACACACAGATGTTTGGATGCATGAAAGACCCCTAACTAATCAATGCATTATCTCCTAGAACATATAAATCAAGATATAAAAAGGAGATAAAGCAAAGATAAGGACTCAACAGTAAATAAAACTGAACTACCGGAGCAAAAGAAATCCAACAGGTAAATCCCGGTGGGTCCAACAAACAGCCAAAGCATCAGACCCCTACCATTGCATCAATAGATAAGTCTTTAAGTCGGAACCGTCATAGAGTCTGAAGTCGGGCCCATCGGTAAAAACTAGTATGACTGACTACTGACCCATCCACAGCACCGTGTGAAAGGGACAGAGAACACAAATATCCAAACGGCAGCACAAACTCAAAACACGTTACATCGACATCCTACAACCTGACCATGAAATATTCCGTTGTGCGTGTAGCCAATACGTGTATAGTTTCTTTAGAGTATGTATTATATGAATTTCAGACACTTATCCACATATTCATCCCACTAAACAGATGCAAACATTCACACGGGCACCTTTGGTAACGTCAGGTTTAACCAAGCAGACGTCAAGATGTTCACCATTAACAGGGTCATTTAGTACTCATGAAACGGGTAGTACCTTGGTACCAAAAACAGCTACTAACTCGACACTCTCGGAGTCAAGGCGTGGGAATTGGGTGGCGATTGTAGTACCAATTGTCATTGTTGCCATTATAGGCGTATTTTGCTACTTCTTATGGAAGAAACGGTAAATATTAACAATATTAAATTTTACTATAAAACTTCCTAATTGGTTCAGACAACGTGAATTCATCTTTATGCTTACTTGAAGCCAGCCAAAACTTGCATCTTGATGTAAACATAAAGAAGCCCGTTTCAGACCAACATTTTGAAAGGTATTTTAAATTGACTTTCAACACCAAAAAGGCACAAGTAATAAGTTGAAATTATGATACATATACCATTTTTAACTAAAATGTCACAAAACAGCTGTCTGCAGCTGAATTCGGAAAAATAAAAGGAATACCAGACACAATTTTAGCAACATTGAATTGTTAAAAGTAAGTAATGGTGCAAAGATCAGGAATCGATACAATCAAGTACCACACCTGACCCAGGATACCAATGGGAAAGTGACAAACTCACAGAAGACACCACAAACGAGAGCCAAGAGGTCAGCCCTTTCCCAGCAGGTGACCACAAAGCACATATAAACAGACGCGCACAAAACATAGCAAACACAAGGCAGAACAAAAACATAAAAGATCCACAAAAGAAGTACCGCCTTGGTACGGTCAGTAAAATATTTTACTGGAGGGCTTAAACCGGTTTAACGGCGCCAACCTCACCCTTAATTCAGATGTGGATCAAGACACATAGATATTTGGTTTGCATGAAAGACCCCTAACTTATCAATGCATCATCTCCTAAAACATATAAATCAAGATATAACAAGGAGATAAAGCAAGGATAAGGACTCAACAGTAAATTAAACTGAAAATCGGAGCAAAAGAAATCCAACAGGTAAACCCCGGTGGGCCCGACAAACAGCCAAAGCATCAGGCCCCTACCATCTCATCAATAGATAAGTCTTTAAGTCGGAATCATCATAGAGTCTGAATTCCGACCCACCGGCGTGCAATTAAAGAGGAAAGCGACTTTGGTTAAAGCTAGACATTTGCATGCACACAAAAACGAAGAACATAAAGGCTGGTATGAGTCTTCAATGGATGCATAGACCCTCATATTGGCAGTCCAGTGAAAACGTACTTTAATTTTTATATAATTGTTGTGTTTCGTGTTGGAAAGGAAAGGGCTGACCGCTTGGCTCCCTTGTATGTGATGTTTCATTATGTTATATTACTTTCACTTATGGTGTCCTGGGTCTGGTGTGGTACTTGATTGTATCAATTCCTGATCTTTGCCTTCTTTCTTACGTTCAATATAATAACTAAATGTGTGTTTTACAAAAGCAGAATCTAGGGCGAAGATTTGGCCAGTAGAATGAATTTAAGCACCCAATGGCTTAGGCTGCTGTCTGTTCTAAAAGGGTTGTTCTGTTGTTATTCATTGTTGCTCCTATTGTTTGTGGCGATCCTTGTTTTGTCATGCAGTATTTAGCGCCCGTGCTAGCTAGCAAAAATCTCGCTGGCAACGAGATAGTTGATCGCACTGCTTAAGGCGTATTTGTGGTGTCCTGTTTTCTATTCAAATAGGACTTTACCTCTTCCTCACGATGTACTGGTTGTTCTGCAATGTGTGATCGTGGCATTTCCTGGTCATACTCATTTACTTTTTGTCTGTTTTGGCTGGGCAACAAGAGTTGCTCAACTAGGGGGTTTCTTTAGCTCTTGACTATATGTGAGTTAAGGGACCCTATCCTTATTTCATCACAATATGTTAGTTTTATTGTTTCCCTGTGTGAACGATATGGAGTCACGGGTATAATACGTTTGTGTAACGTATAAGATGTTTAAGGTGTACTATGCAAATTACAAACCCTGCTATTTGTGATACCAGTAAAGGTAGCCTATAGATATAAGTAATAAAAACCCTTGGTGGTGAGCATGCTTTTCTAATGACGGAATCTGTTGGCTGGTCGACTTACTTTACACCCTGCGATGATATATTACATAGAACAGCAGAATCTAGGGCGAGGATTTGGTCAGTAACAATTGAACCGAGACATGAGATTTCCAACAATGTGGTATGTGCAACCAGCAAAGCCTCAGACCACATGTGCATACGCGCAGTATGATAAGAGCCTTTGCTAGTCGTTTGAATATTCTATGAGTGTTAAGCTACTGACATAACACCGTTTGGAGTTTCTAAGCTTAAAAAAGGCTGCACAGGCTCGGCTGAGTCTGCCAAATTGTTGGAAATCACATGTCGCGGCTCATATATTTAAGTCCACTGATGTTCTTGGCTGCTGTTCACTCTAAGGCGGCGATAACAAAATTCATTGTTGTTGTTCCAATTGTGCTGCGGTATTGTGTTTGATTTTTGTTTTGAGGTGTAGTTATTAGTATCCTTTCTAGTTTTACAATCATCTTGCTGAGGAAGGGAGAGAACTGATTGCTTTACAGAACAGAACAGAACATAATTTTATTAGACATAAACTATACAATTAGTTTCTAGTCTATCCTTTATATTTTACAACACAAAACAGTATTGGTCACATGTACACCTAATTTTCATACTTATGCATGAAATGCTGAAAACAAGTTCAGTAGATTTTCGTAAACTGGTTATATCCGTTTTACATCATTGTGTTATTGCTATCGTGCGGCTGTCAAAGTTCTGTGACTCATCCTGCTAATGCCGTGGGGTTTGTCTGTGATATGTGATTGTGGAATTTCCAGGTCATCCTTACCTGATTTTTGATTATAATATTATACAATTCTTGAGATTAATAAATATAGCTTATCAATCGTTCTATTCCATTTATGGGGTAAGGAGGAAAATCATCTAAAGAAAATCCTTTCTTTATCGTATTTTCTACCTCCCTCGGTTTATAAATAGAACGATTAAAAATGTATATAACATGCATTCTGCTTGAACTGATTGAACAAATATGAGGACCAAAATGCTACTATAGATGATGTGGTATATCTAGCGTATGGTGACATGTCAAACTTTAACCCGAGTAGTAGTGCTGAAAGAATTTGAAAACCGCCATTTTGAAAATCTTCTTCCTTGCTTTGAGTCCAATTCAGATTTTAAAGGTCTGTAACGTTCTTATAAGTGAACAAAACATAATGTGTGGGTTCTCATTTTCATAAATAGATCGTTAGATACGTTTTGGTTACACATTTATTGTGTTTTTCTAGATGTTTTCATTTTTGTACCTCGGGCTGCTCCGGTTTCAGTGTTGGAAGACAGAAGCTTCATACATTTATATATATGGCGTCATTTGTGAAAATATTAATAGAAGACAAACTGTTATGATTCTATTATGCTTTCAAATTGTATATCATAAATAGAGAATTCCTTTTAGCCCTGAACATGACATTCATTTTATCGCGTCTAAACCTAGGATCACTTGTGTTCAAAAAAAAGTTCCGAATAAAGAGATTTATCTCCCTAGAGGAGACAATCTTTCTTGACAAAAGCAAAATTACAGAGTTTATTTGTTTGATAAAACCTAGTAATTTTTTTTATTTGTCGAGCATGTAATTTAAGGATTTATCAACCTGAAAAAAAGTGATAATCATCGAGGGTGAAGAATAATTGTATAATGTGCTCCTTGGAATTTGACCAAGTCACAATATTAACATCAACAAGCTCAAATGAGAGATACGGCCCAGAGGTTATAAAACTCTTTTCATGCTCAAATAAGCTGAGCATGATGTTATATTAACATGCTAATAAATGTTAAAATGTCAACAATTGTTGACATTTAAACATTTATGAGCATGATGAACTCCATGCTCACTTGAGTTGAGCCTGAACAAAGTTTTATAACCTTGGGATCTGACTCATCTGTGTCACTGTTGTTAATGTAATTTCTTGATGCAGCTGTGATGGGGAATGTATGAACCAACACATATTAAGATGTTTGTACTTATCACATGGACAGGAAGCCAAGCCTGTATATCTGCGCTGTCTCATCAAAGCCTTCGCTACTCACATACACGAAGCATGGTAAATGAAGGCTAAGACTACGCAATATGCATCTAAACTCACTAGGTAGCGGTGTTTTGCAACTATAAATAGTTACTTTACGCATTTGTCATATCTTATGTGCTGGCGTATATCTATTTTGCCATTCGTAGAACATAATGTTTACATACATCCATAGCATCAGAATATGTAACAAAACAAAGCAATTTAAGTTTTTTAATATTTGAAAATATTATCAAGGCCAAGTGGCCACTGGCTCGAATCTCCTCGGAGACTGTGTTGTGCCCTTGAGCAAGGCACTTAATTTACATTGCTTAGTAGTGATTATTACCAATGAAACCGTCATGCAATGACATTTTAAATATTATGGGGCTATTTTGATTATGTGTCTAAGTATTGAATTAGTATATAACAGGGTTCAAAATGCAATAACATAAGCAAATACTTTCTTTCAGATCTAGTTCATTAAACTTATGTAATTTTTAAAACAATTTACAGATTACAAATTCGACAGCTTACACGTGAAACTTGTATGAAATTCCGAGGCTCCAACGCTAGTTCATCCTCCAGTACTACCAACCATGATAAGTCTGATAGACACGTGACTTTGGAAACTGGTAGCAAACAATCAAGTGACCCAATAGAAGAATCTGGCAACGAATATTCTACCATAGAATTTAACAAGATCAAGTGTAATACAATGGTCACCGAAAAGCCTTTGAATTCTCATACAGATTCAGAAACGGATGCACATTCATATTACGTTTTGGAACCTCAATTCATAAATCATGCATTTAATGCTGATAGTGTGAATGTAGAGGATGTTACGATAGAATCGGTACAAACGTATCCGGAGAACGAATATAATAGAATACAGTTTAATGCTAAAGCTGTGAGCAAAGATGAAACATATAGTCATCTTAACACTGGCCAGTCTTCAAGCAGATCATGTGAAACGGACGAGTATTCTAGCATAAGTACAGTTCAGAAGGCCCACCTGAAGAGAATGGATTATTCACATGTTGTATTAACGGAGGAGAAGAGTGAGGATCATTATTCACACCTAAACAATGAACCTAGACACTTTAAAAACACATGGAATAATCCATGAGAACGTACACAGAATTACATTCAAGTTTTTCTTTGAATGTGTAAGTCAGATTTCGATGACATAAAACAAATCCCATGATCAACTCTACTGAGCATGAAATTTCTACCGGTCAATACAAGTCAAAGGCTAAAAACATCTTGCTTTAAAACTTTACGGTGTTTCATTTATCATGAACATTAATGTTAAAATGCCAACACGTATTGGCATTTTAACATTTATGAGCATGATAAATTTTATGCTCAGTTCAGTTGAGCAGGAAAAAGGTTTTGTGTCCAGGAGGCCAGGTGCTTAGGTCTTGATCTAGTCAACGACCATGTACCATCTCGTTTAACTATGTGTGCGCCAGTAGGGAAGACACTCGTGAGAATAGAAACAGTAGCGCGAGTCTGAGTATTCGTTGGTCGAATACTAGAAAAAGTTCCTAAGGTGTTGTAATGTCCTTTGATCTAACCTAGAATTTCTTGAAAGTAGCATGAACAGAGCCAACGCTGTTTCTCATGATGTGTGTAATATGTGACTGTAGCAGGTTTATCATTAGTAGCCATACAGCGATAGTCCGTGGTCGCAGAGTATAGACAAACCAACTGAGGTACAGCATCGGTGTTCTCGATGGCTTACTTGATATCAATATTTACTCCTTTTTGCAGTGGAAAATAAATACTAGATATTCTCAACAAGGGTTTTCACATGTAATTGTGGATTTGCTTGGTGGTGTTTCATATAAATACTCTTAAGGTTTTGACCATTTTACAGATTATCTCTTCTGAGTATATACATGACCATTAAAAACGTTTACCTATGTACCGTAAGCACAACAAATAAATATATATTGTATTTTATTTTACACTTAGCCGTGAAATCAATGCATATCAAAACAAATAAAAGTGATACCATTCACTAGTGAAATGATATCATGAGTGATTGATATCAGCTTATATTTTCACTGTGACGGTTTTTGGATTACCTCTGACCTTTCCATTCACTTAATGCTTTTCACTTTAGAATTTCAAACGCCCATAACTTTCCTTTTTGTGAACAAAAACATCAAGTGTGGGTATGCACTTTCTTAGTTATAACGTAAAGAACATTTTTGTACCAAAATTATTTTGCGTTTGTTAAAAAAATGTTTTTGCATTTTCAGAACCTCCTTTTAAGTGGGTGAGACATTGCATGTAGTCTATAAAAAATATAAAATAAAAAGAAAATTTACTTTTTTTTTTGGTAAATACCAAATTTATTTTTTCTCGTGAGCTGTAAACATCAGAAGTTTCACGAGTGCTGCGCTTTCAAAACACTCGATGAAATATATTTGGTATTCAGTCGCCGCAAAAAATAAATATCCTTTATATAGAGGTGTATGCCAGAAATACTGGGCAAGAACATAAGCTATTGTACTTTCAATGCTCAATGATTTCTTCTGATTGCCATCGACTGATATATGACACGATTTCGCAATATACTAATATTTTGAAAAAGTAATTTGCACATCGCTTTAACAGCAATAAATATAATATCTCCGTTTCATCTGAATTATCAGAAAATTAAACTTTGTAATATTGCAGCTTGCTAATGAGACAAACGAAAAGAGCTAGCATTTTCGGAAGTGTGCTTAAATGTAGTTCCTTTAATTTCATCTAAAATTTATATTAATGTAAGACTATTAATATATATCCTTATGTCATTAAAATCAGCTAATATGATTAAATCAGCCTTGTGACATCAAAGCTTAAGGAGAAGCTGATGAATTTTAAGTACAAGATATTAACCATTACGAGTTCCCTTTATAATGTCATGATAAATACTGATTTTGTTAACTGTGAATAACAAAAGCGTAGACCAACCTGCGCATGCGCGCGGACTGATCAGCCCCATTGTTATTCCCTCTCTGAATGTAATAGTATCACAACTTGCCAGCCGCGCGCGGCGTCACTTGCTTAACTTAAAGAGATGCAACGTGTCCATGTTCTCTTTATAGCGGGAGGGTGGGGGCATTGGTAGAGTGCTCCGCTTGTGATAATGAGTGCCCTGGTTCGAGCATCATATTATGTTATGTCATTTACCAAGAAACTCTATACTCGCTGCTCAGTACTGGTTACTACTGTCCTGCCAGCAAAGAGTGACAGTGACGCCATGTTTTGTTTGCAAAGTTATCAGGGTCTAATGATCAATAGATCACTTGTGTATTAATCCTATCCGCAGGATAGGATTAATACACAAGTGATATATCGATTTGCGTAAGATCAAGTGGAGCGTACAAGTTATTTTTACTTTGTAATTGTAAACATAATGTTACGCCACTGTCACTCTTGTTTGGCAGGACAGTAGCATGAAAACGCCCCGACATGACAAAATATCCTTTCAGAAGATTCTGTGTGTACTTAAATCCCGTGTGCGGTACCCACAATTTTTACATTATTTGGTTTTAAATTCTTAATAGTTTGACCTCTTTTAAATCGAATAATATTTCTTCAGCTCTTTATTTAATTTTCTTCAGCCACTTGGCCTTGGCCAAGAAGCAATTTAATATATACTCAGAAAAACAATTGAAGGATATTAAAATTATTTTGACCTTATAACATTTGGAAATATAATTTTCAAACAGATTATTTTTGACATTGGTAGAATTATCACTATGCAATTCACCAAAATGCAAATTGAAATTCACGGATCATTGGTTACGATACAGTACTACACCAAATGTACCGACCCTGTCTACCCAAAGTTCACAAGCAAAACATTTAGCGCTCTCAATTTTTGCTGAAACCTTTACCAGGTCATTGCTTATGTTCTAATTCCGACCACAGACAAAAGTTAACACCACTTTTTCAGTCATTTCCCCTAATAATGGGACAACTTCTTCAACAAAAATACACGGATATTGCATACCCAGGCAAATTTGACCACAAATTTGCAATAAAACACTTACAACAGCTTCAAAAATAGGTGCCATGTTTTAGAGGAAGAACCAGCGATGATTTTGGAGCCAGTCATTATGGGATACAAACAATAAAAATGGGTTTCAATCATTTTGAACGTTTGTGACTTTTCAGTATAGACGGTTGAACCATTGAGATTTGTACTGTACTTAAACCATTGAAGCGTGACTAAAATAAAGCACCCATTTTGATTGCAGATGTCTGGTACTATGAAATTCATGCATAAAAAGTAAAGTTTTTATTGTATTGGATGTTATAGATGGGATTGAATCTGAATGTCCTTCAATTGTTTTTCTGAGTATAAAATAATTATTTATCTATAGAAAAGGCCAAGTTGCAGAAAAAGAAAAAATATGGAGTGGAACATGATATGAATTATTTGCATTTAAAAAATCCTTTTGGGATATAATTGAAATGAGAAATAATTTAATTTGAACGACCGATAATTTGGTACCATGGACTTCGAATAACAACATTGCAGTGTGGTGTCCTGTATTCAACATAACTCATCAATGTCAACAAGTAGAAACAATTTATTAATTTTATGTTTGGAAAACGCTAACACAACCAATCACATAGTATACAAATCATATACAATCTAAACACAACATTATGATAATAGTTTTCAACAGACGACAAAGAGCATGACAAGTTACCCTGCATACATTGCATTAATAATAAGTTCTTTTTACTCATTGGATAACTCCTTTTGTCGTCTGCTGATTTGTTTCAAATTGAACAGCTTAAAATATTTGTCAGCATACGACACTAGCAGGTATAAATGGGCCTCGTCTCGAGAAAACCTGTCTTCGGGGTTTCCGCCAAAGCGAGACTCAAACCCGCCTGCTCAGCTACAGAGACTAGCTAGAAAGTTGATATTTCGCTCGTAGCAAGTCTATATATGATACTTTCCAATAAGCGAATGACAAAGGCGCTGATCAGGCTGCGCGGATGCACAGGCTGGTCTGCGCCTTTGTTGTTCGCAAACCACCGAAGACAGGTTTTCTCGCGTCGAGGCCCAAATGATACAGTATCACCCATAAAATGCCTTTATTATATGATGGCATATAGTTGAAATAAAAGGGATTTCATGGATACACGTCCTTTTTTCTGCAGAACTATTTTTTGAGTTAGCGACAATACTTTTTTAATACTGTTTTGCTGACATAAACTGGCCAGCAAAACAAAGGCATATTTTGAATATTGTGTGTTTTGTATAAAATGGACTTTAAAATGATCTAATGATATGAAAGTTAGGGGAGACCGGGGCAAAATGATCCACTTTTTTTAAAATATTTTTTTCCTGCTTTTATGACTGGATATATCTTATTGCCTTTAAATGTATATTACACTGTCAAGTATTAGCTACAACTTGAGAGAAAGAAAAACAGGGATACAGTGACATTAGTTCTTGAAATCAAGCATTCAAAATGTGTGGTCAGCTGTATCATTTTGCCCCGTGCACGGGGCAAAATGATACAGTACACGAGGCAAAATGATACAGTAAGTTTTTTCTCTTCTCAGATTCAAATATTCAAGACGTAGCACAGAAATAACTATAAACACAATTAAACAATATATAATGCTATATATCGCCATGGAAATATGATTGAACACGAACAGTTTTTTTAATTTTCTGAGTCACATTTGTTACCATTCATGTTTTATGTTTTGCCACGGGGCAAAATGAAACAGTTGACCACCCATTTTTAACATTCTGAAAAATAAAATGGTACTTTTCTGACATAGCAGTATCATTTAATTTTCTTGTGATAGGAATAGACAGTTTCGATAAAAATATCTTGAAAATGCTTTGAAACAGAGTCAAATTAGATTATTTCGGACTGTATCATTTTGCCCCAACCACGCTGTATCATTTTGCCCAAGTGACCTCTTGTTTACTGTTCTCGTAACAATTCAAAAATACGACACCCCACAATAGTTCTGATTATTTGGAGACGTATCAGTATTTATATTGTTCAATTTACACGATACAATTGAAATATATATCTACCACATTTTTCACATTCATAGAATAACTGATACCTTCGAAATTTACTCAGGGTGCCTCAAAAGTCAATTGTTTATATAAAAAGCTTAACTTTGCTCTGTTTTGGCTGAGCCTTTCTTATAATATGGCGGATTTTGATGCGCGCATTCAGTTTGAGTAAGAATCGTCATATATAGCATTATCGTTTGAAAAATCGCGCTGTTTCATTTTGCCCAATGTATCATTTTGCCCCGGTCTCCCCTACCAATGATGCGTAGAACATGTGTATAAACCAAATTAGCGTAAATGGTTGGCTTTTCAGAGCAAAGCTTGTAAAGGGAGATAACTCTGGAAGTTATACAATAATTAATAAGTAACGCGAACTTCGAGATGTTGTATACCCAAAGTCACAGAGCGCATTTTAATGAAAATCACTCTGCGTCTTTATCAGGCCATACATACTACATCTTAAGATTAAATTGTCCAGAATTATTCAAGACAAACCAATGTGTACGAGTTGCATTGTCAAACAATAAACCGGAAGTGTGCATTAGACAGGAACGTTAACGTCAAAACTGATGTTTAAATGGTTCTGTTGGACAGAACCCTCAGTTTATATCATGCATAACGTACCAGACTTCCTTACAGCTCAGATTTTTCGGACTCTTTTCAAGATCAATTGTTAAAATGTAAAATCTTAAGAGTTTTGGATCTGCAGTAAACCTCCTACAACAATGATTTTAAAAGTTTTAAAGCGTTTCCTAATTTGTTACATTGTTCTGTGGTAATAAGCAGTAAATTCGGATTCAAAACATTGCTCTTTAAACGCTCAGCACTTTTTTGCGTTTTTTGCGTTATTTAAAAAACTTTTAATTTACTGTGCAACGAGGAAAAAAGTAGCCTGGAACTAGCGTATGAGATCTGTCAAACATATTAATGTCATTAAGGGTAAATATTATTATGGTTTCAATGTTAAATAAGTAATGAAAATTATGCGTTTCTTTTGCTGTCATGTATACATATGTTTGCAGAGAACATTAGGTTAGACTCACGATTTTTGCTGGTAACACTAAATGATACGTACACTACGTACACTTGCTGACAACACTAAATTCGTACACTTTTTGCTGATGATACTTATCATAAATACACTTTTTTCTGGCAACACTGAATTATACGTACACATTTTGACTGACGACACTAAATTATCTAACACTTTTTGTTGACGACATTTAATTATATTATACAGTATATGTACACTTTTTGTTGACAATCTTTAATTGTATATCCACATTTTTGGAATATGCAAATCGTGCATCATGATCTAAATATAGACTGTGCACGAGATTTCAGTATTTATCACATCGCAGCGCAATGAATGATCACGTGACTCGTCAGAGCCTTATCTTCTCGCATATACAAATTAAGGATGAAGACAAAAGCTCAGAGCAAAGTTTATCACCTCTAGCGCCGCTGGACACGTCAGCATGGGCGCTTGTTAACCCTTTACTCCATAGGCTATTTTTAGATCATGACATCAGTTTCTATTTTTAGACAATTTTTGGGAAAAAAATCAAGAAAAATTTGAGTTAACTTTTGATTACTTATGAAAATATTATAGGAAATGGAGCATTTGCTCCAAAAGAGCAAATGCTCTATTTTACATAATATTTTTAAATACATGACATTTCAAAGGCGTCAAAAGGCTTTATTATGTAGTAAAGGGTTAATGGCATGTGCGCACGTGCGATACCAACTTCTTGTGTAGTAGCTCTATTATATTATCAGAATGGCGAAAGACTTGGTTGTTGAAATTCAATGCAATTGTAAATTACTAAGTACTTTTGAATGGTCAAAATCTAGTGCGTTTTGAGATAAAAATTAGATAATCTAACAATTTGAATCATGCTTCATGTTAAAAGACGACCTAGTGACTCTAAGTAATTCTTCATCGTGTTTCCAGTATGGATTTCGCAAAGGCATTTGACAAGGTCCCGCAGAGGAGGCTATTACATTAACTCGATTATTATGGTATAAGAGGGTCCACTCACAAGTGGATCCGCTCTGGGCTCTCTGGGCGCAGTCAACAAGTAGTTTTAGATGGCCAAGCCTCAGATCTTGTCCCAGTTTTATCCGGTGTACCCAGCGGTCGTCTTAGGGCCGATTCTCTTTTTAATCTTCATAAATGATCAAGTCCTCCGTGTGCCTGTTCGCAGATGATTGTGTCCTGTTTTGGAACATTCATTCGTCTTATTTGGCAGTAAAATCTTAACAGTCTTGTGCATTTGGTGGCCGATAGGCAAATGAAGTTTAATGTTGCCAATTGCCACTCTATGAAAGTGACTTGGCATTATTCACACAAAAAACCCTTCATGACTGCATACTGCATCAGCATCAGCAAACTTTAGGAAACGTTCAGTCCGCAAAATATCTAAGCATAACTATCACGGAGAACATGGATTGGAGTTAACATATTTCTGATATTCCGTCAGAAGCAACTAAGCTTTAAGTTTTCTTCGCAGCAATTTTGCTTTCACACCTAAAGAGTACTTATAAGGAGTTTGCATACAAGCCTTCGATGTAAAACGGCCACTCAAAAATAGACAAAACAAAGATCTTAATGACAAATGGTAGCTTAATGAAGGTCAAAAGTATTTCAGAATGCTCTCTAGGAGCATTCTGCAATACTTTTGACCTGCATAAAGCGAGAATTGGTCTTTTTGAGAGTAGCCGTTTTACACAGATTATACTGTACTAATAATGAAGTTGCATAAAAAAAAAACTTTTGATGCATCCTTAACTGGAGTATGCAGCCCCTATTTGGAACTCATATTCTAAAAAACTCAGATTCAGATTCAACAAGCGGAGTCCTGTAGGAGATGGCGCAACTCAAGCAGTGTTGGAAACATGCTCGATGAGCTACAATGGCCAACTCTTGAGGCCCAAAGGGATCAATCCGCTCTACTTATCTTCCACAACTTATCTATTGAGACATGTAAAATCAAGTACTTGAACCCGTCTGAAAGATCACAATTCACCAGGTCATCACATAAGTCCCAATATTGCAGGCCCCAGACATATAGTGATGCCCTGGAGCATTCGCTTTCCCCAGGACTATTTCCCATTGGATTAGTCTGTCTCCAACTGTGGTTGCAGCTGTGATCACAGAGGAGTTTAGGGCACTTATTTAAATGACTCAGCCAGAAGTTCTTTTTTTCTCTCTCTAAGTTCAAATTTAATCACTCACCTATTCTGATAATGATCAGATATTATCGCCAGAGTGACAGAAGATAGATAAGATAGAGTGACTTACAGTCACGCGGTACGGAGGCGCTTAAGTGTCACCATAAAATGAACGCCCCTCGTTTATTAGTAGAATACGCTTCGGTGGTTTGGCCTTTAAAATAACGCTGATATTTGTAAAGAACAGGTTGTAGAAAAATTTAAGTGGGTATGATCAAACAATACCACAATCACACACGGCAGACCAAGCCATGGCACAGCGAGGAAAAGCCACAGAACACTCACAATCACAAGACAACTGGAAGACAACTAAAGCAATCAGCTCTCTCTTCCCTATCTAGATGATTGCAAAACTATAAAGGACACAAATTACTGCATAAAAAACAAGGACCACACACAGAACCTTCACAAACCATTGAAGTAACAATAAACAATGCGTCATCAACAACAGAACCACTGCCTTAGAACGGACATCAACCTACGCCACCAGGGGGCTGGAATACATTTTTACTAGTATCAAAACTTCGCCCAAGATTCTGTTGTTGTTAAAACACAAAATGGTTAGCTCGCATGGAGACTTTCTAAACATGAGAATTTGTCAACTCATGAGAAGTTTTTTCTCCTAGCACAGAAGTACAGTGAATACTCAGACAAACCTGTGTATCGACATAGGCTTGCCAAGTCTATCTTAATTGCGCGCAGTTTGGTAGTAGATTGCGTTCAGTCAGAAAACAGATACTTCTATTCCTACTTGATAACTATGCAATGACCTTACGAATATACGATGAGTACCCATTCAGCAACCAATCTCTGGCTAATATCGGCCCGCTAGCGAAACGCCATTTAAATGGCGTTTCGCTGGCGGACCGAAGGTGGCCCGCTTTCATATAATAGATAGATAAATTCTTTATTTGAGTCTCGTCTTTGTACAACATAGTATTAAGTACATATACATATCACAGTTCAAATACAATACAAAGCCATTCACAGACTGTCACAGTTTCAAGATACATATATCACACTTTACAACGTTATTTACATTCATTAGCTTAAACTATGAATCGTTGCGACTATTTGACTATCTATTGTACGCCATAATACACTGGAAGCCTAAAATAATTAAAAACGTCATTGGGAATAAGATAAAATAGATCAAAAGCGAGCATCTATATATACTACTTAAATACACTTTAAAATAATTTTCTAAATGTAAACGTTTCCATCAGGTCAGACCTGTTATAAACAAAATAGTAGCAACGGTTCTCAGTGAGTAAAATGCACTTACATGTAAAAAGTTACGTTTACTGATAAAATTCAAATGATAAAATATACACATATAAAGCGAATATAATGTTAAAGTAATACAAAGTAATGTTAAATATATAAAAGAGTATTTCTTTTCTTTAGGACGAGAAAGTGGGTTTTGGCAACAATACGGACTGAAAATTTAGTAGAGAATAAATCTATAATCTTTCAAATATCATCGTTTCGACGAAATTCGTCACTAAGATTTGATGCCTTTCTAAATAGATGTTGTCTTAACGAATCAAACGCTTATTCATATGCTTACTTGTAAGCATTATCCAATGCCGAAAGCATTGTTTTGCCATGTACAAAACAACAGCAACAACTAAACAAATGTGTATGACCATACTATGAGTGAGTATGATAAGGAATACCACAATCACAAACTGCAGACCAGCCCACGGCACTGTGAGGAAGAGTTACAGGACATTTACAATAACAATACATCAAAAAGAAAATAAAAGCAAAACAACCAGCTCTCTCTTCCTCGTGAAGATGATTGCAAAACTAGAAAGAGCATAACGTAACGCATACCAAAGAAGAGACCAACACAGAACCTCCACAAACAATGGGAGGTACATAAAACAATAAATCAACAACAACAGAACCACTGCCTTCAAACGGACGTCAGCCTTACCCATCCGTGTGGGGGGATCTTAAATGTATTTTACTGGCAGCAATTCTTCGTTCGAGATTATGTTGTTGTTTATACACAACCATTGTTTAGCTGACATGGAGGCTACCTAACTTATGCAATGCATCATCACGTAGAAACAATCTAACTAATGCCTTAATCACAGACATAGACCAACGTGGGTGTGTAGGTAAAGATAATATTACATTCAATCAAATAAGAAAATGACAAATACACTGGCTATGAGTAAATTGTAAATGTTTTACGCTAATTTCTAATTGAATTGGAAAAGTGACATCATTGCTAAGGAATCCCTCAAACAATTCAAAGAAAACCAGTTATCATGAGATGTGAAGCTAATGATACGTACTATAAGAATCTATCATGAGTGTGAGGGTGGGATAGAAAAATCTATCCCGAGGATCACCGTTTGGCTTCACGAGGCTTGCCGAGTGATGACAAACGGTGATCCCGAGGGACGGATTTTTCTATCCTACCCTCACACGAGTTATGGATTCTTTTTCTTGCTCACCACTGTTTTTTTATTTTAAAATAAGCCTCCAGAAGATCCTGAATACGCTAAGATACAATTTCATATGATGACGTCAATTTAACATAACAATGTCGTCACTTGACGACCATGTTCGTGGTATGTAACCCTCACGCGACAGCCTGGGTAAGATAGCAAGGGTAAGGTAAGATTTTCTATCCCAGGGTAAAATCCCAGATATCCTTATACGGTGTGCAAGAATACATGTACTTCACGTCATAAGTAAAGTCAATCCTTCAATAGTTCGATCAAAAACAGAAGGCAAATACTATGAGAGTATGAGCAGTTTAATGAATGGTCTTGCTACGAGTGACTCCGCGTCTCAAAGTTAATTCTCCAGTGATTATAAGGCAAACGGAGGGCGAGAAAAATGAAAAGTAAGGGTCCTGATATGAGATTTTACGTCTACAGCAAGGCAGTGACCTATATTAGATTATAAGGTCACTGAGTAGGGACAATTCTCCAATGATTCGAAGGTAAACAGAAGACTTCAAATTTGAATAGTAATAGTCTCTCTATGGGCTATTAATCGTCTCAAGTAAGGACAATTCTCCAATGATTCGAAGGTAAACAGAATACTTCAAATATGAATAGTAAAAATCTCTCTATGGACTATTAAACGTCTCAAGTAAGGACAATGCTCCAATGATTCAAAAGTAAACAGAATACTTCAAATATGAATAGTAAAAGTATCTCTGTGGGCAATTAAACGTCTCAAGTAAGGACAATGCTCCAATGATTCAAAAGTAAACAGAATACGTAAAATATGAATAGTAAAAGTATCTCTATGGGCAATTAAACGTCTCAGGTAAGGACAATGCTCCAATGATTAAAAAAAACCAGAAAACTTCAAATATGAATAGTAAAAGTATCTCTATGGGCTATTAAACGTCTCAAGTAAGGACAATGCTCCAATGATTCAAAAGTAAACAGAATACTTCAAATATGAATAGTAATAGTATCTCTATGGGAAATTAAACGTCTTAAGTAAGGACAATGCTCCAATGGTTCAACAGTAAACATAATACGTAAAATATGAATAGTAATAGTATCTCTATGGGAAATTAAACGTCTCAAGTAAGGACAATGCTCCAATGATTCAAAAGTAAACAGAATACTTCAAATATGAATAGTAATAGTATCTCTATGGGCAATTAAACGTCTCAAGTAAGGACAATGCTCCAATGATTCAAAAGTAAACAGAATACATGTACGTAAAATATGAATAGTAAAAGTATCTCTATGGGCAATTAAAAGTCTTAAGTAAGGACAATGATTCAAAAGTAAACAGAATACTTCAAATATGAATAGTAAAAGTATCTCTATGGCAATTAAACGTCTTAAGTAAGGACAATGCTCCAATGATTCTAAAGTAAACAGAATACGTAAAATATGAATATCTCTATGGGCAATTAAACGTCTCAAGTAAGGACAATGCTCCAACGATTCAAACGAAACAGAAGACCTTAAATATGAATAGTAAAACTCTCTCTAAGGGCTATTGCACGTCTCAAGTAAGTACAAATCTCCTATGATTCGAAGGTAAATATAAGGTGACAGATAAGAATATTTATATTTGACCATAGCTACTAGTAGTTATGGTCTTGTAATGGTCTTGCTATGAGTTTCAGGACTATTCACCAATGATTCGAAGGTAGACAGAGGGCGACAAATATATGTATGAATTGTAAATGGTGTGTACGATTTATCACTACAGCAACAACAGGTCGAAATATACAACATTTATCCCTAAAGAAAGTTTTGCCTTAAAAAGAAAGTGAGATGACCAGGAAATGCCACAATCACAAACTGCAGACCAACTCACAGCACAATAAAGGAATAGTCACCATAACACCAAGAACTGCATGGCAGCAAGAAATACAACTATCTCTATCTTCTTCAGTGAGAAGACTGAAAACTGGGAAAGACACTATATATATATATTGTCCTGCCAGCCAAGAGTGACAGTGATGTCATGTTTTGTTTACAAATTTATCAGGGACTTATAATCGATAGATCACCTGTGTATTAATCCTATCCGCAGGATAGGATTAATACACAAGTGATCTATCGATTCACGTTAGCTAGAGTGGTGTGTACAAGTTAATATTTTACTTAGCAATTGTAAACAAAATATTCCGTCACTGTCACTCTTGGTTGACACGACAGTACTGCATAATTACATGTAACGGAAGGACACTCGGTACTGCATAATAAACAAGGACCAAACAACAGCAAAGCCAAAACAATGGGAGCAACAATAAACAATAAATCAATAGCTTTAGAATGGACGGCAGCCGAAGTCACCTGGTGCCTTTAATACATTTTAACAGCCAAATCTTCGCCCTAGATTCTGTTGTTGTTGTTTCGCGACAAGCCATACACTCTCAAACAAACACTCTCACAACAGCAAGAGTGCATCCCAAGTTAAACTACAATCAGACAATTGCAAGACCAAAATCGGCACAACACAACCACATCATAAAACCAAGATTCAAACACCAACTGTTGTACAATGGAACAGAAACAAACATAGAGGTTCTTACATGAATGCTTATGCTTTATTGAATTTATTAAACGAGTTGGGGAAAGTGACAAATGCTGAGCATTTGATCGCTTTTTCGCAACAAGTTTAATAAATTCAATAATACAGGAGCACGAATGCTAGATCATTTTATCATATGACTTTACAATTACTTAAAAAGGCATTTTTGAGTGAAAAAGCGAAAATTTTGCGCTCCTTCAGGCAACGTTAAAATAGACGTCATTACGTAACGTTATTACATCTGTAAACCACTATTATTGCATTGGAATTCGTTACACGAAGCTGTTTGAAGCCGCAAAATCCATGTTCAAATCATGAGATTCACGTGCTGTTTTAACATGGCTTTTACCATGTTTACTTGAAAAGGCCTAAACTGGGCCCTGATCTGTATGCATGACGTTACAAGGGAAAGCGTTGCGGCTGTGACTGATCATTTCACCGATGCTTTCATTCGCGAAAACGTTGCACGCATATATATGACGTTGTGGCGACGTGATGCCGCTCGAAAGTTTGACGCTGACGCCATTTTGTTTTGAGAGATCAAGTGTAAGAAAATGGATATTTAATGTTTTGGAGACGTTTTCAGCGCGGTTTATGCTGACATCAGGCAAAATATGCAAGAATAACGATCACACATGTTTGTTTTATTGCGTGAACATTTGCCGGGTCCCTCGGACGACGTTTAAACACTCGCCCTAAAGGCCTTGTGTTCAAACAGCTTCCCCGGGACCCGACAATTGTTAACGCATGAAAAAACATGTGTGATCTCAATAGTGGTTTATTGATTGTATTGCATGGCGTTACATCACTCCCAGAAGCGACGTCATGTGATAAAATGAATTAGCTACAACAGAACTATCGGCTTAGAAATGACAGCAGCCGTAGTCACCGGGGTTGTTTTAGTAAGGAAATAGCTTAGACGCAACCCCTTTTGGTATTCATTAGCACAGCTTTTTACAATTTACTTTTCATGACTTCATTACTATTCTCAGACTACATATGGGAGAAACAAGTAATGAGTATGACCAGGAAGTACCACAATCATACACTGCAGACCAACACACGATGCCATGAGGAAGAACACTAACAGCCAGTTTGCAACAAGAAGACAATTAAAGTAAAACAATCAGCTCTCTCTTCTCCAGCGAGAGGGTTCTACGAAGACACTAAGCACAACAGCAACAGTTACTTGGGGCGTAAATGACCCTAACTGGCACATAATCTTCGCCATAGTTTCTGCTAGATTCGTCCTAAATCGTTCCATGATTGATATAATTAGTGTCTTGCTTGAAACTTCGAGCATATTTTACTGATTGTGTACACAGCAGGTCAATTTAGAAATAATACGTCGGTAGCTGGTTTTCAAAGATTCGCGAAACGGCTTAATTCGTAAGGTGTAAATTACTGGATTTAGTGCACTATTCATCAGTGATAAGGCAAACAGGCCAAACTTGACCTTCCGTGTAAGTAAACCATCGTTAATTAATTCAAAAATGACAATGGCATTAAGAGGAGACATGAAGACATTTAACACCAAAAGTAGTAACCCGATTGTTACTAGTACATCACGCTGTCCCTTAATGGCAAGTGTTCGGCTGCTTGAGTCTTGCTTCAACGCGTTCTTTAAGCCACTTTGATTAATACCACCTTGAATTTCCTTTGCTTTAACATCGTGCTGTCCATTGAAATGGGAAAGTTTTATGTTTGTTGGCTTCTTCCCCATCGAGTTAAGAGGTTCTTTTGTTGCTACTTTACCATCTGAGACCATAAACATTTGTTTAATACCTTCTGACTCTTTCGGTGGATTAGCGTTAATCGCATCATCATATTCAGGTATTGGTAATTTGCCGTAAGATTCTGAAACTCTAACTAATCCAGACCTCGGACGTCGGGTAGCTACGCTACACCAAGCTTGGTTGCATTTAGACTTTGAAGTTCCAGAATTGCTTTCACTCAAGTAATCAGAATCGCTTGAAAGTTTTGTATCCTTGTTGTGTGCACCTGTTACAGACAATAGGTCTGGTGTTACTGCTGTTATAGGGTCTACAGATGATTGATTTGACTTGTCTGTATTGCTACAGGAAGCGACACATGGTACTTGCAGCGGTACAGTGCCATCTTCATTAGAGTTGCTAATGTTCTGGTTTAAACCTTGTTTTGACTCATCTGTGAGAGTACTTGCAGGATAAGGTTCTTTCGAGTTTCTTATATTATTTATTCTTCGCCAAGTGCGTAGTAAAAACCAAAACATATACGCATAAACTAGGGTCATTCCCAGTTGTGGGGTAACGAATATTACACTGATCGATGTCATGAATGGTATATAGTCACTATCGAAAATCCCAGGAAGTGAACACCCTTTCAAGGGCTTCCCCCATTTTATGAAAAGTAGATAAGGTATGGCGATAAGACATATTGAGGCCACCCAAACGAGGAACACCTGGAAAAGTAACCTTTTCAGCATGTTACTCGTTGAGGATTCGGTCTGGGGAGTTTTACGTTTGACTGTTATCAATCGATGAATACAAATTTCGAACCCATGAAATAGATTAGCTGTTTGTGACACACAGTAGCCGTACCATATCGCGGCGCATACCTCAACATATGGGAAAACTGTCGTTATTTCGTAGGTCAAAGTGGTTGTAATGCCTGATATTCCAACAAACAAGTCTGTAATGCTAAAGCTTAACATCTGAAGATTTACAAACGTGCTCAAACCTTTACGTCTCATAACCAGACATGACAAAACAACAGAATTAACAATTATGATCCATATACTTAGCAATAAAAGAACAATAACCAGTGCATCCAATGCTTTCTCTTGCGACTGATCATGTAAGTCCACTGATGATATTGCTACAGTTACATTAGACATTTCCAATACAAAATAATTAGTCGCTCATTGAAGACAAAAATGCAATACAAAATAATTATATTTTCATTGGAAGGCAAAAATTGCAATAGAAAATGAGTAGTCTTTCATTGTTAGACAAAAATGCAATACGAAATACTTATACTTTCATTGTTAGACAAAAATACAATATAAAATATTTATACTTTCATTGTTAGACAAAACTACACATAAAAATAATTTAACTTTCATTTTAAGACAAAAATTAGTTTACAAAAGAAGTATGATCTCATTGATAGACTAAACTACAAATGCATGATAAATATACTATCATTATAAGACAGAAATGCAAAAATGTAATGATTATACTTTCATTGCAAGACAAAATGCATAATGTAATGATTATATTTTCATTGTAAGACAAAAATGCTTAACGTAATGATTATACTTTCATTGTAAGACAAAAATACAAATACTATATTCACTGCAAAACACATTAAGAAGATGCATTCTTCCAGGTGGTTAAAAAAATAACTTTGGATTGTTAATTGTGCATTCAAAGAGCCACCGATAAGTGTTTTCTTCTTCATAGATTTCATCTGTGTCTTCACTGTTTGTTAAACTACCCATTGAGCATTTCTAGTATACAAATGGTTAGCGGTGTGATAGAAGAATGCGTTATAAGGTAGAGTCTTGCTTCTATCCGCTATATATACTGGCAAAGACGAATAGGTTTTTCCACGTCCATAAATGATCAACTCAATACACATATAGACTGATAAGCATTTTATCAAAATGTGACAATTTCACATTAATAATAAGGAAACTAATATGATAGCAACAGAATACAATACATATATATGCACTTGTCAAAAATGTGACTTTATGACTTTAATCATAAGTGAATTCCAGTGTGAATATAAAGGTTATTCAGGTGCAATTTTCATGATTCATACCAATCATAGGAAGAATATTGGCAATCAGTCATTTCCGTATCCGTTATGAGCTCTTTGAATACCATGAAGCCATAAACACCATTCAATCTGTCTCTGTCATGTAGCAGCTCTGCAATAGAAACCCAAATATAAGTGAGTATGACCAGGGAACGCCACAACTGTGCGCACTACATGCGCTGAGCCAGAGGGGGAAGGGCATGGGGTCCGGACCCTCCCCCCCCCCCCCTGAAAAATCACAAAAATATAGGGTTTCTTAGCAATACTGGTCCGGATCCCCTAAATATCAAAAAACTACCAAGCCATTATTCAATGTTTAGACCTCATCGACACACTGGCGGGCCGATGATGGCCCACTTATAGTGGTATTTGGATCCTCCCTCCCCTCGTTAAACTAAAAAAAACACTTCAAAGTTGGGCCCCTCTGAAAAAACGTTCTGGATCTGCGCATACACTATACAACTTGCTTTACTTTTATCAGGTTCTTGCTGGCGTGTGTCTTTCGTGTGTCTGTATGTGTTCTGTATCATCATCAGCAATTCTGCAAAATTTGACCTAACAGGTCGGTGTAATAAACGAGCTGCGCGCCTCTGAAGAGAC
This sequence comes from Loripinus fragilis, assembly GCA_964019695.1. Lineage (NCBI taxonomy): Eukaryota > Metazoa > Mollusca > Bivalvia > Lucinida > Lucinidae > Loripinus > Loripinus fragilis. The sequence goes on along the minus strand of OZ026517.1, from coordinate 1,193,166 downwards.
ACGGTGTCTGAAAAAACGATGCCTCTGCAGACAGATTACTTTTTAATCGAATGTAAATGGGGATGGATCAGAGATTTTAGAGGATGTCATTGACGACCGCTCTGCACTATGGTTTCATCTTCAAGAAAAAACTTTTTTGGATGCCTCAACGCTGACAACGTTAGTGGAATCTAGTTAACGGTTTCTTATTGTTATTCCGCGCCATTTACTGACATAGAGATTGCTCTCTTGCAGTATTTAACATCTATTTTTTACATCTACTATTTTACTGACCGTTCCAAGGCAGTCCTTTTTTGTGGTTCTTTTATGTTTTTTCTGTCTTGTGTTTGTTATGTCTTTGTGTGTATCTGTTTATTTGTGCCTTGTGGTCAGCTGTTGGGAAAGGGCTGACCTCTTGGTTCTCGTCTGTGGTGTATAACTGTGAGTTTTTCACTTTCTGATTGGTATTCTGGGTCAGGTGTGGTACTCGATTGTATCGATTCCTGATCTTTATACCCTTACTTACTTTACATTTGTTCATTGCATAGCTGTTTCAATATGCACACCACAGAACACCGCGAGATAATACAGGTTTGACAGTTCTGATATCACTATTCACAGCACCCAGGTAGCTCAGGTTGCCCCCGACCCCGACTCCTATCCATGTCTGTCTGACTGCCTGCCCTCCCATCTGTCTGTCTGCCTGTCTGTCCACTTACTGTCTTCCTTCCTTCCAGCCTGCCTACCCTGCTTGTCCCAAACCACGCATTTCTGTCAGTCTGACTGTCTGCCCTTCCGTCTGTCTGTCTGTCCGTTTTCTGTCTTCCTTCCTTCCACCATGCCTTCCCTGCCTGTCCGCAACCACGCATTTCTGTCAGTATGATTGCCTGTCCTCCTGTCTGTCTGACAGTGTCCATTATCTGTCTCCCTTCCAGCATGTCTTCCCTGCCTGTCCCCAACCCCTCTTTATGATCATCTGCCTGTCTAAGTGTCTGTCACCCTATCTGTCTATCTGTCAGTCTGTCCGTTTTTTGTCTCCTCCAGCCTGCATACTCTGCCTGTCCCCGCTCCCGCCTTTCTTCCCATCTGTCTGACTGCCTGCCTGTTATCTGTCTTTTTTCCAGACTGCTATCCTTGCCTGTCTGTCCTTCTTCCTGTATAACTGTCTGTCTGTCCGCTTTCTGTCTTTTTTTAGCATACCTATCCTGCCTGTCCCCACCCATGCCTTTTTATCGGTCTGTATGTGTGACTACCTGCCCTTCTGCCTGTTAGCTGGATCATTTTCTGTCTTCCTTCCAGCCTGCATACACTGTTTGTCCCAAAAATAGTAAATAAAATTATCAGGAAACTCCACAATCACAAACTGCAGATAAACCCATGGTACTGCGAGGAAGAGCCACCTAACAATCACGAGACACCAATCCCAGCTTTCTGCCATCTGTCTGTCTGACCTCCTGGCTGCCTGGCTGGGCGATTAATACGCTTGATCTACGATAATCATATAAAATGTTATTCTGAACATACGAAAGAGGAAAACAAAAGTCAGGAATCGATACAATCAAGTACCACACCTGACCTGGGTCATATTTTAACAGGTAGAAAGATGAGGGAGGGGAAAGGCAGGATAGGCAGGCTGACAGGAAGACAGAAAACGGACAGGCAGGCAGAAGGGCAATAAGGCTGGATTGGGTATGCAGGCTAGAAGGAAGAGGGAAAATCACACACAATGCATGAGGGTAGACAGTAAAACAGACAGACAAATGGAAAGTAAGGCGGGTTTTGGGGACTGGCGGGGTAGGAAGACTGAAAAGACGGCAAATGGTCAGACAGGCAGAAGGGTAGACAGTCAGATGGGCAGAAAGGCGGGGTTTTGGACAAGCAGGGTAGGCGGGCTAGAAGGAAGACAGAAAAAATGTCAGACTGACAGGCAGAAGGGCAGGGTTGGGGAGGGGCAAGGTAGGCAGACAGGAAGAAGGACAGAAAACTTACAGACAGACAGACAGGCAGGCGGGAGGCAGACAGTCAGACAGATGGAAAGTCTGGGTGGGGACAGACATGGTAGGCAAGCTTGAAAGAAGACAAAAATGGACAGACATATAGATAGACAGGCAGGGGTTGGGGACAGGCAGAGAAGATAGGCTGGAATGAAGACAGGAAATTGACAGACATGCAGAAAGGCGGGATTGGGCCGGACAGGGTAGGCAAGCTGGAAGGAAGACATAAATCAGACCCATAGACAGGCAGGAGGACAGCCAGTCAAACTGACAGCCAGTCAAACATATGGACAGAAAGGCTGGGTTTGGGACATCCAGGTTAGGCAGGCTGGAAGAAAGGCAGAAAATGGACATACAGACAGACAGGTAGAAGGGCAGTCAGTCAGTCAGACAGTTGGTCAGAAAGAGGGGCCGGGGACAGGTAGGGCATGAAGGCTGGAAGAAAGACAGAAAATTGGCAGATTGATAGATTGACTAACAGGAGCACGTACACTCAGACAGATGGGCTGAACTGTGGGGTTGGGGACAGGCAGAGAAGATAGGCTGGAATGAAGACAGGAAATTGACAGACATGCAGAAAGGCGGGATTGGGCCGGACAGGGTAGGCAAGCTGGAAGGAAGACATAAATCAGACCCATAGACAGGCAGGAGGACAGCCAGTCAAACTGACAGCCAGACAAACAGATGGGCAGAAAAGCAGGGTTTGGGACAGGCAGGGTACGCAAACTGGAAGGAAGACAGAAAACAGACAGACAGACGGAAGGGCATTCAGACAGATGGACAGGACGGCTGGTCTGGGGACGACAAACTTACTTAGTGCTGTTAATCGCGAGGCCAGAACTGTCAATAATCCAGAAAAAATGGATCCTTCAGAAATAGAGAGAACTAACAATATAAAACAAGTAAGTAAGAGTGCAAAGATTAGGAATCGATACAATCAAGTACCACACCTGAACCAGGATACCAATGGGAAAATGACAAACTCACCGTTATACACCTCAAACAAGAGCCAAGAGGGCAGCACTTTTCCAGCAGGTGACCACAAGATACAAATCAACAAACGTGCACAAAGGCATATCAAACACAAGACAGAACATACATAAGACTGAACAAACATAAATAATCCACAAAAGAAGTACTACCTTGGAACAGTCAGTAAAAATATTTTACTGGAGGGCTTAAACCGGTTTCATGGCGCAAACCTCACCCTTAATCCAAATGGGGATCAAGACACACAGATATTTGGTTTGCATGAATGACCCCTAACTTATCAATGCATCATCTCCTAGAATATATAAATCAAAATAAAACAAGGAGATAAAGCAAAGATAAGGACTCAATAGTAAATAAAACTGAATACCAGAGCAAAAGAAATCCAACAGGTAAACCCAGGTGGGCCCAACAAACAGCCAAAGCATCAGGCCCCTGCCATCTCATCAATTGATAAGTCTTTAAGTCGGAACCGTCATAGAGGCTGAAAATAGTAAGTGAGAATGATCAGGAAATACCACAATCACAAACCGCAGACAACCCCGCAGCACCGCAAGGAAGAACCGCTCAAACATCACGAGACACCAGGAAGACAAATCAAGCAAAGCAACCAGCTCTCTCTTCCCAATCAAGATGATTGCAATACTAGAATGGACATAAAGTAACGTACAACAAAACATAGAACAATTACAGACTCCCAAAATGGGAGTAACAATAAACAAAAAGTCAAAATATAACAGAACCATCGCCTTAGAACGGACAGCAGCCTAAGCCACGTGGGCCTAAATGCATTTTACTCGTACCAAATCTTTGCCCTAGATTCTGATGTTGTAGAAGGAAATGCTCAGCTCGCATGGAGGCCATCTAACTAATGCAATGTATCATCATGGAGAAACACTCTAATCAAATTAACACACCATGATGAAAAAAAGAAAAGGGCTCATGACTCACAGATAGTCAGAGCTAAAGAAAACCTCAAGTTGAGCCACGGTGGGTCCAGCTACAGATAAGCATCAGGCATCAACCCACCGTTTAAAGCTGTACGTCAGTGCCGTCATAGAGTCTGATGCCTGATCCACCGTCGTGCAATTAAATAGGAAACCATAGCTATAAACCATGATTTCAAGTTATATTCAACCCGTATATAACGTTTTACTATCTTTTTAAATTGATCACTAAAATTAGGTTTTCCAACAATCTGTTTAAATTTATAAATTAAATCACCATAAAATATAGGTTCTGATATGCCTTGTTGCAGAAGAGTTTTTAACCCAATGTTGTATTTAACAATTAACACTGAGTGTCTGTGGTAGAATTTAGAAAATGCTTTTCCAATTTTATGATATCTATAACCTTGTTTTAATAACTTAGCAGTTAAAAATAAGTATCTGTTGTTGAAGTCATAAACATTAGAATACACTCTAGCAAAACGAATAAGCTGAGAAATATATACACCATAGGAAGGAGAGCGAGGAACATCTCCATCAAGAAATGGGAAATTTACTATTTCAAAGTTAAAATCATCCCATTTATCATAAATTTTAGAAGAAACTATGCCATTTGTTATTGACAAGTTCAAGTCCAAAAACTGAGTTTCAGTATCAGAAGAATTCGCCTTATTTAACTGAAGTTCAGTGGGATATATCTGACCTACCATTTGTTCAAAATAAGGATTATCAATATTAAGTAAGTCATCTAAATATCTGGAGGTTGAGTTAAAAGCTTCAATTATATCAGTTTGATTATTGTCTGACAGAGACAACATAAAGTCTCTCTCATAACAAAACAAAAACAAATCTGCAACAGGAGGAGCACAATTAGTACCCATTGGAATACCTACAATTTGTCTATATAATTTCGAGCCAAGTCTTATAAATCTATTGTCCAAAAGATAATGGAGCGCATCACACATTTTCTGACATAACCACAACTTATTTGGGTTGTTCAGAAGTAAAAAGTCATTTTATCATTACAAGCCAAGTAAAGTGAGCCCTCTCTGTTAAATGTTAGCTCAATTAATTCTGTTAGTTTTTCTTTGCTTAGATTATGAGGCAATGTAGTATAGAGAGTAGAGAAATCATATGTAGACAAACCAGATGCTAGAAAACCTCTAGACTTCAATTTATTAAGAATTTCACCTGAATTTTTAACAGTAATTTTTTCCATTTCTTTCATAATCTGTTGTGTAATATTTAATGACATGGTTTTTAATCGCAGTGAGGCAAGAAGTCAAAAGAATAGACAACTCAGTAGTTGTACTTGCACTAGAATTGGCAATAAAACGCGACTATTAGGGCCGTTTATGAAGTTTAGGCAAACAGTATAACGTAGGAATCTTGCTATGGTCCTCATCAACAAACAACCCAAACTTAGCTGCCATATGGCATCGATGCCTATCAACGATAGACGTCTCATCAAGCCTGATATGCAGTGCTAAGTTCTTGCTTTAGGGTGTTAATATAATATCTTGTTCAAACGACCACAACATTGTTAGCAGCCTAGATTATGTTGTTAAACGAATACATTACCTAGCTCGCATGCATGTTTCTTAGCTTAGAGATGTATCTAGCGTTATTTACAAAGATTCGGCGTAATTAAAAAACATATCATTATTCAGTTTTAGAGAGTATGCTTGATTACTGGTTGCTACGTTTGTCGGCCAATATAAATGATGCGCGACACGATTTCCAAAATAATTTGGCAAAAATAATAAAAGTGGGGATTTAAAGTAAATATTACTTAAGAAAATTATAAAAAAAACTTAAGCTGTTACAAAAGTATATAATAAGAGAGGAATTTGATTTGTATATGGTCATATTATCTACTATGTAATGAAATACAGGAAAATATGGATTAAATATAATGCATATATTTCATAGCCGTGAGAATATAACAACGTGTATTTTCACAGCAGTGAAAATACAAGATTTGATATTTTCATTGGAGAGAAACGGTAAGGCTGGAACTACTTTTTTCTATTTTCTCAATATGGTCTTTATGATGGCATATCTGTTTCTTTTCTAAGGGAAATAACTATTGGTGTTTCCTGTAAACAAAAAGTCAGGTTCGCTTAGAAGCCTAATAAAAGAAAGAGCTTTTATAAATTCGTCTGCTATAACTAGAAAATCAAAACAAAAGCTAACGTAAAGTAAGATTCGCTTCTCTTTACCTTAAAAGATTATGGGAAATTTGAAGATAATAAAAAGAAAATTCAAATTTTTTTTTTTTTGTTAATTATGTGTTTTATTTCACTCGTGAAATAAAAGACATATTTAACAAAAACATTTGAATATCCTCTATATATTTCATGGGAACTAATTTTAGTGGACTCGACTCGCATGTTCACTGAGTATTAAAACAATTCGTCGTCTCCGCAAAATGAGCCGTGGCATGAGATTTCCAACAATGTGGTGTGTGCGACTTGCAAAAGCTAAGACTAGACTGATCAGAGCCTTTGCTAGTCGCTTACATATTTTATGAGTGTTAAGCTACTGGCTGAACGTCATTTGGAGCTTCTAAGCTTAAAAGGAGGCTGCACAGGCTCGTCTGAGTCTACACTTGTCAAAACACCGCATTGTTGAAAATCACGGCTAAAATATAATTCCATAGAAATCAAAAACTTTAAAAACGATACTCACATAAATATGAATAAATCATATAAATAAACAAATCTTTGTGTCTGCTAAATAGCCGCCCTTGGTAAGAAGCTGATTGTTCAATAAACAGAACTTGTAAGATGACGTCAACACCAGGAAGATTCCAATTTATAGTCAAACAATTGAGCCGCTGCAAGGTAAATCCAAATTTTGTTCAAAATTGCCTAACCGCTTATATCCTTTATGGGTGTACATGTACTTGACTTTCACTGAAATTGTGCAGCAATGGGAATCCAGATGCACTTTACCAAAACTTCCGAAAATGAGATTGCAGCATTTTAAAAGAATACATACGTTCCAGGAATCCTGGTGAAGACCGATAAACCAACCTGAAAAATATTTGCCACTGTTTAGGGTTTGTAGCATAACATAACATAACATAATTTTATTAGGCATTAAACATAATACATATGATAATAGCCCCCTTGGAATACATACACAAATACATGATCTACCAGTATGAGAATGACTTTTTCTCAAAGGGTAAGATGCAAATTTATGTTGGAGCGACGTTATAAGAAAGTAATATTTTTTTGGCTGGAAAGTACCCATATTTGTAGAGCTAGACTTTCAGGTTTGCGCATATTCAAAATTGGTGCGACAGATATGCTGGTATTACTATCCCATTTTATGCGACTATAAAAGCAAATATTGGAGGCCCTGATGAGGCGCCGCGCAGCATCCCATCATGGTCTACACTTTTGCTAAAACATTCTACAGTAGAATGGCTGATGTCAATCAAGAAATAAGGGTACAATTAGTCTAGTTTCTTATCTCCGGGCAAAAAATACCCGGTGTATTTAAAATAGGTCAAAGCCAGACAAAATCAATATAAGTACTGTCCTGTCAGTCAAGAGTGACAGTGACGTCATGTTTTTGTTTGCAAATTTATCAGGGACACATCAATAGATCACATGTGTATTATAAACCTATCCTGCATACACAAGTGATCTATCGATTCGCGTAAGCTCAAGTGGAGTGAAGTGGAGTGAAGTGGAGTGAAGAAATTAAACAAATTATGGAATCTTTGCAATATTGCACAGATTTCATGTTTTGTACAATTCCTGCTTTCGAGGTTATAAAACTTGGGTTCATTATCAGACTCAAAGTAAAGCGCATTGATTGGCTGCTTGCGGACACGTATCCGCAAGCAGCCAATAATTGCGCTTTATTTTGAGCCTGAGACTGTACACAAGTTTTATAACCTCGAGGCCAGCTTTTGCTTAACGATGCATCAACTCTTGAGGAACATTAGCGTCAGACGGTATTGTATTAAATGTGATTTGGATGGGAAAAAGTAAATATAAGTTTACTTTAACGTCAATGATAAGTTTGTGGATTGACATTGAATCGACTCTTTTCACATTGTAAGTGCGCATGCGCCGAACAGTCTCGTTCCGCGTTATCTCCGCGAGATTACACGTAAATGGGCAGCCTTTATATGCCTTACATTGCACAATGGAATATGGTTAAAGAAATATAAATCCGCATATAAATATTAGACAAATAGAAAAATTAAAAGATAAATGTAACAAAAATATGTGATTAATTCCAAAACTCCGAATATTTGATATTTCTAAGTATCCTAGTCTGACCCTTTTCCGAATGAGCGGGTGTGCTAAGACTGTGTTGGTCATACATTATAACATACACTGTACCATACAATAAGTATGGGATCAGTGTAGAGTCTGGTAAGTTTTGTTTTTTCAAGGTCTACATGGTATATGATTACATACCATACACTTGACGTCTAAACAGGGTCTTCTGGTTTAAATAAGTGGTTTTACAAGATAGGCCTGCATTAAGGCCATCTCGCGAGAAACCTGTCTTGGGGATTTCTGACTGAGTAAGACTTAAAACAGTCTGTTCAGCAACAGAGACTAGTTAAAATGAAATTTGTGTTAAGTAAGATTAGATATTATACTTTCAAATAAGTGAACAATAAAGGCTCCGATCAGACTGTGTGGATACGAATACAGGTCTGCGCCTTTGTTAGTTACATGCACCAAAGTTAGGATTTCTCGCGTCGAGGCCCATTTTAATATCTACTACTGTGCATCCGGTCCTTAAATCCTATGCCTAGGGCTCTTTGAAAGCAATATAAAAGCACATGTGTCTGGCACGCGTTTGTAATCGATGCTTTAATTGGTACTTATTGATACTTGATACTTATTGACTGAGTTAGGCACATATGTGCCCTTACTCTAACATATATACAATGAGAAGAGCAATATTTACAAACCATAGCGCAACATTATGGTTTCGTAGATGCAAGATGGCTAACATTAGCCGGATAGAATATATACGAGCCGCAATCTCTGAAAACCAGCCTTAATGACGAAGTCGTCAAAATTTATTAATAACACACTTAATCTACAAAGTGTTAAGAAGTTATCCTGCACCTACTTCAATGACCCACTGACTTGAAAAGTGTTTATTAATCGATCAGGTATCGACATACGTCGATAATCAGTAGCACGTCTTCAGTTAATCTTTTTATCGACAAGCGTTCAATAATTGAGAAAATGATAAATATTCAAAATAACAGCACTGTAGATAGAGTAAGAGTAAAAGTAAGTAAGGGTGCAAAGATCAGGAATCGATACAATCAAATACCACATCTGACCCAGGATACCAATGGGAAAGTGACAAACTCACAGTTAGACGCCACAAACGAGAGCCAAGAGGTCAGACCTTTCTCAGCAGGTGACCACAAAGCACAATTAAACAGACGCGCACAAAGACATAGCAAACACAAGACAGAACAAAAACATAAAAGATCCACAAAAGAAGTACCGCCTTGGAACGGTCAGTAAAATATTTTACTGGAGGGCTCAAACCGGTTTAACGGCGCGCCAACCTCATCCTTAATTCAGATGTGGATCAAAACACATAGATATTTGGTTTGCATTAAAGACCCCTAACTTATCAATGCTCTATGACCTTGTCAACGTGCTTGCAGGCGTATCGCCACCTGTCGGCACCAATGACATATGTTGTAAATGTTTATAGCGACATGTCGTTTTCCAAAGGGCATCTTGGGTCTAGGAGGGAAAGCATCTAAGAATAAACTGAAAGACACCAGTTTCATAGTTCCAATGACAAACGTCACAATTTTGGGTGTATTTCGTACGCATGCGCAGAAGGAATACGGTAAGGTTTGGGAAATGAAGAGCACTCCTATCCTTAACATTTTAGCGCTTTTACTTTTTTAAAACTAGCAATGCATTTACACAAAATTTGGCCTAAACGGCACCCAGTATAAAGACTTAAAAACAGGGGTGGGTGTAGAAAGTGCACGTTTTCACGGTATTGTAAATGGTGAATCGCTTTGTAACGTATTTTGTTGCCTACTATGCATATTTTACTGCTAAAGTACACTAATTTCAAAAACATTAGGGCAATTTGAAAATTTGGTGTTTGTAATCATGTCAAACTAGGGAAAATATACGCCTTATCGCTAGAAGTTCTTTAAGAGGATTGTTGACTCTAATATTTTTTCAGCGCAGTTCATTAAAAGAATTTCCGATTATAAAAAAGATTGGCTATAACATTAATGTATTGTAATAGAATGCATGCTTGGTGGTCAACCCAATCACGGTTTGCAACTTTGCTTTCCTCTTTAATTGCACGCTGGTGGGTCGGACTTCAGACTCTATGACGGTTCCGACTTAAAGACTTATCTATTGATGAGATGGTAAGGGCCTGATGTTTTGGCTGTTTGTCGGGCCCACACGGGTTTACCTGTTGGATTTCTTTTGCTCCGGTAGTTCAGTTTTATTTAATGTTGATTCCTTATCTTTACTCTATCTCCTTTTTAATCTCCATTTATATGTTCTAGGAGATGATGCATTGATAAGTTAGGGGTCTTTCATGCAAACCAAACATCTATGTGTCTTGATCCACATCTAAACTAAGGGTGTGGTAGGTGCACCGTTAAACCGGTTTAAGACCTCCAGTATACATGTAATATTTAAAGCTGCTTAGTCTGTAACTTTTGATCTTTTAATTTTTGAAATAATGTTTCGATTTTTTAAGAACACAGTAAAAAACTAAAATTCAGGTAAACATTTTACAAATTTCGTAAATCTTTACAAACTATCAGTATCAAAACAACATCATTTATGTTAAAACTTGACTGTCAATAATCATTGGAGTGACGCAAATAATTACCAACAAGAGAAAAAAACACATGTTTTTATAAGATATCTTGTGCACTGGCCGCGGAGTTGTGCACCTGTGTCAGGTTAATAAAATCGAATTGAAATAAAGAGGACTTATGTGGTCTCGTGACGCGGAACAGCGCCTTACTGATGTCGATGAAACGTTGAGACGGTGCATCGACGTTGGTGCGGCGTTGTGTCGCCACAGTCCATGTCGGATATTATTTAGATCTGGTAAAAACGGATAAAAATGACAAGCGTCGAGTAGGTTCCATGATTACGTCTTCATGGCGATCGGGAGCCTATCCGACCTCTTTCATGAATATTTACGGTAAAAAACTGATTTCAGACTATTAAAACGCATCAATATGGAACCTCATTCGCAACGATAGCAAAGCCTTATCGATACAATGAGGGTGGCACATGGCGCACTCTTTGTGTTGGTAATGCTCCTGCTTGGATTTGGTTCAGCCTCCATCAAAACATTAAATATTAAGCCAAATTCTAACAGTAAGAAATTACTTCTCCAAGATTGTCATTTACTAAGTATATAGCTAGGCGGCTAAGAGCCAAGATTGTGCTATTCCGGATACAAGCATGAAACTTTCCAAACTTGATGAGGTTGGTTAGCTAATGATTTTTAGATATAGAACCACAAACGAACGATAATCTTGAAACTGAAGACTTTAATACTGTACAACTGTAGATGGATCCTGCAAATATATATATCATATATTATTACTATGTCATGCATTCATGAAAAGTATACAACTTATTCAATCTATTGCTAGGGCGTAAGTGCCTTACAAAAGGGCAAACCTAAGCATAAACATACAAAAGATAGTACGGTTAGCATCTATTCTGCAGCTTCCATATAAGATCAACCTAATAATCATATTACATATTACATATAAATCTTCTAAATCTTAATAATAAGTACTAGGGTTTTCAAATAATCTTACTTAATGGCCTATCTCATGGAGAACAGAGTAGACCCTGATGAGATGCTGAATATGCAACATCTCACCTGAGTCTACACTGTGTGCCAAAATCACGGGTCAAGAGAAATGAAACAATAACAGAGCAGACTCTAATGAGATGCTGCTACTGCAACCTCCCATCGGAGTCTACACTGCACACTAATGTAAATCCTTAGACCTAATAAAACAATAGTCAGTACATACCTGCAAATATATATCAAATATATTAAAACTATGTCATGCCATCATGAAAGTATACAACTTATTCAATCTATTGCTAGGGCGTAAGTGCAACGAGGCATGCATTTGTGCTTGGTTGTTAGTGTAGTGCCTGCATGTTACAAAGGATGCATTGGTGCATAGTACGAAGGACATGTTTGACTATTTAATGGTCAAGGAATTAATCTTTTACGGCTGGCAGTTATGTATAAAAAGGTCCCTCGTATAGGGCGCATGAAAACCCCAGGTACTTTGAATATGATCTATACCTAACTAGAAAAGCACCAATCTGGTGCCTATGACAGGAGCCTTTACATTCAAAAACTACATGTAGATAAGTACCAGTCAATTTCTGGACAGCCAGTGGGATTCTTTATGACTTGTGTCCCAAATGTGTTCACAGACTAATGAGTGCGCTATTTAAGTCATTAGTTATGATTTAATAGCAATACAAATAATAATAAAGTGAATGGCTTGCATATTTCTGTTTATTTTTTGTGAAGTTGCAAACCATTTTGTAGCTGTACGCGAAATTTGAGTAGTCAAGGGCATTGTATCAGTAGTCGAGGGTCTAAATATAATCAATTTGTATGAAATCAATGTCCCGGTCACTGGGCAACAGCCAATAAATGTATACTACCCTGTATGCGTACAGTATGAACAGTTTGAATAACTTTCAAAATGCTCTGCCCTCAGATTTAGAACTTCTGCGCACTAAAGTACTGATATTTTGCAATTTATCTAAACTAACTAAAGTAAACAGAACTTCCACATTGTTCCAGAACATAAAAAATGTCTTCTATAAGGAAAAATATCACCGTTTTGGCAGAACGCGGGTGCTGTATCGACTATCGCTTAACTCACATAAATCTTTGTTAAGCAGAAACACAGCTGGATGTAAGCACAGAATATTTTCAGAAGTAAAATAGGTCACTGCTCGATTGCAGCCAACCTGCGATGACTATGCTGTTTGAATACAGTGGTTCTCTGGCGCAGCATTTGACACGAACAAATTTATCTCGTTATACTGGGGACACGCATGGTTTACCCATTATGTTGTTGAATGACTTCGACTGTAGCTAATGTTATAGGTTCTACTGAAGAATGTTTGACTGTCTTTTGGATCTATGTCCATGTTATGTTATGCGTTAATATTTGGTTATTTGGCACCTGGGCCAAAACGACAAGATCACGTGTAATTATACATGTACAGAAGCATATACATTTTCAAAGTGACATTTAACCAAGAGAGCTGGCAATATGTGCGATAATCTGCATGTATGCTGAAATACCACAGCCTTCTCAAAGGATAGTCAGTTTAGGCCTTTAGGTTGAAGATTTGGCTCCAGTAAAATGCATTTAACCCCCCCCCCCCCCCTCCGGTAGCTTAGGCTGCTGTCCGTTTTAAGGCGGTGCTTCTGTTGTTGTTTATTTATTGTTCAATGTACCTCCCATTGTTTGTGGGGGTTCTGTACTGGTCTTTTTTTTTGGTATGCATTACTTTATGTCCATTCTAGTTTTGCAATCATCTCGACGAGGAAGACAGATGTTTTCTTTGCTTTATTGTCTTTTGGATGGCTTGTTACTGTAAATGTTCCGTGGCTTTTCCTCACAGTGCCGTGGTTTGGTCTGCAGTGTGTGATTGTGGTATTTCCTGATCATACTCAAGTAATTTAACATTACCTTTTTTAACCTTACCTTTTTTAACAACAAATCATTAACTTACAGACATTTAGCGTTCACAGTTACCACCACGGGAACAAAGAGTCGTACACTAGAGAGCTGCATTGTCTACTTCTGCATCCTCCAATACAGTCATATCTCACAAGAACAAGAGAATATTTTGATGCTTGTGGTATGATGGTACTCGTATCCATCCCAGTTTGCTGGACTTGGTAATCAATTCCCCTGTTCTAGCGCTGACCCACACACATGAGCCTTGATATTCTGCCTTTAAAATGTGCTGTTACAAGGTCACCTTTGTAAGGGCTGTCTTTTCATCGAAAATGTCTATGTCTAGCCATGTCTATGTTCGTGTAGGTGCGTGCTTGTTCTACCTTAGAGTATTATGACGAATCGTTCGATGGTGCAAAGTTAATCTGTAAGTGGCTCTTCAGGGAGTTCATTTTTACAAAATACTAGTTACAGCTGGAAAGCTTGCCCACTGTTTCTACGACCAAGGAGAGAAGATGTTTTATCGCACCCTCTGAGTGAATAAAAAAAGCAAGACAATTTGATTTTATATCAACAATGGCCAGCGAATTTTGCCAACCCCACAGTTCATCCACTCGCAGCTGTTGCACCACAGTTATGGCCAGAACTACTACATCAGTTCCAACAGTGCGACTGCTTATTTTCTTGTTATCCCTTTTAGCTGCTTCCGTAGCATGAGCAACTATTATTGTATCTGCCTCCTCATGCAAACAAGGCGCATGTGAAAACATATCGCGAGATGGACACACTCAGACCAAGCTTCTTCTCCCGTAAAGTGCAGGGTTCTCTCTGGAGTATTGTCACACTGTCATGGTGCAACACCTGATCCATCTGTGGTAACTGTTTCTTAGTAGGCATAGCTTATGTCAAAGAAACACAGCAATTGGAAAGATAATGGAATAGTTTGTTGCCATCAACTCACAAGAAATCTTAACAGTTTTTAGGTATGGCAGTTGATTGATGGACCAACCTGCCTGTGGATGTCATTTCCTTGTTTTCCCCTTTTTGATGCTTTTAAACTGTCCGCCTAATATATATCCTACTCTAAATCCACTCGATCAGCTGCACAAAAGTGGATATTAGGTATCTTTTAAAAACATCGTTCGTATACTGCTCCCTGAACAATGCTAACCCCTACAGCTTTAAGCATCTAAACAATGGAAGCTCCATCCAGAATAACAACACTGACTCCAAGTGTGTAATCTTTTACAGGAGGAACAAATGCCTCGAAGCCAGTCAGTAGCTTTACAACCAAAAATATGAGGCATATCAGGCATACCCCTCCCCCTCTAAAAAACTTGAGATTAGACTAACTGATGTTTGGTTATGGTTCGTTTACTGGAAGTAATGTACTGGAAACAATCAGATGCGACATACGATTTGAGACAGTTCAATGACAGATTTGAAGACAATTCATCGACAGACTGTGTTATGAGGTCTGTGAGCTCAAGCAGCAAAATACATCTGTCTGTCTGCCTGTTTGTATGTATGTCTCTCTGTCTGTCTGTCTGTCTGTGAGTCTGTCTGTCTTTCTTTCACAAACCCATATTGCCCTTGGCTTAAAACATAACTTTCAGACAGAGACGTCCCCAAGTCATAACAATCCAAATTGGCAAGTACAAAGAAAATATGAGGTGATGATTATGGACCACCCTGGTAACCAAGGTGGTGAGCACGTTTGTCCAGTTTTCCAAGGTCTTTGAGCTCGAGCAAAACATCTGATTGCATGTCTGTCTGTCTGTCACAAGCCTACTATCCCCTTTGCTTAACACTTGACTTGTTCAGTCTAATAACAATTTTATATATGCTTAGCCTAGACAAAGCTTTTTTGCGAAAGCTTATACTTGTAATAGAATAAGGCTTTGTTTATTGTCTAAATAACATCCGCTTAAAAGAAACCAACTGTGCATGCACATTTAAACAGATCTGTAGGTTCAAATATTGAAGAATTGCTTCGGTCCTTTGATAGGGGCATCCGGTTTTGCACAGTTTACAATAAAAGAGAAATAGAATACCATCTTTGTACAGTATTAAAATTTTATGCGCATGCGCAGCAAACAAAGAATGAAGAAGACTAAACTACAAACAATTAATATCAGTTATGTCCCATTTTATCATTCTACAGCCAACATGTCCCCTTCTCTAAAGTCAAACTATATTAAAGATCTATGATAACAGCCTAAAATCAATAAAATGCTTTGCACATGCGCAGTAGGCATTTCCTAATGTGGTTCTATATCCTATTCTGCTAAGTCAGTCATGGTCTACAACTGTGCTAAATTTCATGCTTGTATCCGAAATAGCACAATCAGGCCAAAATTTGGCCCTTAGCCGCCTAGCTAATACGATAATTTGCACTTTAAAATACTCCTTTATGCCTTTTATATGAGTGCAAATATGAACGTACAATATTCATGAAACGTGACAGATATATTGTGTTATATGTATATATGATTGACTAGAAACTGTATGGTTTATGTCAAATAAACAATCTGTTCTGTTCTGTTCAATTTTCCATGCAGTTTTCAGCTATAGTGAACAGATTTATTGTGAAAACTTAACTTAATTCTGCTTTTACAAATGATTTAAAAATAAAATAATTTTTTTCGAAAAATGTTCATAGTTGCAGACTTAATCTCTTTAACTGACCGATCCAAGGCGGTACTTCTTTTGTGGATTTTTTTTTATGTTTTTTTTCTGTCTAGTGCTTGCTCTGCATTTGTATGCGTCTGTTTATATGTGCCTTGTGGTCAACTACTGGGAAAGGGCTGACCTCTTTGCTCTCGTTTGTGGTGTCTAGCTGTGAGTTTGTTACTTTCCCATTGGTATCTTGGGTCAGGTGTGGTATTGATTATATGGATTCCTGATCTTTGCACCCTTACTTACTGTGAAATGAGGTATTATACGTAATAAAGGGGTACGTGCATTAATGGGCTAGTTTGGCACCCTTTAGAGCCAAAAACTGAAAATTGCTTTTCACCAATATCTTTAGATTGGTTTATTAAAAGAATAACTGAAGTGTAAAATTTCGACATTTATTTAAATTTTACAGTTGCAAAGGTAAGAAAAATGACAGACAAAATAGGTCTAGAACAGAGTAATTGCCATTTTGGACTAGATTAAAGGCCTTTGTAGACCGATTTTAAGAATTAGATATCAGCACAGCTAAATACCAAAAATCCTTTTAATATGTTGTGTGCCGTGGTAATTCTCACCCTCTGTTGAAATATCCTTTTGGTATTTGCTTGTACTCTATTATGGCGGCCATTTTTGTTACCAAAGCAGCAGTAAAAGTCAAAGTAATTTGAGACTTTTACACTTAGGTTATTGTTCTAATAAACTAATAAGAACAAATTGGTGGAAAACAATCTTTATATTTTTGCCTCATAGGGGGGGGGGGGGGGGGGGGGCAAAAAAGCCCCTTAATGCACGTAGCTCTTTCAAGCGACTTCACGAAATTAAAAATCATTCAACACCAACACGAATGTTTACATTTAACTATTCTTTAATATTCAACGTTTCGCCATATTGGCTTCATCAGGAATAATAATAAACAATTCTAACACACCTCGCCTATAGAGCCAACGGTAACAAACTGTGATATATCGGACAATAATTCACTGCAAAAGTGTGTGATAGCTGACGTCACTGGAAAATGACGTCATTCATGGCATTAGACGGTGTAACGTCGTTTTTACGCTTGAAAGACGTTACAATTACATGTAAACGTCTAAATATTGGCGGGAGTTCTTAAGTGCAATGGCGGAAAGTTGGAAGAAGCTGAAGACTTCGAATGTGTTTTCGTCGTTTATTGTGTGTTAGAATCGAAATAGATCAGCTCCATTGCGTGAATCGTTGAGTAATAATTCACTGCTTTTCGGTCAGTTGTGAGAAGATAAATCACTCGCGCTGCGCGCTCGTGATTTGATCTTCTTTACAACTGACCTCCAAACAGTGAATTATTACTCAACAATTCACTGCTGGAGCTGATCTATTTCTTAAATAAATGACGTGACGCACCACAAAAACGTTAGGACGTAACGTATAACGTGCGGCATAGTGCCAAGTCAGATACGTAACCAAGAAATTAGCGGGGAAAATTAAGTAAAATGAAAACAGAACTAGGGTCCATCAATACGGCGGTATTGACGAGCCCAGCGCTGAACTCTACGACTGCTTAATGCTATTAAAGATATACAACATCATGTAGTCCACTGATTTTTAAAAAAACATATATAATTATAGCAAACAGTGTAGAACCAGATCAGACTGTTCCTCTAGGATCAGTCTGATCAGGGTCCGCACTGCCAAATAAACACGCTAAAATCAATTCATGAAAACAGCCGACAACTACAGCCGCCCGCATATAAGAAAATAAACAGTGTAGATCCTGATCAGACTGCTCCTCTAGGATCAGTCCGACCAGGGTCCACACTACCTAAAAACACGCAGAAAAAGTATACCGTGAGCATAAAACATACAACCGAGGACTACAGCCGATCGACAGTACATGTAACAAAAAGTGTAGAGCCGGATCAGACTGCTCCTCTAGGACCAGTCTGACCAGGGTCTACACTATCTAATTAACACACAGAGAAAAGTTCATGCTGTGAGCATATACACCCAGGTGAACCGCATGTCTAGATCTCGGAGGGTGTTGGCTATCGGAGGTAAACAAAGGATTTTGAGGTTGGACATGGTCTGTATTGAGACGATTTTATTTCATTTAGATTCGCTTTGAGGGATAAGAACAACATATAGGTCGATAGTATACAGAATGATGATAACTCTGAAAACAATACATCTTTTTGAACTGAATCTGTTCGAGTTTAAATCGCATTTGAATTCGGAAATGCAATAATTTGGACCAATATTTCGAATTCATCAGTTAATATTCATATCTTTTAATTTATTTTTACTTGATTCACAGCCACCGCTGGAATGTATAACCTCTCTTTGGAATGAATCAGTCAAATACAATTCAAAAATACTTGTAAAACACTTATTAATTTGCAATTTTATGACGGTGGTATCATGTTTATGGGTAGCTTTCCGTTCGGAGGTATGTTGGGTAGCTGTCGGAGGGAAGACATGTGCATGTTAACATTGATTTCGGAGAAAGGCAAATTGATTATGCTCATTAAACTAGCTATCGCATACGGAAACAAAAATGTAACACTCAAACACTTTCAAAAACAAGTGGTTCGATTGGCGAGGAACATATCAAGGGAGAAACAAGCTTAAACAAACCAATTTGTTAGAGTTTTTGTTCAACATTGAAGGAGTGTTTTTGTGCATTAGTTTGTTTTGTTTGTTTTGGCCTACCATATCTATTTAGCCCTCTGCATCACATTAAAGAAACAATCTGGCAGTAACATAACATGCAAAAGCATTATACTATGAAATGGGCACATACCGTTTTTGAAGGTGACGGATCAAGTAGCAATGCATTTAGTATACCAGATGTTTAGACGAGCACCTGTACGGTCTAATCAGTCTTCACTAATTGCATAAATTTAACTACATGTAGGTGTTTTCGCATTTACACAACATAAGTTAACACGCTTTAAAGAACGGCCTTTGGGTTAAAACAAGTGTAAATGACCAGGAAATGCCACAATCCCAGACAGACACATGACACCAATAGACAGGAACACTGGAACAAAGACAAATAAGGAATACGCACAAAGTCAGAATACAATAAGCAAAGCAACAGCTGCCTTTATATCAGTGAGAGTATTGCCAAACTAGAAATGACACAATATAAGCGTTTAACACGAAGTGCTAAACACAAACCCCCAGCAAATACAACAAAAATAGTAAATGAGTATGGTCGGAAATTTCACAATCACAAACTTCAGACAAACCCATGGCACCGTGAGGAAGAGCCACACAGCAATCACGAGGCACTAGGAAAACAAACTAAGCAAAGCAACCAGATCTCTCTTCCCCATCTACTCGCCCTCTTTCTCTCTCTCTCTCTCTCTCTCTCTCTCTCTCTCTCTCTCTCTCTCCATTCTCTCTACTCGCTCACCTATCTACTCTCTACTCTCTCTCTCTCTCTCTCTCTGTGTGTCTCTCTCTACTCTATTCTCTTTGTCAGTCTCCACTCTCTATTCTCTTTATCTCTCTCTCTACTCTGTCTCTCCCTACGTCTCTCTCTACTCTGCCTCCCTCTCTACGTCTGTCTCTACTCTCTCTCTCTCTCTCTCTCTCTACTCTGTCTCTCTACTCTCTCTCTCTATACTTTATTCTCTACTTGCACTCCTCTCTACTCTCTCTATACTTAATTCTCTACTCGCACTCCTCTCTACTCTCTTTTTCTCTACTCGCACTCCTTCTCTACTCACACTCCTTCTCTATTCTCTCTTTCTCTACTCGCACTCCCTTTCTACTCGCACTCCTTCTCTACTCGCACTCCTCTACTCGCACACCTTCTCTACTCTCTCTTTCTCTACTCGCACTCCTTCCCTACTCGCACTCCTTCTCTACTAGCACTCATTCTCTCTACTCTCTCCTTCTCTAATCGCACTCCATCTCTACTCGCATTCCTTCTCTACTCGCACTCCTTCTCTACTCTCTCTTTCTCTAAGCGCACTCCTTCTCTACTCTCTTTTTCTCTACTTACACTCCTTCTCTACTCGCACTCCTACTCTACTCGCACTCCTTCTCTTCTAGCACTCCTTCTCTACTCGCACTCCTTCTAAGTTCGCATTCCTTCTCTACTCGCACTCCTTCTAACTTCGCATTCCTTCTCTACTCGCACTCCTTCTCTACTCTCTCTTTCTCTACTCGCATTCCTTCTCTTCTCGCACTCCTTTTCTACTCGCACTCCTTCTCTACTCGCACTCCTTTTCTACTCGCACTCCTTCTCTACTCTCTCTTTCTCTACTCGCACTCCTTCTCTAGTCTCTCTTTCTCTGCTCACACTTCTTAGCTACTCGCACTCCTTCCCTACTCGCACTCCTTCTCTACTAGCACTCCTTCTCTACTCTCTCCTTCTCTACTCGCACCCCGTCTCTACTCGCACTCCTTCTCTACTCGCACTCCTTCTATACTCACACTCCTTCTCTACTCGCACTCCTTCTTTACTCTCTGTTACTCTACTCGCACTCCTTTTCCACTCGCACTCCTTCTCTACTCGCACTTCTTCTCTACTCGCACTCCTTCTCTACTCGCACTCCTTCTCTACTCGCACTCCTTCTATGCTCGCACGTCTTCTCTACTCGCACTCCTTCTTTACTCTCTCTTTCTCTACTCCTTCTCTACTTGCACTCCTTCTCTACTCTTTTTTTCTCTACTCTCTCTCTTTTTCTTCTCGCACTCCTTTCTCTACTCGCACTCCTTCTCTACTTTCTCTTTCTCTTCTCGCACTCCTTTCTCTACTCTCCTTCTCTTCTGGCACTCCTTCTCTTCTAGCACTCCTCCTCTACTCGCCTTCCTTCTCTACTCGCACTCCTTCTCTAGTCTCACTCCTTCTCAACTTGAATTCCTTCTCTACTCGCACTCCTTCTCTACTCGCACCCTTCTCTTCTCGCTCTTCTTCTCTACTCGCACCCTTCTCTTCTCGCTCTTCTTCTCTACTCGCACTCCTTCTTTATTCGCACTCCTTCTCTATTCGCACTCCTTCTCTACTCGCACTCCTTCTCTACTCGCACTCCTTCTCTACTCGCTCTTCTTCTCTACTCGCATTCCTTCTCTACTTGCTCTTCTTCTCTACTCGCATTCCTTCTCTACTCGCGCTCCCTCTACTCGCACTCCCTCTACTCGCACTCCCTCTACTCGCTCTTTCTCTACTCTCTCTTTCTCTGTTTCTCTCTCTCTGTCTATATCTTCCTCTGTCTGTCTCTGTCTCTCTGTCTGTCTCCCTCTCTCTCTCTCTCTCTAATGTATTAAAACATCATGAGCAATACGAGAGTTTAATGAAATGATAGCGAGTGTTCGACTCCCATGTTCAGTCCTCCTCTGTCAAATTCCAAGTACGTCACCCGATCATCGGGTAATGGGGAAAGAACTGTAATAACGTGCTAGCAGGGAACATTTTTATCATGCAATTGAGAGAGGAGTTCTCTGTATGCCTTAACAATGAGGCCCTCTCACGAGTTAGGGTGTATTTGTACAAGCAATTTTATTCTAGGGAAAGGGAAAATGCCAAACTGAGGGGAACAATATTGTCAGAGAACGGGGAAATAAATAAAACATGAAACATAGAGACAAGTCAATATTTAAAAAGAACAAGGGAATATGTACCTCCTGGGAGGGCCTCTATTATAGATAATAGAACAAACTTCACAACTATAAAACTACTAAACTTGATATGATTAAAGCTGCATACTCTGTAACTATGATCATTTTTCGAAAAAAAATATTTTCTTTTTAAATCATTTGTAAAAGTAGAATTAAGCTATGTTTTCACAATAAAAAATGTTCAGTACAGCTGAAAACTGCATGGAAAAGTATTTTATCTTATCAAATAGGTGTATTTTTCTCTTGTTGGTAATTATTTGCATCCCTCCAATAATTCTAGACCGTTGAATTATAACATAAATGCAGTTGTTTTGATAGTGATAACTTGTTAAGATTTACGAAAATGGTAAAATGTTTACCTGAATTTGAGTATTTCTACTGTGTTCTTGAAAAATAAAAACATTATTTTTAAAATTAGAAGACCAAAAGTTACAGACTATGCAGCTTTAAAAATATTGTACCCAAACTCTAAACTTTACAATCCGATTGTCCATCTCTTTCTGAAAAGGACGTCACCCAGGTACATTTATTGAACTAAAGATAATTTAAAGTCGTACTGCAAACGGTTGCATAAAAATCTAATTAAACATTCGATTTTTACAGAAATTTTGATTGCCATTTGTCGCCAGTCGGGCGACACATGGCAATCGAAAAATCGGGCGACAAATGGCAATCGAAAACCCTGTTTCCAACGATTTTTGATCTACAGTAAAACCTGTCTTTAGCGGCCACTTAAAATAGACAAAACAAAGGTCTAAATGGAAAATGGTAGCTTAATGACGGCCGAAAGTATTGCAGAATGCTCTCCTTGGAGAATTCTGTAATACTTTTGACCTGCATTAAGCGATAATTGGTATTGTAAACCAATTTTAGATGTTCTTTTTGAGTGGCCGCTTAAGACAGGCTTTACTGTACGTTCATCGATAGAATTAACGTTTTCGATTGCCGCATATCCGGTGTGAAACTTTTAAAAATATCTTAAAGATATACAACCCATCTTTATTGCTTCTTCATGTTCTTATAGAATGACAAATGAGCCGCGACATGTGATTTCCAACAATGTGGCATTTTGAAATGAATAGACTCAGACGAGCCTGTGTAGCCTTCTTTTAAGCTTAGTAACTCCAAATTATGTTCCTTCAGTAGCTTAGTATTCATATAATACTCAAGCGACAAGGAAAGGCTCTGATCAGACTGCGCGTATGAGCAATCTGGTCTGAGCCTTTGCTGGTCGCACATACCACATTGTTGGAAATCTCATGTCGCAGCTCAAATAATATTGTTTAAAAATAATG
This sequence comes from Loripinus fragilis, assembly GCA_964019695.1. Classification (NCBI taxonomy): domain Eukaryota; kingdom Metazoa; phylum Mollusca; class Bivalvia; order Lucinida; family Lucinidae; genus Loripinus; species Loripinus fragilis. Next base: position 1,169,930 of record OZ026517.1, on the reverse strand, counting down.
CCATTGCGGGGTTTGGGCTGCTGTTACCGGAATATGAGGACCTGGGCCCGGAATTACAATGCCTCCTTAAAGTTAAGGAAGACTTACTGAGTTAAGTATTGATTTTTCAGGATGCGAAAAATGACGTTTTAAACTGATTAAAATCAAAATTGTTTCACTTTTCGCAAACGTAAAACGGCGTCACAATGATATCTTTGACCACAAGTACTGCATCGATCCAGGCAATTTATTTAGCTTGTTGAAATATCAATACTTAACTTAAGTCGTCCTTAACTTTAAGGAACCATTGTAATTCCTGGCCCTGTACTACTATGTAAAGTTTAAAAATGTTAAAAGATAAAATAACAGAACGGATTACCACTGAAACTGCAATATTTTCAATATTTTTACGGGTATTGTTATATGGATTACTTTGTCCACCTATACAAATATGCAGTGAAGATCCAGATAAGCTTACATGTATACTAATACTTTTAAGAATGAACTGACAACAGACCAAAAACATAAATTGCTTTTAAATACGTGTGGCATTTTATTTTACTGTCGCAATGGCGCAAAGAGTACAGCTTTAAAACGTATGTAAACTGTACGGGGTTCATTATTATGTTTTTTTTATTTTGTTTGATTTTATTCTTAACATCCCAGTCAACAATTTTTCGGTTATGTCGGGACGGGTCTTCCTGGGTTGAACCAGTACTAAGCTATGATTAATATGTTTTACTCAAGGGCACAACACAGTGACGCCGGAGAGGCCAGAAATTCGAACGCTCACGTTACTCGATAGCTGCGCATTCAACTAAGAGTAAGATGCGCGGATCCAGAGAGGGGGCGGCAGAGGGTCCTGACCCCCACCCTTGAAAATCGGAAACCTTTGGGGCTCTTTAGCAATACTGGTCTAGATCCCCTGGAAAATCAAAAGCTACCAAGCCAGCATTCCATATTGGGTAATCATCGGCCCGCCAGCGTTTTGCTGTAGGGCTGACGATGGCCCGCTTTTAGTGGTATTTTAATTCCTCACTCCATTCATCTAAAAAAAAAGTGTGCCAAAGTTAAGTTGGACTTCGTCTGACAAAATTTCTGGATCCATGCATGATTAAGCATCGCATGGGATGTTTTGTTGCATTTTTCTCACTAATATTTTACAAAACCGAAGAAAGCGTATCAGTGCAAAGCTACTAGATGACGGTACAAGACATGGACATACCCTATCCCAGCCAGCACACATTGCCGGGCAACCATCAGCCCGCCAGCGAAATGCCATTCAAAATGTTTTAGATGTTGCATAGCAAAAAAGGAAGAAAGGAAGGCGGGAGGGGGGTGGGGACCGGCTTGAGAGCCCCGTTGGAACCCATTCAATGTTTGTGGTGTTTTTTTTTGCATGTGTTGTTGTTGTTTTTTTTACGGTTTGGGGAGGGGTAAATTGTTGATATAGTTTGTTTCCTTGAATAGAATCCTAAAGGGAGGTACAACAGGAGGGTGTTTCAGTGGACTAGGTGAGTTGCATGTTTCAATGGATATGATCAGAGTATTTCAGTGAACTGAGTGGTCTGAGTGCTTCCCTGGGCTTGGCGGTTTGGGTGTATCAGTTGCCTAGGGAGTTTGGGAGTTTCAATGGGTTGGCTGTTTTGTGCATTTCAGTGGACTGTGTGCGTTTGGGTGTTCTGTGGCGATTCAGTAGACTGGTGGTTATGGGTGTTTCAATTGTCTGGATGGCATACATGAATATATTTTTGGATCAAAGGTTTACTAATCATGTACACGTGGCATCTTAACCAACAGTTTCCTTGCATTTTGAAACTTCTTTACACAACAAGATGCGCCTCAATGTAAACCTGCATTTTGTAACCCTGTTCACGTTGTTAATATACTGCGTTGCCAGGTAAGATAATGAGTATAAGTATGGCACATGTTCTTGCCTTCTTTCAGGGACCATACCCTCACCCCCACCCCACCCAGCCATCATATCCCCTTCCTATATCAAGCATACTGGTTTCACCAAAAATGAATCAGTGCAGAATTTAAATAAATATGTTTTCCCAGACTCACTAGACAAAAACATGCATAATGGCACCGACTGAAGATGAGCGCTTTTCACAACACACCACAACTGTAAAACGTCTCAAATTCCCTTCTGTATTTCGTCCCCTGATAGTCTTCCTTTTGTAGCATTACATATTTTTTTGTATCAAGACATGCTTAAAATATATCAGATTCAGGCACTAATTGTGCGGCAGTTTGTATCAATCTCCGAAATCAAAACCACTGTCACTCCGATAGCAAGGATGCCAGCCAGTTTCACCAAAAATGAATCAGTGCAGAATTTAAATAAATATGTTTTCCCAGACTCACTAGACAAAAACATGCATAATGGCACCGACTGAAGATGAGCGCTTTTCACAACACACCACAACTGTAAAACGTCTCAAATTCCCTTCTGTATTTCGTCCCCTGATAGTCTTCCTTTTGTAGCATTACATATTTTTTTTGTATCAAGACATGCTTAAAATATATCAGATTCAGGCACTAATTGTGCGGCAGTTTGTATCAATCTCCGAAATCAAAACCACTGTCACTCCGATAGCAAGGATGCCAGCTGTCAAGTTACCTCTGCACATTTTGCTAACCACCAAAGCGATATCAACGTAAGCAAATTTCAAATATTGATGTTTTAATAGCATTTTGTGATACGACTCTTATAAATCATGCAGGAGAATGATATAGAATTGTGGCGACACAAGCAAATTGTGTCAAAGGTTGATGTAAATCCAGCTATGATCAAACGAATAGCATTTTTTCATTGAAAATTTCACAATCGTCGTTTGAAAGGTCGCCAAGGGTCCTACGGACATGGATCAAAAGCATTTAACACATTCCGAGTCCTTATCATTCATTATCGAAGCAATCTGTATGCTGCTTTCGTCTCCAAGAAACTTTCTATAGGACATAAAAATGGATAAATACAGACCCTGTCCATCCATAATCGTAATGTTTACCTCCGACAGTCAACACCCTCCGAGATCTAAACATGCGGTTTACCTGGGTGATGACTATAGCCGACGACAAGGGCAGATGCATATTTTTAGGAGCAGGCGAAGGGTTAAAATAGTAGCTTAGCAAAAGTTTTATTAACAAAAGCGGTCACTATTGGATCGTCTATGATACAACAATTCCTATAAAATGCATATACACAAAAAAAAAAAAAAAAAAAAAAAAAAAAAAATACGAGTTATTTGGAATAGCGTCGCGGTAAACTCAGCGTGATTCTGAACATAAAGGTACATATATTCCACTACTTAAGGGATTCCATTTTTTTAAGAAAGAATAATGCAGACTAAAGCGATGGTATGCAATAATTAATTCACAAAAAATGCATTTCAAAATGTGAATAGATGTCATAGTGGTAAACATGGGGCGAGCACAATATGCACCTAAAATAACATGCGGTCAAATGGTGAAAATTGGACGATATGCTTCAAATAAGCTATGCAGAAATCACGCATCAATACAAATAATGCAAGAATATGCAAGCGAAACCGCCATATGCAAGGGAAAATTACAAAATGGAAAAATCAAAGCTGACCCGTGAATATTATTGGCATTAAGTGAATACATTGCATTGGGTGAAATTGGGGAATATCAACGACACGGACAACAAGTGTAAACAAAAGAAGTTCCGGTAATAGCCTAACATAAAACGGACGGGAGTCAAACAACAAACAAAGGTAAGACATATTTCAATGAATGATAAATTTGCAAAATTTAGCGCAGCAATTCAAACGTTAATTAAAATTCGAAGCCAAATATCAATTCACAATGTCAACATATGCAAATGAAATGGCGGACGAATACACGGAATAGTCATTTATAGGATATGCAAATGGAAGACAAATTGGTGAAGAAAAAATCGATGCTAAAACTAAAACGGTAACGGTTATCGTGTTCAAGTGAAATGCAATTTTTAATTTATAGAATTTCGAATCAAAATTAGAATGTAGTAGACATTTCATAAAAGTTCAAAATAACACACTTTAGTCTAGCATAAGGCTAGGTCACCCACGAAAAATGCAAAAGAGCACATGGCTAATTTTCAAGCCGATTTACTGAAGCGCCATTGCGGTAAAATAAAGGATATAGTTCAGACTGAGTGAATGGCCGCTGCATAAATTAATTAAGCAAACAGTGAAAATCCTGATGAGACGGCTCATACGGAGCCGTCTTACCTGGATTTCCAATGTTTGCAAATGTATGTCCGAATTTACCTGATGTTCGAAGTTACCTATCTTTACCTGCGCCTTAATCGATTGGCCACTGAGCGCATTTAATTTACCGCTAGGAAACTTAATCTGTGACGCATTCTCAGGTTGACAGAGCCCTGTAATGGTCATTGGTGCTCGTGACACTCTTACCAACGTAGTAAGAGTCACCTGCGCCAGTGAATGCTAATACGTAAGATGCATTTATAGTTGTATACGCAAAAAATCAATTCGATTCTTCTGTGAATCATGCATTTTGCATTTAGTGCGTGTGTCCTATAAAATTCATGTTTAAAATTGTTAATTTAAAACTGACACGGTTATAATATATAAAGGATAGATGCAGATGAGATTGCTCACACGATTCGGCTTATCTGAATCTACTTTCTTTATCCCCTATCCCATGGCACGTATATATGAGTATCTAACGGTAATACTGGTTAAGTAGTTAATTGAGAAAATATATCTAATACTGGTTAAATTTATCCTACAATCTCATTGAAATAAAGAGGACTCATGTGGTCTCGTGACGCGAGACAACACCTTATCGACGTCGATGCAACGTTTAGACGTTGTATCGACGTTGGTGCGGCGTGGTGTCGCCACAACCCATGTCGAATATTATGCAGCTCTGGTAAAACGCTTAAAAGATAGTCAATCGTCGAGTAGTTGCCATGATTACGTCTTCATGGCGATCGTGGGCCTACTTGACCTTTTTCATAAACATTTAAGGTTAAAAAATATAATCTGATTAGTAAAACGCATCAATGGAACTTCGTTCGCAATGATAGCAAAGTCTTATCGATACAATGAGGGTGGTACACGTCGCCCTCTTTGTGTTGGTAATGCCTGCTGCTTGGATTTGGCTCAGCCTCCATCAAAACATCAAATAATAAGCCAAATTCTAACATTAAGAAATTACTTCTCCATGATAGTCATTTAATAAGTATACGAGTATTTGCAACTTAAAATACTCCTTTATGCCTTTGATATGAGCAAAAATATGAACGTTCAATATTCATGAAACGTGACAGATTTATTGCGTAATAATTATATGTGATTGACTAGAAACTGTATGGTTTATGTCAAATAAACAATCTGTTCTGTTCTGTTCCTATAATTATGCAGCTGAAAACCAACTGCATTGTATCAATATATGCCCGAGAACTAGATGAAAGTTCTTATTGTATTACTGTTGTATAAATTCTCTGGCAGTTCTATATTGTTGCCACAATTGCAGAAATGTACAAAATATGAAACTTGCGCAAATGTAGAAACTATAAACTGGTGCAAATGTAAAAAATATGAAACTTTTGCAAATTTACAAACTATGAAACTTGTGCAAATGCACAAAATATGAAACTTGTGCAAATGTACAAAATATGAAACTGGTGCAAATGGACAAAATATGAAACTTGTGTAAATGGACAAACTGTGAAACTGGTGGAAATGAACAAAATATGAAACTTGTGCAAATGTACACAATATGAAACTTGTACAAATGTACACAATATGAAACTTGTACAAATGAACAAAATATGAAACTTGTGCAAATGTACAAAATATGAAACTTGTGCTAATGTACACAATATGAAACTTGTGCAAATATACAAAATATGAAACTTGTGCAAATGGACAAAAAAAGAAACTTGTACAAATATACAAAATATGAAACTTGTGCAAATGTACAAATAAGAAACTTGTGAAAACCTACAAAATATCAAACTTGTGCAAATGGACAAACTGTGAAACTTGTGCAAATGCACAAAATATGAAACTTATGCAAATATACAAATCATCAAACTTGTACAAATGTATAAAATGTGACACTTGTGCAAACGTACAGAATGTGAAACTTGTACAAATGTACAAAATATGAAACTTATGCAAATATACAAAATATGAAATTTGTGCAAATGTACATAATATGAAACTTGTTAAAATGTACAAAATATAAAATTGTGCAAATGTACAAAATATGAAACGTGTGCAAATGTACAAAACTTGTGCAAATGTACACAATATGAAACTTGTGCAAGCGTAAAAAACATTAAACTTGTGCAAATGTATAAAATGTGACACTTGTGCAAACGTACAGAATGTGAAACTTGTACAAATGTACAAAATATGAAACTTATGCAAATATACAAAATATGAAACTGGTGCAATTTTTCAAAATATGAAACTTGTGCAAATGTACAAACTATAAAACTTGTGCAAAGGTACAAATTATGAAGCGTATGCAAATGTCGACTATTAAACTAGTGCATATGCACAAAATTGAAACTTGTGCAAAATTTCGCAAGTATCAGTTTGTACATTTCAGGCGGGTGTACACCTTTAAATAATTGACGCCGTGAAACTGCTTTAAGCCCTTCAGTAAAATATTTTACTGACCGTTCCAAGGTGGATCGTTTATGTTTTTCTGTCTTGTGTTTGTTATGCCTTTGTGCGCGTCTGTTTAGTTGCGCCTTGTGGTCACTGCTGGGAAAGGGCTGAATTTTTGGCTCTCGTTTGTGGTGTCTTACTGTGAGTTTGTCACTTTCCCATTGGTATCCTGGATCAGGTGTGGTACATGATTACAAGTACCGATTCCTGATCTTTGCACCCTTACGTATTTTTACAATTGCGTTGTACAAAGTTTAACTCTGTGCTTACTAGTGTAGTCTGCTGATAGCATTAAAATCCAATTTATACACAGATCAAAAAGTCGGGCCTGATCTGGATTCAAACTAGTTGACTCTCTGTGTTATTCCTGATTTTTTTTTTCAAATAGATGATAATGAAAAAGACTAACTGACGACAAAAAGCATGCAAATCTACCCAGCAGACAAAGAGTTGCAATAAGATGAAAAAAACAAAGAAGATTAGTGTAAATTGTTAAAAGAGTATATATTAGGAAATATTAATATGGACAGGAAAGTCAGACGTTTGCATTTAATGTGCCTCGTCGCAAGAAATGCGAACAACAAAGACGCAGACCAACCTGTGCAACCGCACATGTTGATCAGCGCCTTTGCTATTCGCTTATCATAAAGTTTAATATTCAAAATTTGCTTTATGCAAAATTTCAATATTCTACCCGGTCTAAGTAGCTCAGAAGACCAGTTTGGGTATTACTTGGTCGGAAATCCCTCGCGTCACGGCCATATTTTAATTGAAACGTGTTGCCTTTGACAGATTAAAGGGAGAATAAAAGTAAAAGACAACTAGACATAATTTCGTTATCCTTATGCTTTATTAAAATTCTTATTCTGGCTCAGAGCATCAAAGTGAAATGAATTCCCTGCGGCGACTGATTAAGGCGTTTTGTACGACTGACATTCATTTGGTGATAATAATATAAACCCTTTGTTTTCTGGAAACCCCTTAGCGGATACATTGCTTTTGGCAAACAGTGAAGACCCTGATGAAATGCAGCACAATGCTGCATTTCATCAGGGCCTGCAATGTTTGCTAAAATCAGACATACGGGACGTTAACGGACATCCAGGTACATGTAGCTGCGTTGCACTAAAGCAGTTTTAGGGAATTGCAATGGAAGGTGTTAGTTTTTGAAATTATAAAAGCGGAATTCCTGTGCAAACAAATGTTTTACCTCAATATCTTACAATTATTCTGGCATGTATTTTTATTAGTTTCCATCCACAAATTCTTCGTCCTTTTTAATGATTTTTGACAGAACCCTAAGAATAATTGAATTATATAGTAAAACAGGCTTTTGAGGGAGCGCAGTGGCTCAGTGGTAGAGTGTTTGACTCGAGACCGAAGGGCCGCGGGTTCGAGCCTCACCGGCGTCACTGCGTTGTGGTCCTTGAGCAAGACACATTTATCCTAGCTTAGTACTGGTTCAACCCAGGAAGACACGTCCCTATATAACTGAAAGATTGTTGATGGGACGTAAAGAATCAAATCAAACAAAACAAAACAGGCTTTTGAAGATCTGTCAATTGGTAGATATTCAGTCATAGTTATTGCAATGTTCAATACAGTTTCCCTGTGCAACAGGGACAGTACGCACAGTCCAATTGCAAAAATACTGATATATTCTTATACAATTAAAATAATTTTGTTGTAGCCTTGTTAATTTTTCCTGGTTCTACCGTTTACACTTTTTTGTAAACTTTCCACGCATTACGGAGGTATTGTAACAATCTTCAGGGACAGAAATACATTATTTATGTTAGAAAATTCTACCCAAGGCCCCTTAAAGTACACAATGGGCAGTCCCATACTTATCCTATCAATATGTAAGGGAAAATCCATCAGAATACAACGGTTAAATGTATAAATATACAAGTAGGCTTAGAAAAAGGACCTTGCATTTTGATTTTTTTTTCAATGAAATGTTCCTCCCATGTGGGGTGTCCACCTTCAGGAGCCGAAAAGTGGTAAACATGGCAGTCACTGGGGCAGTCTCATTCTTGTTTGTTGATTGATTTAGGTCAAATCTGTAACTCCGTGGCAGCCCCATTGGGATTTAATAGTTATGAGGACATAGCTTACCTAAAAGCTATACTGTAGGTCTATGGAAAACATTACAGATCCAGGCCCCTTGTGGAGTGTGTTGGGGGAAAGCACGATAAGATAATATATCTAAAATAAGCGATGCGCATGCTCAGTAACAGAGACACCCCGACGGTTCATTTGACTGACGCCTTGATTGCACTGCATGTGACCGTTTTACAGGGTGGGTGGGGTGCATCGTGATTTGTTTTTTTTCTCTCAATGAATAGATTTTTTATCATGAGTGACCTACATTGTAGTTAGTGTTTCCGTTGATTATGATAAATATTTCTACAGATAAGCCAAGGATTTTCCCTAAAAGTTAAAATGAAGAGGTCAAATCTATCTCTATAATTGTAGGACAGATATATAAATAATACGAAACTCTGGTTTTTGTACATAGCTCAATATTTACAGTTTTCTGAAACCAATTATATTCACTAAGCAAAGTAGATGCTGCTGAATATTTCATCTTACTATACATTTTTATCATTGAAACATGCATTGACCTTTTACCATATAGAGACGCCTTTTAACACGTTTGCAAACAGACAGTCCCAGATCAGACATCTCTTGTAAGAGCTGCTTGATCAGGGTCTACTCTGTTTGCTTATGGAAAAACGATTATGATTTCTTTGTTCTATGTACAAACGTGAAAGTTTATTTATATTATTATTCATAGTGGGTGGAGCTTAGCATGAATATTCATGAAGGAAAGGATTAAAGCAAACCAGGCAGCCACCTGAGCAGAACTATTTCTGTTCAAAAATGAAAAATGAGAGTCATTAATATTTCTAAAGTGTGCCCCCTTGCCTCACCCCTAGACCCAGTACATCATATGGTCCATTTACACAATATAATAAATTTGAGCCGTGACATGAGATTTCCGACAAAGTGGTATGTGCGACCAGCAAAGGCTCTGATCAGCCTGCGCATACGCGCAGACTGATCAGAGCCTTTGCTAGTCGCTCGAGTATTCTATGACTATTAAGCTACTGACCGAACATCATTTGGAGTTTCTAAGATTAAAAGGAGGCTTCACAGGCTCATCTGAGTCTACATGTATCATTATTTCATATTTTTTTGGAAATCACGTGTCACGCTCACTGATTATGTAAGTGGGAAGCTGGGTCAAGGGGGGCAGACTTTAAAATAAGAACACTCTTCAGTGACAACAACATATCATTATTTTATAATAACGACCTGTGACCCTTAAAATACAAAATGAAGAATCCCATACTTTGTTTTTGTTAGATTTGATTCTATACGTCCCATCAACAATCTTTCAGTTAAACAGGGACGGGTCTTCCGGGGTTGAACGATAAAATCCCATACTGATCGTTTCCATATTTATGGGATGAGAGGCGAAACGGTCATGTAAACATTTTAGAACCTTTTGCTAGTACACTGAGACTTGCTTAGTCATGCAGCCTACACAAATTTTAATCATAGTTTAATCAAATGTGAAAGATTGAAAGTTATCATTTTATTCGCAGACATGTCAAGTGTTCTTTGGTATGAGAAATGGATTGTCTTAATGTGCGCATTCTGCAATTATGTACTCGTCAATGGAGTACTTTACTCGTTCGGCATGCTGTATGTGGAGTTACTCGACCAGTTCGGGGAGGATAAAGACGTGACTGCCTGGATCGGCAGTATTCAGTTAGGCGTGGTAAATTTTGGTGGTAAGTGGTCATTTTTTGACCTTGTCGTTTGGAACCTGTCTTTGATGCTTGCTACCAGATAAGGCTTAAACTAAGCTACAGAGATTAGCTTGAATCGTAAAATATTGCCTATAGAAAGGCCAGTTAGATATTTGAGCCGTGACATGAGATTCCAAACAATGTGGTATGTGCGACCAGCAAAGGCTCAGACCAGCCTGCGCCTACGCGCAGTCTGATCAGAGCCTTTGCTAGTCGCTTGAATATGCTATGAATGTTAAGCTACTGACTGAACAACATTTGGAGTTTCTAAGCTTAAAAGGAGGCTGCACAGGCTCGTCTGAGTCTACACTTGTCAAAATACCATATTGTTGAAAATCACATGAGCCAGTGCATGAGATTTCCAACAATGTGGTATGTGCGACCAGCAAAGCCTCAGATCAACCTGCGCATACGCGCAGTCTGATCAGAGCCTTTGCTAGTCGCTTGAGTATTCTATGATTGTTAAGCTACTGACTGAACACCATATGGAGTTTCTAAGCTGAAAAGGAGACTGCATAGGCTCATCTGAGTCTACACATGTCAAGATGCCACATTGTTAGAAATCTCATGCCACGGCTCACATGTCGCGGCTCATTTTACATCCCAGAGAGGTGAGCGCAGTGATTCTGTGGTAGAGTGCTTGATTCGAGATCGATGGGTTGCGGGTTTGAGCCTCACCGGCGTCGCTGCGTTGTGTCTTTGAGCAAGACATTCTAATCGGTGCTTAGTATTGGTTCAACCCTGAAAGACCCGTCCCGACATAACTGAACACTCGTTGACTGGGGTGTCAAATCAAACAAACCTTCCGGAGAGTGAATTACAAACGCGCTGATCAGATTTTGTGGATGCGCAGGCAGGTCTGCGTCTGTGTTGTTTGCATGGGGCGCAGCACGTTTGAGCGACTTTTTCCAGATTTACGTCTAGCGACCATACGTTTGATCTATCACAAACATGACTCATTTTTCTTCATTCACAGGCAGTAATTCATTAATCTGTACAATTCCAAGTGTTGCATCCAATGACTATAGCAGCACAGGTATGGATTTTTCTTTGACTATACAGGGCTTGTCAAACAGAAACGACATCCTTACTGCCTTGTTCAATCTGAGAAAGTATTATTTTTTTTTTTTTTTTTTTTTTTTTTTTTTTTTTTTTCACGTGAATTGCTTTCCGCTGTTCGCTTGCTGTCTAATCTTAATTGGCGCCTCAGAAACGTTCACTCACCATCAGGCCCATGATAATGGTCATGTTTTCCATCTAAAATCATCGACTAAAATCCCTGGCTGTCCTTTGTTAATTCAAAAAGTTTCCTTACGCCAGTTCCGGCTAACAAAATGCAGCTTTTTCATGCATATACATGGAGTACTACACTTTACATACATCCGAGGCTTGAATCCCGAATTGAGCATGAATTTTCCGATTAAGGATATACTGTCGCAAATTTATGACGTTATCCAATCAGCTGTCGCGTTACATTTGCAAGTGCATAAGAATGTCAATTTCTCGTAAACTGGTTCCAAGTTGTTCAAAATAACAACTGGTCAGGTATAATGTTTCGTAGGCTGTGATTGGTTCGCCAATCATATTTTGTAATACAAATCGTTATGTTGACAAGACAACCTCAGAACAATGACACAACCAGACCTCTGATCTACTTTGATAACGAGGCATTGGCGTCACGAAAGCCATGCCAACGCAATAACAATCTAGGGCGAAGATTTGGTACCAGTAAAATGCATTTCAGTCCCCCCCCCCCCCCGCTGGTTAAGGCTGCTGTCCGTTCTAAGGCGGTGATTCTGGTGTTGTTGACTTTTTGTTTATTGCTACTCCCATTGTGGGAGTCTGTAATTGCTCTATGTTTTGTTGAACGTTACTTTATGTCCATTCTAGAATTGCAATCATCTTGATGGGGAAGAGAGAGCTGATTGCTTTGCTTAATTTCTCTTCCTGGTGTCTCGTGATGGTTGAGCGGCTCTTCCTCGCGGTGCCACGGGGTTGTCTGCGGTTTGTGATTGTGGTATTTCCTGATCATACTCACTTACTATTTTTGAATGCAGCGAAACAAACACAATAAACATCATAGAAAGGAAAATTATATAGCGATATTTTACTGAAAAAAAAACCGAAGCTTTTTTTTCTGTAGCCTGTATGGAACTTGTTGACAACACCGCTAGATCTGTGAAAATTTGCCCGTTTGTATTTATAATTACTTGCCCCTACATTAGCTATTGTATAAGAGAAAAACAGCCTAAATTTCTCGCACATCAGATCAGGATTTCCTTTGTTATTACCCGTAACGTACCAGCCGGTGGGAAAGATAAAAAACGAACATCCGCACGCTGGCCATTGTCTGCGCAGGCGCGATACGTCTGCTAAGGCACATCACGACTGAAAAGTCGGGTTTGTGTCGATACGCTGTGTGCATTACCCAAAACACTACGTTAAAAAGTAACACGCACTGAATGACTTTAAATATCCGTTTGAAGTGACATCGAGTAAACTTTTGTAGCTAAACAATAACAATAATTGGTATTACAGTATTTAGCGAAACAATGATAAGATTTTCTACCATAAAACATTTCTGGGTCACAAAAGTGGTTTCAGTGACGCATAATGCCGCAGATTGATAAGTTTGAATCAACCAATCGGGCGTATCACATGATTTGATGACGCTATCGGTGAACAAATATGTCACATGTACCAACACAGGATATTTTTTAAAAAAATGGGCTCATTTAGCTGATATTTGAGAGAAACGATAGTCGATGAGTTTTTTTGCTCTTCTGGAAGTGTGCTTCATTCTCTAATAGGTGAAGGTAAGGAGGTGAAGTACTGACTTGATCTTGCGTGAACAGTCCTAATAATATTTGTGTTTCTGAGATTATACCTGGATGTTTCAGGAACTGTTGAATGTATGAGAGAACGGTTAAGTAATGTGGGGTCAGGTTATCATAATCACAAACATCACAATCTCGCTCTTTACTTCAGTAATGATAGAACTTGGCATATACATAAAACGTATATTTAGGATCTTACATGAGTGCTCGTATTTTATTAAATTATTAAACGAGTTTAGGAAAAGAGATAAAATGTTAGTCTTGCCGGGCATTTTATCATTTTTTTTGTAACGAGTTTAACGAATTCAATAATACAGGAGCTCGAATAGTAGATTCTATGTATCATAAGACATTAAGATTACTTTGAAATCTTATTTCTGGCGTAAAAAGTCATTATGTACGCAGCGTTGTTATAAACGTCATTTCATACATATAACGTTGCCCGAAAATCTGTTAACTACTAGTGGTTTATCGATTTTAATGCATGGCGTTATTTCATTCACAGACACGAGGGCATATGATGAATCAAGGAAAAGAAATGGCACAGAATAAAAATAATGCAAAATTTTAAGTTAAATTAACGTCGTTAGAAATAATTTACATCTCTTTCATAAGGCCTATTTTAGAATATGGAATGTGGAAATTTAGGAGCACTACACGCAGAAGGACCTCGAAAGAAATCCAAAACAGAAGCAGCACGAATCGCAACAGTGAAATGGCGTTAGGCTAGCACTAATTTTCCTATATTTTCAGGTGTCTTTGCTGGTTCCATCATTCGCCGCTTTGGTATTACAAAGACCATCTTGATTGGTACCCTGTTGTCCAGCGCTGGGTATATTGCTAGCAGTTTCACGTCGAATATTTACACCCTGTATGTTACATACGGGGCTCTGCCAGGATTTGGGCTTGTCATGATCAGTCTTTCCAGTCTGGTAACAGTGGGCCATCACTTTGATGAACACCAGGCTCTTGCCATGGGTATATGTCAGTCAGGTGGATCTGTCGGTGGTTTTATTTTCAATCCCTTGATCCAGGCGCTAATTGAATCATACGGGTGGAGAGGTGCTATGTTGATATTTGCAGGTATATTGTTGCACGGAGCTTTGTTTGGTCTAGGTATTTACTCTTTAAACCAGCATAAAAATAAACACAATAGAGAATCTTTAACAATGTGGGTAGAAAAAATGGAAATCGAAGAGGAAAGAATTGACGAAGTTAAAGCTTTTATTCCGATACACAATGCATGCGAGATGGAAAAATTTGAAATTTTCAAGCAGACCACAGATACTACCAGTGAGCATAAAGAAACTTGTGAAATAAAATATACCTTAGATAACAAAATAAATGTGTCGTCAAATGATGAAACTTTACACAAAACAGAAAACCCCGATTCAACTAACCTCATAGAAGTGACGTCTAGTGTGCAACAAGTATCTAATGACACTCCACGACCCACAAGCAAGACTGATAAATTCCTTGAGATTCTCCACCAAATAATTCCATACAAAGTTTTTACACATCGACCTACATGTATCATTCTAACTGCAAGTCATGTCAGATCGTTTGGCTTTTTTGTTCCATTCATGCTGCTACCTGACTTAGCTATAGGTAAAGGTATCATAATCGACGATGCTGCCTGGCTGGCCTCTGGTATTGGTATCTCTGGGGCAGTCAGTCGAGTTGTTCTTGGTTGGGTGGGAGGCTTTCCCTCTGTTAACAGACTTTATCTGTATATTTCCTGTATTGTGATAGGTGGAATACTAACTGCAATATGTCCCTTTTTAACTGTGTACTGGATGTTAATGATTTATGCATGTGTCTATGGATGGTTAATGGGAGGAGAAGTGTCCTTAACACCAGTTATTTGTTTAGATATTGCAGGTAAAGACAAACTCTCAGAGGTTTTCGGTATGTCACGAACCCTTTGTGGTATCGGTGCTTTATTGGGAACACCTCTGTCAGGGTGGTTGTTTGAAGAAACAGGTGACTACGGCGTGTCTTTTATGTTGGCAGGTGTTCTTATCACACTTTCAGGATTCCTATTATTGTTGTTAAAGCATCAACGCAACTAAATCTACACTTAAAACTAAAAGTAACTTTAAAGTGCTTTCAATGGATACAAATTGAAAGCCATTTTTCTCCCGAACCAAGGGAGTTTCTCTTAGATGATATTGTCACATACTCTTGGCAGAAGTCGAAACGGATCCCTGATAAAAATCAAATGGTATCAGATATAAATCTGTTAGAAAGAACAAAACATTACTATTGTATTAATTCCAAGGGAGATAATTTTTGTGAAAACCCTTTAAGACGCTGCCAAAACCTAACCAAACGTCAAAGACGAAATGCCTGGCAGTATTTTTACGGGCAATAGATGACCCTTAAAATAGGGTGTTAACCTTTGGGGTTTTTAGAAAATGCTGATTGGGTGTTATAATGAAAGCGCAGTACCCCAGCTTCCAATTTAGGTTACATTGCATCCCAAGGACAATTTTTCATGGGTGCCAAATTGTTCATTGGGACCCCTTGGATGCAAAACGAAGGTGTCCTAAAAATGGTATGGGCTATGAGAAAATGCATGGTTACCATGGCAACCCATAGCGAATATGAGAATGGGGGTATGCCTACAAAATTACTCATATCTCAGCTGTTACTTATCCTAGACTACTAAACTTAGTAGCAAATTAGAGCTTAGCCATTGACGTATTATCCCTTTGTTGCATATGCAAATTATGTAATGTGCATATTCATACATATTTATGAAAACATTAAAAATGTGATCCATGAATATGAAAATGAGATAATATTTAAAAAGGACCACTGCATGAATGGACTTGTCAAATTGTAACATCATGCAACAATGACAATATTGGGATGAAATCAGCCTATTTATATTTTTTAATGATTTTCCCTTATTTTTAGCGTTTTCTATTCATTTTCATGATTACGCTAATTATGTAAATATGATAACTTGTATATTTGACCATGGAATGAAAGGCCAATGTCTTAGCTTTAACTTAGTACAAATGTTAGTAATCTATGGCTAACAGCAGCTGAGATATTATTGATCTTGTACTTATACTCCCATTTGTGAATCACATTTTTAAAGTTTTCATAAATATTTATGGATATGCAAGTTAGATAATTTGCATATGCAACAAGGAGATAATAGGCCTATGTCTAATCTTTAATTTGGCATTAAGTTTAGTAGTCAAAGATAAGTAACAGCTGAGATGTGAGTAATTTTGTAGGCACACCCCCATTCTCAAATTCGCTTTGGGTTTCGCATCCAGGGGGTCCCAATAAACAATTTGGCACCCATGGGGGTGAAGGTGACCTAAATTTGATGTATGGGTATAGGTAACTCGAAAGAAGATTAATTTGCGTATTTCGTTTTTCACCAATTATGTTATGGCAAGTGCTTGGAAATCATGGCTTAAAATCAAAATGAGTATAGATGTTTTCTCTACTGGTTTTGTTTGTTTGTATGATTTGATTCTTTACGTCTCATCAACAATCTTTTAGTTAAACGGCGACGAGTCTTCCTGGTTTGAACCTGTACTAAGCTTGGATAATTGTGTCTTGCTCATGGACCACAATGCTTTGACGCCGGTGAGGCTCGAACCTGGAGCCTTTCGGTCTCGAGTCAAGCATTCTACCACTGAGCCACTGCGCTCCCTACTCTACTGGTAAATGTAAACGCACCAGAGGTTACTACAACTAACTGGCGCTGGCTAAATTCCGCACTGGAGCTGGCGTAAAAGGTAAATAAAAGCTATACCTGTTGTCTTAATGATTTCTTTATAAGCTTGCATTTATTTTATTTGTGATGACACCAGGCGCACAGACCGTCGGTAACATTTACAGTTTATGGCTCTGCCACGCAATTGGTGATTAAATGTATGGTTTGGCCTGCAAATCGGACACAGTCATGAGTTTTACAGTGACAGGTGTTGTTTGTTTTTTTTTTTTTTTTTTTTTTTTTTTTTTTTTTGGAGGGGGGGGTCTGGGGGCGAAGCCCCACTTATAGCAACTTGGAACCTACATATGTAAATATTTATTTATATAAAGATCTTGTCATTTCATTGGTATTTACATGTGATTTCCAACAATGTGACATTTTGACAAGTATAGACTCAGACAAACATGTGCAGCCTCCTTATAGGCTAAGAAGCTCCAAATGATGTTCAGTTAGTAGCTTAACACTCATAGAATATACAAGCGACAAGCAAAGGATCTGATCAGAGTCTGAGCTTTTGCTGGTCACACACACCACATTGTTGGAAATCTCATGCCACGGCTCAAATCAATGTCGCTTACTGTAATTAAACATAGTAAAGGGCTCCAAACTTGCAAATTAAGTAAGGCCGAAGGCTTCATGATTCCATTAACATTCCAAAAATGATTTTATTGCTTACATTTACATTTTATTATAAATATCTAAAATGTAGAAATTATTTCTAATTTAGGAAAAAAAAGTTTTGTATTTATATGTAATTATATTAACAGTTTTGTTTAAGTGTAAAGCGGAAAAGCGGAACATCCTTGGGGAGCATTCATGTGAAGTAAAATGACATTTGGACCAGTGGTTCATGAGATGTCGTTTAAAGACATTTATTATCTTTTATAAATAGAGCTTTGGCAGCCCCTTTGTTCAGTGGGCTGAAACTTATTTGTGCAATTTTGGTAGAAGGCATCATGAGGAACAATCCTGTGAAATTATTTTGAATTTGGACCAGTGGCCAGGCGGAAATGCCGTTGAAAGGTATTCTTATCTGGAGCTCTGGGGGACCTTCTGTTCCGTTGAGCGGAACCATTTATGCAATTTTGAAAGAGGGCATCATGAGGAACAGTCATGTGAAGTTAAATGAAATTTGGACCTGTGGTTCAGGAGATGTCGTTTAAAGACATTTCTTTTCTTCTTATCCAGAGCTCTGGCAGCCCCATTGTTAAATGAACTGGAATCATTTGTGCAATTTTATAGAAGGTATCATGAGGAACAATCCTGTGAAATAATTTTGAATTTGGACCAGGGGTGAGAATGATTTCTGTGAAGTTATTTTTAATTTGGGTCAGTGGTTCAGGAGATGTCGTTTAAAAGATTTCGTATCTAAAAGAGGGCACAATGAGGAACATTCATATGAAGTTAAATGAAATTTAGATCAGTGGTTCAGGAGGAGATATCGTTTAAAGACATTTCTTATCTTCTTATCTAGAGCTCTGGCAGCCCCTTTGTTCATAGACTGGAACCAAATGTGCAATTTTTGTAGAAGGCATCACGGTTTACAATCCTTTGAAATAATTTAAATTTGGACAGATGGTTCAGGAGGAAGTTTCGTTTAAAGTTTTTTTATCTGGAGCTCTGGCAGCCCTTTTTCAGCGGAGCGTAACCATTTATGCAATTTTGGTAGAGAATATTATGAGGAACAATTCTGTGAAATTATTTTAATTTGGGTCAGTGGTTCAGGAGGAGATGTCGATTAGAATATTTCTTATCTGGAGCTCTGGCGGCCCTCTTGTTCAGTAGAGTGGAACCATTTATGCAGTTTTGAAAGAGGGCATCATGGGTAACATTCATTTGAAGTTATGCGACGGACTGACGCTCTTACAGTTGGATACTTACAGTGTAGAAAAAGTAGCCAAGAAAACGTAAGTACCCATCAAATCCCAGGTACTTTTTACGGATAAACCTCATTTTGAGTAAATTAGCTCCCTTTAAATGCAAATTAGGTTTATTCCGTAATTGATTTTTTTTTAAAAAGTCCAACAAGGGTCCATTCGTGAGTACGGACGTACGACGGACAAAGACCGATCACAATACCTCTCCTTGAGACTTGTGCAGCTGAAAACAACTACATGGTATCAATATATGCCCAAGAACCAGATGAAAGTTATCATTGAATTACTGTTGTAGAAGTACTGGAGTCAGTTCTATAGTGTTGTCACAATCTGGAAAATATGGAACCTGTGCAAATTTGGATCATTGACACTCGCTATGGGTAAATGCCTATGGTTTTCAGTAAAATAAAAGTTTGTCAATCGTCCTTTTCTTCACCTTGAAGCTACCCTGACCCGAGTACTTTATGGCTGTGAAATCCGTTTTCGATATTAAATGCTTCAAAGATATAAAATTTTCGGTAGAACAATCAGTTTTACATTAACATATATATAGTCGGGGAACCAAAGTCGGGTATCGTGCAAAAACACACATTTTTTGCACCCGCAAGGTATACGGCTGGAATTTTGTATTCTGATAGTCTAAATAGTGCTTGATATGAAACCACTGTATAGCAATGCGACCAGAATTGCATTTCGCGGAAAAATGCATTTTTGTATGCCACATAGGTCATGTTAAGCAATCTTTCAAAGCATAGATATTTTGATGTTTTCCTTATCAATAAGTTAAATAGTGTGCTTTTGGTCTTCAAAAGAACCGCCTCATTTAATAGGTCCATTTAAGCACCACCAACATATGTTTTGGTTGAGAAACACCAAAACTAATTTTCCATTACGCACTCTTATCTGGAGGATGGGTATGAGAAGCCGTTTGACTGTTCGATAACACAATAATACACTATCAAAGGCATTTAAAAGTATGGGCAGTCATTTATGCACCAAAATAATCTTCTTAGGGGCATTTTTGTCTTTTCAAATACTATGCGGTTATATTTCTGCATCTGAGATGGGGACAGACAGGTTTTTCATGGTGATACGATAATAGTTATACGAGTTTTTTCATATTTATTTTACCACTGTTAATGGAATTATTCTTTTCAGTAGATAAAATCCCCTTGGTCCCTACAATGGCTCTCCGTTTCAAAGCTGCTGTAAATATGGAAGATAAACATACTTTAAATCTTGATAAATTTCATGTATGTGTTAAACTGCTCTTAAGTTGTCCTGGTATTTATCTACGCACCAATTGGCATGGACTAAATTACTAAGTATCAAATTATCGTGTTTTCATATTTTTACTTTTCAGCTACCTTTTCTAGTTTGTCATAGAAAATAAAATAAATTGTCTTAAATTATGTACCAAACGTCTGTCTAACTGTATTCAGTGTTTAAACACATTCAATTTAAAATTTATTTATTTATGTAAAAAATGCAAACCAAACCACTTCAGCGGCAGGACAAAAATATATAAGTAAGCACACACTTTTTTACCAGATATGCTTCGAAGCGATATGTAAATAATTATTAAATACATTTTTTGGGCAATAAATGCAGTTTTAGTGAGATTAGAAGAAAAGAAATCTATAAATTTAATTTCAAAACGGGGGTGCCCTAATCTACATGCTTTAAAAATCAAATAGCAGTATTCTTAGATGACCACCACTGCTTCTGAGGTCTACGCCGATGTTGTATTATTATATAAACTCAATATTTTTCAGTCCTGAACTTTTTTGATAAAAATATATAACATTTTGAAAAATAATATTTTGACATGATCTTGCTGGGCTTCCGTAGAAAGTTGACTGCTCTGGCGTTATGCAAGTCGATCGAGTCTGCTATACTGTGGTTTCAGATACACCATAGAATTACCTTTGCAACCATACGAAATTCAGCTGTATACCTTTCGGGTGCAAGGGTTAGCATTTTTTCTACCTTGGTTCCCCGACTAATATAAATCCGATTTTAAAATAGCATTCCCCGCCCCCCGTGTGCCAGCAAAAGCTTTTGCATGTATATGCGTTACCATATTTTACACATTGTAAGGAAGTGGCTTGCTGGCACAAGGGGGGGGGGGAATGTTCAGCAGCCCAAAAAAACCAGGGCCTAAGCCCATAAAATGCCTTTTCTACCAAATAAGAAATTAATGACAGTAATAAATTTCTCCAGAGCCAACCTCCTAAATTGCTTTGTATTCTGTGCTAGTTTAATATAAAGTACTTGAAAATTGAAAAGTAGAATTAGCAATATTTTATGCATTTTTTTCATAAGAAAAATCTCACTGTTATTAAATGACACATTATTTTGCAAACGTCCTGTACCTATCACTTTGCATGCTAGGGAATTGTTCATGTTTTTATTTTCGTCTGCTGACTTTCTTCAAAATTAAGTTTTTAAAAATAAACCACCTAGGACCATCATCAGAGTGTCAAACAGTCTGGATCCAGATCAAGACCGACATTCTGTTGGTCCTCATCTGGGTTCAAACTGTTTGCAAAAGGCTATTGGCAGACGATAAAATTATCCACTGGCATGCAAAAAGTTATAACAGGTAAATACTTAAGTGTTCAATATATTGTCTCATATAGGGATATACATGCATATGTATACCATAAATACTCAGACACTTTAAATACATTTAACATGCTATGCCCTTTAAACAAAGCAAAGTAATATTCAAAGGATCTAGTTAGAATCGGTTTTACTTTCCAGTGCTAAGTGGGACACATTCATTCCTTCAAAAATATTTATTTCTTTTTTTGAGCTTTCAGTTTTGCATTATTTACGGTACATGTAGTCAAACATGTACAGGTAACTTCTAAATTATCTCCCCAAAATCATTTTATTACAAAACATATTTTGCTTTTAAAACAATTTCATCAATAATCGTGATTCGTTAATACTCTGCATATGGCATGTTTACTTGATATCACCATGCCTACCAAATAAATCAAGAAAACGTGCAGAAATCACTTTTTAAGGCACTTTTTATTTTCATGAAATTTCAGATCCCCTCCCCTTTCTACCCGCCATAACTCTCGAGTGCGTAAGAATTTTGAAAATATTTTGCTAGCTGGCTCTTGCCATTAGATTACCCTATTGCACTGACACTACATGCACCATACTAGAAGCTCAAAAGCAGCGTTCTGGAAATCAGAAAATTAGGCGTATAAGGCCCAAACCTTCAATGATCCTTACTCAGGTTTCATATCTGAAGCATTTCACGCGGTAGTATACACATTTAAAGGATCGTCTTTACAATATTGCGTTGTACAAAAGCATAACTCTCTGCATGCTGGGTAATTTATCAATGTCTTGTCTTGCCGTCTGCTGTCTTTATTTAAAAATAACTTTTTTTAAAAAAATTAGGAACACTATCGGAGAGTTTAATGGTTTGTGTCTAGCTATTTGTCCTGATCTGGGTCCAAACTGTTAGCAAACGTTATCAGCAGACGATAAAAGTCGTCGCTAGCTAGGAAAGAGTTGGATAAATCAGATAAGCGTAAATTGTTAAAGGGGTATATTAGGAAATATTAATATGAAGATCAGACGTTTGCATTATTTAATTGAAACATGTTGCCTTTGACAGATTTAAAGGATAGAAGAATGTAAAGACCATGAGACATACAATGTAATCTCCATTCTTCTTATGCTTTATTAAAAAAATTAATTCTGGGAATGAACATCAAATGTTATAATGTTGTTTATTCCCTACGGCGTCTGATTAAGGCGTTATAAATACAAATGTACTACTCAAAATTAAAAGTCCTCTATTCCTGACTTATTCGTGCTCTTTTCGGACAAAACATTCTTACCTGTGTCACTTTGGCGAAAGCAGGTCTAGTAGTGGGTCCACTCCGTCCGTCGGCCCGTCTGTCCGGGCAGCCACCAGGTATATAATGGGGTTATGCAATCTGTACGGTGGTGTTAAGTTAGATTAGGGTTAGGGTAGCTTTGTGTTATTTGGTTTAAAAGAGCTTGTGGGTTTAACCTTCTGAATTTAATGAGAAATTACCATTAGGAACCTTAGAACGTCCGTCCTGTAAGTCCGTTTTTACGTCAGCAACACTTATGGGGTGCCTCTTCCATTCCTTTTCTCATCTCATCAAAATTCCTTGCTAACTGTGTGGGGGGAGGGGGTCAATTAATTAATTAATTTACTTAGTCTCCCAATATGCAATCAGTATTTTGGCGACGCAGGCTCAGAGCAGAGTATTGAGTAGACATATGCAAGTCTCCTTCTTATATTTTTTTACTTTTATTATTTATGATATTTATGAAATATTATTTCATTTCATGAATTACTTTAGTTCTCTAAGAGGGGGTGGACAGGGGGGTACCCCATTCCCAGTTCCCTCCCCCTTTCCCCCCCCACTTCCCTCCCCCTTCTCCCCCACTTCCCTCCCCCTTCTCCCCCACTTCCCTCCCCCTTCTCCCCCACTTCCCTCCCCCTATCAGATTTTTCCCTCCCCCTGATAAAATTTTGTTCTTATTCAAGAACTAAAGTGTATATATGTAAGTGAAGAACTAAGAATAGTTCACCATAGACTCAGCTGTCGTATAGTCATGCCCAGTAGGCAAAGAACCAGACTATCTCCAGATCAATGTCTTTTCTAGAACCAGTAGAGGAAACATTATTTATGCTAGGCAAAACAAAAACCTCTTGTTTATGGTCAATTTTGGCGCCTATTCAATTTTTAGCCTTTTTGGAATATTAAGGTCTATTTTCTACACTTTTTTTAAAGGATTTTTGTTTTACTTTTTCATACAAAAAGTTTATAAAAAAGTTTGCCAACCTATCGACCTCTTAACATATTGAAGATATTGAAGAGGTAACGGCAAAAGCAATATTACTTTTTTTTTAATTTGGCCTTACTTCTAAAATCATAAATACAGGTACATGCTTTGCGCTGCTCTTAAAAAAATGTGTGTCAATTAACTCTTTTTGCATACTTGGTATGTTGATTTGTTTGTTTGTTTGATTTGATTCTTTACGTCCCATCAACAATCTTTCAGTTATAAAGAGACGGGTCTTCCTTGGTTGAACCAGTACTAAGCTTGGATTAATGTTCTTGCTCAAGGACACAACGCAGTGACGCCAGTGAGGCTCGAACCCGCGGCCCTTCGGTCTCGAGTCTAGCACTCTTCCACTGAGCCACTGCGCTCCCTTATATGCTGATTTGTTTTCAAAGCTAACTTTTTCGCAAAAAAATCTAAAAAATCAGAAATACCTGGCGCCATCACAGTGCCGAAAGTGTTGGGTCAAGATCAGGACCGGCAGAATCAAGATCAGGACCGATAGAAGCTGATCTGGGTCCAAACTGTTTGCAAAGCCAAAAGTGTATAAGTATTAGGATATTCTGCTAGTGTTGATTTATTGTTGATTGTTACTCCAATTGTGGGATTCTGTAATTGTTCTATGTTTTGTTGTGCGTTACTTTATGTCCATTCTAGTTTTGCAGCTTTGCATAGTTTGTCTTCCCGGTGTCTCGTGATTGTTGTTTGGCTCTTCCTCGCAGTGCCATTGGTTTGTCTGCAGTCTGTGATTGTGTTTTTTCCTGATCATACTTACTTACTGTTCTTGTAAAAAGTTTGTTTTAGAAGAACTATAAGGGAGACAAGGAAGGGTTCATATGCATGATTTTGAGTTGGCGAGATATATGCTCTAAGGAACCTTCATAAAACTCTTTCACATTTGTGGAAAATGGATTCTAGTATGAACATTGTAAGGTGTAGGCCTAACTCTTTTGGGCACGAATCTCAATACTTGATTCTTGTGAATGTCACTTTAAATAAAAAAAGGTTAATATGCAATGCTAATCAGATACCCCCCGCACAGTAAGGGTCAGTGAAAAAACTTAGTTTTGGCAAGTGATAGTTCAAACCAGCAGACCCTAGTTTTGAAAAAAAAATCAGTAAAATCTATGAATACAAGATTTCAGTAGAATCTGTGCAAATGATCTTAAAGCTTGATATCTCGAACATTTGTTAATATCAAATACACAAAATTATTCACACCTAAAAGCTCTATATATCAAAGCTTATATCGGAAAAATAGTCTAAGTTCTCATAGCTGTCATTTTGTCAAAAATTATTTTTTTTCTGAACCAAACTCCTTCATGCATATGTTCAATGTGTTTTTATTGTATCGGCAACGTATCAAATTGCTCCATCAAAAGCTGTGGTATGAGTTGATCGGCCCATGAAGGCACTATCTATGCATATGAAAGGGCATTATTATGGAAAAACTGTCTAAGTTCTCAGAGCTGTCATTTTGTCAAAAATTATCTTTTTTGAGCCAAACTCCTTCATGCATATGTTCAATGTGTCTTTATTGAATAGGCAAAGTATCAAATTACGCCATCAAAAGCTGTGGTAGGAGTTGATCGGCCCTTTTAGGCACCATCTATGCATATACAAAAGCCTTATAAGGTAAATATTGTCTAAGTTCTCACAGCTGTCATTTTGTCACAAATTATTTATTCAGAACCAAACTCCTTCATGCATATTTTCAATGTGTCTATATTGTATAGGCAAAGTATCATTTTTCCATCAAAAGCTGTGGTAGGAGTTGATCGGCCCGTGTATGGCCTATAATAGCATAAGCATAAAACCCTATACAAAAAGCCATTTAGAACTACAAAGGGAAATAACTCTAAAAGAATTGGCCCCTAGATCTTACTTTTTTGTTTAAAGTATTTGTCTTGCATATATGAACATGTTTGCAAGGTTTGATGAAAATCCAGCAATATTAAGGAAACAAAACGTTACGGACGGACGCACGGACGGGCGGACAACGTGAAAACAGTATACCCACCACAAACAAAGTTTGCAGGGGGTATAAATACTAAATACGCCATTCATCGATATAAAGACAGATCAAATCACTAGCATACCATGGAGGTCAGCCTTATTAGATCGGTGAACTCGTGCTGTCATTGTGTTTTTTGTTGTTGTTTTTTAGGTTTTTAGCAGTTTACAAAAGCCATTCTCTAGCGCGGACAGGGACGCAACTTGCCTAAAATTAATAGTCTGCGCTTAAAAATAATGTATGCTGATGAATAACCTAGATGTGACGCCGTAGGGATGAGAGTAGTAATGCACGACACCATTTCTACTGATGAGACGCCACAAAATGAAAACGCGGCATCACGGTCCGCGCGCCACGATATAACACACTCTAGGTAGTGGTGTACAATATAAAATCTTTAAAAAAAATCAGGGCCTCCTTTTTACTTCGTTTTTGGGTGCCGAACCTTCAAAGAAAGTAATGCCACCATTAACATGATAACACCTGTCACAATTTGAAACACCTGCCACAATTGGAATTAGGCAGATCTCGATCTACACGCACTTTGTATACGTATTACCAGGAATAAAACTGGCATATGATATTTCCATAGTTTTGGTTTAACACGTACGCTAATGCGTTTTTGCGTAAGCGGTAGCTATATGTATACGTCCCTGACGAAATAAATAAAATAGTTATCGACGGCAGCATGTGTAAATTCCAAAGGAAGAGAACTAAAGGGACGTAATCCAATACGGAGACTGATAAATATGGACAGAAACAATCAAGTTTGCTAAGACGCCCGAAATTACTCGAAACCAAGACTCGAAAGTAAACTGCGTCCTTTTAGGCTCTTATATGACTTACAGGCCTTAAAGGGTATAGTTATGAGTCATTTTTTAAATGAATTTTCTAGTAAAAAAAGCAATTTCACCCTCCAATCTTTCCAGACCCCCGCCCACAATGGCCCCTCTTCCCGCCCCCTCTACACCCGCTTCCCGCCCCCTCTACCCCCGATTCCGCACCCTCTACCCCCGATTCCGCACCCTCTATCCCCGTACCCCCGCCCCCCCTGTCCACCCCCTCCTCTAAGGCTGATGCCAGTGCTATTAGAAAGGATTGAAGAGGGTTGAAGACAATATATGAAGTAAAATGAAATTGGCATTGGAGACTGAATATCAGTCTAAGTATTAAGATTTTGTGCCATGTATGATATAGTAAATTATGTCCAGACTATTTGGCCCTTCGCAACTGCTGATAGCTTAGGCATCACGGGACGGTTCTTGTGAGGACCTTTTGGTCCGCTAAGGCATACTTTTTTTTAAAAAAAAAAACTTAATAACTTATCAACAAATAAGCACATAAACTCACTTCCTACCTTGGCTTACTCCCCACAAGAGTCAAAGTCTGGAAAAATTAGAAATAAAGACCAAATGGCCCAAACCTAGGTACCAATGGAGTATTTGTTATATACCCATCAACACTAATACACTGACCCCAACACAACTTATATGGAAACAGAAAGTTACCTGCTTGTCACCAGCCCTAGCACTCACTTTCAGTCTGTAGATCAATATTATGCCCAGGTCACACATTCACGGACTGGACGCCGGATAAGCCACGGATACAATCCGGCATCATTAGTGGCAATCCGTATTGGTCCGTAGCTTTCCGTATTGCATCCGTAATCATACGCAGTAGTACTTAATCAAACGTATATAGTGAAACAGTATCGGACTAAAGAAATTGGCCTTTCCGGGGTCATCCGTGAGATTTAATCCGTAGTAGAACCGGCGAGGTGATCCGTGAATGTGTGACCTGGGCATTACACAATATTCAAAATCAAAAGGGGAAATTTTACTAACCAATTAACTTTTCGGTAAAATCTTTCGGAATACAAGACAATTTAAATACTCACTGGAAACAACTGCAACTGCAGCTGACGCGTTGTCCTTCACCACTAGCAGACTGTAAGCTATAGATCTACCACGACCTCTGACCAATGGCCTTTGGATAGGATCGTTCCATTTCAAAAGGAGAGGTTGATCTGGAACGGGTACCATTTTACGTTGAAAATAATTGTTTAATCCTGTTTTATTTCGATAAAGTTATACATCCGCAGTGGCGCAATTGGTTACACAGAGGGCTTATAAATACTTGAGGTAGAAAGTCGTGAGTTCGAGCACTGCATCATCCATATATTTTTTATTAATATGTTGCTGCCTTCTTCTATTGTGGCATTTTGTTTAGTTTTAGAACTGTAAAAATGTTGTATTACTTAAACGTGTTTTTTTTCAGCAATTTATTTCATTATTTATTTATTCATACATATTACATTTCTGAAATATGCATGGAGACGTGTAACAACTCATGTCGACCTCGAACTCATCTGTGTTTCTTCATTATTTTCAATCAGAGTGATGACAACGGGTTCGGTCATCTCATCCTTAGCAATGTCAGATACCCAGTAGACCAGCGATCAAAAGGCTATTGGCAGGATAGCAATTCAACCTTCTTGGTTATAATTCTCTGAGCAGCGGCTCACTCCGGTCAGAGCCGCAGTCCGATCCCAGGCGCGTTCTAACATTTTAAAACCCCACGAAATATGTGTACACATTCTCGACAATTTTTCGAGCATCTTTCAAAACTTCCATATAACAGGCATTTTTGGTAACTAACAAGCTATACAATAATCAAAATAGCGCTTATTGCAAGAAAAAATGCCACGCTTATTTCGTACAAATTGAAAAAAAAATCATGTGAACGATGGCGCTCGAACGCGTGATCTCCGATTCATTGGTCACACAAATTATGACTGGACACGGTACTTTCGATCTAGCCGACTGAGCCAGTGCGGGTATAGACTTTATGAGTTAAAAATATTGTATTTGAAACGTTAATAAACACCTGACACCCCTATTTTTAGGATTAGTTCAATATTAATAGGATTAGTCACGCCTCAAAGCCTTTTGGATATCTGTAGGAAGTTTTATTTTCGTATTTCATTCAAACTTATAGAAATACACATCATTTAAGGCTTTTTTAGCTGAAATATGCTCATATATCATCATATTAAAATCAAAACATGCTAAATATTACGATGGCCCAAATGGCTCACTTTTTCATTTCAGTGACAATTCACAATTCTGAATTCTGAATTCCGAATTCTGAATTCTGAATTCCGAATTCTGAATTCTGAATTCTGAATTTTGAATAAACTTGATAGACGCTATCATTTACTATATCATACACGTGTGTAAAACGCCAGAAAGCGTGAATACACCCTACCCTTCAGAGGATTGTACTTAAGGGTTTATTCAGTAGAATAGGGGGTACTTTGTGAAGTAGAAGTTCCTTTGTGGAGTTCGGGGTACTCCCTTTTGCACATAGAATAACGCATAATCCATAGAGAGTACCTCCTGCGCAAGCGCTTTAGCCCTAATGAAGTAGGCACCTTTCTTCAAACGGGTTCTCCCTACCCGACAGAGTACGCAATGGGGATTATGTGTTACCTGTAGAGTGGTTGTTCTCTGTAGATACTCCATGGGGGTTGAGGTACTCTGTAGAGTAGAGGTTCTTCCTAGAGTAGGAGGCACGCATGGGTGTTTATTGGTTACAAGTGCACCCTAGTCTAGAATGGTGATCTGTGCAGCAAGGGTTATAATGTACATAAGAGTTAAACTGTAAGATAGGCCTATATACCATTAAAAGTAACTTTTGAATGTCAATAATAATTCACAATTCTGAATTTCGAATTCTGAATTCTGAATTCCGAATTCTGAATTCCGAATTCTGAATTCTGAATTCCGAATTCTGAATTCTGAATTCCGAATTCTGAATTCCGAATTCTGAATTCTGAATTTTGAATAAATTTGATAGACAATTTCATTTACCATATCACACACTTGTGTAAAGCGCCAGACGGACTGAGTTCAAAATGGCCGTGCAGATTTGATCTTTGGGAAGGAGATAATGATATCTGTCCCGCATGGTGTTATAAATAGACGTTATAAATAGACAGCCCCTAAAAACCCATGTCTATTAAGAGCGCTTAACAAGATACCTCTGTTAAAAAAATAATAGGTCATGAAGAGATCTTATAATGGGGATGGATGTTTAATGTAAATGGTCGCACATAATTTCTTACAATTTGAAATTGCCGCACACCCCCAATCGTCCACTTAGACTCAGATGTGCCTGCGCAGTTGTAAATGTATCAGCGTACTCGCTTTTTCCTTTATAAAGATGACAAACACAAGCACTAATGTCCGTACAGAAATTCAGTGAACATCGTTTTTCTTTTTTAAAATGTCTTTAATGATAAAATTTTGGACTAAAATTTTGCACATACATATAATAAAACACCGCCTAATATACAATTGCATATTTGAATATTTATGATAGGAAAATAAGTCTGGAATCTCTTGTGAAATAAAATAACTTAGTCGTTTTCGATTTAGAAAATTCCTTATTTTCCCTCAGTGTATTTCATATGGGTAACACGTGGTTTATACAGTTCAATGCATACCATGTTTACTTTCGTATTTCTCAGGTTGTATGATAACAAAAACGGTCACCAGCAGGATAACTCTTGGTATCTCTATATACACACTGCAAATGCTTTGAAGAGACTGCGCAAATTACAATTCTGAGGTATCACATTTCACGATAATCAAATTTCGCATCTTATTTTCTTAGCGTTCACGGTAAAATGACACATATAGTAATTGGACTGTGACTGAGAAAACCTGTCTTCGGTGATTTGTAACAATAAAGGCGCAGATCAGCCTGTGCGTCCGCGCAGTCTCATCAGCAACTTTGTTGTCTGGTTTTTGAGAAGAATCATATCTAAAATCAATTTTCTAGCTAGCCTGTTTAGCTGAAGAGACTGGTTTGAGACTCGCTTTGTAGGACTCCCAGAAGACAGGTTTTCTCGCGTCATGGCCTGTGTTGCTCGCTTGACATCTCTAGGACAAATATTACAAGTGCAGCAGATAATAATATTAAAATCAAATATAATTAGGAGGCTGTTCATCAGATGTATTAACGGGAGTCACATTGTATGATGGCGCTCTACATCGTCTAATACATAAGTCATTTGTAACTACGCCCACAGAGCCAGGGAACTTTTGTTTGGTTTGATTCTCTACGTCCCATCAACAATCTTTCAGTTAAACAGGGGCGGGTCTTCCTGGATTGAGCCAGTACTAAGCTAGGATAAATGTGTCTTGCTCAAGGACCACAGCCCAGTGACACTGGTGAGGCTCGAACTTGCGGCCTCTCGGTCTCGAGTCAAGCACTCTACCACTGAGCCACTGCGCTCCCAGAGACGGGGAACGGCAGGGACTTTGATTTTCTGGCTACAGGTCTCTGGTATGACCCTGTACTAACAGCGCATTTGCCCCGCTAGGGCGCGGCTACAAATGACTGGTGCGCATAATTTCATTCGGTTTTATGCACAAGTCGCCCCAGCCCAGAGGATATCTAGGACTTTGACTTTGTGTCTGCAGTTCCCCATAGTAATCACAACAATGTTGGGACAGCTAGCTGGCAAAACCATGACTGTTCATCCCCGCAGTCTGTTATTATACTGCACTGCCATGTTTGTCTATGTCTATCAAACCCTAGCATTTCCTCTGCATTGTGGAGACAATGTGAAAGTAAAAATACAGCACATTTACCAGTCTATGGATATCCCCCTCCTGATCAGGGGCTGGGATGAAGCAGTGGTTACAAATGACTGGCGCATTATATATAGCCCATGCGCGAATCCAGAAAGTTTTGCCAGAGGGGGTCCAATTTTGCAACGTTTTTTTTTTTTTTTTTTTTGGGGGGGGGGGGGGATCCAAATACCACTATATAAGCGGGTCGGCCCGCCAGTGAAACGCCAATTAAATGGCGTTTCGCTAGCGTGCCGATGATGACTCGACATTGAATGCTTGCTTGGTAGCTTTGTCATTTTCGGCTATCCGGACCCATATTGCTAAGAAACCCTATATTTTTGTGATTTTTCAGGGGGTCCGGACCCCTGTCCCTCTCTGGATCCGCCCATGTATAGCCTATGATGCACTTAGCGTAAACATTTAGTTCTCAGCCACCCCAAACACAAAATATGACATCCGCTGATATATTTGTTCAGCCTATTTGCAAGCACATTCCCACCTCATCACTAGATTCTCTTTCCGCCCTCAGCATTATTTTTATGGGATGAGTCTTTTCACTTGAATCACTAATAACGGGTGAACCCTGTGATTATTTTGCGCTTATCAATTATAGTTGCCCAGAATTACGTTTTGGCATGCATATTTTGCATTGTTTGGTGTTTGGAATAAACAAATAGAGAGTTCATTTTATTTAATAAAACAAGTTGGAAAATTATTTAAAATCTGATGATCAGAGAAGGAGCAGGAAACACAGAAAATCAAGATTTTAAATTGATGAACAGGGGAACATAGAGATTCATGATCTCATAGGAACAAGCGGGCGGGTACCCACTGGGAAGGCCTCAATATTTTCCCGTATGCCAAAACTCTTTGAGCCCAAACTATAGCCATAATCTGCATTTGATGGCTTTTTGATATGATAAGTATCCCTTCTCCTAACTTGTTACTTCGTCTTATTAAAGCGTATAATTATTCATCGATAGTAGACTAAAGGCAGTGATCCGTACAAAGGTGCATTTAGGGTAAATTAAAAACTGCAGATGCTCAAATGAGGACAAATTCCATCATATCACAGCCCATTTGACAATACATTGTGTAACGAAAAAAATATCACCAATTAGGCGGTGTATAGATATATTAAATTCTGATGGTCATTGTGCGATCAGTCCGCACATAACGAAGTAAACGCAAAAAAGCGATGTTCACTGAATTCCTGTACGCACTATAGTTTCTTTAACTATGTAAGACGATCTTATGTTCTAATCATTGTCATGAGACGGTCAGCACTAGCCAACTGACGGAGCATGTTTCATACCCTAGGGATTAATAAACATGCTCCGTCCGTTGTCATGAGATGATGACAACGGGCCGAGCATGTTTCTTAACCTAGGGATTAATAACCATGCTCTGTTCGTAGTCATGAGATGATGACAACTGACGTAGCATGTTTCATACCGTAAGGGGGTATCACCATGCTCTGACTGTTGTCATGTGACGATTACAAGTGACGGAGCATGTTGCATACCTAAGGAATGAATAACCATGCTACGTATGTTGTCATGAGACGATGACAACTGACGGAGCATGTATCATACTTGAGGAATAATTAACCATGCTCTGTCCATTTGCATGAGACGATGACAACTGACGGAGCATTTTTCATACCGGAGGGATATATAACCATGCTCAGACCGTTGTCATGAGACGACAACCAACAAAGCATGTTTCATACCTTAGGGATGAATGACCATGCTCTGTCCGTTGTCATTAGACGATGACAACTGACAGAGCATCTTACATACTTGAGGGATATATAACCATGCCCTGACCGTTGTCATGAGACGATGTCAATTGTCGGAGCATGTTTCATACACGAGTAATACATGACCTTGCTCAGACCGTTGTCATGAGACGATGACAACTGACGGAGCATGTTTCATACCTTAGGGATGTTTTACCTTGCTCTGAACGTTGTCATGAGACGACAACCAACAAAGCATGATTCATACCTTAGGGATGAATGACCATGCTCTGTCCGTTGTCATTAGACGATGACAACTGACAGAGCATCTTACATACTTGAGGGATATATAACCATGCCCTGACCGTTGTCATGAGACGATGTCAATTGTCGGAGCATGTTTCATACACGAGTAATACATGACCTTGCTCAGACCGTTGTCATGAGACGATGACAACTGACGGAGCATGTTTCATACCTTAGGGATGTTTTACCTTGCTCTGAACGTTGTCATGAGACGATGACAACTGACGGAGCATGAATTATACCTTAGGGATATTTTATCATGCTCTGACCATTGTCATGAGACGATGTCAACTGACGGAGTATGTTTCATACCTAAGGGTTGAATAACCATTGTCTGACCGTTGTCATGAGAAGATGACAACTGACAGAGCAGGTTTCAAACATTAGGGAAAAATGCTCCGTCAGTTGTCATCGTCTCATGACAACGATCAGGGCATGGACATTCATCCATAAGGTATGAATCATACTCTGTCAGTTGTCATCGTCTCATGCAATTGGTCAGAGCATAATAGTATATCATACATCTCTGAAACCTTACCCGACAGTTGTCTTCGTCTTATGACAACGGTCAGAGCATGGTAAAATATCATTCATGTATGAAACATGCTCCGTCAGTTGTCATAGTCTCAAGACAACGGTCAGAGCATGGTGATATATCCCTTATGTATGAAACATGCTCTGTCAGTTGTCATCGTCTCATGACAACGTTCCGTCAGAGCATGATAATATATCTCTAAGATATGAATCATGCTCCGTCATTTGTCCTCGTCTCATAACAACGGCCAGAGCATGGTGATATATCACTCAAGAATGAAAAATGTTCCTTCAGTTGTCATCGTCTCATGATAACGGTCAGAGCATGGTGATAAATCATTAATGAATGAAACATGCTTTGTCAGTTGTGATCGTCTCATGACAACGGTCAGAGCATGGTAATATATCTCTTAGGTACGATTCATGCTCCGTCAGTTGTCATCGTCTCATGACAACGCGTAGAGCATGGTAATATATCATTCATATATGAAACATGCTCCGTCAGTTGTCATCGCATCCTGACAATGGATAGGCCATGGTAATATATCCCTTAGGCATGAATCATGCTCCGTCAGTTGTCATCGTTTAATGACAAAGGTCAGAGCATTGTAATATATCATTCATGTATGAAACATGCTCCGTCAGTTGCCACAGGTCTCATGCCAACCGTCTGAGCATGGAAATGTATTCCTCAGGTAAGAAACATGCTCCATCAGTTGTCATCGTCTCATGACAACGATCAGAGCATGGTAATTTATCCCTAAAGTATGATTCATGCTTCGTCAGTTGTCATCTTCTCATTACAACGTACAGAGCATGGTTATATATCATTCATGTATGAAACATGCTCCGTCAGTTGTCATCGCCTCATGATAACAGACAGAGCATGGTTATAAATCCCTAAGGTATGAAACATGCTCCGTCAGTTGTCATCATCTCATGACAAAGGTCAGAGATTGATGATACCCCCTCAAGTATGAGTCATGCTTCGTCAGTTGCTATCGTCTCATGACAACGGTCAGAGCATGGTTGTTCATCCCTAAGGTATGAAACATGCTTTGTTGGTTGTCGTCTCATGACAACGGTCTGAGCATGGTTATATATCCCTCAGGTATGAAACATGCTCCGTCAGTTGTCATCTTCTCATGAAATTGGTCAGAGCATGGTTATATATCCCTCAAGTATGAATAAGGCTCTGTCAGTTGACATCGTCTCATGACAACGGTCAGAGCATGGTTATATATCCCTCAAGTATGAAATATGCTCTGTCAGTTGTCATCGTCTAATGACAACGGACATAGCATGATTATTCATCCCTAAGGTATGGAACATGCTTTGTTGGTTGTCGTCTCTTGACAACGGTCTGAGCATGGTTATATATCCCTCAGGTATGGAACATGCTCCGTCAGTTGTCATCGTCTCATGCCAATGGACAGAGCATGGTTATTTATACCTCAAGTATGAAACATGCTCTGTCAGTTGACATCGTCTCATGACAACGGTCAGAGCATGGTTATATATCCATCAAGTATGAAATATGCCAGTTGTCATCGTCTCAGGTATGAAACATGCTCCGTCAGTTGTCATCGTCTCATGCCAATTGACAGAGCATGGTTATTTATACCTCAAGTATGAAACATGCTCTGTCAGTTGACATCGTCTCATGACAACGGTCTGAGCATGGTTATATATCCCTCATGCTCCGTCAGTCGTCATCGTCTCATGACAACAGACGTAGCATGGTTATTCATTCCTTAGGTATGCAGCATGCTCCGTCACTTGTCATCGTCCCATGACAACAGTCAGATCATGGTGATTCCCCTCACGTATGAGACACGCTCTGTCAGTTGCCATCGTCTCATGACAACGGCAGAGCATGGTAATGTATTCCTCAGGTAAGAAACATGCTCCGTCAGTTGTCATCGTCCCAAGACAACGGTCAGAGCATGGTTATATATCCCTGAGGTATGCAACATGCTCCGTCACTTGTCATCGTCCCATGACAACAGTCAGATCATGGTGATTCCCCTCACGTATGAGACACGCTCTGTTAGTTGCCATCGTCTCGAGACAGCGGACAGAGCATGGTTATTAATCCCTAAGGTATCAAAGATGCTCCGTTTGTTGCCATCATCTCATGACAAAGGTCAGAGCATGTTGATACCCCCTTAAGGTATGAAACATGCCCCGTCAGTTGTTATCATCTCATGACTACGAACAGAGCATGTTTATTAGTCCCTAGGGTATGAAACATGCTCCGCCCGTTGTCATTATCTCACGACAACGGACCGAGTATGTTTATTTATCCCTAGGGTATGAAACATTCTCCGTCAGTTGGCTCAGTGCTAACCGTCTCATGACAATGATTAGAACATATTGATATGTTAATGCCCAAAAAGTTGCTTTCTTTCTATTACGCTGATACATTTACAACTGCGCAGGCTGTTTAGAGTCTAAGTGGACGATTGGGGGTTTGCGGCAATTTTAACTTGTAGGAAATAATGTGCGACCATTCACATTAAACATCTATCCCCATTATAAGATCTCTTCATGACCTATCATTTTTTAAAATATGTATCTTGTTAAGCACTCTTAATAGACATGGGTTTTTTTGGGCTGTCAATCTATAACGTCTATTTATAACACCATGCGGGGACAGATGTTTTTATCCCCTTCCCAAAGATCAAATCTGCACAGCCATTTTGAACTCAGTCTGTCTGTCGCTATACACAAGTGTATGATATAGTAAATGAAAGTGTCTATCAAATTTATTCAAAATTCAGAATTCAGAATTCGGAATTCAGAATTCAGAATTCGGAATTCAGAATTCGGAATTCAAAATTCGGAATTCAGAATTCAGAATTCGGAATTCAGAATTCAGAATTCGGAATTCAGAATTCAGAATTGTGAATTATTATTGACATTCAAAAGTTACCTTTAATGGTATATAGGCTCTATCTTACAGTGTAACTCTTATGTACATTATAACCCTTGCTGCACAGATCACCATTCTAGACTAGGGTGCACTTGTGACCAATAAACACCCATGCGTGCCTTCTACTCTAGGAAGAACCTCTACTCTACAGAGTACCTCAACCCCCATGGAGTATCTACAGAGAACAGCCACTCTACAGGTAACACATATTCCCCATAGCGTACTCTGTCGAGTAGGGAGAGCCCGCTTGAAGAAAGGTGCCTACTTCATCAGGGCTAAAGCGCTTGCGCAGGAGATACTCTATGGATTATGCGTTATTCTATGAGCAAAAGGGAGTACCCCAAACTCCACAAAGGGACTTCTTCTTCACAAAGTACCTCCTATTCTACTGAATAAAAGTAAGTAAGGGTGCAAAGATCAGGAGTCGATACAATCAAGATATAACAAGGAGATAAAGCAAAGAAAAGGACTCAACAGTAAATAAAACTGAATACCGGAGCAAAAGAAATCCAAAGGTAAACCCTGATAAGCCCGACAAACAGCCTAAGCATCAGGCCCCTACCATCTCATCAATACATAATTCTTTAAGTCGGAACCATCATAGAGTCTGAAGTCCGACCCACCGGCGTGCAATTAAAGAGGAAAGCAAAGTTGCCAACCGTGATTGGGTTGACCACCAAGCATACAGTCTGTTGCAATACATTAATGTCATAGCCAATCTTTTTATAATGGGAAATTATTTTAATGAACTGCGCTGAAAAATTATCAGAGCCAACAATCTTCTTCAATTTATACACCAAGCCATCATAAAAATCAGGTTCCGAAAGTCCTTGACGCAAAAGAGATTTAAGTCCAACTTGGAATTTAGAAATCAAATCATAGTATCGTCTATAAAATTTTGAAAATGTTTTGCGAAGTTTAAGATACCGATAGCCTTGTTTAAGAAGTTTCTGAGTTAACAACTTATTGCGAGTGTTGAAGTCAGCAACAATGCTAGATGCTCTAGCAAAACGAATGAGTTGAGAAATATAGACTCCATAGGATGTAGAACGAGGAAATCACCATCTAAAATGGGAAATTGACAATTTCAAAATCAAAGTCGTCACGTTTATCATAAATTTTGGTAGAAACAATATCATTAGAAATTGACAAATGCAAGTCTAAAAATGCGGCTTTGGTATCAGAGATATTAGCTTTATCCAGTTGGAGCTCTGAAGGGTATATTTGACAAGCCATATTTTCAAAGTAAACATTATTAATATTTAAAATATCGTCCAAATATCTGGATGTAGTGTTAAACCCTTAAGTACAATCCTCAGGGGGGGGGGGGGGGGTGTACTCACTCTGTCTGACGTTTTACACAAGTGTATGATATAGTAAATGATAGCTCTATCAAGTTTATTCAAAATTCAGAATTCGGAATTCAGAATTCAGAATTCGGAATTCAGAATTCAGAATTCGGAATTCAGAATTCAGAATTCGGAATTGTCACTGAAATGAAAAAGTGAGCCATTTGGGCCATCGCAAAATATAAGTAGTATAGGCGCCACTTTAGCGTTTTTGACGTCACTTCCGGTCCAAGATGGCGGCCCCCACGACACCAAGATGGCGGCCCCCACGACACCAAGATGGCGGCCCCCACGAAATCAAGATGGCGGCCCCTGTGACGCGTTCGGTTACACCTCGGAGGGTGAGTCAACGCCCTAGACCACGAGAAGGTAGCGTCACGTCCTAGAGCGCGGTGTCGTTCTTCTATATACAGGGATGAGGGGCCTCTCAATTATTTCCGGGTGTTTTTTTTTTATGAAGTTCAGAACAAGATCCAGTCTTTAATGGTGTAGCGCGTCGCAGCGCTCGGTTTATCCCGTTCCCCCGGTGGGCCCTTTTTTTTCAGCACGGTCCTTTCACGTCTTTTGGGCGGGTTCGGCGTTTTCTTCTCCATTGTTTTGCCATCCAATAGCCTCTGGTACTTCTCGTCGTTCTTCTATATACAAGGGTGAGGGGCCTCTCATTTATCGAACGAACACGGATCTGGAGGAATCTATATTGAGGATTTCCGGGAAGGTAGCGTATAGGATCAAGGTGGCGCTTTCCGGTTAGGGCTTGGCAAACTTCATTTCTAGTCGGCAGTGACCTTGTCTCTTGACATTGAATGATTAGTAAGGATCGATCTCCAACGCGTATAAGCAATAGCCTTTAACATAGTCATTTCGTTTAACGTTTATATCTTTCCGAAAGCACGTCAGCATTCTGTATCAGTCCACGTACTGATCGGCTTCGTAATTGGGTCGTAAAGGCTGAGAGGGATATGATTGTCCATCAACGTAGAAGCCCACCGAACTGCAATCGTAATCTCGAAAGTAGTAAGGACTTTTCTTGTAGTCTCCCATGTAGGAGGCACTAGCCACTAGTCCTACGATCAATTGACAGGGAACCAAACTTTGAAAGATATCATCGGCGCTGAAACTGTATTGTCCAGATGGGATCGATGTTGTCTTGATTTCCGAACGTAAATATGGATAGATGGCTGGCTGTATTTTTAACATTTTCTCGTTCGACACTATAAGTCCTTTGTCTAATCGTTGTACACACAGTTTGAAAGAAGCGTCTACAATTTGGACCTTTTCGGAGGGTGACAAACTGTCTGACATGAGTCTGAACGCGTCAAGACTAGGCCACAGCTTGATACTGATGCCAACGCCATTTAATAGCAACCTGGGTTGTTGAAATACGTCGATGAGCAATGGCCCTTCTAAGTCTACGATTTTTCCACCTAATGTAGCCGTACATCTCGCAAACAGGCCACTGTTTGATCAAGTTTTAGCGTCACTAGTGTCTTGTCCGTTATCTTTGTAAAATAGTTGACTGGTAAGTATCCCCGTTTGATCAATCTCATTGGTTTTAAGGATGGTATCGATATAAGCTTTGTAAGGGTAATTGTTACCGGAGTGAGACAGCGGAGTCTGCTGAAAGGTCACGTCCACTTGACGGAATATGCTGTGTAAGGGCGCATTCACCAATCCGACGACCTCGTCCTTGTTCAAGGGGGTTCCATCACCATCCGTCAGTCGAAGCTTTACGTTTAAAACGCTATTCTTTAGATCAACATAGGCCGACGACTGCGCCGTAATGGTAAAGTTGATGGCGGACGTGTCATTGATTTGATTGGTCGGTTGATATTTGATCCATTCTTTCGATTTTAGGGAGGAGTCTCTGGGTGCTTCTACAAATAAAGCTAACTGTTCTCTATAACAGTCGCTCATCTTAGAGTTTGGTCTTCCGGTCTTCGTCTATATTTTCTTTTAAGTGATGGAGGGGGTATGGCCTCCTTCTTACGCTTTCCGTCCTTCTTACGATCTCTTTTTATTTCCGACTTAGCCATCTCTGTGGCCTGTGCTACCGGTGACACCAAATTGAACACCGGCCTTTGCGTTTCCATTTTGCTTTCTAAAGATTTCATTTCTTTCAACTCTCTGTATTTCCGTCCACTACCCACAATATAATGACCATGACTGTCGCGTTCCGCGTAGCCATCTCTAACATCCAGCAAGTGCTGATACCATTTGTCGGGATCCGAGACGTACGGAATCCACTTCTGCTGCTGGTAATCGTAAACGAGTCTAGTACCCATCTTTTTTGAAATGTAAGACGCAATGCAGGTCGTTCGAGTTAAAGTCCACCGAGTTCAGATTTTCGTCTTTTAATTCGATTCTTATACTTTCTAGAGTTGACACTTTTACTGACACGTAAATGGGTCTCACGTAGGACTCGGACTTTGTTTTTTTGTATCTGGGTCCGATCTCTATATTTCTAAGTAACTCGATCAGTGAACCTCGTACGTAGGACTCTTCCACTATGTCAGAACACAGATATAATCGGGAACTTTTGGGTTTAAAATCGCAGTCGAGAGTTATATCGATTAATCCGCACATCCACTTTCCTTCCAGTATGTAGCGTTTAGGAAATTGAATCCAAAACTCGGACGGAGAGTTATTCTTACGTATGCCGGAAGAATCTCTGCTATTCAGGTACAGATAAAAGTCATTCATCTTTAATTCGCTACATCCCCTTACATTCTTACCATGTCGCCTACAATGGTTTTAATAAGATAAATCGTTTGAAGCATCACTGGAATTAGCGAATGATGACGATTTAGAAGCCTTTTCTTCCGTTCAAAACTTATTCGTCGGGATGACAAGGTCTCTAGTATGCCCTTTGACCTTTTCAAGTAAGTTGAGTCTCTTTTTAAAGGATTAATGCGTCCACTCAATAGACTTGTTGCAACAACGGAAATCGCTCTTAGTTGACGTTGAGTGATATTACATAACATGGTTTTACGACCTGTAAGAGTCGTTTCTCTCAGAATTACCAAATAGTTGATTAAGGGGTACACCTGTGACCGCTCCATATCGCTGCCTTTTTCCCAATACTCATTCTTACCTCTTACTGTTATAGAATACAAAATCAAAAATATACTATCGCAATGCGTATTCGAACCACTGACCCTCTCATTAACGGTCAGATGCTCTTTGGGCAAGCCATCCTTTTAAATTGAAACTATTATAATACATACGCGAGTCATCCTTTTAAAACGACACTTTTACAATCGTTTCAGCTACGTCCTTAAAGTGCACAAAGCAGCTTTCTCATCAGTCTAATTATCAGACAGACATCGATCTATCCATCCATCCATCCATCCATCCATCCATCCATCCATACATACATACATACATACATACATACATACATACATACATACATACATACATACATACAAACATACACACACACCCACCCATACATACATACACACACACACACACACACACACACACACACACACATACACACATACATACATACATACATACATACATACATACATACATACATACATACATACATACATACATACATACATACATACATACATACACACAGGGAGCGCAGTGGCTCAGTGGTAGACAGGTCATCTCGAAAATTGACATTTTTCTACACCATCGAATTTCCCCCAGCTTAAGTCAGACCAGACCGTCCCAGGCCCTATGAGCACATTTAGTTAATAACAGATTAAAGACACCATTTTTTCAGGAGCCAACCAAGCAACGCAATAAGCGCGGTAAGGTTCTAACGAAAAACTGCTGCGGTATCGAGTTAAGCAATATTCACCTACATCCATACTTTTTTCTATGGAACCTCTACCTACAACCACCAACATTAACATTACCAATTCAACCAACAACGCTAAGCGCCCCTATATGGCTCATATATAAACCACATCCATAATTTTTCTATGTCGACAATGCATTTTCGTGGGCGACTCTTCCCTTTCAAACCTTGAAAACATTTAAGTATTATACATACCAGACATACATACAGGGAGCGCCGTGGCTCAGTGCTTGACTGGAGACCGAGGGGCCTCGGGTTTGAGCCTCACCGGCGTCACTGCGTTGTGTCCTCGAGCAAGACACATTAATCCTAGCTTAGCCAGGAAGCCCCGTTTAACTGAAAGATCGTTGATGGGAGGTAAAGAATCAAATCAAACCAGCAAACAAAATACATACAGGAGAAGGGGGTAACACTTATACACGTATAAAATGAAAAATGAGATTCTGATTGGTAGAGAGAGTTCGCTTGACTCAATAGTCGCCTATCCAGGCCAAACCAGACTGTCCCAGACCCGACTAGATCCGTTAATACATTCCAAACTAGGCCACCTGATCACGTACTCAGACACCCACTCATTTACCCTGGCACTCGCGCACTCACCCCCTCAAATTGTCTTCTGAATAACCATATGAAACATGGATTGTAAACCAAGCCGTTTTGTAAAAGCTCGTTTTCTAGACAGCTTATCTGATGCTGGAACTATGACTGATTATCAACGATGCCATTTTAATTACGGGAATAAAGAGCCACTTACGATACTTTGATACGCATCAATATAATAAACTGCTGTTTCTTTGATCGCTTATCGATTTTACAATTCAGGAGTATGCCCACGGAAAACCTACCTTTTCAATGCTGTTCAACATCGAATTTACTGATCAGAGTGCGGTATTAAAGCAGATGAGCCTGTCCATCTGACCAGACGTGTTATGTTATGTACTAGGAAAGTCCCTTTTCAAAGGTCTAAGGCATATAAATACTTCTTATTCGGTCGTCTGCACATTTACCTGAGAACTCATTCACAAAGTACGGAAATAGATGAAGTGACTAGATCCATCCATCCATCCATCCATCCATCCATACATACATACATACATACATACATACACACACACACACACACACACACACACACACACACACACACACACACACATACATACATACATACATACATACAGGGAACACACATACTAGGCACTGATATTTTATATTTTACGCCCAAATCTGAGCGTTTTTTATGGGTTTTCACTTTTTTTATTGATGAGGCGTTTTTTGTTGTTGTTTTTTAATTTTAAATATATTTATAAATTTACGTGTTATGTACACGGAAATGCCGAAACGACAGTGATATGATGCCGTTCAATACAGAAAACAACTTTGATCTTATTTGTGGGGCGTTTAGCAAAACCAAGGTGCCCCACACTAAATTGAAAGTGTTTTATATGAGCATATTTACCGTCTTTTTCCCTATAAGAAAAATCAGGTAATTCAAGTGCCATATTAATACACTTTTTCATGACATTCTCACAATGAAATTTTGAGAGGGTGTCACCCCTCCCAAATAAATGCCTCTCTCTAATGCGGTTTAAATACGTGATACCCATATTTTGTTTCTAAGCACGAAGGATTCTCTTTTTTATACTGACTTATCATAATGAAATTTTGGAAATCAGGCGCCCTTAATTAATCTCTCTAATGAAGCGATAAGACCAAAGACATTGATAATTAATATTAATGGTACATATCTGGAACCTAATTATTAATATAAATATCTAGAACCTATGCAATTTAGCTCATTTCCGATTTTGGAAGCGAATTACAGCAATGGTTTTTGAATCTTTCTTTAGCCTGGCAAATTCAACATGTTTCAGCATTTTAATTCGCATG
Organism: Loripinus fragilis; assembly: GCA_964019695.1. NCBI lineage: Eukaryota > Metazoa > Mollusca > Bivalvia > Lucinida > Lucinidae > Loripinus > Loripinus fragilis. The sequence goes on along the minus strand of OZ026517.1, from coordinate 1,125,930 downwards.
AGCGAAATATTGTTTATACTCATACATTCGGGACAAGACGTGTTCTGTGTTCAGGAAATTGTTATATATAGTTTTAGATTAATGTACAAACCCTTAATATTAATTAATCAGCTGGTTTCTGGAAGCCAGCTGATCTGGATCTAAGCGATAGACATTTAACAGTTAAAACATTATACCACCCTTACCAACTTTAGCACGAAATAGATGTAGGTGGTATAAAATAATTATACCACCCAGAAGCCAGCTGATCTGGATCTAAGCGATAGACATTTAACAGTTAAAACATTATACCACCCTTACCAACTTTAGCACGAAATAGATGTAGGTGGTATAAAAGAGTTATACCATGTTTTGTCCTCCTGTACATAAGATACTTGTTTAACATTTATGAGCATGATCAATACAACATCTGAAATTAAAAAAAAAATGTATTTTTCAGTATTATAGTTGAAATTTCATGCTGAACGTCTTTTTGATAAGTCTTGCAGCTGCCGCTAATTAGCACTGATTATGAAATGGGCAATATAATTGATATTAATGGATTTTTCTCTGGGATAATCATTTTAGATAACTGGGGTCCCTCTGGGATCAAATATAACGAGTATTCGCTGATAGAACGTTAGATCAAAGACAATGCCACAAAGTACGGGCGTAGATGTAAGACCCATATAATTAACTGTTAAATTGGTAATTTTAAAAAGTCTTCATGCTCTAAGCAAACAGTCTATGTATCACAAAGTTTTTTCCTACCAAATCTCTTCTGGTTTTGGTCAGTATGGAATTACGTGCACAGACTCAGTGACAGCAGGTTTCATTGAGTTCATTATCATAAAACGACAACATTACGGTACATGGTGCGAAACAGGTGATGCTCTACATTCAAAAACAATACGATATCACTATGATTTATGCAGGTGGGGACTTGACACAAACGGTTTGGACCCATGCCAATGTTTTGGATCCGCGCAGGCTGATCAGCGCCTTTGCTGTCCGCTTTTTGCAAAGCAAATTTTTATTTTAGCTAGTCTCTGAAGCTGAACAGACAGGTACCCAAACTCACAGGACAAATTTTCTCGTGGCATCCATAATTTGTGTTTGCGAGCAGCGATGATTCTCGCTATCAAATTAATACACTTTAAATGCATGCGTCAAATATATGTTTTGTATATTATGTATTGTTGTGAAATAAAATTTCTATTCCGTTCTGTATGTTATACGATCAGCAAAAGCTCAGACCAGCCTGCGCAGTCTGATCAGAGCCTTGCTAGCCGCTGACTGAACATCATTTGGAGCGTCTAAGCTGAAAAGGAGGCTGGGCTTGTCGGAGTCTACACTTGTGTCACGGCTCACAGCATTTTTGTGCTCTAGCAGCTAAGGGGAAAGTACTCCTATTTCAATACGAAAAGTAGCGGTAGTGAATTAAGACGCCTGATCGTTTAAACTTTTATAGCTAAGGGGAGAGTACTCCTATTTCAATTCGAAAAGTAGCGATAGTGAATTAACACCCTTGATTTGATCACTTAGCACCAATAATTGCGGACCAATGAAAACCGGGTATCCGTTTCTAATAGAGTAGGGACTATATTTTCTTATTAAAAACGAGTCTCACTTAACTTTGAAACATTGTTGCGTTAAGAGCCCCCAGCTACACCATGCTCATTATTTCAAATCATATAAATAAACATTTAGATATAAATAACCGAGACGCTTCAATCTTTGTCAGTGAAGAGATTATGTATCAGTGCGTGGAAGAATGTCTCAAAGAACCCGATACCCAGACGAAATGTGGACAGCGATATAAAGTGACGAAGTCATTCAACATGCCCATAGGACTTCCTAACAAACACGAGATTAAGGTCGTGTTTAAGCGAACGAAACGCGTCACTTTTGTGATAACGGCCTACCCCATCTAAAAGACTGTTTATTGGTGGAATTGAATCGATGATGTAATAATTACAAATTAAACGTTAATCTACCTACCTCACACGTGAGTGTAGTAGTATGTAGGATGCCTTGGGTTCAATGATGACCCCAAAAGTTCGAAAAAGAGCTTCCAGAGACAACACGAGTACTTATCATAGGCCTTTATAACGATGCTACTAAAAATAGAACTGTTATTAAACGGACCAATCAAAAGATGGCACTGTTACTAAAAATAGAACTGTTATTAAACGGACCAATCAAAAGACGGTACTGTTACTTAAAATAGAAAGTGACACTGTTACTAAAAATAGAACTGTTATTAAACGGACCAATCAAAAGACGGTACTGTTACTTAAAATAGAAAGTGACACTGTTACTAAAAATAGAAGATGGTACTGTTACTTAAAATAGAAAGTGACACTGTTACTAAAAATAGAAGATGGTACTGTTACTAAAAATAGAAGATGGTACTGTTACTTAAAATAGAAAGTGACACTGTTACTAAAAATAGAACTGTTATTAAACGGACCAATCAAAAGACGGTACTGTTACTTAAAATAGAAAGTGAAACTGTTACTAAAAATAGAAGATGGTACTGTTACTAAAAATAGAAGATGGTACTGTTACTAAATGGACCAATCAAAAGGCGGCACTGTTACTAAAAATAGAAAGTGACACTGTTACTAAAAATAACGGACCAATCAGAAGAGACCTTGAAGAGAGCCAAGTATATAAGAAGGAGTGAGAAGAGGTTGTCTCATTCTTAACATAAAATTTCAACAATCGACATCATGAACTCTGAGAATCTGTCGGAAGAAATCCAAGAAAGCGGTCGTCTACTGTTGGCAGACGGCCCCTGGGATCCTTTAGGGGACGAACCTAGACCCCTGGAATATACAATGAGAAAGAAAGGGGAGAGAACCTACGCAAAAAATGCGGCCGTAGACACCACCTTTCAAGTCAAAGTTAAAGATAGATACCGCGGCCAACGCCTCAGAGACATACGACGAGGTCTTCACGGTATGTTCGAAGACATCCTCCAAGAGGCGCGCGGCGATCTGGCGGGCAACGATTTCGGACGTGTGGTGATTCATCACGACGGGTTACACGACCCCATCGTGGTTCCCTTAAGACATTGGGACCGTTTAAACGTCGACGTCGTGATGGAACATATAGAAAAGGTGCTGAACAGTCATCAAGAATTGTCCGTGAATGACAGTTTCGACATCACGATCGGGACAATAGACTTACCCAAAGGGAACGGGAAAAGACCCATTACCAGCCTTCAGGGAGACAAGAATTCGATACAAATCAAGACATCTCTCGTCACTATAGACAATAACGACCAATTGTGTATGGCGAGAGCCATCGGAGTGGGATGGGCCAAACTCAACTTATGTACCAAAGAAGAATGGAACGATTTGACCCGATACCAGAAGTCCAAGAGTAACTCGGAATTAACGTTAGAGCACCGAAAAGTACCCGAAAGTCACTACAAAAACCTGAGAAACAAAAAGAGTAAAGAACAAAAAGACCTGGCCGTGGCTATCAGCCGATTGGCCGGGGTACCTTTAGACCGACCCGCGAGTTTGAATGATATAGAGGCGTTTGAAGAAGTCCTAAACACCCGAGTGATGGTGGTGAGCGCTCGACTACGCAACAAATTTATTACTAGCCCGAGCACCGACGAGCGACCCTGTATCTACATTTACTTGGTGGACGATTGTCATTTTCATACCATCTCCAACATAACCGGCTTCTTTTCGTCGAGATACTTTTGTCCAACATGCCTGAAACACTATGACCACAAAGAGAGACACGAGTGCGAAGTGACCTGTATCGTGTGTAAAACGACAAACTGTCCCAAAACCGAGTCACTGGTCACGTGCGACCAGTGTCACATGACGTGTAGGTCGACGAAGTGTTACCAAGAACACAAGAAAGTACCCCTACACGAGAAGGGGGCAAAGAAGGGACAAGTTAGGGGACCTTCTGAATGCGATAAATGGTGGAAATGTCCGACGTGTTACAAAGTCATCAACACGACCAAAAGAGAGAAAAAAGACCATCGATGCGGAGAATACCTTTGTACGTCATGCGATAAATACGTACTGAGAGATCATCTTTGCTACCTGAGATCCATACCGGCCAAACAGGAATTTATTCCCAAGTTCATCTTCGCCGATTTCGAATGTAGCCAAGATGAGAGATCCGAGTGTACGGAGGGGTACGCGCCACTGATGAATCCCGATTGTACGGAATGTCAACCAAGTAGGACGTGTACTCCCTGTTCCAAATGCCAACGATGTAAGACGTCCTGGTGCGGAAAAGCCTCCCACAAACCCAATTTCGTGGTGGCCCATACGGTCTGTCCTACGTGTATAGATAGACCTGTGACTTCCGAATCCAGGTGTCAAGATTGCGGTACCCGTTGCTCCAGATGCGAAGACCTAGATGTCCCTTGTACCGGAACAGCTTGCGGTTTGAGAGAGGTCGTCTTCCAAGGACAAGACACAGCTCGTACGTTCGGTAAATGGTTATTTTCGAGTCAACATAAATACTTTAAAACCGTCTGTCACAACATGAAAGGATACGACGGATACTTCCTATTGGAGTACTTGATAGACCAATCCATGAGACCGGACAAGATTATCTACAACGGGTCCAAAATCATGTACATGACGGTAGAAAAAGACCTCCACATCAAAGTCATAGACAGTCTGAATTTTCTACCCATGAAGTTATCCAAGTTACCCAAAGCCTTTGGATTGAAAGAACTAAAGAAAGGTTGGTTCCCCCATTTCTTCAACACCCGGGAAAACCAAGAGTACCTCGGACCGTACCCGGATCCTAAATATTACGGATGTAACTTTATGGGAAACGAGGAAAGGGAGGAATGCCTAGCATGGCTCAAATCCAAAGAGAACTGCGTCTTCGATTTTAAGAAAGAAATGTTGGACTACTGTCGAAGTGACGTGGACATTCTACGTCAGGCCTGCCTCAAGTTTCGAGAACTGTTGATGTCCGCCACCGGCGATTGTGTGATGGACCAAGGAGGAAAACCTCAGTGGACTGGGGCGGTGGATCCCTTCGACTCTGTGACCATCTCCTCGGTGTGTATGAACGTGTACAGAACCAAGTTTCTAGAAGAAGAGTGGAGGGTCAAATTAGCAGAAGACAAGAATTGGTTGACGGCCAAGTACAAGGATGGCCACATGAAAGTTTTACGGGGTGACCGGTGGGTGTCGGAGGATGAGGTGGTCATCGAGGAGAAAGAATTCGTTCGTTCCCCTATCGCCAAGATTCCACCAGGGGGGTATAAGACGGACCAGTTCAGTAAATCGTCCATCCAGTACTTAGAATGGGTATCCAGAAGGGACAATATAAAAATACGTCACGCCCTGAATGGGGGAGAAATACGTCTCCCGGGAACCAGATACAGGTTGGACGGCTATGCCTACGAAACTAATACCGCTTTCGAATACCAAGGATGCGTCTATCACGGATGCCCCCAATGTTTTCCCAAGGACAGAGAAGAGACGAAACACCCTCTGACGCAACAATCCATGAGGGAACTCTACGCCCTAACCATGAAAAAGAAATCTTATATCGAAAGTCTAGGAATGAAATACGTGTGTATGTGGGAACACGAATTCAGAGAAACCTACCAAAACGACCCGGAACTTAGACACTATCTCCAGAATTTAGACATCACGGACAGATTGGATCCACGAGAGAGTTTCTTTGGCGGTAGGACCAACGCGAGTCAACTGTATTATAGGACGAAAGAAGATGAAAAGATAGAGTACGTGGACTTCACCTCCTTATACCCCTGGGTCAACAAGACCTGCAAGTACCCCGTAGGACACCCGGAGGTAATAACGTCAGACTTCAAAGAAATCGATCAGTACTTCGGAATCGCCAAAGTGCGAATATTACCTCCTCGTGGACTGTATCACCCCGTGTTACCCTATAAATCGAACGGAAAGTTAAAGTTCCCATTGTGTCAGACCTGCGCGTGTTCTGACGAAGATCGAACCATGACCGGGACTTGGTGTACTCCCGAACTTCAGACAGCGGTACGACTGGGATACCGAGTCCTCAAAATATACGAGGTATACCACTGGAAGGACACCACCCAATACGATGCAGAGACGAAAGAAGGAGGACTGTTCGCCTCTTATATCAATACGTTCCTGAAGTACAAGCAAGAGGTGAGTGGCCCTGCTGACTGGATCAAGACCCCCGAAGATGCCAAAGAGTATATAGATCGGTATTTTGAAAAAGAAGGGGTATCCCTCGACGGGGAGAAAATCGAAAAGAATCCGGGAATGCGGGCATTGGCCAAGCTCTGCCTAAACAGTTTCTGGGGGAAATTCGGGCAGCGACTGAACCTGAAACAGTCCCAATTCTTTCACGAAACGGAGGTGGATGCCTTTTTCCGAGTTCTTTCCGATCCTACCAAAGACGTCCAGGATTTTCACATTGTGGCCAACGATACCATTCAGGTAGAATGGACCTATAAAAAGGACTGTCAACCGGAAGACAACAAGACGAATATCTACTTGGCGACCTTTACTACGTGTTGGGCCCGACTATTACTCTACAGCATCCTTGAGAAAATAGACAGAAACGTTCTGTACTATGATACAGACTCGGTGATTTACGTGAGTAAGACGGGAGAGAATGATGTACCACTAGGAGACTACCTGGGAGAACTCACTAACGAACTAGAAACTGGAGAACATATAATAGAGTTTGTGTCTGGAGGACCAAAAAACTACGCCTACAAGACCAATAAGGGAAATGAAACGTGTAAAGTGAGAGGGTTCACCCTCAACTTCACTAATAGCCAACTAATAAACTTTGAATCGGTGAAGACCCTATTGATAGACCCCTCCGAAAAATCGACCATTACCGTCACCAATCCTCATAAAATATGTCGTGATAAGGGAAAAAGAAAACTGTATAATAGAGAAGAAGAGAAAAACTATCGAATGGTGTACACAAAAAGACAACGACTGGACAATTACGATACGGAACCCTATGGATATTGAGAAAAAGAGACAATAAGGTCTAAATGGCCATTCAATTTTTGTTACTATCAAATACATTTTTGTCATTGTTATTTCATTTTTTGTCCTTGTCAATTCATTTTTTGTCGTTGTTATTTCATTTTTTGTCCTTGTTAACTCATTTTTTGTCATTGTCAAATCATTTTTTGTCACTGTCAAATCGATTTTTGTCTATTTACACGTATTATTCCATAGACTTCGTTTCAATTTTTGTCACTGTCGAATCATTTTTTGTCATTGTCAATTTATTTTTTGTCATTGTTATTTCATTTTTTGTCCTTGTTAATTCATTTTTTGTCGTTGTTATTTCATTTTTGTCGTTGTTGAATCGATGTTTTGTACTTGTAAGAATGCTTGAATGTTTAAATTTGTAATAAAGATGACAAACTGGAAAGAGTATCTGTCTTCTTTGTATTTTAATCCCAAGTTACCATCCAGTTACTTAGGGCCGGAAAAGCTATATCAACTGGTCAAATCCCAAGCCAAATTTAAAATAGGTAGACACCGTATACGTAAATGGCTACAAGATCAAGAGGCTTATTCTCTAACCAGAGGTGCCAGACGCAAATATATCAGGTCCCGCGTCATAGTAGCGGGCATAGATAGCCAATGGGATGTGGATCTCATGGACATGGTTGACATAGCCAAGCTGAATGACGGGGTCAAGTACGTCCTGGTTGCCATAGATATTTTCTCTCGCTTCGCTCACTGTCGTCAGATTAAAAGTAAAAAGGGTGAAGATGTCCTAGGAGCCCTCAAGCTGATATTATCTGGAACGCGAAAACCGAACGCTATGAGAACGGATCGAGGACAGGAATTTCGTAGCAAAGTTGTCAATGCCTATTTAAAGAGTCAAAATATTCATCACTTTTACGCCTTGAACACGGAAACTAAGGCTAATTACGCCGAAAGACTCATCAAGACTTTAAAACATAAGCTGTTTAGATATATGCTAAAAAACAGAACTCAACGTTACATCGATGTCCTACAAGATATAGTACACAGTTACAATCATACCGTACACCGAAGTCTGGGTAAACCCCCTGCGTCTATCACCGAAGCGAACGAAGGGGAAAGTAGACTACAGCAATATTTATTGAGACCAGATACCTCTAAACCAGGTAAAACGAAGAAAAACAAGAAGTACAAGTATAAGATTTACCAGACAGTGCGCTTGTCCCACGTGAGGAGCGTGTTTGACAGAGAGTATTCCCAAAAGTGGACCGGGGAACTGTTCAAGATTGACACTCGGTTTAGAAGAGAGGGCGTACCCGTTTATACCATACTGGACTGGGATGGTGAGAGAGTCGACGGTACATTTTACGAACCTGAATTACAACCCGTGACTATCGACCCTACAACGGAATACTGGGTGGAAAAGATACTAAAAAGACGCGTACGTATCAAACGTAAAGAAGTCCTGGTGCGTTGGTTGCATTGACCCAAGAAATACGATAGCTGGATACCGGAAGCAGATGTGAAAGACTATAATTAGTCACGTGACTAGGACACTTATAAATACGTTAACAATTCCCGTTGCAACTCACTCCACCATGAAAATTACCAACGTTGTATGTGGCGCTCATTTGAACTGTACCATAGACTTGATATCGTTGTGCCAGCGTTTGAGGAATTGCCGATATGAGCCGAGGTCAATTCCCAGCCTTATATGGCAACATAGGAACATTGGCGGCAATTGTTTAGTGTTTGCCAATGGCGTCATCAATTCTAATGGAAAAGCATCTAGCTTCCGTGAGGGTCGACAGAGACTTTGTAGATATGCCAGGCTGTTGCAAAAATATGGATGCCCAGTGTACCTCACAGATGCCAAGATCATCACGGTCTCGGCCAGTCATACCTTAAGTGGTGGATTAGACTTATATAGGTTAGCTGGAGATAGAAGCCTTCTCTACGAACCGGAAATATTTCCAGCGCTAAACTTCAAAATAGAGGGAGTCAACTTTTGCTGTTTTCATACCGGTAAGGTGGTCATCACTGGTATAAAGACCACGACTCAAATCGATGACGCGGTCTACCCCACCCTGATCGAATTGGAACTCTACGTACGTGAGAAGTGATCTAAAGTAGTAAGAATAGCAGTTTGCAGGATCACCCAAAAAGATGAACGATATCGAAACTAATACGAGGGAAAACTTTCCTTATCCTAAATCAGACAGCGAGACTCGATCATCAGAGGAAAGGTGGCACTTACTAGGTACTAGAGTGCCTAAAGCCGAAATCGTGTACTTTTCTCAAATGCTCATCGTGTACGTCATTATCATCACGTCAATCACCAACTTATCCCTACAGAACGGCTCGACGGAACTTTGGATCAGTCTACTGAGTAGTTGCATAGAATGGCCCTTCCGAACCTTAAACTAAAAAAATGAAGTGCACCTTGCCTTTTGAACCCTGCTCCAGCATTTGCGTCAGTGGACAGACGGGAAGCGGAAAAACGAGATGGGTTTACCGATTCTTGACTCACATTCGGAACATGTATAGTAGAGATCCGCCTTGCCAGATTCTCTATTGTTACGGAATTTACCAACCCTTATTCGACGAGATGGAACGAACCTTAAAGAACTTTAGGAGTAAACAAGGATTACCTTCTTCCGAAGAGTTAGAAGAGTTCACCGCGGACCGCCGTCACAAATTGATCGTGATCGACGATCTCATGCATAGAGTGGTAGAGGACAAAGAGATGGAATTATTGTTTACGCAGGGAACCCACCACAAATGCGTCAGCGTCATTTTAATTACCCAGAATTTATATCCGAGAGGGAAACACGCCAGGACCATAGCTTTAAATACGTGGTACTTGGTATTGATGAAGAATTTGAGAGACGTTTCCCAAGTAGGTATACTTGGTCGACAGCTATACCCGGGCCGTGTAAAAGGGTTCATAAAAGCCTACGAAGACGCTCTCGGTTCCAAACAGGGTTATTTGATAGTGGATACGAGTCCTCACGGGGACGACCAATACCGTTTGAGGAGTAGAGTGTTTCCCGGGCAAGATCCCTTGGTGTATCGACTGACGTAAGAAGGAGACCCTAACGCGTAAGAATGACCATAATGAGACTCCTCAAAGAACACAGACATTTTCTAAAATTATTCGGACAGACGGACTCTGCCCAGAGAAAAGCCCTGTTAAGAACGATTACGGCAGGTCAGATCAAAGCATTGAGCGAAATCGCGCACAATATTATTAAATTTAGGATCGTGTTGACGCCTTCGGAAAAAGTACTCCTGAGACGCTCCAGACGCCAACTGTACATCTTGGGTGATAGGACGCTGGGTTACCAAAGAAAGGTGGAGGCCCTTGGCGGTAAACAAAAGTTTATTCGTACGCTTCTAAAGATAACGTTGGCCCATTTGAAATCAGAGCTAGAATAATGGAAAAGCTAGTCCTAGTCCCTTACGAGAAGTACCAGAGGCTATTGGATGGCAAAACAATGGAGAAGAAAACGCCGAACCCGCCCAAAAGACGTGAAAGGACCGTGCTGAAAAAAAGGGCCCACCGGGGGAACGGGATAAACCGAGCGCTGCGAAGCGCTACACCATTAAAGACTGGATCTTGTTCTGAACTTCATAAAAAAAAAACCACCCGGAAATAATTGAGAGGCCCCTCACCCTTGTATTTAGAAGAACGACACCGCGCTCTAGGACGTGACGCTACCTTCTCATGGTCTAGGGCGTTGACTCACCCTCCGAGGTGTAACCGAACGCGTCACAGGGGCCGCCATCTTGATTTCGTGGGGGCCGCCATCTTGGTGTCGTGGGGGCCGCCATCTTGGTGTCGTGGGGGCCGCCATCTTGGTGTTGTGGGGGCCGCCATCTTGGACCGGAAGTGACGTCAAAAACGCTAAAGTGGCGCCTATACTACTAATATATTAAAATTCGTCATCCCCAAATTCGAAATCTGTCCCCTGACACTAGCTGATTCATTTTTGAAGAGTGCTTGGTTAACCGCAATATGCAGTTTTTCGCATGGGCGGATCCAGAGGGGGGCAGGGGGTCCGGACCCCCCCCCCCCCCCCCCCCCGAAAAATCACAAAAATATAGGGTTTCTTAGTAATACTGGTCCGGATATCCTGAAAAAGCACAATGCTAGCAAGCCAGCATTCGATGTTGGGCCATCATCGGCCAATTAGCGAAACGCCTTCGCTGGCGGGCTGATGATGACCCATATATATTGATTTTTGGATCCTCTATCCCCTTATCAACTAAACGGTTATCAAATTTGGACCCCAAGACAAAAAATTTCTGGATCCGCGCATGTTTCGGCCATAACATAATTCAATTTAGACAAAAAGTTTAGATCCTTGAATTGAATAAAGTATAGACCACTGTTTACCATAGCCAAGATTATCTGTGTGTCCAGTGAAGATTCGGAACAGTCTTGGACGCCACTGATGCAATAATTGTTTAGGTGCGGATCCCGTTTATGTCGGCACAAGCGTCGGTGTTTTTATAGTTGGGACCAGCGTGACTATACACGATATATGAAGCACGCGCTACGAATGTTTTATTTCTTTAGTATACACGTATGTATACCTATATCATGTTTTCTCAATAAAACGGTGCAAATGGCGGTTTGAAGAGATCAAAAATTGAGCATCGCTGCATATAAAATAAATAGCGTTTCCCTTTGGGAAAAGTATTACATTTAAATAGCTGAAGTATATTGAAATCAACCACTTGTTTGCAATGATAACTTGACTTAACCGGTATAAAAACGTTTTTGAACACTGTAAGGTTTTTTATTACACCACTGTCATATTTTAAAACCACAACAGCTCAACACTTTACCATCCAGCTTAGAAAAACACTAAGCTATTTCATATTTATATGTGCTTCTTTTAAATAGAACATAGATTTTTGCATATGAATCTACATGATTTTGAAAAACTAGAGTTGAAAACTTAAGTTATTTCTGAATTGAAACAAACACTTTCAGTTAGATTTTTTATTCTTTTGTATTATGTATCATTGAATATGCAGGTCTACATTCCATTGTATTTTAATGCAAGCTATAAGCAGATATTTTGTCAGATAAATTATGCGAAGATTTTGTATGCTAACATGACTTATACCACCCTTACCAACTTTATCACGAAATATCTTGTGATGTGCAAGGTCTACACTGATGTAGGTGGTATAAAATAGTTATACCATGTTTGTCCGCCTGTACGCTCGTGGATTATCTCCACGTACAGGCGGACAACCCATAGTATAAGTTACTATTACTTATGAGCTTAAGTTCATGTGGATACATAATATAACGAACCTTACTTAGACGCGATGCATTCTAGATTCATTATGAGAAGACAACGAAACATATCCAAAATTATATTTAGATCACTTAATGAATACATTTGAGCCGTGACATGTGATTTCCAACAATGTGGCATTTTGACAAGTGTAGACTCAGACGAGCCTCTGCAGCCTCCTTTTAAGCTTAGAAACTCCAAATGGTTTCCAGTCAGTAGCTTAACAAGCATAGAATACTCAAGCGACTAGCAAAAGCTCTGATCAGACTGCGCTTATATGCAGGCTGATCTGAGGCTTTGCTGGTCGCACATACCACATTGTTGGAAATCTCATATCGCGGCTCATTTCTTGATTTAAATGGGAACACGACACTTATTTGTACACAACTAGCAATATATAAAAAGAACATTATGAAATAATTTCATCGTATGCATAAGAACATTGAATGGAACTATTCAAAAATATTGACAAGTGGTTAGTTTGGAATGTAATGTAGAAATACTATGAAAAGATGCTTGGTGAAAGTAAGTTGATTTGAAAATTCGAAGTATTTTGATTGTATCGATTACTAACTGCCGTGTAAGGTTCGTTACTGTAAAAAGAACAATAGTCCTCATGACGAAAGAGCCGGTTGCCTTACTTGAATTGTTGTTCTATTTGTCATTTGGCTATTATTAGTCTTATCTCTTCCTCGTAGTGCCATTAGTTGGTCTGCAGTGTGTGATTGTGGCATTACCTGGTCATACTTACTTACTTTTTGACTCTTGTTTTGTGTTAATTCTTTGCTTGAAGATAAAGTGCAGCTAGACATTGGTAACTATCATGGTGGTAGTTTGTATACTCTCAGAGGAGATGCGATGGCACATCGTCTTATATCAGACAGAATGATGAACAGCGTCAAACTATGGCTGCAACAATAGAAAATGTGGTATTTTGAACGCTATCAAGTAACTGACAGATGTAATATTACGGCCACTGCATAATCTCCGCTTGGAATATAGGTCGATACTAGTACAATACATAAAATAATTGAATATTTTTTATAAACTATTGTTTAATCAAACCTCAAAAATTAATTCATTCTCTTATACATAATTAATGGTAGTGTTAAAGTAAGTAAGGGTGCAAGATCAGGAATCGATACAATTAAGTACCACACAAAGCTGCACGATGTGACTGAAGTATTCATATAAATGGAGAGGCATATAAATATGCATGGTACAGTTTCTCTTTAAAATTGCTAACGTACCTCATACCGTCATTGAGATGTTTCAAATTGTCTGGTTAGAATATTCAACATTTTCAATTATTAATTGGAAAACTGGAAATTATCATAAGACTACTGGAGAACCAACATATCTATCTGTGGTCTTTCAGAAACGTGTTCTATAACATGTACGTCAAATGTAGTAATGTTATCAACCTATGTGCCAATGTAATTGACAATGTATATTGTTGAAACAAACATAACCAAGGAACAGGAGAACTATTTAGAACTATAAACTGAATTAATACTGAAACAACATCTGAATCACTTTTGAACTATTTTTATGGAACAACCCTTAGACTCAATTTTATTTAAATAAGCTTCCATTAACTTGAACATTCGTGTTGACTTTCCAGTTGGCATTGGCTCACTTACGTACTATGTCATCTGTCTCCAGCCTTAATTTGTCTTCAGTTTGAGGCCACTGTAGAAGTTGCCTTACATTCTGCATGAATGTATTTTCAAAATAGTAAGTGAGTATGATCAGGAAAAACCACAATCACAATCACAAACTGCAGACAACCCCGTGGCACCGCGAGGAAGAGCCGCTCAACCACCAAGAAAAATTAAGCAAAGCAACCAGCTCTCTCTACTCCATCAAGATGATTGCAATACTAGAACGGACATATAGTAACGTACACCAAAACATAGAACAATTACAGACTCCCACAATGGGAGTAACAATAACCAAAAAGTCAACAACAACGGAACCACCGTCTTAGAATGGACAGCAGCCTAAGCCACCGGGGGGCTTAAATGCATTTTACTGGTACCAAATCTTCGCCCTAGATTCTGCTGTTGTTGAAGTACAAGAAATGTTCAGCTCGCATGGAGGCCATCTAACTAATGCAATGTTTAATCATAGAGAAACACTCTAATCAAATTAACGCACCATGATGAAACAAAGAAAAGGGCTCATGACTCACAGATAGTGAGAGCTAAAGAAAACCTCAAGTTGAGCCACGGTGGGTCCAGCTACAGATAAGCAACAGGCACCAACCCACCGATTAAAGCTTTACGTCAGAGCCGTCATAGAGTCTGAGGCCTAACCAACCGTTGTGCAATTAAAGAGGAAACCGTAGCTATAAACCGTGATTGGGTTTAAAACTAGGCATGCAGACTGTCGCATGATATCCAAGTTATATCCAACCCTTATATAACGTTTTACTATCTTTTTGAATTGATCACTAAAATTAGGTTTTCCAACAATTCGTTTGAATTTATAAACTAAATCACCATAAAATATAGGTTGTGATATGCCTTGTTGCAGAAGAGTTTTTAATCCAATGTTGTATTTAAAGCTGCATACTCTGTAACTATGAATATTTTTCGATTTTTTTTATTTTCTTTTTAAATCATTTGTAAAAGTAGAAATAAGCTATGTTTTCACAATAAAAATGTTCAGTACAGCTGAAAACTGCATGGAAAAGTGAATTATCTTATCAAATAGGTGTGTTTTTCTCTTGTTGGTAATTATTTGCGTCCCTCCAATAATTCTAGACCGTTGAATTTTAACATAAATGCAGTTGTTTTGATAGTGATAACTTGTTAAGATTAACGAAAATGGTAAAATATTTACCTGAATTTGAGTATTTTTTTACTGTGTTCTTGAAAAATAAAAACATTATTTTTAAAATTATAGGATCAAAAGTTACAGACTATGCAGCTTTAACAATTAACTCTTAGTGCCTGCAGTAGAATTTAGAAAATGCTTTTCGAATTTTATGATATCTATAACCTTGTTTTAATAACTTAGCAGTTGAAGTCATCAACATTAGAACACACTCTAGCAAAACGAGTAAGCTGAGAAATATATACACCATAGGAAGGAGAGCGAGGAACATCTCCATCAAGAAAAGAGAAAGGACGTGTAACGGTTTTGTATTACAAATGGCCCACTTTTTGCAGTAAAAAATCGTTTGTAAAGAAATCCCTCCAAACTATTACCAAATGATACCTAAGAGTCTCTAGTTTAATGTCCACAATTTATTTTCTTCATTAAAATGTATTTTTATGATAAATTTTGGGATTAAATGCATGCCTTATTAACCACACTTAACACTAAGTCTATGGTAAAACCAAACACCCTCGTGTACTTCGTGACTAAATTACATACATGTCCGCATGCGGAACCGGATAAACCTATTTCTCATTTTATTGTGCATATAATATTACACCATAAAATGGTAACTCTGGGTCGGTTCCGCATGTGGCAAATACCGTAAAAAGACTTTTTCTACAAATTTTATCCTGAAATGTACTATTCAATTCATACTTATCAAAGCACTGAGAGTACTATAATCACTGGAGAGACGTAAGATACCCGTCCAAAAATGGAATACAATGCACATATTAGCAAGCTCGTATCAATATTATTTCTTACAAACAGTCTTTGGATATATTGCGTTTGAAAAGCAAATACAACAACATTTCAGTAAATGCGAGTCTTCTTTGAGAGAGAGAGAGAGAGACTAGCGGAGAGAGAGAGGGTGCAAGGAGAGAGTTTGGTGTGCCCCCTTCTTTAACTGATGCATAGATTTCTGGAGACAGTTCTTTGGTACAATCTGCTTTTAAAAAGACAGCTCACCGCCACTTTTGTTTTGGCATGGCCCATTGCTTTTAATTAAGTTTGTCAAAAAGTGGCAAATTATGTGATCATTCTTTGGAGCATGAGGAAAAAATATTCAATTATTGGTATTCTCAAATTACAGGACAGACACTGTTTAATATGGTCATACTAGAGTAGTTAGGAATGGAAAGTATATAACATTAGATGGAGTTGTCCCCCCCACCAACTTAAAGGAGTTATGTGACGCTGGTGATCTTTGAATTAAGGCCAATGCTACCGAATTCTACTCATTCATTAAGATCTTCCCAATGAATTATCTGTGTCAGTTTGGTCAAAATCTGGTCATTGGTTAGGAAGATAGAGTACAGACAAGCCTTTTTATTTTATATATGTCCCTGGTGACCTTGTAAATAAGGTCGAGGTCACCAAAATCTTATAATTCGTTTTGGCTGTCCCAGATAAATATCTGTGCAAGTTTCGATGAAATTCATCTAGCGGTTCATAAGGTAGAGCAAAAAGCTACGTCACTGCACAGATATCGGAATCATTATACCCGCTTTTTTCTTTAGAAAAAAAGGGTATATTAATTTCGTGTCAAAGTCGGTCCGTCGTCCGTCCGTCCGTCCGTCTGTCCGTCCGTCTGTCCGTCCGTCCGTCTGTCCGTCTGTCCGTCTGTCCGTCCGTCCGTGCGTACGTCCGTCCGTCACGTTTCTTGTAAATGTATCTCCTCCTAAACCATTGGAGATAGCAACTTCAAACTTTGTAGGTGAATAGGTCACATGATGTAGAGGGAACTGGGCGACATTTCGTGTGACCTTGACCCCAAGGTCAAGGTCAAAGGTCAAATATTGTATTTTCTTGTAATTGAATCTCCTCCTTAACGGTTAGACGTAGCAACTTCAAACTTTGTAGTTGAATAGGTCACATGATGTAGAGGGTACTGGGCAACATTTTGTGTGACCTTGACCCCAAGGTCAAGGTCAAAGATCAAATAATGTATTTTCTTGTAAATGTATCTCCTCCTAAACGGTTAGACCTAGCAACTTCAAACTTTGTAGCTGGATAGGTCACATGATGTAGAGGGTACTGGGCAACATTTGTGTGACCTTGACCCCAAGGTCAAGGTCAAAGGTCAAATATTGAATTTTCTTGTAAATGCTTCTCCTCCTAAAGCTTTTGACGTAGTAACTTCAAACTCTGTAGGTGCATAGGTCACATGATGTAGAGGGCACTGGGCAACATTTAGTGTGACCTTGACCTGAAGGTCAAGGTCAAATAATGTACTTTCTTGTAAATGCATCTTCTCCTAAACTGTTGGACGTAGCAACTTCAAATTTTGCAGGTGCAAAGGTCATATGCTTTGGAGGGTACTAGACAACATTTGGTGTGACCTTGACCCATAGGTCAAGGTCATATAGTGTATTTTTTGTAAATGCTTCTTCTCCTTAACCATTGGACATAGCAACTTCAAACTTTTACAGGTGCATAGGTCATATTATTTTGAAGGTACTGAGCAGCATTTTGTGTGACCTTGACCCCAAGGTAAAGGTTAAAGGTCAAAAAGCGGGTATTTGCGATGGTGTACCATCGACTTCTGCTCTAGTTTAATATGATTTTGGATCAAATGATTCCAAATTTTGATAAACTGTGTCAGTTTAATGGTAATGCTATTAAAGTGAGGTTATTTGAACAAAAAGGAGCTGGTGTGATGTATACAAAAGCACACTCTCAACATATATTGTAACTGACCCTCAAAGCTAACACCTATCTATATTTTTTTGAATTTCGTAACTTCTCATGTACATATATGATGTATATAGGTGGAGCAGATATTGTCGCAAATAAACCAATGTTATTCTTTGATTTAGTTTTGTTCTTTTAAATTCATTGTTATTTATGCAAGAAAGCACGTACAAAAATAGCCAATGGCCTGAATGCGAACGCCACAAGCATTTTATTCATAATGAGTGTAATGCGCTTTTCATGCTTACATGTGCACAATATCTGTTTGTTTCCTCAATGAATATCGCTCTCGTAAAGTGTTTGCTAAAATAATGCAGTATATATACAACAACGACTTATCTGCAGATGGTAAATAGTCACTGGTACCAACAAACACATACATTTAATATTCAAGGAGCGAAATACTCTATTTTAGATGTTCATTCACCTTTGTTAAAACACAACGTAGGTTGTTCAAACGGTTCCGAAATCCCTGCTTTGACGGAAGTTGTCACCCTTGAAATACATGTAGATGTCTGCACCACAAATGCTTGAAACATGACCAAGTGTTTTAAAGCCCTACGTCAATGCTCTACGTTACAGTAAACCATATTTTAGGCTTGACGTTTCCTCCGTTGAACATGTATTACGGAATAAAGATGAAGGGTCTTGCACAATGACACAAAACATATGTTTCTTCAGGATTGTGAACTGCGATCCCTTAGTCACACGTAAGATAATAGGTAAGTTATATAGACCACAGAGCTATCACGACTGTTGGATATCTGAGCTGGGACATGCGAAAATATGGAGCAGATATGCATTCTGTACATGTAACCTATGACCGCCTGCTTTGACATGGCCTTAAAGTATTCATTTATTCTGCATGTTCATCCACAGAACAGAACAGAAGAGAACAGAAATTTTATTAGACGTAAACTATACAGTTTCTAATCTATCCTATTGTTTTTAACAATAAAAGCAATGTGCACAAAGGTGCACAGTTTTGTGAATTAATCTTATAATCGAATCAGGCGTTTGGAAGATACGTCACAGACACAAAAGTGTGATATACAGACGGACTGACCGATTAACAGACAGATATACAACACTCACATGTATCTATTTAATAATTGTGACTGTAAGCAAACAAAAAGTGTTCAAAGCTTCAGTTATCATTTCTGTAGCTTTATAACTATTTATATTCATGTTTCATACCAATCCAGCAAAAAAAAAGATTGCGCATGAAATGCCGCGTTTAACATGTTACATGCACGCTTGTGTACATGTCGCACTGATTATATTGATATGAATAAACCGGAATAGGCTTGTTTGAGCTGTTAATTAATTGGAAAAGGCGATAAAACACTCAATGTTCAATATATATACACCTAAAAAACAACATATCATCAAGGTAATCGTAAGCACAGTATTTAGCCAAGTTTAGCACATTTTTTAATTAAAGATGGTAGTGTTAGTTCAAATTACGACATAGACATGACAAGTATAAACACACGCATGTTTGACATTATGTTTGAGGTCAGTTTGCTTGTTGCATCTTTAAAATATCCACATTCATGAACAAACCTCTGTTTATACACACTAGTGAGAAACTTTAATTCATGTGACTGCATATGCCGTCGTTAAATCAAAAACATGCTCATGTGAAAGCGCGAAGATCAAACCATCATATATTTAAATTTCAGCCAAATCCATCGTGGGCCAAAAAACGGCCAAACCGTTACACGTCCTTTAATATTTCAAAATTTAAATCATCCCGTTTATCATGAATTTTAGAGGAAACTATGCCATTTGTTATTGCCAAGTTCAAGTCCAAAAACGGAGCTTCATTTTAAGAAGAATTCGCCTTATTTAACTGCAGTTCAGTGGGATATATCTGACCTACCATTTGTTCAAAATAAGCATTATCAATATTAAGTAAGTCATCTAAATATCTGGAGGTTGAGTTAAAAGCTTCAATTATATCAGTTTGATTATTGTCAGACAGAGACAACATAAAGTCTCTCTCATAACAAAACAAAAACAAATCTGCAACAAGGGGAGCACAATTAGTACCCATTGGAATACCTACAATTTGTCTATATAATTTTGAGCCAAACCTTATAAATATATTGTCTAAAAGATAATGGAGTGCAGCACACATTTGCTGACATGGCTACAATTTGTATCGTTAAGGTCGTTCAGATGTATAAAAAGGCATTTTATCATTACAAGCCAAAAAAAGTGAGCCCTCTCTGTTAAATGTTTGTTCAATTAATTCTGTTAGTTTTTCTTTGATTAGATTATCAGGCAATGTAGGAAAGAGAGTAGAGATACTATATGTAGACAAACCAGATGCTAGAAAACCTCTAGACTTCAATTTATTAAGAATTTCACCTGAATTTTGAATAGACCAAAATAAATTTTTACCATTTCTTTAATAAACTGTTGTGCAATATTTAATGACAAGGTTTTTAATCGCAGTGAGGCAAGAAGTCAAAATAATAGACAACTCAGTAGTTGTGCATACACTAGAATTAGCAATAAAACGTGATTTATAGAGCCATTTATGAAGTTTAGGTAACCAGTGTAACGTGGGAAGCTTGCTATGGTCCTCATCAACAAACAACCTAAACTTAGCTGCCATATGGCATCGATGCCTATCAACGATAGACGTCTCATCAAGCCTGTTATGCTCATATGTTTTTGCAATGCTAAGTTCTTGCTTCAGGGTGTTAATATATACTATGCACAATAAGTTTAGCAATTTCTAATGTTTCGCATCATTTTTGTGCTCATCTTCGTGCAGTGCCGATCAACTTCAATTGCAATGACGAGAACAGGATCTTAGGCAAATGAAACCACGAAATTTCAGACGCCATCCTTTTAATAGGCATTTGGGGAGAGCAAGAATTGCAGAAGGTGTCAGTACGCAAAAATCACACCCGTTGTAATTAATGCTGAAATGATAAGCATGTGATTTTTCGTTTTACGGTCTATCATAATCCTCATGCATCATACGCCTATAAAAACTATTGGTTATGTGACAGATGTGATAGAGATTTCATGCTGAAAAAAAATAAGCTGCCATCAATGACGTCAAAACGTAGTCATCATTTGATTAAACTTCTAATGTTAATTGGCATTTCAATTCAACAGAGTATCAGTTTACAAAGACATCAAAGGCTTAAAATGTAACTCATCTTATGGTTGATTAAAACCTTAAGTTACTGAAAAATGGTGCGACGCATTCGCGAGATAACGGTGACGTTAGATTTTATCTTTCGGCTCGTGCACTGTAGTAGTGAAGATGTTTCATTCAACAGTATTTGTCTGAATGAGTTGGAAGGCATCAAACAGTTTTACTTGTAATTGTGGTACAAGAAAATCCGACTAGAAACACCGTTTAAAGGCGATAACGTAAATGCATTAGTAAAAACGTCAAATTGTGAGAACTTGGTCCTTTGTTTCTCTGAGAAAGTTCAGAAAATTGCAGCATTTGCTATGCTTTTTTGGTTTTCAGTGACCAAACAATCGTTTGAAAATGGTTTCGGCTCCCTCCAATGATCAGAAATACCCACGTTACCCGCTAGTCTTAAAATAAAACGTCACTTTAGCACGGCCGCTGCGTTTTGTAATTCTGTATGTTTTCAAATGGAAAATCTTGTCAGATGATCGGCGCTTGTATTTTCATGACAGCAAATGAAACTCGAGATCTGACATGAATGGGCTCACCCATACAAAACAATTGCTAAATTTATTGTGCATAGTATAGTATCTTTTTCAAACGACCACAACATTGTTAGCAGCTTTATCTGCAGGGGCCAAAACAAACCTCCTATGGAATTCCTGGATCCCTTTCTTCAAGTGTCTAAAAGTGAATTTAGGTTTAGGTGGTAGAAGATCTAAATTGTTACAATAAAATGAAATTCTACCATCAATAATTTAAAAATATTTAGTTTCAAACTATTTAAGGTATTAGACTCAACATGCTCTCGTTTACACCAGCGATTACAAAATTCTTGTAAGCACCTGCAATTTCCCCACGACATGATTTGAAGTCAAACTCCATATCTTCCTCATCATATTCTAAAAATGGGGAAGAGAGAGCTGGTTGCTTTGCTTAGTTTATCTCCCTTGTGTCTCGTGATGGTTGGGTGGCTCTTCCTTGCAGTGCCTTGGGGTGTCTGCAGTTTGTGATTGTGGTATTTCCTGATCATACTCACTTACCATTTTTGTCCCTATGTAGATTTTACCCTCATACTTGGCTGCCACAAGGCTCCCTACAGAAACATATATTGTCTCTAATACACTAGTATCCTCTGATGTAGATTGTGATTCTTGTGTGGTACTTGATTGTATTGATTCCTGATCTTTGCACCCTTACTTACTCTCTTTATTAGGTCCAGTTTAGCCAGTGACATCACTACTTTTATCTTTTTCTTCCAATGTTACTTGAGCTCACTGATTTGACTTACATTCTTGGTCACTAGTGCATTCTTCAGAATAACAACTCGCATTTGAAGTGTTTTGGTGTTGTTGCCTTTTCCAATCACTGCATGTTATCTCATTGTGTCTTGACTGGCTTGATTTCATACATGCTTAAAGCAGCAGACTTTTGCTAACACGCAGTCGATTGAACTAACATAAAGTGCACAGTTTTCATTGAACAGCTTTCAAATCGTGTCCATTTAAAGATGGTATCAGCATCTTGAATTGTAGCTTTTCCTGACCTAACAGCTTCATCTGTCATTCATTTTAAAGTCCTTTCTAACCCATCACAATGCCTTTTGCCGTGACCAGCTTCAAAGTAATTCCAAATAGCACCAATTTTATTTAACTCCTTGTGTTTCGCAACAGCATGATTATGACTTTATTCCTATACTGGGATGTTGGACTGTCTGTATAATAATGCACTTTATGAATGTTAGGGACACATTTCTTTATTTGGGGGACAATTGCATCTAGAAATGTTACAACTACACTGGAGACAGGACCCATTTCATCAGATACTATTACAATGCTCGCATGTTTCAACTCCTCATTGCCATTTTTATAATACAAGACCGCTGGGTGCAATGTTTCTGCAGTCTGATTCCACCAGGCTGATTGTATATCATCTACTCCTTTACAAAAGTAGTTTCAGGCAAAATCCATTTACACTATGATTTCATTCTTTGGTATTTTTTGTTTGATCTTCACTGACTCCTCACACTGATGCTGAACCCTGTAAACATGTTGTTTGCATTCTGTTATCTGCTCTTTCATGAATTTTATGAATCATTCTTATTCATAGTGCATGAGATTATTTTTTTATTATTCTGTTCCATTGTCAAGATGTTATTTCTTGTGGTGTTTCAGCTTTTTATCTTTTCTAAGTTCGAGTCATCTTCAATGAATTTCTCAGAATTCAATGGAACGTTAAGACTTAACTTCCTCAAAGCCTGGTTGCAAAATGCAAAGTTTTGATGTTTAGTGCAAAGACAGGAATTTCGTGAAATAAACCTTGAACGATGGTTGAGCGGCTCTTCCTCACTGTGCTATGGGGTTGTCTGCGGTTTGTGGTTGTGGTATTTCCTGATCATACTCACTTACTTATCTTGTTAATATAATATTGACTGGTCTTATTCTGCAAAACGATGCTAAAGATAGCTTGACATTGGGATGTTCTCCAAGGAACCTTAAGATATTCAGCTAAAGTTCTTGTCTGACGTGTCTCTCCGTTAACTTTCAATTTATCCTGCTCTCCTGGATTACATCGAGAGTTGTCATCACACTTTCGAAATTCAAGTACACGATCTCTACAGATTTCTATCTCTCTTCTCCATCTAATATTGTGAGCCCAGGCACTTGTACTGATCGTTTAGTTTATCCTATTTCTGCTGAGTCATGTTGATTTGTTGACCATTCCTCCTAAGGTCTATTTTGAGAGGATCTATCAACCGACTAATCCACGAAATGCACCGTAAAAGGTCCGTTTCAGCTTGAACTTGAAGAACATTTGAAAGTAACAGATGTTTACTGATTTTGGAACTCTGTGCCTTATTTAATAAGCCTGCTTCGGCTAGAATTTGCTTTGTCTTACTTTTTGGTGTATTAGGTACTAGGATTTCTTTATCTGTTGGATTTTCAACATTTGACACTTGAGAGTCTGGCTTTGAACTACATCGAGCAGAAACATTTTCATGAAGCTTTTTCATGTCTTTGGCAATCTTCTTATATCGTTGCAGAAACCGCAGATGTCTTTTGTATTTCTTCTGCAAATCATCATACTTTAATCTTAAATCTTTAAATTCTCTATTTTTAGTGCTTGACTAACTCGTCGCCTATGACCATTTTCCGATTTAGGAAAGGTAAATTGACTACAAGCAGCCCAAAATTTCCATTTGAATTAGTTTCATATCCACTGGTCTCTGATGTTAGAGCTCTCTGACGATTTGCTTCCACCTGATTCTTTTTCTTATTACGATGGCGCTTCACATAACCACTTTTCTTCTCACGTCCTTTTTTTCCTTTTCTTTTCTAGTAAGCTGACAGACTGCCTTGTAATTACATAGTTTTCTCTTTTTAGCCTTTTTAAGATATTCATAGTTCTGAAAATAATTATAAGGTTTGCTATCATTGTATTTTGTTAAAGCAAGTAAGGATGCAAAGATCAGGAATCTATACAATCACCTGACCCAGGATATCAATGGGAAATGGAAAACTTAAAGTTAGACACCAAAACCATATTCGATCTAACAAGTGCACAGTGTGTATAGCTTTTTTAAAAACCATAAAACGTGTGTATCTGGATCAGCTGTTTTCAGAGGCCAGTTGGTCAGGATCCACTTTTCCATCCCTATTCATTTATCCAAAGAAACTAAACCACTGGACTGGCTGTAAATCAGACAGTGATTTGAAAAGTGTGACTATTCTACAAAACAGTATATATGTTTTATAGTGTTGATAGCTATTCTAGTATTGGAGTCGTATTTATAATGAAAACATAATGGTGTGTAAGGTTCGTTACTTGGATATATACTCATGAAGTATAATAATGCAATGCATACAGCTCTGAGAGTGATCAAAATACTGATAAGTAAAATATTTTTACAATGTTTTGGCCAATAAGATACACCATTCTTATTCAATGTGCAGGGCATTGTTGACAAATAACCTTATGAAAATGCAGTATGAGTAAAACTTTATATCCTAAAGAACTGACATGTATATTCTATTGAGATGTCATACTATCTTAAGCAACAAATTTAAAAAGAAGAATTTTGATTTACCGGGGTTTACCTGTTGGATTTCTTTTGCTCCGATATTCAATTTTATTTACTGTTGAGTCCTTATCTTTGCTTTATCTCCTTCTTATATCTTGATTTATATGTTCTAGGAGATGATGCTTTGATAAGTTAGGGGTCTATCATGCAAACCAAATATCTCTGTGTCTTGATCCACATCTGAATTAAGGGTGAGGTTGGCGCGCCTTGAGAACGGTTTAAGCCCTCCAGTAAAATATTTTGTTGACCGTTCCAAGGGGGTACTTCTTTTGTGGATCTTTCATGTTTTTTTTCTGTCTTGTGTTTACTATACATTTGTGCGCGTCTGTTTATATGTGCTTGTGGTCACCTGTTGGGAAAGGGCTGACCTCTTGGCTCTCGTTTGTGGTGTCTAACTGTGAGTTTGTCACTTTCCCATTGGTATCCTGGGTCAGGTGTGGTACTTGATTGTATCGATTCCTGATCTTTGCACCATTACTTATTATGACAGTGTTAAAGGGGATAAATTAGAGTATTTCCTAAGCCAGCTATTAATAAGGTGTTATTGTCAAGCTTGACCAGAGAGGCAGATAAGACCTGAAACTTTTATCTTGATTTGCGTTAAGTCCTTGTTGATATGCAATATTTTGATGGTCTAAATGAAGATGCCATCTTGTCTATTAGAAATGAAAGTTTAAAGATATATATTAATCCAGTAGCCTTATTTATCAAAGTAACAAATAATATCGTTCAAAATTATCAAAAAGATGAAAAAAAAAAAAATATATATATATATATATATATATATATATATATATATATATATATATATATATATATATATAAAAGAAATTAAAAACATCACTGTTGGATTGCCAGGCAGCCGAATTAGTGAAATAGACTGGTCGTTATAGTACAAAGGACCACCAAACGTAATATTATATCGCATTAAAAATAAAATGAAAAAAGAATTTTTACCACTTATATGTAATAATAATAATAATAAGAAGAAGAAGATTTTTCTTTTTTTCTTTTTTTTATTGATACATTTTTAAGAGGATTGCACATTTAGCTACATTAGCTAGTTTACCATGTTGTCTTCTAGACATATGTTCATATATACCAAGGGAGCGCAGTGGCACAGTGGTAGAGTGCTTGAATCGAGACCGAAGGTCCGCTGATTCAAACCTCACCGGCGTCACTGCGTTGTGGTCCTTGAGCAAGACACATTTTTCCTAGCTTAGTACTGGTTCAACCCAGGAAGATTCTTTCCTGTTTAACTGAAAGATTGTTGATGGGACGTAAAGAATCAAATCAAACAAACAAACAAACATATATGCAAATACATACAATACAAGCAAGTATTAGCTTTTCAAAAAAGCTGGCGATCGTTTAGCCCTATCATTGTATGTATTCTCGCACACTGCATGTTTCCATTTTTGAACTTCTAGAGCTTGTCCATGTAGATTTGTTCTAAGCTCTGATTATTAACATATGAGTAGTAATGGATGGCACTCTGGACCCAAATTTTTTAAGCCTGAAAAGAACTTAGAATTTTTCAGGCTAAAAATTTTGGGTCCAGAGATGCCTATCCTGGTAAGCTTGAGTGACTAGCTGTGAATAACTTAGTTTATTTTGGGGGAAATTCTGGCTGGGTCTATGATTGTGATAGTTTCCTGGGCTATTGAGAAATAACTTAGTCTATTTTTTAGGTCTATTCTGGTTGGTTCTAGGATTGTGATAGTTTCCTGGTCATATCCACTGATTGGATCTATGATTGTGATAGTTTCCTGGGCTATTGGGGAATAACTTAGTCTATTTTTTAGGTCTATTCTGGTTGGTTCTATGATTGTGATAGTTTCCTGGTCATATTCACTGGTTGGATCTATGATTGTGATAGTTTCCTGGGCTATTGGGGAATAACTTAGTCTATTTGAGAGTTACTCTGGTTGGCTTATGATTGTGATAGTTTCCTGGGTTGTTGGGGAAATAACTTAGTTTATTGAGAGATATTAATGGTCCTGCTGTGGTGATATATAAAATAACTTAGTTAATTTCAGCTTTGAAAATAACTTAGTCATTTTAGGGGGTATAGTATGTGGTGATATATGGTTTGTGTCAAGGCTACTAAGTTCTCTGCGTCTTTAGAGTGTCTTGGTCAACAAGACCTCATCTCCTAGTGGCATCACTCTGTAGCGTTAACTAGTGTATATTGTTTAGCAATTTTAGTGGCATTCTTTCTAGGGAAGTGGTAGCCCTGAAACGGGCTGTTTGTTGATTGTCTAGTTATTTCTAGCACTTCTTCTTGGTCATTTTAATTTTCTTAGTTGCTTTTCCAACTCCTACGTTTTGACTAGTCTCTTGGTCATTGGTCATAATGTCAAGTCTTATAGGTATCTGGATGGGTTGTATCTCAAACGTTTGCTGCTGCGCTCGCTGTTGAGACAATTCTTCTAACTTCTTCACTCTAGACCTTAACTCATTGACTTCCTTCAGAAGGACTTCTATGACTTGAGTCTTTGACTGTTGCAGCGTTGCTTTTGTGGCATCTGCTGAACAGGTTGAGGTGTATACGTTGAGGGTGTTTGTGGCGTATAATACTGTTGTGTCATATCGTTAGCAAACGTCTCATTCACTGCTGATAGTAGAATATCAGGATTGTTGATCATATCATCCAGTGTTAGTGATGGCTCCATGATTATGAATGTTGAAAAAATGTAGTGTGCTTGAGCCTTTTATACTTGTCAAGCGGATTGACCTAGTTAAAAGTTCCCGCGCTATAAGAAATCAAGTCAACTCTGATTGGGTGAAAATAAATAAACTGACCAATCAGTGTATTGTTGCTCTCTCTAGGGGAGGAGTTCAATGTAGGTCAATCCCTTTGAAAACTATAAAAGTTCGTATCAAATCTCAAATTCTTCATTCTGTTCTTGTGTTACACAATAACTACAACATGGCAAGCAATTTGGATTCGCGTTTGGGGCAATTGGAGGAGCAGGGCAAGACTATGGCTGATGCTACTAGGCGATTGTTGGAGACGGTAAATGCTGTGAAGGATACGGGTGAACTTCTATTACAGATGATTGAGAATCATCAGAAGATGTTGGAGATGAGTCGGAGGGTCGAAAATTTGATTAACGATGTAAAGACAGAAGTGAAGGTGGAGACTATCAGTGACGAGGAGGAAGATTGGGGGGGATAATTCTCCCCCCACAACTTATCCTTCTGAGGATTGGGATGCGGAAGCAGATGATATGTCCTTCTACATACCAGTGAGAAGGACAATTACGGTTGAACAGTGGGGTGTGCGATGCCCTGCCTGTGGCGGTCGTCACAGCAGATGTCCCTGCTCCTAAAAATAAAGTCTCTGTGGTAATATAACCACCAAACCGGCCCTTTTCAGGGCCACTCATTTCTTCAAGAAAGAATAACTAAATATGTTGCATTTTTTTTAGACCATAGATGCCATAAGTTGAGTGTGATTGTAGTATTTCCTAATCATGCTTACAGTAATGGGGTGATTATGGCGTGATCTTTTAATGGACCAATCAGATTTTAGTTGCTCTCTCTAGCGGAGGAGTAGAATGTAGGTCAATCCACCTATCCTACTATATAACCCAATGTACTTTGTGTCTCTCTCAAAAAATGAAGTTCTTTGAAAAATTCAGTTTGACTAAGTTGTGTGCTGCTTTGCAGCGAAAAGATTGGAAAGAGGTGGAGAAACAACAAAATAAATTGGGATTGGAGCAATTTCTTGCTCGCAGAGGGATTGGTTCCAGAAAACCTGTAGCCATTGTGCGACCTATTTTAAAATCTTCTAAGTAAGAAATATTTTGTTACTTAGGAGACTTTAAAACAAACAGTCCTTTTCAGGGCTACTCAATTAGTTTCGTCAATGAATAACCTCAAAATAAAAACAAACACAATTTCAACAACATAATTTTAATTAAATCCAAAAACTACTAGAATCCCTATATGTCCCTAGAGTCTATTTAAGTCTTTAATGAATATGCACTATAGAGTCTGGTTCATCACAAGAAATCTGTTTATCCCAGTTCTCCGTCACCATCTCTGTACAGGATCGAGGCGAGTGAGAGGCTGTTTTACAAATGAAACAATAAGTCTTCTTCCCTGTCTTTGTACGTTTTACTGTCTTCATTTTACGAGTGTCTAAGCGTCTTTTCTTAGGATCGATATCAGATATATCTGAAGCCTTTCGTTTTCTGGAAGGCTTCTCTGTAGATACTGAAGACTGTTGCTTCTCTGTAGATACTGAAGACTGTTGCTCTTCACCACCTTCATCGTCTGAATAAATCACCATAGCTCTTCTTTTCCTTTGTGGTGGTGTAATATTATCTTCATCATCTGAGCTCTCTGAATCTGAATAATTCACCAACTTAGGTTGAGATTCTTTATCATTCATCAAATCTTCTTCTCTCTTGGGACAATTTGGAGCCCAATGATCTTCAAGTCCGCAAATATAACATTGTCCATATGTAGGCTTCTTATCAGTAAACATCTGTTGTTCTCTTAATTTCTGAGCCTCAGGATAATCTCCAATCCAATGTCCCCTATCATGACAATGGTGACATTCTCCATAAGGAAGTCTCAACTTGTCTTGTTGTCTCAAACTATCTTCTAATTGCTGCATCAAAGCTTGTTCTTCTTGAGATAAAAGTTTCTTCAATGATACACAATGATAGTAGATACTCTTCTTATCATAGACTTTAGCCATCCTTGGATCTCTACCGTTTGCCATCTTTACTCTTCAAAAGTCAGAAGTGAAATGATTCTCTCTCACTGGGTCCAACTATTTATAGTCCTGGAAAAGTTCTGTCTCTTCTATGATTGTAGAGAAATTCAATCACACTAGGATTGTCAGCAACACATCTTTTCCAATTCTCAAATGCAATCAGTGTCTCTTTTTCCATCAAATATCTGATACTGATCCACCAAAGTCTCTTGAAATCTTCAAAAGTTTCAGGACTATTTAGTTTCTGTTGAATCTCTTCTATAGTAATCTCATCATGAGAAAATAAGATGTAAACGCAGAACAATAATCTTCTATATGGTCTGAACTTCAAAATCTTGGAAAGTGGAATTTCCAAATATTTTCTCTCTCTTGCCTCTTCCATGATATTACACTTGCAGATAAAATAACTCTAATGTATGAGATAAGATAGCAATAGTAAGCAGCTTTTATAGGGTAAAAAATTTTGAAAATCGGTCTAGGCAAACTCAAGTTATTGCGAAAATATGATTTTTACTTTTTAGAAATCCGGTTCTTGCTTTTTTTCATGCCATTAAATTATCTCCCTTGAATAAAAAATTTCACGGTAAAAAAAATGCGAAATTTGTAATATCTCGGGTATTTTTTATCCGATTTACTTCAAATTTTTACCAAAACATAGCTCTTATATTCAAGTTATCGATTTTACATAATATAAGGCATGAAAACTATTATGGGATAGTGTAACATTGAGACACCCTTTCAAACTCATTTTGTTATAGGATTACTTTATATATGAATCGCAAATATTTGCTTATTAAGTCAGTACAGATATATGTTGAACAATAATAACTGACCACTGGTACTCTATACATCCACCGAGGCCCGTAGAGAAGCTTTGTGCTTCAGAAACTGTTGATTATGCATTTAAAAAGGTAGAGCAGCTTCGGCTGTTTAAGGGCGCCAGCCTTCGGGTTGGAGTGGCTCCGCCTCAAATTCTCTGGTCCACAGAGACATGCAGGAATTTTGACTTGTATTTGAGACAGTTTCAATCGCCAGGAATTCCAAGGTTAGGATAGTACTGGGGGAGTAATGGTGCTGTTTATACAGTGCCTGATACTTCTTGCTAATTTTTCAAAAAATGTAGTCTCGCCTGCACTTTAGGCCTAGCAAAAACATGTAGTCTCGCCTGACACTTTGTGAAAAAATTCATATAAATTTGCTTGTCAAATTTTTTTGCTAGTGATTTCTATTACCGCATTGTGAAACTTTCAGTAGTTTGGCTTATAGAAAATATTTGATCTGATGAAAAATTCAAATAGATATGCATATCAAAACAATTTGAGAACTAGTATTCTTGACTGAGGATTTTTCTGAACTTATGGAAAATATTCAATCGGATGAAAAAATCAAATAGTGACTTATGGCTTGATGAAAAAAGATTGTGAGAATTTTCAACTGTTGATTTCAGAAAATCTGAGTTTTTCCAAATCTGGGTTTTCCAGTATAAAAGGAGCTCAGATTTCTATTGCAGCATCATTTTACTAGGGAACTTCGAAGAGTCAACATGCTTAAGCGACAGAGAGATATTACCCCACCCACTTCTGATGATGAAGAGTATCAACCTAGGCTGGTCGATTATTCAGATACAGAGAGCTCAGATAATGAAGATAATATTAGACCACCACCAAGAAAAAGAAGACTTATGGTGATTTATTCAGACACAGAGAGTTCAGATGATGAAGATGATGAAGATTTGACTTCTTATTATACTATTAAGACAGTCAACGAGAAGAAGTCTAGATTATTTCGAGCTCAAGGGAAAGAATTTCAACTCAACATCAAGACTTTCCCTGACAATGTTCCGCACATACAGTTCATATCAAAATTATTTGATCGGCTGGTAGAAGACATCAAAGAACTATGCCAGATGGAATCCAATGATAAGATGCGGATGACTATTTTGCATCCTGGATTGAGACTTGGAGTGTTTGTGCCTTGGAGAGATGTCTCAGCCATGACTGGGGAAGCTATACTTCAAGAAATAGAAAAAGTACAACAGTCCAATGAGAATTTCAAGATCAATGATGGACAGATGACTATTCAAATTACAGTGGTGAGACTTCCAGTAGGCAGCGGATGAAAACCATTACATGCTGGTCTCTATTTTGAGTCAGAAAATATGAGCAAGAACAAACAGAGTATTATACAGATCAACAATACCAAAGATGTGATGTGTATGGCAAGAGCTGTGGTGGTGGGGAAATGTAATGCGGACAAAGAAGAAACTGAGTCTTGGAAACAGAACTGGAAAAATATTAGAAGATCAGATCGACCTATGCAGACTAGAGAAGCGATGAAGTTATTGGATCGAGCGAAGATTCCTCATACTAAGTCTTGTGGTATTGAGGAATACAAGAAGATCCAATCTGTACTTGCATCCAAGTACTTGATCAAAGTCCATTCTCAGTATCCTAAAGATGGACTGATATTCCACTTCAATTCAAGAAGAAGCCTGAGACGAGGGCGATCCATATTTACTTCAATGGAGTAGATCACTATGATGTGATTACGAAGGTGACAGGATTTCTCGGTGCCAGCTATTACTGCGAGTATTGTGATGTTGGATATACAAACAGAGGTGCCCATAGATGTGCTGATGGATGTGATGGTTGCTATAGTGACATTCCCTGTATTCCTGGACAAAAAACGCGCTGTATGGACTGTAAAAGAACATTTCGTAGTAGAGACTGTTTTGCAAAGCATAAGGCAGTGAATTCTAAGCAGCATAAATCTATATGTCAACTTGTGTATAATTGTGGTAAATGTAATTTTAGGATTGTGGGCAATAAGAAAAATCATATGTGTCCAGGACAGAGAAAATGTAGGAATTGTAAAGAGATTGTTGGGCCCAATCATCAATGCTATATTCAAAGTTATGAATGTAAATCTGAGATGACTGAAAATGAAGGAAAAGAAGAGGTTTCTCAACCCAAGAAATCTCGTTTCATCTTCTTTGATTTCGAGTCAAATCAAGAAACTGGTACACATCAAGTGAATTTCTGTGTTGCTCATAAAGCTTGTGATGATTGCATGGAATTGCCCATAGATACATTTTGTCCGACTTGTTCGGCACAAACAGGTCTGAGAGAATTTATCTTTGAAGGCATTGATACTTTACCACAATTTTGCAATTGGATTTCAGGAGATGAGAATAAAGGAGTGACATGTATTGCACATAATTTTGGAGGATACGATGGTCAGTTCATCTTACACTATATCTTAGAATATGGTACAGTGAAACCTGAAGTGATCATGAATGGAAATACTATACTTAGAAAGAAAGTAGGACGTGTCACAATCCTTGATTCTTATCAGTTTTTGCATATGAGACTGGCTAATTTCCCAGATACATTTGGCTTGACAGAGATGAAGAAAGGTTACTTTCCTCATCTTGCAAATACACTGGCAAACCAAAAGTATGCGGGACCTTACTTTCCTGTTGACATGTACAATCCTGGTCAGATGTCTGTCAAGGATCGTGAGACATTTTTAGCTTGGCATAAAGGGAAAATTGAGAGTGGTGCTATATTCATCTTCAAATGGGAGATGGAAGAATACTGTCGTAGTGATGTAGACATTCTAAGACGAGGATGTGCTTGTTTCAGACGAGAATTGATCAACATTAGTGGACTTGATCCTTTGTCTGAAGCTTGCACTATCGTTCAAGCTTGTTCAAAAGTATGGAGAAAGAATCATATGCCTGAAAACAGTATTGCCATCATCCCACCTGAAGGTTATTCTAATCAAAAGAACTACTCTATCAAAGCTGTAAGATGGATTCAAAGTGAAGCTAAGGAATGTGGTATTGAAATCAAACATGCATTGAATGGTGGTGAACAAAGAATCAATGGACATTATGTGGATGGCTACCATGAAGAATCTCGAACAGTATTTGAATTCTATGGATGTTACTGGCATGGATGTCCTACTCATTTTCCAGACAGAAACAGAGTTCAACATCATCAGTGTTTGACCATGCATCAGTTGTATATTTTGACCATTGGCAAGAAAGAAGAGTTAAAAAGAGCTGGATATCAGGTGGTGGAACTTTGGGAATGTGACTATGACAAGAGATACAAGGAAGATCCAGACTTTAGAACTTTGGTGGACTCAGAATTTACAAACTTAGACCCTTTGAGGCCAAGAGATGCTTTATTTGGTGGAAGGACTAACTCGACCAAACTCTATCAGGAAATCGATGAATCCTCCAATGAAGAAATCAAGTACATAGATGTGTGTTCACTCTATCCAACTATTTGCAAGTACGGACAGTTTCCACTTGGACATCCTACCATCTATTCTCAAGAATACATTGATAGAGACAACATCAGACAGTACTGTGGATTGATCAAGTGTAAAGTGCTACCACCCACCAATTTGTACCATCCTGTACTTCCACAGAAATGCAGTCAGAAATTGATGTTTCCATTGTGTAGAAGTTGTGCTGAAAAGACAGATCCTCATATGAGATGTACTCATTTACGAGAAGAAGATAGAAGTTTTACAGGGACTTGGGTCACTATCGAATTGTTTGCTGCATTGGACAGAGGATACAAGTTATTGGACGTGTATGAAGTCTGGCATTTCTCAGAGACGGCTCAGTATGACAGAGAATCTGGAGAAGGAGGGATCTTTGCTGGCTATATTGATACTTTTCTGAGAATCAAGCAAGAATCAAGTGGCTATCCTGATTGGTGTAAGACTGAGCAAGCTAAGATCAAGTTCAAGCAAGATTACTTTGAAGCTGAAGGAATCAGATTGGAGAATGTGGAGAAGAATAAAGGAATGAGAGCTATTGCCAAGATCATGTTAAACAGTCTCTGGGGAAAATTGGCACAGCTAGAGAATATGACCAAGACAGAATATTTCTCAGAACCTGCCAAGTTCTTTGATCTGGTGACGAATTCAAACAAGATTGTCAAGAATGTGGACATTTGCAGAGAAAATCTTCTACTGGTCAACTGGGAGGATACAGAATCCAATGTGGAGGCTCATGCTTGCAGTAATGTGATTGTTGCAGCATTTGTCACTGCTCAAGCCAGATTGAAGCTCTATGGAATCTTGGAAAAGCTGAATGAACGTTTACTCTACTTTGATACAGACTCTATCATCTATCATCACAAGCCCCATTTATGGAATCCTGCTATTGTCAACAACAGACTTGGAGAATGGACAGATGAAGTGCTCAATGCTAGAATTGTGAAATTTGTTGGAATGGGACCAAAGAACTATGGCTATGAATTTGTGGACAGGGATGGAAAGAGAAGATCTACTTGCAAAGTGAAAGGACTCACTCTAGATTACAATACATCTCAAGTCATTCACTTTGATAGAATGTTAAACTTGGTGAAGGGAGATAGGAAAGACTTCAGAGAAACTGTCAACTACAATAGGATCAGAAAACATAAAGACAAGACTGTGACCACTGAATTGCAATCCAAGACGTATCGGTTCACTTATACTAAACGTGTCATTGTTGGAGCTGGATATACTGTTCCTTATGGATATATTGCATAGATAGAGTAGTTCTGATGATCATGCACTGAACTTATTTCTGATAGTCATGTATTGAACTGTGTCTGATAAACATGTACAGGTGTTTTTATGTATTTAACTGTTTTTAATTATGTATTAAACTGTTTTTTTTAAATTATGTATTAAACTGTTTTTAATTATGCATTAAACTGTTGGTAAATGTTCATGTTCATTAAAATTTGAGTATAAATAAAATTGTCTTTGTAATTTTTTCACAGTTAACCATGGCACTTTCTACACACCAGTTGGACTCAAATCAAGATATTGGAAGTGTGTTTTTTAAACATCCTTCTAATATTTTTATTTCTGGTCCAAGTGGATCGGGTAAAACTGAATTTGTTAAAAAGATGATTGAGTTTAAAGAAGATTTATTTGATATTTTACCCCAACGTATTGTTTGGTGTTACAAGGAATGGCAAAAATCTTATAATATCTTACAAGAACGTGAAGGGCCAAACATCAAATTTATTCAAGGTATTCCCGATGATGAAGATGAAATTGTCACTGATCCCAGTGCAACTCACTTGGTGATTCTTGATGACATGTTAGGAGATAAAGATGAAGAAAAAGTTAAGTTATGGTTTACTAGAAAAGGACATCATAGAAACGCAAGTGTGGTGTACATCACTCAAAATTTATTTCAACAAAGTAAATCTTCTCGCACCATCAGTTTGAATGCTCATTATTTAGTTTTATTTCAAAGTCCAAGAGATAAGATGCAAATCAAAGTATTAGCAAATCATCTTCAAGCTCCCCATATGATTCATGCGTTTAACAATGCCACATCTATACCTCATGGATACTTATTGGTCGATTTGAAACCAAATACGCCTGATTATCTTAGATTCAGAACACAAAATTTTCAAAACTGGTTTACAAAATCAGATCAACAAGGACCTGTTGTCTATTTTCCAGGAGTATAAAAAGGTGTGTTTGAGTTTAAATCCATCATTTGTGTCAAAATGGCTCAA
The DNA here is from genome assembly GCA_964019695.1 of Loripinus fragilis. Classification (NCBI taxonomy): domain Eukaryota; kingdom Metazoa; phylum Mollusca; class Bivalvia; order Lucinida; family Lucinidae; genus Loripinus; species Loripinus fragilis. The sequence continues at coordinate 1,089,558 of OZ026517.1, read as the reverse complement.
CGAACATCAGCTAATTTGATACGTGCTCTGTATAATTTAAGCAGAGAGCATGATAGTCATAAAAAATCACTCTTAAATGCTGGTTTAATTGAAATGATCAAATGGTTTTCTTTGGCAGCTCAAAAAATTGTTCAGGGTAAGATGAAATTACCTAAACAAACTCAAAAATTTATGGATAGACATCGGGATGATGTAAGAAAATTAGCAAGTGCAATAGTCGATCCTGAAGTCAAATGCAGTATCATTTTAAAACCTGGAGGTGGTGGATTCTTTGGTGGTGTGATCATTCGAAGTCTGATTCGATGGGATGGAAATAAGTTGATGAGAAAATTTAACAAGAAAACTAAACCTAAAAAACCTGAGAAAAAATCAGTAAAAAAACCTATAAAACAGAAAAAAGCAAGGTTGATGATCGTTTTGTAACAAAACGTAAAAGTAAAAGTCCTGCTTCATGGCAAAATTTAGGTCTTGATTCTCCAAACACAAATGCAAGACGATCTTCTATTAATTTAGCAAGATTTGCTCCTTTGAGAGCACAAGATTTGTTAAAAAGACATGGATTTGGTGCTACCATGCACATGTTAAATCCAAACAAATATCCATCACCACCTCATTCTGAACGTCGATGACTTCATTTTTAAAAAACTATAAAAGGACTGTACATCAAATTTTTTATACACACTCATAAACATGGCTGTAACAACAACACGTCGTAGAAAATTGCAAAATAAAATGAGAAAAATATCTCTGATTAAAACTTATGGTACATTTTTAGAAGGATTGACTCATTTATCCAATAAATGTCGTAAGAAAATGATTCAAGAATCACCTAAAGAAGTCATTGATTGTGTAGGGGAATGTTGCATCAATCTTATAAAAGGCAATGTACGTCTGACTAATGCTCAAAAGAATCAGTTACGAGCTAGAAAGCAACATATACGTTTACTGAGCTCTAAGCAAATTCTTGACTCAAAAAAGAAAATTAATAATCAGAAAGGTGGAGCCTTGTTAGGATTATTGTTAAAACCATTAATTGCTCCTATCATAGGTTCTGTCTTGGGTGAAATTATCAAAAAATAAAAAATATGGATGGTCGTAAAATGGCTATTGTGCCATTTAAACTTTGGGAAGACATGAAACGCTGGAAAGAGGAACAAATTCAAAAACCTAGACTGCCTCCTGATCCTAATGTATCTGCCACAGAAGTCTTCAAAGAGACTTATCTTCTGTCATGGCAAATGAAGATTTGTCTGAAGCTGAAAAATCTCAATTGTATGGCCAGACCTTGCACAAATTTAAAACAGCTCATCAAAAAGCTTTAAAAGAAACATCTCATTTTCCCCAATCTGACCCTAGTTATTCCAAAATGAATCAATTGGTCATAGATAGTGTGCCTTCCACCATGAAACGCAAAGCTCAGCTTTTAGTTTCACTTCTAAAAAACTAACCCAAATGTGTCCTGGGAAGATGATGGTACAGTTAAACTTTATTGCAAATCTATTCCAGGGTCCAATATTATTGATTTGGTCAATGATGTCATTAGACATCGTAAAGGCAGTGAACCTACAGGTTGGCAAGTTTTTGCAGAAGGTTTAAGAGACATGAATATTCCCCAAGATGTCATTGGAAATAGGGAAAGGTGGGACTGGATGCATCGTGCTCCAGAAACTCCTGAAACGGATTATATCACTCCCAAACAAAAACGCACCATCAGAAAAACAGCAAGTCGTATTCCTGTTTCTGTCAGGTCTGCAAAGAGTTTGAGTGTCAGAAAACGCATCAAAGACCATTTTTCTTCTCCGGCACTTTTATTTGCCACCAAAAAACGTATAAAAGAAGAATTTTCTTCTCCATGGGTCAGTTACAATGAAGCTTGAACAGTTGTATTACAATCCTAAAAGTCCTGCTGCGTATGCAGGTGAACAAGCTTTGTACAAACTTGCTAAACAATCATCCAAAAAAGTAAAACTTCAAGATATTAGAGACTGGTTAAGAAAACAACAAACTTATACTTTACATAAACCTATTCGTAAAAAGTTTTTGCGACGCAAAACGGTAGTGGCTGGAATCGATACTCAATGGCAAGCAGATTTGGCAGACTTATCAAAATTATCAAAGTTCACTGACAAGCATAGATATTTACTTTGCATCATAGATGTCTTTTCAAAATATGCATGGGTGGTATCTATTAAAGATAAAACTGGGAAAACTTTACTCATTGCTTTCAAATCTGTTTTAAAAAGTGGACGATGTCCAAAAAGTTTGCAAACAGATAAAGGAACTGAATTCAAAAATAAAGAATTTCAAAATTTCTTGAAAACTAAGAAGATTCATTTCTTCACTACTGAAAATCCTGAAACCAAAGCCAGTATTGTGGAACGTTTTCAAAGAACTTTGAAAACTCGCATTTACTCATCATCGCACTTTGCGATATGTAGACATTCTTCCCAAATTAGTACATGGTTACAATCATGCTTATCATCGAAGTAAATGTGCACCTGTGTCTGTGACTCTTAAAAATGAACCACAGGTGTCAGAAAACTTATATGGCAAATTGAATTCTAAAAAAGTCAAACCAAAATTCAAAGTGGGTGATTTTGTGCGTATCAATAAAACAAAACGTACATTTGATAAAGGTTATTTACCAAACTGGACACAAGAATTATTTCAAATTTTAGCAGTGGTCAAAAATCAGACTCCTATCACCTATAAAATAAAAGATCTTGAGGGTGAATTAGTCAAAGGCACTTTCTATTCACACGAGTTACAACGTGTAGAGAAAGATCAAATTTACGAAATTGATTCTGTATTAGATCACAGAAAACGTAAAGTAGGAAAAAAGTGGGTGAAAGAAATTAAAGTTCACTGGAAAGGTTACCCTTCAAAATTTGACAGTTGGATTTTAGAATCTGATCTTGTATAAAAGCATAAAAATGGATCTCAGAGGATCATTTGTACGTGGTGACACTGCTTCAGTACAATCTGCAGAAGGTCTTGATCGAATTGTTAAAAATCAATTCACTTTTTTTGCTCAGATCATTGTTGTATACATGATCATTATCACGTCATTAGTTCAAATCAGTCTGAGAAGTCCAGATAAAGAATTGTGGTTAATTTTACTCAGTAGTTCTATCGGTTACATACTACCATCCCCAGGTTTAAATTTAGAAAACAAACTAATCCAATTTCTGCTGACGAAACAGATTAGCCCAAACTCAAACCATGAATAACTTTTATTTGACACTCTTGAGTGATAGTTCACTCAGTACATTTTCAAAAAATACGCAATGTGACTTTAAAGTGAAATTAGATCATTCCATACAAATTGAAAAAGATAATTGGGAAGTAGGTTTGGTAGAAGTCATAACTCGAACTGAAGTAAATAATATCACTAAGGAAAACAATTATGTGATTTTAAGATTTACTGATAGAAAAATGTGTGAGGAGATAGATAATTGTACAACCTATGGAGGTTATGTAGACATGAAAATCTATATCCAAAGTGGTTATTAGAAATTCAAAAAAGTATCAATTTCCAATATGGACTGACTCTGAAAATAGCAATGCTACCATTTTAATCACTTATGGTGAAAACAGTGCTCGAGTCAAACTTGATGTTCAAGATCCTACAAAAGTCAAAATTATTTTTCCAAAGGCAATTGCAGAAATATTAGGTGTAGATAGAAATTATTTTGATAAACCATTAGCAAATGAAAAATACATTTTCAGATATGGTGTGGATTTGAATACAAAAATTCACCAACTTTACATTTACTCTGATTTAGAAAGCTATACATTTATTGGTGATGTTACTGCACCTATTTTGAGAGTGTTGCCATTTGAAGGTAAAACAATCATTTACATCAAGAATTTGTCAATATACACTACGTACCAGTGGCAAAATCTTTCATAGATCAGGTGCACATTAGTATAAAAGGTAATACAGGTGAAAATGTGCCATTTATCTCTGGGAAAACGTTAGTGAAACTACATTTTCGACAGAAAGAATAATGTTGAAACAATCCAGAAGCATTATGTCTCTTCAATCTGGGAAAGGAGACTTTCCCGTGTAAGGAGGTGTTTCAAGACAATGTGGCAATGGTTAAGGATCCATTTTTAAAGCTGCATTGAGAACAGTGATTCCAATTTTAAAACCTGTCGCAAAAGCAAGTTTAAAAAGTATGAAAAAGTAGCTAAAGATCAAGGGGTTCAAGCCTTAAAGACATTGTAGGTGGTGAAAATGTAAAAAAAGTTTTAAAACAGAGAGGAAAAACAGCTTTGAAATCTTTTGGTCAGTCTACTATAATCAGTTGGCTATAAATTCAACTCAAAAACGCAAAAAAGCCTCAGTCTCAGTCTAGACACGGAACTGTTAAGAGGGGTTTTAAAAGCAGAGCAAAAAAGTTTAATCCTATTAAACGTCTGGTATTTGAAAAAGATATATTTGACGAAAAATGATTCAACAAGGTTCTTGCCATTGCACAAAAACGGAATTGGATATGGAATCCATTCCACCCACCATGACTACCATGCAAGGCACTCAAAGGAATGATTATCATCCCATTGCTTCTCTCGAGAGTCATCATGCACCTATTAAATTTCTAATTCCACCTCACACCGAGTTTTACACTGATTTGTCTCAAGCCTATCTGTATATCAAATTCAGAATCTTAAAGCAAACGGGTGAAGATCTTGACACGGATGCAAAAGTATTTCCAATTAATAACTTTTTCACAGTATGTTCAGTGGCATCGATTTGTAAATCAACAATAAATTGATCACAAATAATTCAGACACATATCCATACAGAGCATACCTTGAAAATTTATTTTCTTATGGTTCTGATGTCAAAGATAATCAACTGAAAGCAGCAGAATTTTGGTCTGAGGATGAAGCTGGAGCTTTTGAAGATATAACAAATACATGTATCACTGATCGTGGCAAACGCGTAGCAAAAAGCAAATCCGTGGAGCTTCAGGGTAAATTACATTTGGATCTTGCTATGCAGGAAAAATATTTGCCTAATGGTTTAGAATTCAAACTTAGACTTAATCGATCATCTCCTCATTTTGTTTGATGAGTGATGATTATCCTGCAAAAATCAAAATTGATACGGCTATCTTGAGAGTACGAAATGTTCAGCTTCTACCAGCCATTAGCAATGAACTGAATCAAACTATTGCTCATCACAATGCTAAATTTCCGATCAGAAGAGTTGAAGTCAAAACTTTTACAATCAGTAGTGGCACAAGATCTAAAATTGAAGATCATCTTCTCACAGGTCAACTTCCAAAACGAGTATTATTGGCTTAGTAACAAATGAGGCATTGAATGGGAATTTGGAAACTAATCCTTTCTTTTTCCAACATTTCAATCTAAGTAAAATGGATGTCACTTGTGATGGACATAGTGTCTATGGAAAACCATTTGAACCTAGATTTGAAAATGATCAGTATCTCAGATCTTTCCTATCAGTTTACCAAGCATTAGCAAGTCAGAATCAGGTCCAAAATTGCAACACAACATTGATTATGAAGATTACAAAGGAGGTTACTGCTTTTGGGGATATGATTTGACACCAGATCAAGCAGCCGATCAGTCTCATTTGCACCCTATAAAAACTGGGAACCTCAGATTGAAGCTTCAGTTTGCAACATCACTTGCCAAGACGATCAACGTGCTTGTGTATGCAGAGTTTGACAACCTGATAGAAATCAACGGACTTAGAGAAGTTACCACAGATTACTAAAGATGAATGCAGGATACTTCATTGAACAGGACTTGATGTACCAAACAGATGCATACAGTGCAACAGTCCAGCCATCAGATGAGAAGAGTACCTTACAGAAAGAAGTAGAAGACAATGAGAACATCGATTGTCTTATGAAGACTCTTCTAAAACAAGCCATATTGACTTGTCTAAAGATGGCAGTTGGAGACTGTGCGAAGCATGAATGTCATGGATGCAAAATGAACCACCCAAGTCAGAAATACCACGATATCTGTCTATGGACTTCTCCAAGAGAATGGATTGAAGTATGGATGTCATGATCCAGCCTTAGAGGGCCTAAACATCTACAATGTGATGGAAGACTTTGACAATAGAATCTGGAACTATCTGTATGGCGACAATTGGCGACACCCTATGGACTTTACAACAGGGATCAATCACCTGACGCCAGAAGAAAATCAAAAAGCCTATAAAAACTGGCATTACTTCAAGAAAAATCAAAGTGACTTAACAGAACAGTGGAAGACGTACTGGGCCAAGAAACTCATAGAATCCTATGAAGAAAAAGGAAACTGAAGAAAACGAGAACCCAGAAACAGAATAAAAATGAACACTGTTGAACTTATCAAAGTCATAAACAATATACCTGTGAAAGGAGAAGTAAGTGCCAAGGATTTACTACCAGAGAAGAAACCACTGGATATGAAGGCTTACATTATGAATACAGATATATCCACAGATCCAGGAGAACATTGGGTGGTAATCTATTTCAGAAGAGATCAAGTTATCTACTTCGATTCATATGGAAGACCACCAGAAGAGCAATATGTTCTACCATTTCTTGAAAGAAACTCTTCAAGATGGATCCATAACAAAGAATGTTTACAGAGTCCATGGAGCAAAGTATGTGGAATGTGGTGTATCTTCATCATTCACTAGCTCAACAAAGGACTAGACCTAAACACATCCATTCATCAAGAACTATATGGAACTGGAGAAGATTTATACCAGAATGACAGAGATATCGGAATGTGGTTCAGCTATAACTATGCCAGAGTCATCCTATCCCAGAATGGAATGAGACGCATGGCTCCTCCTGACTTTTTATTCAAACACAGAAAACAGACTTGTAAATGTCATAATTATTCACATCACCTTTCAAAGAAGTATCCTAAGTATAATATGTTGTAAATATGTTAAGGGACATTATTGTAAACAATGAACAGAGGGACGGCCCTAATCCTCTGTCATTGTATTCAATTATAGTTAGCGGGGCAATAAAGTTATAGAAATGTTCACCAATCTTTGTTGTTCTTTTCATTAAAAAATCAGTAGTAGTAAGCTTGAGACGGCTAGCTATACACTAGTTAATGCTACAGAGTAATGCCTCTAGGAGATGAGGTCTTGATTAACCAAGAGACTCTAAAGACGCATAGAACTTAGTAGCCTTGACTATTACACACACCATATATCACCACATACTATACCCCCTAAAATGACTAAGTTATTTTCAAAGTTGAAATTAACTAAGTTATTTTATATATCACCACAGCAGAATCTTTATCCCCCTTAAAATGACTAAGTTATTTCCCCAATAGCCCAGGAAACAATCATAATCACAAGCCAACCAGTGGATATGACCAGAAAACTATCATTATCATTGATCAGCCAGAGTAACTCTCAAATAGACTAAGTTATTCCCCAATAGTCCAGGAAACTATTACAAAGCAGTCAAAAATAAACTAAGTTATTCCCCAATAGCCCAGGAAACCATCACAATCATAGATCCAACCAGAATAACTCTCAAATAGACTAAGTTATTTCCCAATAGCCCAGGAAACTATCGCAATCATAGACCCAACCAGAATTTCCCCAAAAATAAACTAAGTTATTCACAGCTAGTCACTCAAGCTTACCAGGATAGGCATCTCTGGACCCAAAATTTTTAGCCTGAAAAAATCTAAGTTCTTTTCAGGCTTAAAAAAATTTGGGTCCAGAGTGCCATCCATTACTACTCATATGAACTGCGATTTGTTACCATTTAACACATGCTTCCAGCTAGTATGTTGCTTGCTCTTATGCACCGGACTTATGCATGGTATATTATGGTACTGTATCTAGCATGGGACACATTTATGGAACGTCATTTGACAACACAGGACAGCACATTTTTTTTTCTAAAAACTGATGCCAGAAATCAAGATAACAGTGGCCGCTTAACTGTATTCGTACAGCCTCCGTGATCCCAAGATGTGTTCACAAACCAAATTTGGGATTCCTATGTCAAATAATATAGGATGTATGCTCGTGGCATGATTTTTTCTAGATCTAATGGAAGTTGTAAAGGTACGTGACACTACATGACCCTAAATGCATTAAGACACGAATTTTGGCATTCCTACCTCAAATAATAGGAGATATACTCCTGATATGATATGAACACTCAAACACTTAGAACACTAAGGACAGGCAGTTTGATTACTATATGCCTCCCTCTTGGGGGAATAAAACCTGTTTGTCATAAGACAGTGTCTGAATTCATATTAATTTTATGTCATCAGATGTGGATAAAAATCACATAAGTATGTTTACTGATGTAGAGTTCGCGCACGCTCTTTGCCAATCAAGGACGTTTTGACTTGGTGACGCTTTACTATTTATTTCTTACCCACGACGTGTATGCTGACAGTTTATTGTTTATATAGTGACGCCTACTTTGTGATTTCGCAAACGAGTTTGTCTCGCGCTATTGGTAGCCCTACAGATTCACGGACAGTTTACTTCGCGCTGAAGGTCAACCCACAATTTTTGGTTCCCCCCTCGTTGTTCGGCAGCGAATAAATTATAGCCCTGGATTCACTATTTGTCAACCAAAGTTGATACATTTGAGCACATGAAGTATCCTAGTTCAATTGTTATAATTTTAGCTCTTGCGGATATTTTGTTTGTTAGAGCGGAATCGTTTCGACAATTTTTGTAGAGGGCCTTATCAGGATTTTTTTTGTGAAATCAAATTTGAATTTGGACAAGTGTATTAAGGGTTTCGCAAGTGATCGAATCCCTTTTTTCATTTTTAGTACGTTCCGAAACTTCTCAAGAGGGTCCCTCCTCAGCAGCAATATTAAAGGGCATTTCACTTCACACAAAATAGAAGATTTGTCCATATAGGTTAAATACAGTAAATATATTTGAATGTCGTCTAAACTTGTAACACTGTCGACTATAACCTGTAACATAATATTTGAAGTCGTTACATAAAATTGTTCATCTAAAATCTGATTTATAAGAGAAAGAATTCTTCGCCTGTTTAATGGACAATACCAGGAATGCAATGCCTCATCATATCAAGTCATGAAAAATACAATGAAAAGGAAAGTGAATGTACAAAATAAGGATATGCGGACATGTGTAGTAATATAATACGAATTAAAGAACAAAACTTGTATCAGGCAAGCGTAAACTGGATAAATCCGCCTTACTACGACAAAATCATAAACGTGTGGTTTAGTGTGTGTGTGTGTGTGTGTGTGTGTGTGTGTGTGTGTGTGTGTGTGTGTGTGTGTGTGTGTGTGTGTGTGTGTGTGTGAAGGCTCCCAAAACAATATACATTCACTACAGAACTCTATATTTATGAATATTTCGTCTGGACCCTGCAACGTACTGTCGTCCAGAATCACCCTGTGTAGTAACCGACATCCTCCCTAAGCGTGTATAGTTTCAGTTCAACTGGCAAGATGAGTTCAGAACCTCATATCGACATACAATCGATTTGTTGATTCGCTTACCACCTGTCCAATATACATCTCTATTAGGCTACATGTATGTGGAGTGTGTTGGGAAAATGATATTTCTCAAAAAGAAGAAGCGCAGGCTCTGTAATAAAAACACTCGGATGGTTCAGTCGACTGATGAGGGTCAGTGATCGCCTTGTATTGTGTAACAGGGACACTCGGATGGTTCAGTTGACTGATGAGGGTCAGTGATCGCCTTGTTTTGTGTTTACGGGAGTGTGACGTGACTTGTTTTTGTTTTCTTTTGATAACGATTTTTGATGAAATGGATTTTATCATATTATGTGACCTAGTTACTGTTTCTGTTAATTAAGATAATTAGGGAGGGTTGAACAAAAAGAGGTGTGCGAAAATAAAGTTCTCGCGAAAGTTTCCGAATTTACAATTTCATAATTGAGAAAGTTCGACCTCTGACCCCTTAAAATACAATACGGAGAATCCCACACTTGTAGTATTAACGTGTTCCAACGGAATCGTGAAGTGTAAGGGTCTTTAACCCTTTTCATTCTCTGGTACTTTAAAGCAGGTATTTTGGCAATCATCAAATATCCAGATGAAATGCCACTTTGTTGAAATGACGCAAAGCGTCATTTTAATAATCCATCATTTCATTAGTGTCTGCACTGTTTGCTAAGATGTAAACAATCTTCAGGAAAATGCATCATTTTATTAAAAATTTGACTTATAAAATTGACAATTTCAATCTTATTGTATCATGTGTATGGGATAATCCATCAATATAGCTAGTACACTGAGATGCAGCCTAGCATACATTATACTCTAATCACAGTTTTGAAAGTCATCATTCAATATTCGTCGACATGACACGTGCTCGTTGGTATGACAAATAGATTGTTTTGTTGTTTGCATTTTGCAATTATGTACTCGTCAATGGAGTCATTTATGCGTTCGGCGTGCTGTATGTTGAGTTACTCGATCAGTTCGGGGAAGATAAAGACGTGACTGCCTGGATCGGCAGTATTCAGTTAGGCGTGGTGAACCTTGGCGGTAAGTGGCTATATTTGATAAATAAAGGATCTTACCCGAGTGCTCATGTTTTATTGAATTTATTAATTTAAAAATAGTTGGGGAAAAGTGATAAAACGTGAGGCTTGCCGAGCATTTTATAACTTATTCGCAATGACTTTAATAAATTCAATAACACAGGAGCACGAATGTAACATTCTATTTATATCATGACATAATTTGGGCCGCAACGCGAGAAAACCTGTCTTTGGTGGTTTGTGAACAACACAGGCGCAGACCAGCCTGCGCATACGCGCAGTCTGATCAGCGCCTTTGTTATTCGTTTTTTGAAAAGTATCATATGTTAACTTGCTACAGATGAAATTTTAATATTCTAGCTAGTCTCTGTACCTGAGGAGTCTTGTTTGAAACTGGCTTTGTTGGACACCCCGAAGGCAGGTTTTCTCGCGACGAGGCCCATTTATACTGAACCACACTTCTAACGCAAAATCAAACAGAAACTTTAATATAGCATATATTGTTTCATCTATTGTAACGCAATTTCATCAAAAATTAAAACTATTATTTATGAAAATGAAAGTAGTACTTCATCGGTCAATTAATCCCTTTTAATCATAACCTGATTGGGTGAATGTCTGCCATAACCCCTGACCTGTACAATGATTTCGGCAAGACCTCGTATTTTAATTAAAGTTACATTCCTGAAACATTTTGCGTTGGAAGTGTGGGTCAGTATATTACAATATAAACAACATATCTAAAAGGAAATGAAAATTAACGTTTAAGACTCGTTCAAGGGAGATAGTTAAAAGCACATGAAGCAAGAGAGAGCCTCCATTATTCCACTAAACAAACTGTCTACAACTGAAATATACTTCTACCATGCATTATTACAATATTCAAGGGATATGAAAGTTTTTGGGGATACCGTTAAAATTTGTTCAATGGATAAAACTCTAGGGAGTAGCCATTCTTGCACATGATACACCATCTTGAAACGATAAAAAGTCCTGTGAAATATTATAAAAAAAAACTCAAACAGGAAGAAAAGAAAAGCAACCATTCTTGTATGTGGCATACTGTCTTGACCTGATATACACTGAACCGAAGTTCTAAGTTTTCACTTTTCAATTTTTTTTTCTGACTAAGCCCTGGTGATGTTGAAATGAATTCTTGCCCAAGTATGTGCATTTTAATGGACTAAAGTTAAGCGGTGTTTGGAAGAGTTTTCTATCACTTCACGATATGTTGGTTCAAAAATGCAAAAAACAACTTTTTGAAGAAAATAAGCATTTTGAGTGCAGTTTTTTATCAAATTCAAGTACAGGTGATTGCAAACCTGCCTAGTCGTCTTGAAAAAAACACCAAACACTTGACATTTTGCTTATGACAGATTTTTTATGAATTTTTAAAAATTGATAGTTTTGTGAATTTTTTGGAAATCAGCAGCTGCACATACTAAAATCATTGTATGTGTTTTATTTTATGTTAATATGTTTGACAAAACGCCATGCAACTTGATGAGCCCATTTTGCTAACGATATATCTTTTTACTTATTTGGTATCCACTTCCGATTTTAACGTGAAAATTTAAAGGTCATTTAAACGGCATTTGTTAAATATTTCTTTTAATTTTAAAGCAGAACAGTGACGCCAATTCATAATAAAGAATCCCTGAAAATTGCACTGCTGTACCGCAGATAATAAAGCGTACAGAGCAATGCGAAGTGAGTATGCAACCTGCATGGTTAAGCTAAAAATCCTTTGATTAAGCTGTTGACTTTGGCTGTCTTCATGTTAACGTAGAAGAGCAATGGAGTGTTCAATTGTCAAAATAACTTTTGATTCTTTTCATCTTATATCACAGCTATTATAAACATCTTCAAACTAATTAAAATAGAAATTGATAACGTATCTGATGAATAGTTTAAATCACACTAAAAGTGTGACTTTTTGACATGATGGTACCCTTACTCGGACCTCGTCTGTGCAAGGTCTACCACTCATTTTGAAATGACATAATTTGCAGAGTCTCGACAAAGGCTTGGACCTTTCTATAGAATTTAAATTTTGTGAGAGCGATTTTTACTTACTGAACGGGAGCAAAAATTGTATCGTGGCTACTTATAGCTTTGGTTCAGTGTATATAACTTCCAAATATTATCAATATATCTAAAGGGGATGGAAACTATAAAGTACACAAGGTTTCCTTATTAGAATTCATTCAAGGGAAACAAGAATCATGGGAGTTTAACCAGTCTTATACAGGACTCATAGTCATGACCCAATATATATGCTTACCAAATATTATTAAAATGTCACAAACGGAATATAAATTATGGAGCGAACAAGGTTTCCCCATTAAAACTTGTTCAAGGGAGATAACTCCAAAATTCAAGGGAGAGCAATCACTTTTACACATGACACACTGTCTTGACCGAATTTTCATGCCTACCAAATATAATCAAAATAATCCAAACGGGAATAAAAGTTATGGAGCGAACAATGTCCTCCCTTTTAAATTCGATCATTGGAGATAACTCAAAAATAATGCAAGGGAAAGCAACCGTTTTCACACGAGACGCACCGTCTTGACCAGATGTATATACCATACTAAATACAATCAATTCAATCTCAAAGGTTATAAAAGTTATGGGTAGAACAAACTTTCGTTTACAGACAGACGAACGGATGCCAGGCTGGTCGTTGGGTCAGGGATAAAAATAAACTTAAAATAATTTGCTATTAGAAATGCTAGCGTCAAATATATAAAATGTGTCAGGTTTCATATTTTGTTCATCTCACAGGAATTAGTTCATGTAAAAGTACTTCGAATATCCACAAGTGAAACATACAATTGTAGTTCAACTTATTCTTCAATTATTTTGGCATATCAATTATTGCTGTTGTTGTTTTTCAGGTGTCTTCGCTGGTTCCATCATTCGCCGCTTTGGTATTACAAAGACCATCTTGATTGGTACCCTGTTGTCCAGCGCTGGATATATTGCTAGCAGTTTCACGTCAAATATTTACGCCCTGTATGTTACATACGGGGCTCTGCCAGGATTTGGGCTTGTCATGATTAGTCTTTCCAGTCTGGTAACAGTGGGCCATCACTTTGATGAACACCAGGCTCTTGCCATGGGTATATGTCAGTCAGGTGGATCTGTCGGTGGGTTTATTTTTAATCCCTTGATCCAGGCGCTAATTGAATCATACGGGTGGAGAGGTGCTATGTTGATATTTGCGGGTATATTGTTGCACGGAGCTTTGTTTGGTCTAGGTATTTACTCTTTAAACCAACATAAAAATAAACACAATAGAGAATCTTTAACAATGTGGGTAGAAAAAATGGAAATTGAAGAGAAAAGAATTGACGAAGTTAAACCTTTTATTCCGATACACAATGCATGTGAGATGGAAAAATTTGAAACTTTCAAGCAGACCACAGATACTACCAGTGAGCATAAAGAAACTTGTGAAATAAAATATACCTTAGATAACAAAATAACTGTGCCGTCAAACGATGAAACTCTACACAAAACAGAAAAATTCCATTCAACTAACCTCATGGTAGTGACGTCTAGTGTGCAACAAGTATCTAATGATAATCAACGATCCATAAGCAAGACTGACAAATTCCTTGAGATTCTCCACCAAATAATTCCATACAAAGTTTTTACACATCGACCTACATGTATCATTCTAACTGCAAGTCATGTCAGATCGTTTGGCTTTTTTGTTCCATTCATGTTGCTGCCTGACTTAGCTATAGGTAAAGGTATCATAATTGACGATGCTGCCTGGCTGGCCTCTGGTATTGGTATCTCTGGGGCAGTCAGTCGAGTTGTTCTTGGTTGGGTGGGAGGCTTTCCCTCTGTTAACAGACTTTATCTGTATATTTCCTGTATTGTGATAGGTGGAATACTAACTGCAATATGTCCCTTGTTAAATGTGTACTGGATGTTAATGATTTATGCATGTGTCTATGGATGGTTAATGGGAGGAGAAGTGTCCTTAACACCAGTTATTTGTTTAGATATTGCAGGTAAAGACAAACTCCCAGAGGTTTTCGGTATGTCACGAACCCTTTGTGGTATCGGTGCTTTATTGGGAACACCTCTGTCAGGGTGGTTGTTTGAAGAAACAGGTGACTACGGCGTGTCTTTTATGTTGGCAGGTGTTCTTATCACACTTTCAGGATTCCTACTGTTGTTGTTAAAGTATCAACGCAACTAAATCTATACTTAAAACTAAAAGTAACTTTACAGTGCTTTCAATGGATACAAATTGTAAGCCATTAGGGAGTTTCTCTTTGATGATATTGTCACATACTCTTGGCAGAAGTCTAAACGGATCCCTGGTAAAAATCAAATGGTATCAGATATAAATCTGTTACAAAGGACACAATACCACCTATTGTATTAATTCCAAGGGAGATAATTTCTACGTGAAAACCCTTTAAGATGCTGCCAAAACCTAACCAAATGTCAAAGACGAAATGCCTGGCAGTATTTTTACGGGCAACAGACGACCCTTAAAATATGGTGTTTACCTTTGTTTTTTTAGAAAATGCTGATTGGGTGTTTTAATGAAAGCACAGTACCCCAGCATCCAATTTAGGTTACCTTGCATCCCCAGGACAATTTTTCATGGATGCCAAATTGTTCATTGGAACCCCTTGGATGCCAAACGAAGGTGTCCTAAAAAATTGGTATGGGCTATGAGAAAATGCATGGTTACCATGGCAACCCATAGCGAATTTGAGAATGTGGGTATGCCTACAAAATTACTCATATCTCAGCTGTTACTTATTCTAGACTACTAAACTTAATACCAAATTAGAGCTTAGCCATAGACCTATTATCCCCTTGTTGCATATGCAAATTATCTAATGTGCATATTCATAAATATTTATGAAAACATTAAAAATGTGATTCATGAATATGAAAATGAGATACTATGGACTTGTCAAATTGTAACATCATGCAAAAATGACAATATTGGGATGAAATTAGCCTATTTATATTTTTTAATGATTTTCCCTTATTTTTAGTGTTTTTTATTCATTTTCATGATTACGCAAATTATACAAATATGACAACTTGCATTTTAGACTATGGAATGAAAGACGTTATGTCTTAGCTTTAATTTAGTACAAATGTTAGCAATCTATGGCCAACAGCAGCTGAGATACTATTGATCTTGTACCTATACCCCCATTTGTGAATCACATTTTTAATGTTTTCATAAATATTTATGGATATGCAAGTTAGATAATTTGCATATGCAACAAGGAGATAATAGGCCTATGTCTAATCTTTAATTTGGTATTAAGTTTAGTAGTCAAGGATAAGTAACAGCTGAGATGTGAGTAATTTTGTAGGCATATCCCCATTCTCAAATTCGCTATGGGTTTCGCATCCAGGGGGTCCCAATAAACAATTTGGCACCCATGAAATAAATTGTCCTGGGGGTGCAAGGTAACCTAAATTTGATTGAGGGGTATAGGTAACTCGAAAGAAGATTAATTTGCGTAATTCGTTTTTTCACCAATTATGTTATGGCAAGTGCTTGGAAATCATGGCTTAAAATCAAAATGAGTATAGATGTTTTCTCTACTGGTTTTGTTTGTTTGTATGCTTTGATTCTTTACGTCCCATCAACAATCTTTTAGTTAAACAGGGTTAAACTTGTACTAAGCTAGGATAATTGTGTCTTGCTCAAGGATCACAATGCAGTGACGCTGGTGAGGCTCGAACCCAGGGCCTCTCGGTCTCGAGTCAAGCACTCTACCACTGAGCCACTGCGCTCCCTACTCTACTGGTAAATGTAAACGCACCAGAGGTTACTACAACGAACTGGTGCTGGCTAAATTCCGCACTGGAGCTGGCGTGAAAGGTAAATAAAAGCTATACCTGTTGTCTTTATGTTTTCTTTATAAGCTTGCATTTATTCTATTTGTGATTACACCAGGCGTACAGACCGTCGGTAACATTTACAATTTATGGCTCTGCCACGCAATTAGTGATTTAATGTATGGTTTGGCCTGCAAATCGGACACAGTCATAAGGTTTACAGTGACAGGTGTTTTTGTGTTTTTGTGGGTTTTTTTGTGTTTTTTCGTGTTTTTTTGTGTGTGTTTTTTTGGAGGGGAGGGGCTTGGGGCGAAGCCCCACTTATAGCAACTTGAAACCTATTTATGTAAGTATTTATTTATATAAAAAATCTTGCCATTTCATTGGATGAGTAATTTGCATATACATGTACCATGTTTGTCCACATGTACGCAAGATATTCCACTCGCTTAAGCTCGTGGGTTATCTCCACATACAGGCACACAACCCATGTTATAACTGTAACTTAGCTCGCATGTCACAGGGAAACAATCAAATCAATGTCCACACTGGTAAATGTATACGTCGATTTGGTGGTATTTACGCGTATTGCCGGTACTTCATAGACCGTAAGTGGTCAATATTGGTGTTAATACTATATAGAAAAACATGTCATATGCCTAAAGGACTATAGAATTATATAATTTTTAAGTATTCAGTATGTGCATGGCGATTTATGTAAGCAGTTTGGAATAGTATCGAGTATCCAGATCGAGCTCTGGCAGCCCCATTGTTAAATGAACGCGAATCATTTGTGCAATTTTATAGAAAGTATCATGAGGAACAATCCTGTGAAATTATTTTGATTTGGACAGGTGGTTCAGGAGGAAGTGTCGTTTAAAGTTTTTATCTGGAGCTCTGGCAGCCCTTTTTTCAGCGGAGCGTAACCATTTATGCAATTTTGGTAGAGAGTATTATGAGGAACAATTCTGTGAAATTATTTTAATTTGGGTCAGTGGTTCAGGAGGAGATGTCGATTAAAATATTTCTTATCTGGAGCTCTGGTGGCCCTCTTGTTCAGTAGAGTGGAACCATTTATGCAGTTTTGAAAGAGGGCATCATGGGTAACATTCATGTGAAGTTATGCGATGGACGGACGCTCTTACAATTGGATACTTCTTGGGTACTTACAGCGTTAGAAAAAGTAGCCAAGAAAACGTAAGTACCCATCAAATCCCAGGTACTTTTTACGGAATAAACCTCATTTTGAGTAAATTAGCTCCCTTTAAATGCAAATTAGGTTTATTCCGCAATTGATTTTTTAATAAAGTCCAACAAGGGGCCATTCGTGAATACGGACGTACGACGGACAAAGACCGATCACAATACCTCACCTTGAGCCCCCGGCTAAGGTGAGCTAAAACACAAACTACTGTTGGCATTTAAAACATTTCTATAGAATTTCGCAGCTGAAAACAAATTGCATGGTAACAATATATGCCCAAGAACCAGATGAAAGTTCTCATTGAATTACTGTTGTAGAAGTACCGGAGTCAGTTCTATAGTTGTCAATAGTGCTGTCACAATCGCAGAAATGTATAAAATATGGAACCTGTGCATACTCAGGTTTCATATTTTAAGCAGGATCGTCTTTACAATATTGCGTTGTACAAAAGCATAACTCTATGCATGCTGGGTAATTTATCAATGTCTTGTCTTGCCGTCTGCTGTCTTTATTTAAAAAATAACTTTTTCTAAAAAAAAAAAATTCAAAAAAAAATAGGAACACTATTGGAGTGTTTAACGGTTTGTGTCTGGCTATTGGTCCTGATCTGGGTCCAAACTGTTAGCAAACGTTATCAGCAGACGACAAAAGTCCTCGCTAGCTAGGAAAGAGTTGGATAAATCAGATTAGCGTAAATTGTTAAAGGAGTATATTAGGAAATATTAATATGAAGATCAGACGTTTGCATTATTTTATTGAAACATATTGCCTTTGACAGATTTAAAGTAGACCACGAGACATACAATGTAATCTCCATTATTCTTATGCTTTATTAAAAAATTTAATTCTGGGAATGAACATCAAATGTAATAGTATTGTTTATTCCCTACGGTGTCTGGTTAAGGCGTTATAAATACAAATGTACTTCTCAAAATTAAAAGTCCTCTATTCCCGACTTATTCGTGCTCTTTTCGGACAAAACATTCTTACCTGCGTCACTTTAGAGAAAGCAGGTCTAGTAGTGGGTCCACGTCGTCCGTCGACCCGTCTGTCCGGGCAGCCACCAGGTATATAATGGGGTTATGCAATCTGTACGGTCGTGTTAAGTTAGGTTAGATTATGGTTAGGGTAGCTTGGTGTTATTTGGTTTCAAAGAGCTTGTGTTTTTTTTAATGAGAAATTACCATTAGGAACCTCAGAACGTCCGTCCTGTAAGTCCGTTTTTACGTCCACAGCACTTATGGGGTGCCTCTTTCATTCCTTTTCTCATCTCATCAAAATTCCTTGGTGAGGTGTGTGTGGATCAATCAATTTACCTAGTCTCCCAGTATGCAATCAGTATTTTGGCGACGCAGGCTCAGAGCAGAGTATTGAGTAGACATATGCAAGTCTCCTTCTTATATTTTTTTTGTTTTTATTATTTATGATATTTATGAAATATAGTTCACTTCATGAATTTCTTTAGTTCTCCAAGGCTGATGTCAGTGCTATTAGAAAGGATTGAAGAGGACTGAAGACAATATATGAAGAAAAATGAAACTGGCATTGGAGACTGAATATCAGTCTAAGTACTAAGATTTTGTGCCATGTATGATATAGTACATTATGTTTAGACTATTTGGCCCTTCGCAACTGCTGATAGCTTAGGCATCACGGGACGGTTCTTGTGAGGACCTTTTGGTCCGCTAAGGCATACTTTTTAAAAAAAAAACAACTTAATAACTTATCAACAAATAAGCACATAAACTCACTTCCTACCTTGGCTTACTCCCCACAAGAGTCAAAGTCTGGAAAAATTAGAAATAAAGACCAAATGGCCCAAACCTAGGTACCAGTGGAGTATTTGTTATATACCCATCAACACTAATACACTGACCCCAACACAACTTATATGGAAACTGAAAGTTACCTGCACGTCACCAGCCCTATATCTCACTTTCAGTCTGTAGATCAATATTACACAATATTCAAAATCAAAAGGGGAAATTTTACTAACCAATTAACTTTTCGGTAAAATCTTTCGGAATACAAGACAATTTAAATACTCACTGGAAACAACTGCAACTGCAGCTGACGCGATGTCCTTCACCACTAGCAGGACTGTAAGCTATAGATCTACCACGACCTCTGACCAATGACATTTGGATAGGATCGTTCCATTTCAAAAGGAGAGGTTGATCTGGAACGGGTACCATTTTACGTTGAAAATAATTGTTTAATCCTGTTTTATTTCGATAAAGTTATACATCCGCAGTGGCGCAATTGGTTACACAGAGGGCTAATAAATACTTGAGGTAGAAAGTCGTGAGTTCGAGCACTGCATCATCCATATATTTTTTATTAATATGTTGCTGCCTTCTTCTATTGTGGCATTTTGTTTAGTTTTAGAACTGTAAAAATGTTGTATTACTTAAACGTGTTTTTTTTTCAGCAATTTATTATATTATTTATTTATTCATACATATTACATTTCTGAAATATGCATGGAGACGTGTAACAACTCATGTCGACCTCGAACTCATCTGCCGTGTCTGTTTCTTCATTATTTTCAATCAGAGTGATGACAACGGGTTCGGTCATCTCATCCTTAGCAATGTCAGATGCCCAGTAGACCAGCGATCAACGAGGATAGCAATTCAACCTTCTTGGTTATAATTCTCTGAGCAGCGGCTCACTCCGGTCAGAGCCGCAGTCCGATCCCAGGCGCGTTCTAACATTTTAAAACCCCACGAAGAATGTGTACACATTCTCGACAATTTTTCGAGCATCTTTCAAAACTTCCATATAACAGGCATTTTTGGTAACTAACAAGCTATACAATAATCAAAATAGCGCTTATTGCAAGAAAAAATGCCACGCTTATTTCGTACAAATTGAAAAAAAAATCATGTGAACGATGGGGCTCGAACGCGTGATCTCCGATTCATTGGTCACAAAAATTATGACTGGACACGGTACTTTCGATCTAGCCGACTGAGCCAGTGCGGGTATAGACTTTATGAGTTAAAAATATTGTATTTGAAACGTTAATAAACACCTGACACCCCTATTATTAGGATTAGTTCAATATTAATAGGATTAGTCACGCCTCAAAGCCTTTTGGATATCTGTAGGAAGTTTTATTTTCGTATTTCATTCAAACTTATAGAAATACACATCATTTAAGGCTTTTTTAGCTGAAATATGCTCATATATATCATATTAAAATCAAAGCAAAACATGCTAAACATATTAAAATTCGTCATCCCCAAATTCGAAATCTGTCCCCTGACACTAGCTGATTCATTTTTGAAGAGTGCTTGGTTAACCGCAATATGGAGTTTTTCGCATGGGCGGATCCAGAGGGGGGCAGGGGGTCCGGACCCCCCCCCCCGAAAAATCACAAAAATATAGGGTTTCTTAGTAATACTGGTCCGGATATCCTGAAAAAGCACAATGCTAGCAAGCCAGCATTCGATGTTGGGCCATCATCGGCCAATTAGCGAAACGCCTTCGCTGGCGGGCTGATGATGACCCATATATATTGATTTTTGGATCCTCTATCCCCTTATCAACTAAACGGTTATCAAATTTGGACCCCCAGACAAAAAATTTCTGGATCCGCGCATGTTTCGGCCATAACATAATTCAATTTAGACAAAAAGTTTAGATCCTTGAATTGAATAAAGTATAGACCACTGTTCACCATAGCCAAGATTATCTGTGTGTCCAGTGAAGATTCGGAACAGTCTTGGATGCCACTGATGCAATAATTGTTTAGGTGCGGATCCCGTTTATGTCGGCACAAGCGTCGGTGTTTTTATAGTTGGGACCAGCGTGACTATACACGATATATGAAGCACGCGCTACGAATGTTTTATTTCTTTAGTATACACGTATGTATACCTACACGTATGTATACCTATATCATGTTTTCTCAATAAAACGGTGCAAATGGCGGTTTGAAGAGATCAAAAATTGAGCATCGCTGCATATAAAATAAATAGCGTTTCCCTTTGGGAAAAGTATTACATTTAAATAGCTGAAGTATATTGAAATCAACCACTTGTTTGCAATGATAACTTGACTTAACCGGTATAAAAACGTTTTTGAACACTGTAAGGTTTTTTATGACACCACTGTCATATTTCAAAACCACAACAGCTCAACACTTTACCATCCAGCTTAGAAAAACACTAAGCTATTTCATATTTATATGTGCTTCTTTTAAATAGAACATTGATTTTTGTATATGAATCTACATGATTTGAAAAACTAGAGTTGAAAACTTAAGTTATTTCTGAATTGAAACAAACATTTTCAGTTAGATTTTTTATTCTTTTGTATTATTTATCATTGAATATGCAGGTCTTCATTCCATTGTATTTTAATGCAAGCTATAAGCAGATATTTTGTCAGATGAATTATGCGAAGATTTTGTATGCTAACATGACTTATACTACCCTTACCAACTTTAGCACGAAATATCTTGTGATGTGCAAGGTCTACACTGATGTAGGTGGTATAAAATAGTTATACCATGTTTGTCCGCCTGTACGTAAGATAATCCACTCGCTAAAGCTCGTGGATTATCTCCACGTACAGGCGGACAACCCATGGAATAAGTTACTATTACTGATGAGCTTAAGTTCATGTGGATACATAATATAACGAACCTTACTTAGACGCGATGCATTCTAGATTCATTATGAGAAGACAATGAAACATATCCAAAATCATAATAAGATCACTTAATGAATACATTTGAGCCGTGACATGTGATTACCAACAATGTGGCATTTTGACAAGTGTAGACTCAGACGAGCCTCTTCAGCCTCCTTTTAAGCTTAGAAACTCCAAATGGTTTTCAGTCAGTAGCTTAACAAGCATAGAATACTCAAGCGACTAGCAAAAGCTCTGATCAGACTGCGCTTATATACAGGCTGATCTGAGGCTTTGCTGGTCGCACATACCACATTGTTGGAAATCTCATATCGCGGCTCATTTCTTGATTTAAATGGGAACACGACACTTATTTGTACACAACTAGCAATATATAAAAAGAACATTATGAAATAATTTCATCGTATGCATAAGAACATTAAATGGAACTATTCAAAAATATTGACAAGTGGCTAGTTTGGAATGTAATGTAGAAATACTATGAAAAGATGCTTGGTGAAAGTAAGTTGATTTGAAAATTCGAAGTATTTTGATTGCATCGATTACGAACTGCTGTGTTAGGTTTGTTACTGTAAAAAGTACAATAGTCCTCATGACGAATGATCCGGTTGCCTTACTTGAATTGTTGTTCTATTTGTCATTCGGCTATTATTATTCTTATCTCTTCCTCATTGTGCCATTGGTTGGTCTGCAGTGTGTGATTGTGGCATTACCTGGTCATACTTACTTACTTTTTGACTCTTGTTTTGTGTTAATTCTTTGCTTGAAGATAAAGTGCAGCTAGACATTGGTAACTATCATGGTGGTAGTTTGTATACTCTCAGAGGAGATGCGATGGCACATCGTCTTATATCAGACAGACTGATGAACAGCGTCAAACTATGGCTGCTACATTAGAGGATAGGGTATTTTGAACGCTATCAAGTAACTGACAGATGTAATGCTACGGCCACTGCATAATCTCCGCTGGGAATATAGGTCGATACTAGTACAATACATAAAATAATTGAACATTTTTATAAACCATTGTTTAATCAAACCTCAAAAATTAATTATTTCTCTTATACATAATTAATGGTAGTGTTAAAGTAAGTTAGGGTGCGAGATCAGGAATCGATACAATCAAGTACCACACACAGCTGCACGATGTGACTTAAGTATTTATATAAATGGAGAGGCATATAAATATGCATGGTACAGTTTATCTTTAAAACTGCTAACTTTTATTGTCTTGTACCTCATACCGTCATTGAGATGTTTCAAATTGTCTGGTTAGAATATTCAACATTTTCAATTATTAATTGGAAAACTGGAAATTATCATAAGACTATTGGAGAACCAACATATCTATTTGTGGTCTTTCAGAAACTTGTTCTATAACATGTACGTCAAATGTAGTAATGTCATCAACCTATGTGCCAATGTAATTGACAATGTATATTGTTGAAACAAACATAACCAAGGAACATGAGAACTATTTAGAACTATTTAGGACTATAAACTGAATTAATACTGAAACAACATCTGAATCACTTTTGAACTATTTTTATGGAACAACCCTTAGACTCAATTTTATTTAAATAAGCTTCCATTAACTTGAACATTCGTGTTGACTTTCCAGTTGGCATTGGCTCACTTACGTACTATGTCATCTGTCTCCAGCCTTAATTTGTCTTCAGTTTGAGGCCACTGTAGAAGTTGCCTTACATCCTGCATGAATGTAATTTCAAACTACACATCTTCCTCATCATATTCTAAAAATGGGGAAGAGAGAGCTGGTTGCTTTGCTGAGTTTATCTCCCTGGTGTCTCGTGATGGTTTGGTGGCTCTTCCTTGCGGTGCCACAGGGTTGTCTGCAGTTTGTGATTGTGGTATTTCCTGATCATACTCACTTACTATTTTTGTCCCTATGTATATTTTACCCTCATACTTGGCTGCCACAAGGCTCCCTACAGAAACATCTATTGTCTCTAATACACTAGTGTCCTCTAATGTAGATTGTGATTCTTGTGTGGTACTTGATTGTATTGATTCCTGATCTTTGCACCCTTACTTACTTTGTTTATTAGGTCCAGTTTACGAGTGTTAGTCAAAAATAACTGAGCCCTACCTCATTATATCTTAGCCTCACATTGTAGACAAGAAATGTGATTATCTTTTATAAGTATAACATGTCATAGACGTTTTGACCCAAAATAATTACACCAGTGATGCTTCTGTTATGGTTGCTAGGCAACTAAAGATTGTCAGTTAGAGCAATGCGTTCATGATCTCCGCCACCAGGAATATACAGTATGTCTTAAAAAAGCTTGTAGGCTTGATAGTTTTTGAGAAAGTCATATTTGACATTTATTTGAATAACCTATGTCATATTGTCTTTTCATTATACTTGGTTCGTGAATGTTTAGGTAAACACAGAGTGCATGCGTTGCCTAGCAACAAAATAAGTCAAAATTTCACTAATTATCAAATACATGAGGATTGTGTTGCCATGGAAACATAATCATTTATTCCAAACAAGGAATTTAATATTTTTGTGGGTTTGTTGGTGTATGCAGTACTGCATAAGCATTATTAGGCAATTATTTTTTGTTTTCTATTAAAAATGTGTTAATATGAATGTGGGTGGGGTAAATTATAGGACTTGAGGCACGTAAAAAATTGCTAAATTCTGAAATCAAACTACCACAGCGTCTATAATTTGGGGTTAGTTGTTTTCTTTTCTGTGGCACTGAGTAGGTACATGTAATATGTATCAAACGACAGTGAATGCAGCATTACATTGACATTATCGTTTCCATGGCAACGCTTAGATATTGATGTACTACAGCGCGAACGCACCCGTTTGACAGGCCATGTTCGGTTGCCAAGCAATCAGTTTATAAAGCCTACCAACAGATATAAATTAGGTTATTGAATAGATGAAATATAACTGCGATGAAATATCATTTAAATATGTGTCCATTTTACTTGAAGTAAATGTTATAAGGTAGGGCTCAGTTCTTTTTGACTAACCCTCGTAGCCAGTCACATCACTACTTTTATCTTTTTCTTCCAATGTTACATGAGCTTTCTGATTTTACTTTCATTCTTGGTCACTAATGCATTCCTCAGGATAACAACTCGCATTTGAAGTGTTTATGGTGTTGTGCCTTTTCCAATCACTGCATGTAATCTCATTGTGCCTTGACTGGCCTGATTTCATACATGCTTAAAGCAGCAGACTTTTGCTGACACACAGAGGATTGAACAAACATAAAGTGCACAGTTTTCATTGAACTGCTTTCAGATCGTGTCCATTTAAAGATGGCATCAGCATCTTGAATTGTAGCTTTTCCTGACCTAACAGCTTCATCTGTCATTCATTTTAAAGTCCTTTCTAACCCATCACAATGCCCTTTGCCATGACCAGCTTCAAAGTATTTCCAAGTACCACCAATTTCATGTATATCCTTGTGCTTCGCATCAACATGATTATGACTTTATTCCTATACAGGGATGCCGGACTGTCTGAATAATAATGCACTTTATGAATGTTAGGGACACATTTTTTTATTTGGGGAACAATTGCATCTACAAATGTTACTACTACACTGGAGATAGGACCCATTTCATCCGATACTATTACAATGCTCGCATGTTTCAACTCCTCATTGTCATGTTTATAATACAAGGCTACTGGGTGCAATGTTACTGCAGTCTGATTCTACGAAGCTGATTGTATATCATCTACTCCTTAACAAGAGTAGTTTTGCCAACATCCATTTGAACAATGATTTCATTCTTTTGCAGATTTTGCTTGATCTTCATTGACTCCTCGTACTGATGCCAACAAAAATAGTAAGTGAGTATGATCAGGAAATACCACAATCACAAACTGCAGACAACCCCGTGGCACCCCTGTATACGTGCTGTATGAATTCCTTTAGCTGCTCTTCAATGAACTTTATAAAATCATTCTTATTCATAGTGCATGGGATTATTTTCATTACCATCTCCCTCCCTCTGTCATTCACAGATACTCTTTTCAATTGTTCAAATGTTATTTCTTGTGGTGTTTCAGCTTTTATCTTTTCTAAGTTTTAGCCATCTTCAATGAATTTCTCAGAATCAAGCATAACGTTCAGACCTACCTTCCTCAAAAATAGTAAGTGAGTATGATCAGGAAATACCACAATCACAAACTGCAGACAACCCCGTCTGGTTGTAAAATGATGTTTAGTGCAAAGACAGGATTTTTGTGAAATAAACCTTGTTAATCTTATATTGACTGGTCTTATTCTGCAAAACGATGCCAAAGATAGCTTGACATTTAGATGTTCTCCAAGGAAATTTAAGTACAAGTTCTTAAGATAGTCAGTTAAAGTTCTTGTCTGGCGTGTCTCTCTGTTAACTTTCAACGTATCCTGCTCTCCTGGATTACATCAAGCATTTTCATCACGCATTAGAAATTCAAGTACAGGATCTCTGCAGATTTTTATCTCTCTTCCCCTTCTGATCTTATTAGCCCAGGCACTTGTACTAATCGTTTTGTTTATCCTGTTTCTGCCGAGTCCTGTTGGTTTGTCCTATGGTCTATTTTGTGAGGATCTTTTCAGCGACTAATCCACGAATTGCACCTTAGAAGGTCCGTTTCAGCTTGAGCTTGAAGCACATTTGAAAGTAACAGATGTTTACTGATTTTGGAACTCTGGGCCTTATTTAATAAGCCTGCTTCGGCTAGAATTTGCGTTGTCTTACTTTTTGGTGTATTAGGTACTAGGATTTCTTTATCTGTTGGATTTTCATCTTTGACACTTGAGAGTCTGGCTTTGAACTACATCGAGCAGAAACATTTTCAGGAAGCTTTTTCATGTCTTTGGCATTCTTCTTATATCGTTGCAGAGACCGCAGATGTATTTTGTATTTCTTCTGCAAATCATCATACTTTAATCTTTAAATTCTCTATTTTTGGTGCTTGACTTACTCGTCGCCTATGGCCATTTTTCCGATTTAGGAAAGGTAAATTGACTACAAGCAGCCCAAAATTTCCATTTGAATTAGTTTGATATCCACTGGTCTCTGATGTTAGAGCTCTCTGACGATTTGTTTCCACCTGATTCTTTTTCTTATTACGATGGCGCTTCACATAGCCACTTTTCTTCTCAAGTCTTTTTTTCCTTTTCTTTCCTGGTAAGCCGACAAACTGGCTTGTAATTACATAGTTTTCTCTTTTTAGCCTTTGTAAGATATTCCTAGTTCTGAAAATAGTTACAACGAATTGTAAGCATGATTTGCTATCATTGTATTTTGTTAAAGTAAGTAAGGATGCAAAGATCAGGAATCGATACAATCACCTGACCCAGGATACCAATGGAAAATGGAAAACTTAAAGTTAGATACCAAAACCATATTCGATCTAACAAGTGCACAGTGTGTATAGCTTTTTAAAAAGCTTAAAAAGGGTGGATCAGGATCAGCTGGCTGCAGAGGCCAGCTAGTCAGGATCCACTTTTCCATCCCTATTCATTTATCTAAAGAAACTAAACCACTGAACTGGCTGTAAATCAGACAGTGATTTGAAAAGTGTGACTATTCTAAAAACAATATATGCTTTATAGTGTTGATAGCTATTCTAGTATTGGAGTTGTATTTATAATGAAAACATAATGGTGTGTAAAGTTCGTTACTTGGATATATACTCATGAAGTATAATAATGCAATGTATATAGCTCTGAGAGTGACCACAATACTGATAAGTAAAATATATTTACAATGTTTTGGCCAATAAGATACACCATTCTTATTAATGTGCAGGGCATTGTTGACATATAAACTTATGAAAATGCAGTATGAGTAAAACTTTATATCCTAAAGAACTGACATGTATATTCTAAAGAGATGTCATACTATCTTAAGCAACAAATTTAAAAAGAAGAACTTTGATTTACCGGGGTTTACCTGTTGGATTGCTTTTGCTCCGGTATTCAGTTTTATTTACTGTTGAGTCCTTATCTTTGCTTTATCTCCTTGTTATATCTTGATTTATATGTTCTAGGAGATGATGCTTTGATAAGTTAGGGGTCTTTTATGCAAACCAAATATCTCTGTGTTTTGATCCACATCTGAATTAAGGATGAGGTTGGCGCGTCTTGAAATCAGTTTAAGCCCTCCAGTAAAATATTTTACTGACCGTTCCAAGGTGGTACTTCTTTTGTGGATCTTTCATGTTTTTTCTGTCTTGTGTTTACTATACCTTTGTGCGCTTCTGTCTATATGTGCTTTGTGGTCACCTGCTGGGAAAGGGCTGACCTCTTGGCTCTCGTTTGTGGTGACTAACTGAGTTTGTCACTTTCCTATTGGTATCCTGGGTCAGGTGTGGTACTTGATTGTATCGATTCCTGATCTTTGCACCCTTACTTATTATGACAGTGTTAAAGGGGATAAATTAGAGTATATCCTAAGCCAGCTTTTAATAAGGTGTATGCTGGCAGAAGTTGGATAAAAAAACCAAACTCATTTCAGCCATACCAACTTGATTTCGCGCTTGTAGTAATGTTTATGTCGAGCCACGCCCATGCATACGTACGTTTCCACAGTATTTTTTTATTATAACGAATTCAATCTATGATGTTCTCCGAACTCATCTCCAGAATTTACCTTAAACTTGATTTTTATCATAACATATATCACGCTTAGGGATGTCTGTTTCTACACAAGGTGGTTATGGACAACAGTCAGTTACTGGTCCCTGACGACTGTTTACTTGTGCTGGACGACAGGTTACAGATTTTCGATGACAGATTTCGGGGTTTGAATGACAGGGGGAGGAGGTAATATTCATAGGCGTCGCAGAAAATGATATTTTTGCGTTTTTTGTTTGTATGAATCATAACTGTCATATAAATGTTTATAAGATCGACATTAGAAGTGCAAGCGTCGTATATATTTGCAGTTAAATTGTAAAACTATAGTCGGTAATAGAAACTTAATAAATATCTAATGTGTGGTCTATTACTTGCATTTCCACCATAGAATTAGCATAAATTGTCAGACAATATAATCCACATGATTTTCAGTCATTTTAACGTGCCCTTTTAAATGAAAACTGAAAATCTCAGATTTCAGTTTTTCCATCTGTTACTGGTGAGAGACGACTGTAACAGGTAACAGACGACGTCTTTTTTCTGTGACAGGCTAGAGACGAAAGTTTCTTTCCTGCAGGAACACTTGAGCAGATGTAAACACAAGATACGAGTCTTCAAAATATAGGACCAGGACATTAACTGTACTCTTGATAATATAGTGTTTTATGATTTCAACGGAAATCCGCAAAATTAAACAGGTTCTAAAAAGTGTGCATGAGTAACCGTTTAGTAACATATAATTAACGGATGACCAATCACTCAATCAAACAGAGTACATGGATTTAGAGCAACGTATCCCTCTTTCCGAAGAAACTGACACACACATAGTGACATGAATTTATCAATTATTTCAGTAGCTATAGATGATCGTTTTGACCAAGATCAGGCCTGCATTGCCATGCCTTACCAAAATAGAAAGTGTTTGAAAATGCTAACAGCATAGGACATTCGCATGCAACAATATCAGGCCTCGAGTTTATAAAACTTGAGTACAGTCTCAGACTCATAATAAAGCGCTATGATTGGCTGCTTGAGGACACGTGTCTGCAAGCAGCCAATCATTGCGCTCTATTTTGAGTCTTAGGCTGGAGTACAGTTACAGACTCAAAATAAAGCGCAATGGTTTGCTGCTTGCGGACGCGCAATCAGCCAATCATTGCGCTCCATTTTGAGTCTGAGGCTGTACTCAAGTTTTATAAACTCGAGGCGTGGTTTTCATGCGCCTTTGCCAATTTAATTCACACTACTTGTTTAACAGCATGTTGTCGAGCGTGCCCTGGGTTATCATCGTATGACATTCGCATGCAACAAAACAGGGAATCAGTAAACTAAGCTCAAATATTAGACATGTATTTCGAACAGTTTTGACCAAGAGCAGGCCTAGCATTTATTGTCAAGCTTGACCAGAGAGGCAGATAAGACCTGAAATTTTTATCTTGATATGCGTTAAGTCCTTGTTGATATGCAATATTTTGACGGTGGTCTAAATGAAGATGCCATCTTGTCTATTAGAAATGAAAGTTTAAAGATATATATTAATCCAGTAGCCTAATTTATCAAAGTAACAAATTATATCGTTCAAAATTATCAAAAAGATAAAAAAAAAATACATATATATATATATATATATATATATATATATATATATATATATATATATATATATATATATATATATATATATATATATATATATATATATATATATATATATATATATATATATATATATATATATATATATATATATATAAGAAATTAAAAACATCACTGTTGGATTGCCAGGCAGCCGAATTAGTGAAATAGACTGGTCGTTATAGCACAAAGGACCACCAAACGTAATATTATATCGCCTTAAAAATAAAATGAAAAAAGATTTTTGTCCACTTATACGTAAGGAGAAGAAGAAGAAGAAGAAGAAGAAGAAGAAGAAGATTTTTCTTTATTTATTTTTTATTGATACATTATTTTAAAAGGATTGCACATTTAGCTACATTATAGTTGGCAATCCGAATCGAAAAAAGATGCATATTTTTGGTTTTGTTGGCATTTTTGAGTACATTTGTTAGACCACTTTTAACATAATATTTAGCATGTGTACAAAGCCATAGGGGTGGATGCCAAGTCTGAATTTGCATATGAAGGCCAGAAATTAGGTTAAAGGTCATTGAGTGTAAAAATGAGAAAATATGTACTACTGTAAAACAACTTTATCTTTTTATATGTAAACATATTTCATTTCAAGCCAATCTTTTTATGTTTATAGTTATAAGTCTAAAACACATTGAGCAAATGTTTTTTATAACTAAATATTCATATGTCGACTTTAAAATGGGGTCAAAGGTCATCAAGTGCAATAATCGGAGCATTTTTACAAACTGTGTTTCCTTTTTTCTCTTGTCCAACAACAAGATGCTTTTTAAACTCTTATAAAAGCACCGCAAGCACTGCGTAATACCCCGCCACTGCTGGGGGCACCAAAAGTTATTTTGTGAGATATATAATGCCTAAATAGCAACAGAACTGAGATAGACAGTGATATGACGTCCTTAGTCACAATATGTAACCTTTGATGGTCAACATATCTGTGAAGTTTCATTCAGATACTCCATATAGTAAATGAACTACAGGTCAAAAACCATTTTTCAGATCAATCAAGGGCGGATAACTCATGAACTGGAAAGGTAAGGGTGACGGTCCTTACTAAAAATATGTAACCTTTGATGTTCAACATATCTGTGAAGTTTCATTCAGATATTCTATATAGTAAATGAACTACAGGTCAAAAACCATTTTTCAGATCAATCAAGGGTAGATAACTCATGAACTGGAAAGGTAAGAGTGAAGATCCTTAGTCACAATATGTTACCTTTGATGATCAACATATCTGTGAAGTTTCATTCAGATATTCCATATAGTAAATGAACTACAGGTCAAAAACCATTTTCAGATCAATCAAGGGCAGATAACTCATGAACTGGAAAGGTAAGAGTGATGGTTCTTTGTCACAGTATGTAACCTTTGATGTGAAACATATCTGTTTCATTTAAATATTCCACATAGTAAAGGAACTACGGGTAAAAAACATTTTTCAATTCAATCAAGGGCGGATAACTCACAAACGGGAAAGGTAAGAGTGACGGTTCTTAGTCACAATATGTTACCTTTGATGTGAAACATATCTGTGAAGTTATATTCAGATATTCCACATAGTAAAGGAACAATAGGTCAAAAACCTTTTTTCAGACCTATCAAGGGCGGATAACTCACAAACTGGGAAGGTCAGAGTGACGGTCCTTAGTCAGAATATGTAACCTTTGATGTGCAACATATCTGTGAAGTTTCATTCAGATATCATGAATAGTAAAGGAATAACAGGCCAGAAACCATTTTTCCAATACGAAAAAGGGCAGTAACTCCGTTAAAAATGGACGGATTTTGCCCATTAACAATCCCATACCACTCATCGCCGATAACAATATGTATGCAAAATTTGAAAAAATTCCGTGAATAAATACTCAAGTTATCGATCGGAAATGGTGCGGACGGACGGACGGACGGACGGACGGACAGACGGACAGACACCGAAGGGTATAACATAATACCTCGCCACACTTTAGTGGCGGGGTATAAAAAGGGTACAAGTCTTTCAGAAGGCTTAAATTAACATGTTTATCATTAAAGGAACCCCTTTTGAAGCATCCTTTTATGGATTTTACAAAGACAAACATCCTAAATTTTGTGCAATTCTGACGGAAATTCTCCCCGAATTGGGCTAACTGAGATATATGGGCTACTTTGAGAGTTTGCTGCACCTCTCAGAAAGTAAAACTATTTTCAGTTTGGGACATGTCTTGGGGCCTTAGAAACCCATAATTTTATAACTTTTCTGCGGTAATTTTTCTATAAATCACCTGTAATCAACGTTACCCTACTTGCATTGAAAATAACAGTACACACAGTACAAGGCTAATGTTGATTTATTTTAAAAGTATTAGTGAAACAGTTTAAGCATCAAATGTTTAAACTAGACATAAAAATCAATTGCATACATTTGTGATATGTATTTCTGCTCGTCAGCGATACGTATGTTACATTTTATACTAAATTGCAGATAATGACTTTACAAATTACATGTAATAGAATAAACCATGATACCTGACCTGAAATATACATGATAGTGATCTATATTCTTTTTGAAAATGTTCATTTTCATATATTTGAAGTTGTTTATAACTTTTGACTTGAAATGAAGTGAAATCAAGTAAATATTTAAATATGCTAATTAGTATGTAATTTGTACTGGCTCCAGCATGTAACGCATAGCTTCTTACAGATTCATTTTTCTATTATTTACATTGCATTGGAATTGGCAAAATATCTTTCATAATGAAATCAAATTATAACTATATTAACAATAATGGATCTTAAATTGCTGCACATATATTAATGAGGTAACGTAGGTAACAAAGGGTGCTTTACATAAACGGATAAAGGTAGTAAATTGTTGTTAGGCTTATACAAAATTTGAGTCTGCTCTCCACAATTCGCTCTTACACATACTACACACATTTTATTCTATATAAGACTTAATTTAAAAGAGTGCTATGGGTTGGTCTGCACTATGTGAATGTGGCATTTCTTGCTCTTACTCAATTACTTTTTTGTAAATTGCTTGGTTCTTTTACATTCATATTGCAGTTTTCAGATTTCTTCCAATGGTACATAACGATAAACATGCAATCTACATCATGATTTAAATATTGACTTAATATCAATAATTTACTTAAAATAGCATAGCAATATTTCATACATCTAGTGGCAAGGCAGAATTAAGGCAGGGGTAGTGCTGATTGTCTTCTATAGCAGGTATAGGTTTGTGAAGATTGCAAATAAAACATCGTAGTACAGAACCAGCATGGTTTATGTCCAAATATAGGATGTTACATAGATCTAGTATTAAAGATTTTCCTTGTATGCTGAATTCTTTTAATTTTCACTTTTCACTGTTGACAATTACATTATAAAATTAATTTATCATCTGTCCCCATTAA
This sequence comes from Loripinus fragilis, assembly GCA_964019695.1. Classification (NCBI taxonomy): domain Eukaryota; kingdom Metazoa; phylum Mollusca; class Bivalvia; order Lucinida; family Lucinidae; genus Loripinus; species Loripinus fragilis. The sequence goes on along the minus strand of OZ026517.1, from coordinate 1,055,645 downwards.
AATCTTCTATGTTTTGTCAAACTAGATTTCATATCATATTGTTATGATGATTATCTTATCATATTTTGCAGCAATTCTGATAGAAACTATTCTGCTTGTTAATTATCTTAGATTAAGGTTGGTTGAGGTAAGGTTACATGAGCCATGTAGCAGTCTTGTAAAACATCTGAACATGTTTCATGGTAACGTAAACAACAAATCATTCAAACGGTAGTGATACTTTATTTTAAAGATCAGTTAACTGTTTTATTTTTAAGCATAAAACAAAAACATGACTCCCCAAATTCACTAGTATGGTTTGCATCTCTGAAACCCACAGATTAAACTGAATGTTGAAAAAGTAGTGTCACACGCAGCTGATTTCTTTGCTTTTCTTATTCACAAGGTAGTTTGTTTTCAGTTTTGTTTATGCACTATTTGATTTTGTTAAGCTATTTGTAACCATAGTACATGTTTATTATATATGTCCTATGAAGTTATGGTCTGTTTGTTGGTATTAAAAGGTTTACTAAATTAGGCTTATTGTGATAGTCTTAAATATATATGCAAAACCATCGAAAATGTGAACAGCATTGCTGACAACAGCTTGCAGAAAGCATTTTAAGCATAAACTTGCTCACTCTTGTAACTATATCCTTGTAGATATTTGTGAAGACTAACACTGATTGAGAACTGTCTTGTATAGAGTGAAAGGAAAGTAGTTTAGTTTTATTTCAAGAGTAATACCATATTAAAACTACACACTTCCAGTATGTTACCAGTTACAAGTGCTATCTTATCTGATATATTGCACTTGTATCTACGAGTAGTAGATGTATACATTAATGTAAGTCACCTACCCTATATGCAATCAATCCCTGTCTGAGCAAATTGTCATGGTTAACAGATAGATTCTACACTAGAACAGGCGAGTTAACTACCTTAGGATCTTATATACAACAAGCGAATCGGAGATGTTAAACCAATGGATTATGCTAGTAAATGTACATATTAGATAACCATTTCAGGACACACTTACTCTAAATACTAAGAAATGACCCCAAACTGATGGAAAACTATGAACACAATCCAATCATCAGGTGCTGCAATATGGTGAATGTCTGTGTTCCCAAAAAGTCATCAGACATCTGTTTTGGGGAAATTTAATTTGGAATAAAACTTGCATTCAATTTGGCATTTTACAGTTAAAAAGAATAACATAAAGAAACACATGCCAAGAACCTCATAGCATTTGATCTCTATCATCATTGCAAAAAAAATAAGCAAAATATGTTTAATAATGATACTTAGAATTGAATTTATTGACACTGAAACAATTACAATGTATAAAAAGTTGCGCTGTGAAAGACATATGTACATATTTTATGGTATCTTAAAATTAGAGTTACTTTTAATATCATATCTATACTGCTTCTATATATGGATGAATACGTTTGCATAAGCAGCCTGATTTCAAAAAAATGCTGCTTTTGAATCCACATCATTTCATTAATATGTGCAAATGAAAGGACACCCCTACAATTAAATGTTTAAAGTTATATGGAGGATTACCCTTAATGTCAGGCCTATTTCCATGATATACCCCACAAAAAGTTAACAATGTTTTCACTGGATGGTCATTATTAGGAATGTACCTGTATATTAGCTTCATGTTATGTATGTTACCATCTGCAAACAGGCCGATGTGAAGACCACTGTGAGGATATATTACTTCCAGTGTATGGTATTTACCATATTCTATCATAGTTTCAACACGCCTGATGTTTTATGAAAGGAGGCGTGGTATTTGTGTTTTCACGAAGCTATGCTAAGTATATGCAATTAGCAGGTAGTGGCCTTGTAAAAAGTATTTTACAATTACTCATAGATGGGAACAAACACAACAAAAGTGTGAAATGAGAAAAGAAATGTATTTTAGTCCTATAAGCATGAGATCATGGCCAAGTCCTTCATGTAAGCTGTAGCTAGGAACATATACCTTTGAGAAATGACTCAATTTCAGATGGTAAAATGTAACGTAAGTAACAACTTAAACCCATCTTATGTATAAAAGGATAGATAATTGCATAAAATGACGTATTCATGCAAAGCATTTAGCAAAAAAAATATTTCTTTAAAATGAAATGGTTCTTCTTAGTTGTATTACATTTTATTTGATTTTATACAGTAACGTACTTTACATGCCTATTATGAATATTTGACCGCGGTAAACTTGGTAAATCATTGCTTTCCAAACATGATAGACAGACACTTAGCAGAATAGCAATAAAAAATCTTCCATTAGGATAGAAGGGAAATTAAAAGTTGAATTTTGCCCCCATATAAAAAAATATTGCTACAATTTTCACCGATTTTGCACTTAAATGATTTTTGATCCAAACACACATCATGCCATGGTAATGCTGTTTGTTTATATAGCATGGCTGTAGTATCCAAAAGAGATTTTGCATTACTTTGAATCTTAATTTTGGATAGCTAATTGATAAAAACGCTAAAATCTGACGTATATACAAGAATTTGCACTCAGTGACCTTTGACCTAATTCTGGGACTCTGGGGCATTTCAAGACTTGGCATCCACCCCTATCCTTCTTAAAACACATCAAGATACACTTTGAGCATGGATGCCAAAATGTACTCAAAAATGCCAACAGAATTTTTTTTTCAGACTCTGGATGGCCAACTATTAGCTAGTTTACCATGTTCTCTTCTAGACATATGTACATATATACCAAGGGGGCACAGTGGTAGAGTGCTTGAATCGAGACCGAAGGTCCGCGGGTTCGAGCCTCACCGGCGTCACTGCGTTGTGGTCCTTGAGCAAGACACATTTATCCTAGCTTAGTACTGGTTCAACCAAGGAAGATCCGTTCCTGTTTAACCGAAAGATTGTTGATGGGACGTAAAGAATCAAATCAAACAAACAAACAAACAAACATATATACAAATACATACAATACAAGCAAGTATTAGCTTTTCAAAAAAGCTGGCGATCGTTTAGCCCTATCATTGTATCTATTCTCGCACACTGCATGCTTCCATTTTTGAACTTCTAGAGCTTGTCCATGTAGATTTGTTCTAAGCTCTGATTATTAACATATGAACTGCGATTTGTTACCATTTAACACATGCTTTCAGCAAATATGTTGCTTGCTCTTATGCACCCGACTTATGCATGGTATGTTATGGTAATGTATCTAGCATGTGATATGTCATTTGACGTCATTTGACAACACAAGACAGCACATTTTTCTAAAAACTGATGCCAGAAATCAAGATAACAGTGGCCGCTTAACTGTATTCGTACAGCCTCTGTGACCCCAAGATGTGCTCACAAATCAAATTTGGGATTTCTATGTCAAGTAATATAGGATTTATGCTCGTGACACGATTTTTCTAGATCTGATGGTAGTTGTAAAGGTGCGCGACGCTCTATGACCCTAAATGCATTAAGACACGAATTTTGTCATTCCTACCCCAAATAATATAAGAAATATACTCTCGATATGATATGAACACTCAAACACTTAGGACACTAAGGCAGTTTGATTACTATATTGTTTGTTTGTTTGTTTTTGTTGCTTTACGTCCTATGTCAACAGCTATGGTCATTGCGGCACGGTCAGTTCACTTAACCACACTTTTTCCTGGGCAGGCTTGAGCAAGCGGTTAACCAGTAATTTGTGCACATGCTTTCGCTTGTAACTGACAACAACCCTTCTTGAATAAATCAGCGGAAGGAGGAGAATGACCGTAGAAATTATTTCATGATCAATTTCCACGAAAGTATGGTACCGGGCCGGGATCGAACTCGCGACCCCTGGATGTCCCTTTTAGGGGCATAAAAACTGTTTGTCATAACCATCATAAGACAGTGCTTGAATTCATATTAATTTTATGTCATCAGATGTGGATGAAAATCAAATTAGAACGTTTACTGATGTGGAGTTCGCGCGCGCTCTTTGCCAATCAAGGAGGTTTTGACTTAGGGACGTTTACTATTAATATATTACCCACGACGGGTATGCTAACAGTGTATTGTTTATATAGGCGACAGGGCAAATTGACGCCTACATTGTGAATTCGCAAACGAGTTTGCCTCGCGCTATAGGTAGCCCTACAGATTCACGGACAGTTTACTTCGCGCTGAAGGTCAACCTACGATATTTGGTTCCCCACTCGTTGTTCGGCAGCGAATAAAATATAGCCTGAGCACGGCATAAAGCCTCGGTTTTAACCTGAATTTGATGTGTGTTTTGCATGGCCGACTGCAATAAAACAACAAAAAAGGCATAAAACACTTGATGATGATGATGATGATGATGATGATGATGATGATGATGATGATGATGATGATGATGATGAGAGGGACAAGGTGGTCCTAGAACGCTCACCGGAATTCTTAGCCCTGGATGCACTATTTGTCAACCATAGTTGATACATTTGAGCACATGAACTATCCTAGTTCAATTGTTATAATTTTAGCTCTTGCGGATATTTTGTTTGTCAGAGCGGAATCGTTTGGACAATTTTTGTAGACGGCCTTATCATGAATTTTTTGGTGAAATAATATTTGAATTTGGACAAGTGTATGTGATCGAATCACTGTTTACATTCTCAGTACGTTCCAAAACTTCTTCAGAGGGTCCCTCCTCAGCAACAATATTAAAGGGCATTTCACTTCACACAAAATAGAAGATTTGTCCATATAGGTTAAATACAGTAAATACATTTGATTGTCGCCTAAACTTGTAACACTTTCGACTATAGCCTGTAACATAAAATTTGAAGTCGTTACATAAAATTGTTCATCTAAAGTAGAGAAAGAATTCTTCGCCTGTTTAATGGACAATATCATTAATGCAATGCCTCATCATATCAAGTCATGTAAATTACAAAGAAAAGGAAAGCGAATGAACAAAATAAGGATATGCGGACATGCGACAAATTAAAGAACAAAACTTGTATCAGACAAGCGTAAACTGGATAAATCCGCCTAGCTACAGGCTTAATGATGCCGTGAAATCATAAACGTGTGGTTTAGTGCGCGTGTGTGTGTGTAAAGGCTCCCAAAACAATATACATTCACTACAGAACTCTATATTTATGAATATTTCGTCTGAACCCTGCAACGTCGTACTGTCGTCCAGAATCACTCTGTGTAGTAACCGACATCCTCTCTAAGCGTGTATAGTTTCAGTTCAACTGACAAGATGAGTTCAGAACCTCATATCGACATACAATCGATTTGTTGATTCGCTTACCACCTGTCCAATATACATCTCTATTAGGCTACATGTATGTGGAGTGTGTTGGGAAAATGATATTTCTCAAAAAGAAGAAGCGCAGGCTCTGTAATAAAAACACTCGGATGGTTAAGTCGACTGATGAGGGTCAGTGATCGCCTTGTATTGTGTAACAGGGACACTCGGATGGTTCAGTTGACTGATGAGGGTCAGTGATCGCCTTGTTTTGTGTTTACAGGAGGTGACGTGACTTGTTTTTGTTTTCTTTTGATAACGATTTTTGATGAAATGGATTTTATCATATTATGTGACCTAGTTACTGTTTCTGTTCATTAAGATAATTAGGGAGGGTTGAACAAAAAGAGGTGTGCGAAAATGAAGTTCTCGCGAAAGTTTCCGAATTTACAATTTCATAATTGAGAAAGTTCGACCTCTGACCCCTTAAAATACAATACGGAGAAACCCACACTTGTAGTATTAACGTGTTCCAACGGAATCGTGAAGTGTAAGGGTCTTTAACCCTTTTCATTCTCTGGTACTTTAAAGCAGGTATTTTGGCAATCAACAAATATCCAGATGAAATGCCACTTTGTTGAAATGACGCAAAGCGTCATTTTAATAATCCATCATTTCATCAGTGTCTGCACTGTTTGCTAAGATGTAAACAATCTTCAGGAAAATGCATCATTTTATAAAAAATTTGACTTATAAAATTGACAATTTCAATCTTATTGTATCATGTGTATGGGATAATCCATCAATATAGCTAGTACACTGAGATGCAGCCTAGCATACATTATACTCTAATCACAGTTTTGAAAGTCATCATTCAATATTCGTCGACATGACACGTGCTCGTTGGTATGACAAATGGATTGTTTTGTTGTTTGCATTTTGCAATTATGTACTCGTCAATGGAGTCATTTATGCGTTCGGTGTACTGTATGTTGAGTTACTCGATCAGTTCGGGGAAGATAAAGACGTGACTGCCTGGATCGGCAGTATTCAGTTAGGCGTGGTGAACCTTGGCGGTAAGTGGCTATATTTGATAAATAAAGGATCTTACCTGAGTGCTCATGTTTTATTGAATTTATTAAAATAGTTTGGGAAAAGTGATAAAATGTGAGGCTTGCCGAGCATTTTATAACTTATTCGCAATGAGTTTAATAAATTCATTAATACAGGAGCACGAATGAAACATTCTATTCATATCATGACATAATTTGGGCCGCAACGCGAGAAAATCTGTCTTCGGTGGTTTGTGAACAACACAGGCGCAGACCAGCCTGCGCATACGCGCAGTCTGATCAGCGCCTTTGTTATTCGCTTTTTGAAAAGTATCATATGTAAACTTGCTACAGATGAAATTTTAATATTCTAGCTAGTCTCTGTACCTGAGGAGTCTTGTTTGAAACTGGCAATGTTGGACACCCCGAAGACAGGTTTTCTTGCGACGAGGCCCATTTATACTGAACCACACTTCTAACGCAAAATCAAACAGAAACTTTAATATAGCATATATTGTTTCATCTATTGTAACGCAATTTCATCAAAAATTAAAACTATTATTTATGAAAAGGAAAGTAGTACTTCATCGGTCAATTAATCCCTTTTAATCATAACCTGATTGGGTGAATGTCTGCCATAACCCCTGACCTGTACAATGATTTCGGCAATACCTCGTATTTTAATTAAAGTTACATTCCTGAAACATTTTGCGTTGGAAGTGTGGGTCAGTATATTACAATATAAACAACATATCTAAAAGGAAATGAAAATTAATGTTTAAGACTCGTTCAAGGGAGATAGCTAAAAGCACCTGAAGCAAGAGAGAGCCTCTATTATTCCACTAAACAAACTGCCTACAACTGAAATATACTTCTACCATGCATTATTACAATATTTTCAAGGGATATGAAAGTTTTTGGGGATACCGTTAAAATTTGTTCAATGGATAAAACTCTAGGGAGTAGCCATTCTTGCACATGATACACCATCTTGAAATGATAAAAAGTCCTGTGAAATATTATAAAAAAAACTCAAACAGGAAGAAAAGAAAAGCAACCATTCTTGCATGTGGCATACTGTCTTGACCTGATATACACTGAACCGAAGTTCTAAGTTTTCACTTTTCAATTTTTTTTCTGACTAAGCCCTAGTGATGTTGAAATGAACTCTTGCCCAAGTATGTGTATTTTAATGGACTAAAGTTAAGCGGTGTTTTGAAAGAGTTTTCTATCACTTCACGATATGTTGGTTCAAAAATGCAAAAATCAACTTTTTGAAGAAAATAAGCATTTTGAGTGCAGTTTTTTTTATCAAATTCAAGTACAGGTGATTGCAAACCTGCCTAGTCGTCTTGAAAAAAACACCAAACACTTGACATTTTGCTTATGACAGATTTTTTATGAATTTTTAAAAATTGATAGTTTTCCGAATTTTTTGGAAATCAGCAGCTGCACATACTAAAATCATTGTATGTGTTTTATTTTATGTTAATATGTTTGACAAAACGCCATGCAACTTGATGAGCCCATGTAAATTATGGAGCGAACAAGGTTTCCCCATTAAAACTTGTTCAAGGGAGATAACTCCAAAATCCAAGGGAGAGCAACCACTTTTACACATGACACACTGTCTTGACCGAATTTTCATGCCTACCAAATATAATCAAAATAATCCAAACGGGAATAAAAGTTATGGAGCGAACAATGTCCTCCCTTTTAAATTCGATCATTGGAGATAACTCAAAAATGGTGCAAGGGAAAGCAACCGTTTTCACACGAGACGCACCATCTTGACCAGATGTATATAACATACTAAATACAATCAATTCAATCTCAAAGGTTATAAAAGTTATGGGTAGAACAAACTTTCGTTTACAGACAGATGAACGGATGCCAGGCTGGTCGTTGGGTCAGGGATAAAAATAAACTTAAAATAATTTGCTATTAGAAATGCTAGCGTCAAATATATAAAATGTGTCAGGTTTCATATTTTGTTCATCTCACAGGAATTAGTTCATGTAAAAGTACTTCGAATATCCACAAGTGAAACATACAATTGTAGTTCAACTTATTCTTCAATTATTTTGGCATATCAATTATTGCTGTTGTTGTTTTTCAGGTGTCTTTGCTGGTTCCATCATTCGCCGCTTTGGTATTACAAAGACCATCTTGATTGGTACCCTGTTGTCCAGCGCTGGGTATATTGCTAGCAGTTTCACGTCAAATATTTACGCCCTGTATGTTACATACGGGGCTCTGCCAGGATTTGGGCTTGTCATGATTAGTCTTTCCAGTCTGGTAACAGTGGGTAATCACTTTGATGAGCACCCGGCTCTTGCCATGGGCATATGTCAGTCAGGTGGATCTGTCGGTGGGTTCATTTTCAATCCCTTGATCCAGGCGCGAATTGAATCATACGGGTGGAGAGGTGCTCTGTTGATTTTTGCAGGTATATTGTTGCACGGAGCTTTGTTTGGGCTAGGTATTTACTCCGTAAAACAACATAAAAATGAACACAATAGAGAATCTTTAACAAGGTGGGTAGAAAACATGGAAAATAAACAGGAAAGAATTGATGAAGCAAAACCTTTTATTCCGATACACAATGCATGTAAGATGGAAACATTTGAAACTGTCATGCAGACCAACGACTCTACCAGTCAGCAAAGAAATGTGTGATATAAGATGTGACTCAGATAACAAAATAACTGTGTTGTCAAATGATGGAAGTTTAGACAAAACAGAAACTCTCCATTCAACTAACCTCATGTCAGAAGGTAAAGATGTGACGTCTAGTGTACTGCAAGTATCTAATGATAATCAACGATCCATAAGCAAATATGATAAATTCCTTGAGATTCTCCACCAAATAATTCCATACAAAGTTTTTACACATCGACCTACATGTATCATTCTAACTGCAAGTCATGTCAGATCGTTTGGCTTTTTTGTTCCATTTATGTTGCTTCCTGACTTAGCTATAGGTAAAGGTATCATAATTGACGATGCTGCCTGGCTGGCCTCTGGTATTGGTATCTCTGGGGCAGTCAGTCGAGTTGTTCTTGGTTGGGTCGGAGGCTTTCCCTCTGTTAACAGACTGTATCTGTATATTTCCTGTATTTTGATAGGTGGAATACTAACTGCAATATGTCCCTTGTTAACTGTGTACTGGATGTTAATGATTTATGCTTGTGTCTTCGGATGGTTAATGGGAGGAGAAGTGTCCCTGACACCAGTTATTTGTTCAGATGTTGCAGGTAAAGACAAACTCCCAGAGGTTTTTGGTATGTTACGAACACTTTGTGGTATCGGTGCTTTATTGGGGTCACCTCTGTCAGGATGGCTGTTTGAAAAAACAGGTGACTATGGCGTGTCCTTTATATTAACAGGTGTTCTTATCACACTTTCAGGATTTTTATTGTTGTTGTTGTTGTTAAAGTATCACCGAAAATAAATCTATATCAATTTCTGCTTGTGAATCACTTAAGCACCCCATTCCTTCACGAAAAAAGTAATGCATGGTACAGCTTTAATTATTTTTTTAAAGAAAAGACAAAAGGTCATGGTGAGGTACTTTGATATATTTAAAAAAAAAAGGTTTTCCCACAAACACAGAAAAACAAGTGAGTATGATCAGGAAATAACACAAACTCACAACGCTGACCAACCCACGGTAATATGAGGAAGAGCCACACAACAATCACAAGACACCTGTAAGACAAACAAAGCAAAGCAATTAGCTCTACACAGAAACATGCAAGTGATTATGATCCGGAAATACAACAACCACACTCAGCAGACCAACCATACATCCCATGAGGAAGAGCCACACAACAATCACAAGACACCAGGAAGACAAACAACGCAAAGCAATCAGCTCTTTCTTCTCCATCAAGCTGATTGCAAAACCAGAAAGGACACAAAGTAATGCACAGCAAAACATGAAACCAACACAGAAGCCCACAATGGGAGCAACAATCAATAACAAATCAAAAACAACAGAACCAATGTCTTAGAACGGACAGTAGTCTAAGCAACTAGGGGCGGCTTAAATGTATTTACTGGCACCCAAGATTCGCCAAAGTTTAGCTCTCATGAAGGCCTCTTTACTAAAGTAATGTATCATCACATAGAAACAATCTAATCAAATTAACACATTATGATGAAACAAAGAACAGGGCTCAATCAGAGCTTAAGAAAACCTAAAGCTGAGCCACGATTGGCCCAGCCAAAGACAAGCATCAGACACCAACCAACGGATGAATGCTTTACGCGAGGGCCGCTATTGAGTCTTAGGCCTGACCAACCGTCGTGCAATTTAAGAGGAAACCATAGCTATCAACCGCGATTGGGTATGCAGACTGTTGCATGATATCCAAGATATATCCAATATGTTAAACTGTTTAAAAACTTTTGATCATAGTTTTGAATTGTTCACTAAAATCTATTAGGTTTTCCAACATTTCATTGGAATTTAAAAACTGCACAAAATCGCGCGCGCACAAAGAGAGAAAGCAACATTCGGCTGATCTTTGACTAGGGGAAATAAGTAATAGACATGTAGTAGAATGTTGCAGGAAACACTTTCATTGTTATCTATATGGAACCCCGGAAAGGACATATTCTTTCTTTTATAGACGAGAAAAGAAATTATAACGAGAAAACCAGAAAAGAAATTTAAACAATCAAACTAAACTAGAATTGAATTTTAAACCAGAAACAAAATAGGGATTTAAACAATAAATGAGCCGCGACATGTGATTTCCAACAATGTGGCATTTTGACAAGTGTACACTCAGACGAGACTGTGCAGCCTCCCTTTAAACTTAAAATCTCCAAATGATTTTCGGTCAGTAGCTTAATAGTCATAGAATATTTAAGCGACTAGCAAAGGCTCTGATCAGACTGCACGTAGGCGCAGGCTGGTCTGAGCCTTGGCTGGTCGCACATACCACATTGTTGGAAACACATGTCGCGGCTCAAATGTAGTTTGTCCATCACACTGCCTGCATCTCATTGGCTGAAATATATCGTTTAAACGAATTTTAAGCTATTATCTCACTTGATTTATTGTTTTAATTTCCATTCAGATTTATTGAATCAATTTCTATTCTGTTTTAAAATTCTAGTCTAATTTTATTGTTTAAATTTCTTTTTAATTTTCTCAATATAATTTCTTTTCTTGTATATAAAAGAAAGAAAATGTCCTTTCCGGTGTTATGTAATGAATCAAACGAGATAATAAGTCGTTTAAATGGTATATACTCAAACCAAATAGTCTAAGGCCCAGTTTAAAAAAGAGCCCTATTTAAGATTTTTTTTCAATCCATCTGGTTGAAAATTTCCAATGGTACAGTCCATTAGGGTAACATGTGAGTGTCATTTTTAGGGTGGATGCCAGTCCTGAAAGTGGTGCAGATTTTTTCTACAATATAATAAACGCACCTACCCAAAATTGTGCTATTATTTTCTATTAAGCTTATTTTCCATGATGTCTAAGTCTCAGTTCAGCTGAAATCTGCCACAAAAGCTGCTATAGCCAGTTTTATGGCCTAAACTAACATTTTAGTATCCCATAAGCCAGGTAAGAATGATTTGTTCTAAAAATTTTGATGACCTAGTACAAAAATGACGGCGTATTTCGTGGTACAGTTCACATAAAATGTGCAAATATGGGAAATGTTTTGAAAATGCATGGTTTAATAAAATGACTAATTTTAATCGCATCCATTGTATTTCTTGGCCCCATAAATTAATCCAGAGATCATCAGACACTGCTTTTTTGAATGGATATATAAAAAACTTGCCATATTTTCTATACATGGATAGGCTGCATACAAGGTACCCTACCCATTTTATTTAGTAGATATTTTATTTTTACAATTGATAAAGATAAATATACTTTTTAAGGCATTTATCGCACTGATTTTGAAATCAAGTTTTCTTGGTTTATTTTAGAAGCATCACATATTGCAGCGGGTTATTAGAAAGTTCATTTGGACCCTTCATGGTGTTATTTACGTTACATGTTTACATTAAACCAAGTAAAATGGACATCTAAGTCTAAAATAGTTCCTCCAGATTCTGTAAGCTTTCTCGATTCCAAATGGGTCTATACTTTGTATTTACTTATAAAAGAATCAACATACTGCAAAAATGATATTTGTCTATTTTATATAAAGTGCCAGTTAATAAACTCTAAGCCTGGAAGCTAAATGTAAAAACGTCATCAGAAGGGCCACTTTAACATACTAAAACCTATGGGTCTGCTGTAAAATGTAACAAAATTATTAATGGATGTAATTACATCAGGTCTGGGAAATTCCAAGATTATAAAGGCAGAATCAGCTAAGATATGTCTAAATCTTAGCTATTTGCAAATATTTATAGTAACATACACAACACTAGCACAAGTTTAATTTAGTCTCCTTTGTTTCCAGTATGGGGTTCTTAGTCAATCTTGAGCATTTCTAAAATCTTTTATATAACATACTAACAGAGATAAGTAAAACACACATGAGCCTTACCAAATTGCTGCTTTATCAAACTTTTGATTAAGGAATTTTAGATCTTTATGTGTACCATAACGCAAATCGAATAATGTAGCTACTAAAATCACAATGTATAAGTTAAACTGCTCCCTTAATCATCTATCTTAACAGTCATTTTAAAACATGGTTTGACACTCTATTTAAATGATATTAAATTTCCTAAATGTGAAAATGTAACAAACATAACACACACCGTTATATGACGATTGCATGAAATTAAGGCAAATATTTCTTATTGCAACTGATTTTGATACATTTAAATGCTCAATGAATTTCAATGATTATTTGAAACACTTTAAACGTTCTGATTATATAATCATGTCTTTTGGACAAGCCTAAAGGAAACAGAAGTGCACAATCGATGTCCACCATCGCATATCAACACGCTTTTGATACTTTTCACCCACTCCCAGGGCCTCTCGTGGGGTGGGTAGGGAACATAAACTGGCGCATGCAACCCTCGTTCATATAAGCAAGTCACTCTTCAAATTTGGGTCGAGATAGGTAAACAAGTACAAGAAAAGATAGCACGGGGCAGAATTGACGTAACTAGGTTAGATTTAGGCTATCTACTCAAACTATACTTTACTCATACCTTACCATTGCTCATTTCCTAACTTATATTGTGGATATGCTTATCCTATACTTTGTACTGGTTTCAATAACATGGGACACAGCCTCAGCATGACTAAAAAAAATCTTAAACAGGGACAAATAGCATCAACTCGAACAAGGAAACTGTTACATTTAAAATGGTTATTTAGGATATGGGCATGTAAAACGTTTGTTGTGAACGTATGTGCATCTAACATCATGGCTAAATTCCAAAATGCTCATCTACTGCCATCAGCAGGAGGATGTAAAATGGATGAAATATTTTTCTGTACTATATTAAAAGTATGTACTTCCAATAAGTAAAACCCATAGCAATATATGATGGTGAATAAGAACTATTTATTAACCATATAACGGTGATTGTGATTATTTCAGGGTAGCATTATTACTTACATTTGTCTTTCGCTTAGTTACTTTAACCAGTTTGATTTTTTCATTGGTGTAATAAATAAATGTTTTGTGTAGAAATATCTCAATTCTATTTTAAAAAAGAGCACCCGATATGATTTAACCTTCTTCAAATTGCATGAATTCGTGGTAATTTATCAAAACTGAGCCACTTTCACCTGATTTAGCTTTATCTATTATATATAGAAATATAATAAAGAGGGTACTCTACCTTTCTAGTTATAGAAATCAGAAGTTTGATTACGTATGAACTTTGATGTAGTAAAATTATTTTTTATAACATATTAACATATATCATGAAACTCAAAGGTAACGTTTGTAACAGCAAGTATCCATATATAATATACAGATAAGAAGCTCATACATATTTTCAATCTTCTACTAATATTATCCATGAAAACAAATAAATAAACAGCTTCTCACATGGTAAATCTGTGAATAAGAATATTCTATAGTCCTAAATGGTATTATTTTAATGATAACATACCGGTACGTTACCAAACTGTTACTCACGATCACTGAAACTACAAAAGAGCTTATGTCTGTCATTTTGAGCCTTATAAAGAGCAGTTTGAGAAACAACAGTGTACACAATTACCGCTTGGGGAGGGGGTCTATACAGCCAATCTAAGGACCAATACTTTTAAATATACACTCTACATGTTTTCATATACATGGTGTTTTCTTGTATTATTTTCGTGGTCATATAGACACAGTTTTGTGACATACTTATATTTGGAAATTGATATGTACAAATAGACTGTGATTGATGTATAATTCATGTATTATCCCTTTTAAACTAGTTAATTTCTGTGTACAAAAAGCATTATTGCCAACTACATTAAATGCTTAATTATAATACCATCACAATAAAAAAACAAGATCAGAACAATTAAACCTTATTTCTAATAAAATGATCATCAAAGTATTCACTTATTATAGCAGAGAGTCCCACCAGACCTTTTTTTCAGCTAGAATAATCTGGGACTTATAATATGTTTCCAACCATGAAACAAACAATGTATAATGAAAATATATTCACATAGAGGAACTCATAGTGGGTAGGGTATTGGACAAGCAAGATCTAATTCTTATGCAATGCAGTTATCTGTTGCAACTACCAGCAAGTATTTCTCATCCCAATCCATGTAGTTGAAACACAAAAGTCGAAAATGATATTAATTTATCCATGGATATTACAAAATAAAAAAAAACTATATGAAAATTGGGTGGGTGGGGTAACACCAATGCACCAAATGTAGTTTGACTTCTTTTTTGACTCATTTCTAGCATTTATTATGTGTTCTACATTCATATAAATTCATGAGAAGACAATATACTCTCGTGTATATTTAAATTGTGTTGAATGTTCACACTTTTATATTACAATGCATTTTCTGTGGGTGGGGTAACGAAATGTCCCCTGAAAAAAGTCTGCACCACTTTTGTTTCTGGTATCCACCCTCATTTGACTTCTATAAAGTTATACTATCATGTGGTATAAATTAAATTATTCTACCAGGCCGATTGAAAAAAAATCCATTTCAGCTGACCAGCTCTCAGACTGAAAAAGAAACGTCCAATTTACATGGTACTGTTTCTTTCGATCCAGTTAAGATGTCGCAACAAAAAAAAACACCAAAATGTTTATCAAACATCAGACACATAAAAATGGTAATTTATGATTTTATCTTCTTATCTTGAAGGGTTATTGAACCTAATGTACGCAGAGTTTTTTTTTTCCATTATCATCAGGAAGTTAATCATCAAAACGCGACATATTTTACGTTAAATGACAATCAGAAACGTCCTACGATGAAAAAATATCTAAAAATCCCAAGTCTGTCTGTTGAACGAGCGAAATTGCAGGTCAAAACCTTTAATTTATGAAATTAACTGAAATTATCTCCCTTTGAATTAAACAAATAACAATTTAAGAACTTCCAAATCTCCTTAACCTAACATCATTTTGAGACCGTTTTTGTTAAATTTGTTGTGTTTGTTTATGACAACAATTACACAAAAGCGAAAAACTATAGCCGATGCCAGACACCAAAGGATCACTAAATCTGTGTTTTATACCCTACCCCTTACTGCAAAATCATCAGATATTCCATTTTCAATTGTTTTGGTGCTGAATATTCTTAATTAATGTTCAAATGCTTGTGTTGACGAACACAAAATCAAATTTGTCCGATTCTGTTGCTTATCAAAATTTTGGACCAACAATGAATTTTCTGAGTGTTTTCACGCACGCTCGTGATCGTTGTTTTGTGGCCTCTAAGTATGTTACATATTAATGGCTGTGGCCGTAAAATCGATTCATACAACTACCTCGCATAACATCTTAATAGACATTTTCAGTTGCACCTTACGTTACGATTTGTCCGTCAACGGAGACTTACTTTGGACTTTATTTAAGAGGGGCGATGTCAGCAGTAAATGGAATCTCTCTTTTTCGTCTGCTACTGAATATTATATTTTTTGCCCTGAGATCTTTTTTACCTTAACAAACAGTGCATACCCTGATGAAATGCCGCATGGTGGCATTTCACCAGTTTGCAAGTGTAAAAAACATGTACCGAAAAATATATTTCACAATTGAAATGCAGCAGAATATCTTTTTTAAAGTTATTTCTTGTTCCATACATGTATGCATCCACTTGTTGTTACTTGCGAGTAGGTATATTAGATGTCTCTGCGTCCAATATGATTATTTTTTGGCTTCAATATTTCATCAAGCTCAGGTTAATGGACAGAGGAAACGCATAAGGCGTTCGCAACTTGTGCAAGCCAATACAACTGGAACACAGTAACTGAAAATTATTCGAATGCAAATGAGATATGGAGAGGACATGGAATTCAAGCATGTACCTCTGTATCTTGTTTTGACCATTCATGTACCAAACTTCATGCCAATTTGAGTTGCCCCTTGACCCTTAAGAGGACATGAATTTATGCACTACTCATTTCTAACCGGAGAACAGTGGGAACTTTGACTTTTGTTAAAACCATGGCAGTTTTCTCCACCGTCTGTCATATTTTTCTTTATACTGCCATATTTGCCTTTATATCAAATGCGGCACATTTTCCCTCACTAAGGGGACAATGCAAAAAGTTAAAACATGATACATTTGCCCCCCTTAGCGCACGCCATGTCAGGGGATTGGGTGCGTGGTTAAAACCGACTGGTATATTATACTTATTGGGAGAGAGCTCACTTGCAGCAGAAAGCTGATGCTTGAGATATAAGTATCAGGCGCGTTCCTGGGGCATTTTATAGAGTTCCCACTCTGAATAGTCCCCCTATATGAAGCCAGGGGTTTGGCTCTTTTGCGGAAAACGGTTTTAGAGCATTTCACAGGGCTGAAATGAGCTGTGAAGACACGCAGCATAAACACAATAAACTTCCAAAAATCAAATTGAATAGCTAAAACCCTATACTTGCATCGTCAAGTTGTACGCACGTGCGTATTTTCGTAAGTACGCCCCTCAGTATGCAAAAAGCATCCGCCAACGCAGTCACATAGGGCGCCGTAATGAAGAGACGCCTACACCGACAGTTTTCCTTTTGTAGCCTTGACTGCTGTTACATTATTCAATTGGCGTCATCATTAAACTAAACCCATCACGCATACTGGGAAAATGCTTATGTTAAGTTAAATCAGTGGCGGATCCAGAGGGGGTTCAGGGGGCTCGCTCAAACCCCCCCCCCCATTTTTAAATATCCTACGGAAATGAAATAATTTGCTCTCAGTGAGACCGAATTATTTCATTTTCATGGGATATTTAAGAAAAATGAGATAAAATCTGAAGAGCGAACCCCCTGCCTTTATACATATGAACACCCTTTTCAGAAATCCTGGATCCGCTCCTGTAAATACACCAAAAGTGAATATAGTCTAACTCAGGCGATTCTAGTAATTCAAGTGTCATTATACTCGTAACTATTTTACCACTAGTGTTGACTGTTGTCATCTATTGATCAGCCACATTTTAAAACAATTTGGAAAAAGATCAGGGCCGGCAAAACATTAGGCTTCATCCAAATCCAAACTGTTTAGCACTGTCATGGTATTCCCCAAGGATCTTTTTTAATGAGTTAATTGATAGAAGAAATTACAGACAATGAATTGGCATGCAAAATTACCCAGCATGCAGAGTCGATTAGAGTAGACTTTATATGATATTGACTGTTTATGGTAGTGATAATAAAAAATCAAAATGCATCAATATAATAAATGACTACAGGAGGGACAGACAGGCAGGCAGAAGGGCTAAATCACGTATGTGATTAAGCTACATCCTATCACATCTATCTCCTTATCTTCAGCATACTGAAGTAGTTCACCAATCTATTATAATTATTATTATTACCCCCGCAAACTTTGTTTGTAGGGGGTATACTGTTTTCACGTTGTCCGTCCGTCCGTCCGTCCGTCCGTGCGTCCGTCCGTCCGTAACGCTTTGTTTCCTTAATAACTCGAAGAGTCATTGCTGGATTTTCATCAAACCTTGCAAACATGTTCATATATGCATAACAAATACTTTAGACAAAAAAGTAAGGGCTAGGGGCCAATTCTATTAGAGTTATTTCCCATTGTAGTTCTAAATGGCTTTTAATATAGTGCTTTATGATTATGCTATTATAGGCCATACACTGATTTTCATCAAACCTTGCAAACATGTTCATATATGCAAGACAAATACTTTAGACAAAAAAGTAAGGGCTAGGGGCAAATTCTTTTAGAGTTATTTCCCTTTGTAGTTCTAAATGGCTTTTAAGATAGTGCTTTATGCTTATGCTATTATAGGCCATACACAGGCCAATCAACTCCTACCACAGCTTTTGATGGAACAATTTGATACTTTTCCTATACAATGTAGACACATTGAACATATGCATGAAGGAGTTTAGTTTGGAAAAAATAATTTTTGACAAAATGACAGCTGTGAGAACTTAGACAATTTTTCCCTTATAAGGTGTTTGTATATATATAGACGGTGCCTTTATGGGCCGATCAACTCCTACCACAGCTTTTTATGGAGCAATTTGATACTTTGCCTATACAATGTAGACACATTTAACATATGCATGAAGGAGTTTGGTTTAGAAAAAATATTTTTTGACAAAATGACAGCTGTGAGAACTAAGACAATTTCTCCCTAATAAGGCTTTTGTATATGCAAAGATGGTGCCTTCATGGGCCGATCAACTCCTACCACAGCTTTTGATGGAACAATTTGAGACTTTGCCTATACAATTTAAACACATTGAACATCACAAAAAATATTTTTTGAAGAAATGACAGCTGTGAGAACTTAGACAATTTTTCCCTTATTAGGCTTTTGTATATGCATAGATGGTGCCTTCATGGGCCGATCAACTCCTACCACAGCTTTTGATGGAACAATTTGATACTTTGCCGATACAATGTAGACACATTGAACATATGCATGAAGGAGTTTGGTTCACAAAAATAATTTTGACAAAATGACAGCTTTGAGAACTTAGACAATTATTCCCTTATATGGCTTTTGTATATGCATTGATAGTGCCTTTATGGGTCGATCAACTCCTACCACAGCTTTTGATGAAGCAATTTGATACTTTGTCAATACAATGTAGACACAATAAACATATGCATGAAGGAGTTTATAAGTTTTGTTGAACTTAGACAATTATTCCCTTATATGGCTTTTGTATATGAATGGATAGTGCCTTTATGGACTGATCAACTCCTACTACAGCTTTTGATGGAGCAATTTGATACTTTGCAGATACAATGTAGACACATTGAACATATGCATGAAGGAGTTTATAATTTTTGTTTGCACAGATTCTACTGAAATCTTCTTATCAAAACTAAGGTCTTCTTGTTCGAACTATAACTTGCCAAGTTTTTTCACTGCCTCTTACTGTGCGGGGGGTATCTAATAAGCATTGCTTATTGACTTTTTTCATTAATCATTATTTCCCACCTCCAGAAAAATGCTAAAACTATTTAATTCAATACACGCTTAATTGAGCACCCTTAGAAATTCAGAAGGAGTAAAATACAAGAAGACAATAAGTATAGCTTTTTACCTCATGGTATTAATTTGGTGAAGTGGGTTTGGGGTGGAACCACAGTTTTTTTTCATGGCAAGCTTGACTAAGCGATTTAACAGTACTTCATGCACATACCTACGCTAGAAACTGACAACAATCCTTCTTGTACCAGCAGAACACAGTTTTGATCGATAAAAACTTCCTAGGAGTAGAGCTCTAACGAAGCCTTCATGATGATACATTGCATTAGTTGGATGGCCTCCATGCGAGCTGAACATTTCTTGTACTTCAACAACAGCAGAATCTAGGGCTAAGATTTGGTACCAGTAAAATGCATTTAAGCCTCCTGGTGGCTTAGGCTGCTGTCCGTTCTAAGGCGGTGGTTCTGTTGTTGTTGACTTTTTGTTTATTGGTACTCCCATTGTGGGAGTCTGTAATTGTTCTATGTTTTGTTGTACGTTACTTTATGTCCATTCTAGTATTGCAATCATCTTGATGGGGAAGAGAGAGCTGATTGCTTTGCTTAATTTGTCTTCCTGATGTCTCGTGATGGTTAAGCGGCTCTTCCTCACGGTGCCTCGGGGTTGTCTGCAGTTTGTGATTGTGCTATTTTCTGACCATACTCACTTACTATTCTTGATATAATGTAGCTCAATGCAAGGATAGAGTGTGTGTCTTCTGGCAAACTATTTTGCTACCATGCTGCTGCATATACCATATTGTGAAAAGTTTATTGTTGGCCATCGCCCTAAGGCTAAGTCCACACAAAGGGTTGGACCCAGGCCTACAAATTAAAATTTCGCTTAATATGTTTCAACATCTATTGCACCTTTGCCTGCATACTAAAAATAGGTAAACAATAATTGCAACCTGACTTAGTTATTCTGAAATTATTTCATGATCAAATTCCATAACAGTATGGGACCTGGTCAGGGGCATTTCCAGCTCATACTCAATAACCATCCAATGATGTAAATCAAGTTTCAAGGTCACCAGTCTTGTGGTTCATGTAAAGAAGGTATAAAGGGTATTAACTACCTTAAAAATACTAAGTGAGTATGATCAGGAAATACCACAATCACAAACAGCAGACAAACCCATGGCACCGGGAGGAAGAGCGACACAACCATCAAGAAACAGCAGGAAGACAAATTAAGCAAAGCAACCAGCTCTCTCTTCCCCATCAAGATGAGTGCAATACTAGAATGGACATAAAGTAACGTACAACAAAACATAGAACAATTACAGACTCGCACAATGGGAGTAACAATAAACAAAAAGTCAACAACAACAGAACAACAGCCTCAGAACGGACAGCAGCCTAAGCCACTGGGGGCCTTAAATGCATTTTATTGGTACCAAATCTTTGCCCTAGATTCTGCTGTTGTTAAAGTACAAGAAATATCCAGCTCGCATGGAAGCCTTCTACGTATATCAGAATGCTCCATATGAATTTCTACTTCAATCAACCAAAATTCCATACTGAGTCCTTTTCCAAGAAAGGTCCAATTAAGCATCCGAATAAGAGTGTGCAAATGAAAGTGATTCTCCTTTATTTCTGCATTCACACTCAATAGATTGAACATAATTTCGGTTTCTAGTGCAGAAGTGGAGGATGAAATCTTTCTCTCTAACAGAGTCAAACTGTTGCATGAGTTGCAGTCTGTTCTGGATTCATTATGTTTACTTCCATCATAAAATTAGTCCAGAGTGCATTTTAATATAATCAGCAGACATAAAAAGCATGTAACATTTTCACGACTACAATACATCAGCACTTTAAAAGAAAATATTAGTTTGCTGAAGATGATTTTATTAAAGCACTTCATATGATTTCCTAACAAGAAATTAACCGAGTCGCAAGTTACAACTAATGAAGTTGTTAAACGTTTCTGAATTACACTGCTGAGATAGCCCCTCTTAAATAACGTAAGTCTAAGGTGTGCTACACCTTACAAATCCTAAGGTCCGCGGTAACTGAAAAATGTCTAATAGAGAGTTTGCTCAGTGATGTTTAAATAGACTTGAGTGGTTCAGGATTATGACGGACACACAAACAATTTATGTTGTGACTTTTGATTTCTGGGTATTCGTCTTCGCTGCTTTGTCAGCGGCTCTACTGATTATCAAATGAATTTCTCTTAGATGCAAAACGTTTTTAAATGATCACTGTCTGTAATGTGAAAATTTGAATGAAATGCGTTTATACATTTGGAACTGGCAGACATAAAAAATAGTAAATGAGTATAAACGTCACGCGGACATTACTTTATTGTTTGAGTATATTTCAGCCAATCAGGCCTCAAGGTTATAAAGCTTGAGTACATTCTCAGACTCAAAATAAAGCGCAATGATTGGCTGATTGTGGACACGTGTCCGCAAGCAGCCAATCATAACGCTTTATTTTGAGTCTGAGAATGAACTCAAGTTTTATGACCTCGAGGTCAGATGCCGATGAGTGTTCAACATAGTGACTGTTCTTGTTGTAAAAGACGTAATGCATTTCTTGCGGTATGGATGCAGATCAAACAAAAGGCTTCTACTTGCACGTCTACTATCAATCCTTACCATAGACTCTAACAACGCCTAACTATTGAACTCATAATAAGATCTGGAAATGCCACAAACACGTGACACGTGATTTCCAACAATGTGGTATTTTGATAAGTGTAGATTCAGATGAGCCTGTGCAGCCTCCCTTTAAGCTTAGAAACTCCAAATGCTGTTCGGCCGGTAGCTTAACTAACAGTCGTAGAACATTCCAGCGACTAGCAAATGCTCTGATCAGACTGCGTGTATGCGCAGGCTGGTCTGAGCCTTTGCTGGTCGCACATACCGCATTGTTGGAAATCTCATGTCGCGGATCATATCTGAGTATCAAGAGGCAATGCAACACAAAAACTAAATAGGTACAATGTGAGTTAGCTCGTTATATTTTTTGTATTTATTGCATATGCGTAGAGTCATTATTTAAATACGCATGCGCAGCTATGTATCACGAGACTTGAGTCCTAATTGGTCTGAGCCTTCACTTATTTGAAACACTATGTGCAGGCGCGAAGCCAAGCTGAGGCAAGGAAGCCAGGACTTGAACATAATATGGGCCACGACGCGAGAAGGCATGACTTTGTTCCATGCGAGCAACAAAGGCGCAGAATACCAGCAGTGCACCCACGCAGTCTAATCAGCGCCTTTGTTATTCGTTATCTAAAAAGTAAAGTAGCTAGGTCAGCTATCTCTTAATTCTCCATTTTTGTGGGCTTTAACATGATAAAGTTTCTGTCGTATGTACAATGACCCTTTTGACAGACAAAGCAGCGCACGTGATAAATCAGTCAGCATTTTATCTAAAATTCACGGTTATACATAGGATATTTAAAATGATAATAATATCTAAATACCACTTCCAAACCTATGTGTTTACATTCGAAGTTTTGAATGTAGGCTTTTCTTATCAAAAATAACCAGCATTTCATTTCTGAGTTGGAAATACACAATATTTTAGGATGAAATAGATATCACCTCTAAAATCAGGCTGTAGAAAGTTGCTATACATTGTTTTCCCGCAACATCAATTTATTTCTCCACAGAATTGTTATGAATACGATTTGCTGTAAGTTCATTTTTTTTCACTGTTGGCTCGGCTATCCTGTCGGAGTTTACGTGGATAATAATTGGCTAAGCCACACGGTTGTTCCTGAATTGCATTGCATTTGCAGATATTTCATATCTGTCTTAAAAAAAGTATTTTATTCCAAAATGAAAGAAAGTGCAAAGCTTTTTTTCCTTTTTACGACTTTCCTTGCTGAAACAGACGTTTAGGGAGCGCAGTGGCTCAGTGGTAGAGTGCTTGACTCGAGACCGAAGGGCCGCGGGTTCGAGCCTCACCGGCGTCACTGCGTTGTGGTCCTTGAGCAAGACACATTTATCCTAGCTTAGTACTGGTTCAACCCAGGAAGACCCGTCCCGCATAACTGAAAGATTGTTGAGTGGACGTAAAGAAACAAATCAAACAAACAAACAAATGAAACAGACGTTGATCAAATTATTTTCGTTATTTAACCAGCGGTTAAGAATTTGATTGTTTGGTAGGCGTGATTGCTATACATTTGAGAAGGATATAAGAGAAAGCAACAACAATCTCTTCTTCAGCAAGATTGATTCACACTGTTGGCCAATCAGTTTACACTGTTGGCCAATCAGTTTACACTGTTGGCCAATGATTTTACACTGTTAGTAATCTCTCTTTGAGAGACATCCAATCACAAAAGTACATGTGGTAACCATTTGTGTTCTGGCAAACCGTCAGCGGGTACTTTGGCTAATATTGTAGATCCTGATATTATGCCGCATAACCTGGCATTTATTCCGGGGTTGGCTTGTTTGCTGTCACAAAATTGATCTTTTATTTGGTTGTTTTGTTGCTTTACGTCCCAAGTCAATGCTATGGTCATGGCGGGACGGTCAGTTCACCCAACTACACTTTTTCCTGGGCAAGCTTGAACAAGCAGTTAACCAGTACTTCGTGCACATACTTTCGCTTGTAACTGACAACAACCCTTCTTGAATGATTCAGCGGAAGGGAGGAGAATGACCGTAGAAATTATTTCATGATCAATCTCCACGAAAGTATGGGACCGGGCCGGGATCGAACTCGCGACCCCTGGATCTGCAGTCAGACTCGCATCTGTTGCCAGACACGTTACCGACTGCGCTACGCGGCCCGGTTAAAAAAAAAAAAAAAAAAAAAAAAAAAAATTGATCTTTAGAGAAACTAATACAATGTGTTTTGGAAAATTATATTATGTGACCCTCAACACATACAATTGACCATCCCAAGTGTATTGTCTAAAGCCAGAAGGAAGGATTCATAGGTACACAAAGGGTTAACCCTTAATGCGCCAATCGCAACAAAGTCGTCTGCTTTCCTTGTCTGCTGAAATGTTTAAGAAGCCTCTGTGGCAAACAGTGTGGATCCAGATCAGACTGCTCCTATTGGAGCAGTCTGTTCTGGGTCCACGCTGTTTGCTTCTATACTTAATTTGTCAGTAATGTTTGGCAATTATTTGCAGCAGACGACTTCAGCAGACGACATTTTCAGATGCATCTTTTCTTGGCGCTTTAAGGGTTAATGCAAATCAACATATTTATGAAAATATTCTGGAAGACAATTTTTAAAAGAGATACCATTTTTCTTGATGACTTTGGCGGCCAAGCATTTTAAGTTTATTTTCTTGTGCGTATTAATCATTTCTTTGATAGTGTCATCAGTAGCAACATCTATAGCTGTTTCACCAAGATTGTTACACGCATCAATATGAGCACCGTTTTCAATCAAGCATGTCAAAATATCGTATTGATTCTTCATGTCGCTTGGTGCTACTTTATTAGCCTCGCTAGCGAGGATGTGAAGTGGGGTATTTTTGTTCTCGTCTAGGGCGTTTACGCTCAGTCCACTACAAATTAGGGTTTTGCATAGCAGTGCAGTTATAGGATATGCATTGAGAATGTATTGATGAAATGGCTCTTGCAACATAGGCCTGTCGCAGCACAGATGAAGCAATGTATAACCATTGGGTAAGACTATATGTAACTGAACGAACCTTCGAACAACTTCATATACTTTGTCTCTTTCTTCAGTGGTTTGAGTCACCTGCAGCAAAAGAATTATTAAATAAACACTTGTTTTTATATTTTCTAGATGGTTCCTTCTCGCATCGTCTCCTGACATTACATTTATTTTTGAAGCCCGGCTCAGGTCCAGTTCCACTTCGGCATTTGCATGTACTGATACATCTAACAATGTGTTAAAGTCTATTATTTCTTCATTATCAGCCAATGCAACAAATTCATAGACAAACTGTCTTGGGGAGAAAGGCAAGTTAGTTTTTTGACTAAGTTTAAGCGCTCGCAGTAGCATTGTGATACATTCATTATACATGCCTGCATCTCGAAAGTTCATTCTCATATACATTAGCGCCTCTATCATTAGTGGACTGCACCCTAGAATCCTTTCTTTGATAATTAAAGATTCCATATGGAGTGCCTTGTCACTGTCTTTAATACTTTCTAGTTCGCTAAGCGTTTGACATTCTTTTCTGTTATCATAAGCTGGAATTGGGCTTTCTATGACCTTGTCTACTGATAAATTATAACGTTCTTCCATCGCTGTTCTTAAGTAAGTATATGCTTTTGCCTTGTTCCATTTGTAAGGGTCCAAGTACGATGCACCTAAGAGTTCCAATGCCTCAATTTTCTCTTGACGACTACACTCTGGCAATTTACTTAGGTATTCTACCACATCCACATTACCAATGGCAGCAGCGTGCATAAGAGGACTGATGTTATGATCATCTTTCTTAATAGTTGCACCACTTTCAACAAGTAACTTTACAATATCTACGTCACCTGCAGCTGTGTGTAGCGCTGTTCTGCCATAATCTCCTACAAAGTCGCAATCAGCTTCATTCTTTATCAAACATTTCACAATGTCATAATGACTATATCGACAGGCTTCTATTAGACATGTGTTTGTATTCTTGTAAGCTGTTCTTATATCAGCCCCATGATCCAAAAGATATTGAGCCATGTCTACGTTTCCATGGATACACGCATCTCTAAGAGGTGAAGAGTTCTGATCAGTACAATGATTAACATCAGCTCCATGTTGCACAAGGTATTTAACAATATCAAAATGATTTTCTGCAGCTGCACAAACGAGGGCTGTAGCACCCTCTTGAGTCTCGAATGCATATTTGACCGTTCCTGTTTGCTCGAAATCGACATGAAATTTCTGAATTAATATATCAACAACCTGAATATGGCCATACATAGCAGCTATCACAAGCGGTGTAACATTACTAACATCAGTGTATGTGTGCGTATTTAGAATTTCTTTTACAGTTTCAGGTTTAAGTTTTCTCAACAAATTTTCAAGACATTCTCCTTCACCCAATCGACTTGCCCTGTACACCATCTTACTTAAGTTTTCCAGATCGAGATCTTCACCATCAGAGTCCATAGTGTGTTCATCATCTCCAGAATCCATTGTGTCAACACTGAAATGAATACAAAAAACAGAGCTGGGTCCCGGCGTGAGTTAACCTGCCTTAGTGAGTTCTCAACCAGTTAAGACTCAACCTACTCAGCTACAGCTGCTAGTTAGAACATTGCAATAGAGACTCCATTTGAGCCGTGACATGTGATTTCCAACAATGTGGTATTTTGACAAGTGTAGACTCAGACTAGCCTGTTCCGCCTCCTTTTAAGCTAAGAAACTCCAAACTGTGTTCAGTCAGTAGCTTAACAGTCATTGAATATTCAAGCGATTAGTAAAGGCTCTGATAAGCGGGCTGGTCTGAGCCTTTGCTGGTCGCACATAACACATTATTGGAAATGTCATACGTCTTAGCCATCACTGTTCGAATATACAGGTATAATTTCCATCCTATGCAATTGTGCAGTGGCAATACAGATACACTTTGCCAAAACTTCTAACTGCAGTATAGCCCTTCAAATGGAACACCGTTTTTTTGGCAATAACATTAGATCTAAAATGCGAATTTTATATTTAATTGGAAATATATATATAATTAAACCAAAAAACCCTTAACAAAAATATTTCTTGGAAGTTTGCATGCATTTTCATAAATGCTGTGAAGGGATTGAATTTTAACATTCTTAATGTTTAGGCAATTATTCCCCTCTAGTACCATGAGCGAAACGGATCTATGACTATCAGTTGAACATAAAACTATATATATATAGTGCGACCAGCTAATAGAGACTGGGCGTGTCAGACAGAGCGCTGTCATACCGTCTCTTCAGTGCTATAGTGTTCTATCTACCATTTCACAAGTTTTGAGAAAAATGAGTTTGAAATTTTAAGCATCCTGATTTTTGATGCCTTATTTATCACAGACCTTTGAATCATACCAGAGGGTTAGACTATATGCATACAGTGTAAATGGCCTTGGTTTGAAGAAATTTGTACAGAAATATGGAATTTACGGGCATTTTACAGTTTGCAGATAAAACATTATGCCCTAAAAATCGCCTTCTGCGTTCAGTGCTATAGTGTTCTATATTTTCCTACAGCTTGATATTCTGTTAATGGAGTCAATTCATATACTAGTCTGGACAGAAATGATTATTTGTGCCTAAAAATAGCAGATTTAGTCATTTATTTGGCACAACAGTACGAAACCGCACGGATCATGCCATTAAAATTTATGCAAGGGAGGTAATATGTTTCTACAGTTATTTTTTCTGTCAATGGGGTCAATTTGTATAATATTTTAGAATGAACTGATTATTTGGACCTAAACGAAGCAGATTTAACCATTGATTTGTAATTACATTGACATGTTACTTCAATTAAAGCAGTTTAAATATGTGTAAGGGAGGTAATCTGTTTCTACAGCTTATTATTCTGTCCATGGATCAATTTGCGATATATATTTGACTGACAAAATTATTTGGACCTAAAAGTAGCCAATATAGCCATTAGTTCGTCATAAGACCAACAAACTACTTCAATTTAGGAAATTTAAATATATGTAAGGGAGGTAACTGCAATTTTTAACAATTTCTCCAAGGGAAGTGACTTTATGTAGATAGAACATTATGACACTGAACTCACCCAGCCATGTGACATAATCATCATTCGCCATTGGATGAAAATCACTTAGAACACTATAGCACTGAACGAAATTGTCTTTTTGTAGATAGAACAGAAAAAGCACAGCGATTTTAAGCTTACTGGGAGGAGATAGGTAAATGAAACCTTCACCAGTAGATAGAACATTTGATCCCCTTTTCAACGGTATCCATAACTCATTTTTGACCAAAATGTCACTTAGAACACAATAGCACTGAAGCGATGTTACACTGTCAAATAAGACTAGTCTACCGTATATCAGGTGTAATAGCCTATGTACCCTTTACTCGTGCAACCAACTGAAGCACAGACGACAAGGGTGACGAACTTTATACGTTAGCATGCCCTGAAACGTTTATCTTTAGTATGCTGCTGGGGACCTGCTGCATTTCATTTTCTGGGATGGATATGTTGTGAATGTTTTGGGGGAGGGTAGGTTTGCACTTTCTTCAAATTCTGTCTGTTTGATTTTTAAGCCTGATACAATAATAATAAATCACCAATTAGAATTCAGCGGGACAAAGGTTAAGTATATGGATCATGAGAAAAGGGCATACAAACATGAGATTTGGTCTTATCGCATATCCGAAAAAGCCTCTAATATAGCTCAGTCTGGCATGTCCAGAGAGACTAGATATCTAAAAGTTGTTTTGAGTCTTCTTCAGCTTGCATACTTTGTTTATGCGAGATGCAAACGCCCTGGCAAGGTCATACGCACATGCAGGCTCGTTGGCGCCTTCGACACTCGCCGATGTAATAAGAACTATCATCTCGTGTGCTGACAATTTATAGTAATAATTGTTAATTGCGGACCATTAATTTATTTTCTTATTCTGTATTATAATTTGAATAGTAAAATTTTCCAAACATTGTCTGAGCGCATATATCAAGACTAGTCAGTCAACTTGTTATCCAAATTAATTCGATATGCCTTTTTTCTCACAATGGCCTCAAAACTACTATACAGATAAATACAGGTATACAGCTGTAAAGCGGTTCACAGGCGAATAAACACACTCTGTCTTACCAATTTTCAAATGGAAATGTCCACGGGTGTGTCTTTGCTAAGAACCGCCCAGTCTCTCTTAACTGGTCAGACTATACTAATGTAAGACAATGATTCAGTGGTTTTAAATGTAGCTACATATTGGCTTGCGTTGCCGTTTATCAGCCTAGTCAATAATGTTTCAGTTATTATTTCCAACCTTGTCACACAAATGGTGACCCAAAAGAAAGGCAATTATTCGTAGACCTATAAAAGCAGCTTTGATCGCATCGTAAGCCGCACAATTTGATGCCTGTAACAAGATAATCGTCTGCTGTAATCTCTAAGGAACATTTTTATAGATGAGCAAATACTGGTATATCTACCACAGTAGTACAAAAATAGGTACTGAAAGGGTATTTTCATGCTAACACAAACTAAGTTATTAATTTTTACAAGATATCAGAGCCGTAAAATAGATATCATTCTCCGCCAAAATTTAGATCTAGTAAGGGTTTTACTATATCTATGTGCATGCAAACTTTCGGTGTGAAGTAACTTTTATGTAAAATTTTAAAAAACGAAAACTGTGGTCCATTTGACGTGCAATATACCAGTAGTATGAGCTAACAACAGTTTTGAAAGAATACACTTCTTATTGTTATGTTCACTTTCGGAAAATGAAAAAAAATATTATTTGACTTTTGGCTTACTGTAAAGGCAGCAACTTTAAGGTTCATATCTGAGCATGATTCGGCTATTTTGTTTGCTTTGGAAGTGATATTGGGTATTATTTATAATTTGGCAAAGCATAATTAAGCTGTTTGAGCCGCGCGAATTTCATGTCAATCGTGGCCGCAATTTATATACACTGAACTCACCTTTATTAATCCTCAATCGTCTGCAGAAATTTTTTAAAGCTTACATGACAGTGTAGATCAAGATTTGACTGCTCCTGCAAGCATTCTGATCTAGGGCCCACACTGTTTCAATACTAACGTAAACCAATAAGCAGATTTTTTGTCGGCGTTTAAGGGTTAAGGTGGGACAGAACCCATGTCAAAAGATAACAAGTGTTTTTTAAAAAATTAAGAGTTATCTTTAGTTATTGTCTTAAAACGTACAAGTATTGGCGTTCGCAAAAAAATCATTTATCAACACATCTATATGACCAAATATATTTTGACCGTCTGGTCTTATGTCACCCCTAAATACGTTCCGAGTTATACCTGATCAGGCAATTCTGGTCAGAAAAGTTTTAATATATTCATGCGTATACAATGTATGTACATGTACTATTAGCTGATAAAGTGATTTGCCCCATGACACAACACTATGACTCTGATGATTCACAAATTAGCAATCCTTCGATTTCTAGTTTAACACTCTACGAACCGAGTCACTGTGCTTCATAAGTCCATTATCTTTGTAAATATGACGTCGTGGGCTCCCTTCTTAGCTTAGATTAACCCCAATAGCAACATATTGGAGACTGTGAGAGCGCTCGCCAAATGCTGGGGCGTGCCTTTGCGGTATTTTTTCTAGCTAGCCAGTGGGGAATTTTTTGACTGAGGCTTATTTTGTATATATATAAAATATACTCGCTTGAAAACTTGCAACAACGTTTTCGAAATAAAAATTTTCCCATATCACCTGACGACACTTCTATGATGACGTCAATTTTGTTACGAATCCAGAATACGTATAGTACAGTAAAGTAAAGAAAAAGAAAAGAGCAACAACAAAAATGCTGTGATCAACAGCATGTGAATTGCCCGATTAAATTATGGTTTGTGCAGATTAGATTAAAGAGGCATTCTCTGCAACTATGAACATTTTTCGAAATTTTTTTATTTTCTTTTTAAATCATTTGTAAAAGTAGAAATAAGTTATGTTTTCACAATAAAACTGTTTGCTATAGCTGAAAACTGCACGGAAAAGTGAATTATCTTATAAAAACAGGTGTGTTTTTCTCTTGTTGGTAATTATTTGCGTCCCTCCAATAATTATAGATAGGTAATTTTAACATAAATGCTGTTGTTTTGATACTAATAATTTGCTAAGAATTACGAAATTGGTAAAATGTATACCTGAATTTTAGTTTTTTTTTACTGTGTTCTTGAAAAATAGAAACATTAGTTCTAAAATTAAAAGATCAAAAGTTACAGACTATGCAGCTTTAAACATGACTGTCAACAATGTGCCATACATCTTTTTATTCTATTATAAAACATGATCGCTCATCATGTAAGTTCCTTAACGTCTTGCTAACAGGCAAGGTCAAACAACAACCTAGTTTCAGCTTAAAGCCTTATCAGAGAAGCTTTTGCGGTTCCAGGTTTAACCCTTAAAGCGCCAAGAAAAAAATGCATCTGAAAATGTCGTCTGCTGAAGTCGTCTGTTGCAAATAATTGCCAAACATTACTGACGAATTAAGTATTGAAGCAAACAGCGTGGACCCAGAACAGACTGCTCCTATAGGAGCAGTCTGATCTGGGTCTACGCTTTTGCCATAGAGGCTTCTTAAACATTTCAGCAGACGAAAAAAGCAGACGACTTTTGTTGTGATTGGCGCATTAAGGGTTAAAGTGACACCGGTTTTCTTACTGAACTTACACGTGTGGATTTAAAAATCACAACTCGTAACTAAAACTTATTTTTGGGAGAAGCCCTTTTTTTAACTGAAGCCTTAATCCCCTGTAAAAAAGAATACTCTCTCTCTCTCTCTCTCTCTCTCTCTCTCTCTCTCTCATACACTTACCCTAATGTGGCACACAGACAAGCGCGCGCACGCACGCACGCATGTACTTGTATAGATCTTTAGGGGTCCTAGAACGTGCCAAATGAGGAGTAGACAAATAATAGGATTTTCGCCGAAAATAACACCTTACTTCATTGAACTATTTTTTTACACTAATTATTTTAGTACTTCTCTGTCGCTAAATGAAACAAAATGTGTTGCTTTTCTATGAATTCATTGACGCTTTGCCTAATGAGTAATTAATCATGTTTATAATGTTTTGTCGTCTGCTGATTTTTTGTTCATTTTTTTTCAAAATTAGGGGGGAGCGCAGTGGCTCAGTGGTTGAGTGCTTGACTCGAAACTGAGGGGATGCGGATTCGAGTCTCACCGGCGTCACTGCGTTGTGTCCTTGAGCAAGACACATTAATCCTAGCATAGTACTGCTTCAACCCAGGAAGACCCGTCCCTTTATAACTAAGAGATTGTTGATTGGGCGTAAAGAATCAAATCAAACAAAAATCAAAATTAGGGTTTTCCAAAAAGAAAAATCTTTCAGAATATCACCAGTCTGTCAAACATTTTGATCCAGATCAGGTCCGATGTTTTGTCAGGCCTGATCTGGGTCAAAAGTGTTTGCTAAAAGGTTATCAGCAGACGACACTTGTAGGTTAAGAGTTTATGAGGACAATCCGAATAAATTGAGTCGATAAGATAGAGCGAATTGTAGATCCACATTAAACTTATAGATTACAAATTTGGGGAATACACCTATTCTTGAGTTGAACGTTGTTGAATTCTTCTTGAATGGAAAAAGACACAATATTTAGACCCAACTACATCGAATATTTGGCTGCTAAACTTTGCAACAGCCTGAACCCAGATCAGGCTAAAATGTCAGGCATTACCTGGATCCATACTGTTTGACACTCTACATGTACTCCTTAAAGATATATTTTTTAAAACATTTTATCTCGAAAAAAATCAGCAAGGGCAACAACGTCATAAAATTACCCAGCATATAACATTTCGCTAACGCTGTAACTTGAATCGCTTCTGCATGTGCAGAAAATTTAGTTAGTATAAGCGGCGAATCAATGCTTAATGCACAAATAAGCACCACTGATTTGTACGAGCCATAGGTTGTTTATATCGTTAGGTTCACTAATGGACTTATTCAAAGCGGTTTATGAGAAACACGCCAAAATTCCATCTAAACCCAGCCTATATTAAACACCATATTTAAATGGGAAAAAATATGCGGTATATATCTAAATTCATTTATATAATTTATTTTTCAATTGAAATCAGCATTAAAGAATAATCGGCAAAAAGGGGGCCACTTAAACCCTGGAAACACAGTAGTGAAGCCTAGGAAATCGATATTTGAACACACAGTTGCCGTTCTGTGTTCCCACGCCTAGATTTAAACGATTTTTGGCCTTAATGGGGTTTTTTTTACAAAATAGATTTTAGCTTAAAGATAAGTTACATGCCTTTTTTGCTGTTTTTTTTTTTTTTTTTTTTTTTTTTTTTTTTCTTTTATAAGCCAATAGCATGTAGCGAATTCCCAGAAAAAAATGTGGCATTTCTCAAGTTCAATCTTTTTAAAATATGAGAAATTTATATTTTGAAAAACTCATACATGTATTTTTCAATTTTTAAAGTTTAATAACTTTTTAAAAAGCGCGGTAAGGTCCTGTTATTTTTGTCAAAATAGATAAGTTTTGAGCTTTTTTTTAACATATCAAAATATGGTAACACATGCTGATAAGTCCCGTTCTACCTTAAATGCAGTTGCGTCTGTTAAGTAACAAGTTAACATCCGTTGTTCTCTTTAAAATTGCGAAGAAACGAATAGATCAACACTTAATGTATCCTGTAGATATGTATGTGTTATCATGCTGTGATGTTTACACAAGATTGTGCAATATTGGCACACTTCGAATCGAACTATAGTTCCTACTATAGTAACTATAGTTCGATTCGAACATCGATAATCGCTTCTATAGTCCTAATACAGATCAACGGTGGGTCAGAGCACCGTTACTCTAGTAGAGTGTCTGGTTCCCTCCTCTAGCCCTATCTAACATTGATGTACATTGATGGGTTCAAGGTCTGTCAGTAGCCTCAAAATAATTTGTTTTAGAAAATAGGTACTCGCTATGCTCTATTTGCGGTCCTACTTATTCATAATTGTTAATTAGTGTTCGCTGTGCAGTAAATGGACATCATTTTTGTCTGCAAAGGAGAATTATTCACTTCGTTTACTCGGCAACCAACTTAAGTTCCAACTGCAGCCGTTCGGGTGTAAACGTGCGTGCGCACCTATTACGTAAGAACAATAGTTCGATTCGAAGTGGGCCATTGACTGACCTGAAGTGATAAAATATCGATGTTGGTCGGATGAAAAAATGAGTTTATCAGGTACGGTATTTTATCTCTATCACAAAATAGTTATTTTTCCCTAATATGGCGGTGAACAATCCAAGCTTTATATATGGTGGGTGCGCATGATCAAAGTAGAGATACGCAGTTGGTCACTTTCTGCTACTAGATTGGACAAATACAGGTATTTCTGTCATATTTCAAACTGCTGTTGAATTCGTTTGGACTATTTTTCACTCATCGGTAGTTCAAATTATAGAGGTAGAGATGTGAACAGAAATATATAACCTAAAAATAGGTTTTATCAGTGTTTATATATTTTACTTTTAAACATTGCTTTCGGTGCCAAAAAGAAACGTATTTTTTTACCCACGCCAAAACATATGATAGTATATGCTATAAAAATAGAATATATCTTTTTCTCTAGTCTATAATACTACCAGTATGTCCCAAATCTATTTTGAATTAGCGAGTGTTTTGTAAAATCAGAGTTTGAATTTCCGAGGTTTTACTGTGTATTATCATATGGCGTTGCGTCTAGGAGTGAAATAACGCCATGCAATAAAATCGATAAACCACTAGTGGTTTATCGATTTACGGGAAACGTTATGACGTCCATAACAACGTTGCGTACATAATGACAAAATTATAATGTTTTTACGCGAGAAGTTAGATTTCAAAGTAATCTTAATGTCATATGTTAAATGGAATCTAACATTCGTGCTCTTATATTATTTGATTTATTGAACTCGTTGCGAAAAAGAGATAAAGTGCTCGGCAAGCTTTGCATTTTATCTCTTTTCCCCAACTCGTTTAATAAATTTAATAAAACATGAGCACTCATGTAAGAGCTTCTTTTTATGCATTTCGTTTCTGAAATCAAGTGAATGGTTTGAAGACGGATTGTTACCAGACCGTAATCTGCTGTGCACTACCACACTGGTAAATATTTGCGTCGATTTGATGGTATTTACGCGTTTTGCCGGTACTTCATAGACTGGAAGTGGTAGATATTGGTGTTAATACTATATAGAAAAACATGCCATATGCCTAAAGGACTATAGAATTAGATCATTTTTTATGTATTAGGCATGCACATGGCGATTTATGTAAGCATTTAGGAATAGATTCGAGTACCGATCATCCAGATCGGTACTCGAATCTATTCCTAAATGCTGACATAAATCGGCATGCACATACTGAATACTTAAAAATGATTGAAGTCTATAGTCCTTTAGGCATATGGCATGTTTTTCAATATAGTATTAACACCAATATCTACCACTTCCGGTCTATGAAGTACCAGCAAAACGCGTAAATACCACCAAATCAACGTATACATTTACCAGTGTGACTACGGTTTTCTTTAACTTCACTTTTTATATTTAAGATGCAAATTGACACATATCATCCCTCTGGCAGGTTGGCTACAAATTCAAATCTATACGTAAATTTTATTTTCCCGCACGATTAATGTCTTAAAATTATCTAATTAAATGCAGCAAATAGCGAGTAAGCGTAAAAAAGCATGTACCCATTTTGTTGCTGCTATATACGTTACTCTTGAAGCCCTGTGCAATCACTAGACCATGAACTACCAAAATACCTCCTAGAGAGATGTATGTGTACACAATGATTTAAGCCAAGAAATAATGCACGTAAGCACAATATAGGTTCTGGCATTAATCTGTCGTCGCTTCAGTGCTATAGTGTTCTAAGTGACATTTTGGTCAAAAGTGAGTTATGCCTACAGTTGGAAAGGAGATCAAATGTTCTATCTACTGACAACGATCTCATTTAAGCTTAATAAGCGTTGCTTTTCTGTTTTGCCTATCTCCTCCCAGTTGGATTAAATAACCTTTGCTATTCTGCTCTATCTACGAAAAGACCATATCGTTCAGTGTTATAGTGTTCTTCATGAATATATATATATCCAATAAACGATGATTATGTATGCCAAGTGACCAAATGAGCCAGTGTCATACTGTTTTAGCTACCAACAATCACTTCCCTTTGCCAAATTTGCAGTTACATCCCTTACACGTGGATGGACTCTTTGCTCTCTTCTGTGTGATGTTTTCTTGTGTTTTTATCACTTTCCCATATGGTGTCCCAAGTCAGGTGTAGAACTTGATTGTTTTGATTCCTTAAATGATACACTTTCCCCTTACTCTGTTAATATGACATATCTTAACATTAAATTGTGAATTTCAATCGTTGAAGGCACAAATTTTAGACTTTTAGAATTACAAAATATTTCCCTGCATCCCTATTCACACTGGTAAATGTATACGTCGATTTGATGGTATTTACGTGTATTGCTGGTACTTTATAGACAGGAAGTGGTAGATATTGGTGTTAATACCATATAGAAAAACATGTCATATGCCTAAAGGACTATAGATTTCAATCATTTTTAAATATTCAGTATGTGCATGGTGATTTATGTATGCATTTATGAATAGATTCGAGTACCGATCATCCAGATCGGTACTCGAATCTATTCCTAAATGCTTACATAATTCGCCATGCACATACTAAATACTTAAAAATGATCTAATTCTATAGTCCTTTCGGCATATGGCATGTTTTTCAATATAGTATTAACACCTATATCTACCACTTCCGGTCTATGAAGTACCAGCAAAACGCGTAAATACCACCAAATCGACGTATACATTTACCAGTGTGACTACGGTTTTCTTTAACTACACTTTTTATATTTAAGATGCAAATTGACACATATCATCCCTCTGGCAGGTTGGCTACAAATACAAATCTATACGTAAATTTTATTTTCCCCGCACGATTAATGTCTTAAAATTATCTAATTAAATGCAGCAAATATCGAGTAAGCGTAAAAAAGCATGTACCCATTTTGTTGCTGCTATATACGTTACTCTTGAAGCCCTGTGCAATCACTAGACCATGAACTACCAAAATACCTCCTAGAGAGATGTATGTGTACACAATGATTTAAGCCACGAAATAATGCACGTAAGCACAATATAGGTTCTGGCATTAATCTGTCGTCGCTTTAGTGCTATAGTGTTCTTAGTGACATTTTGGTCAAAAGTGAGTTATGCCTACAGTTGGAAAGGAGATCAAATGATCTATCTACTGACAACGATTTCATTTAAGCTTAATAAGCGTTGCTTTTCTGTTTTGCCTATCTCCTCCCAGTAGGATTAAATAACCTTTGCTATTCTTCTCTATCTACGAAAAGACCATATCGTTCAGTGTTATAGTGTTCCTCATGAATATACACTGAACCGAAATTATAAGTAGCCACCATACAATTTTTGCTCCCGTTCAGAAAGTAAAAATCGCTCTCACAAAATTTAAATTCTATAAAAGGGTCCAAGGCTTTGTCGAGACTCTGCGAATTATGTCATTTCAAAATGACTGGTAGACCTTGCACAGTCGAGGTCCGAGTAAAGGTACCATCATTTCAAAAAGTCACACTTTTTAATGTGATATAAACTCTTCATCAGGTACGTTATCCATTTATATTTTAATTAGTTTGAAGATGTTTATAACAGCTGTGATATAAGATGAAAAGAATCAACAGTTTTTTTGACAATTGAACACTCCATTTCTCTTCTACGTTAACATGAAGACAGCCACGGTCAACAACTTAATCAAAGGATTTTTAGCTTAACCATGCAGTTTGCATACTCACTTTGAATTGCTCTGTACGCCTTATTATCTGCGGCACAGCAGTGCAATTTTCAGGGATTCTTTATTTCGAATTGGCGTCACTGTTCTGCTAAAAAATCAAAAGAAATCTTAAAAAATGCCATTTAAATGACCTATAAAGATTCACGTTAAAATCAGAGGTGGATACCAAATTGGTAAAAAATATCGTTAGAAAATGGGCTTATCAAGTTGCATGGTGTTTTGTCAAGCATATTAACATAAAATACAATACATACCAATGATTTTAGTATTTGCAGCTGATTATTTCCGAACATTTCGGAAAATTCGGAAAATTATCAATTTTTAAAAATTCATAAAAAATCTGTCATAAGCAAAATGTCAAGTGTTTGGTGTTTTTTCAAGTCGACTAGGTAGGTTTGCAATTACCTGTACTTGAATTTGATAAAAACTGCACTCAAAACGCTTATTTTCTTCAAAAA
Source organism: Loripinus fragilis (assembly GCA_964019695.1). Taxonomy (NCBI): domain Eukaryota; kingdom Metazoa; phylum Mollusca; class Bivalvia; order Lucinida; family Lucinidae; genus Loripinus; species Loripinus fragilis. Next base: position 1,016,856 of record OZ026517.1, on the reverse strand, counting down.
AATTGATTTTTGCATTTATGAACCCAAAAATCGTGAAGTGATAGAAAACTCTCCCAAAACACCTCTTAACTTTAGTCCATTAAAATGCACATATTTGGGCGAAAATTCATTTCAATATCACTAGGGCTTAGTCAGAAAAAAAGAAATTGAAAAGTGGCTACTTAGAACTTCGGTTCAGTGTATATATATATATATCCAATAAACGATGATTATGTATGCCAAGTGACCAAATGAGCCAGTGTCATACTGTTTAAGCTACCAACAATCACTTCCCTTGGCCAAATTTGCAGTTACATCCTTTACACGTGGATGGACTCTTTGCTCTCTTCTGTGTGATGTTTTCTTGTGTTTTTATCACTTTCCCATATGGTGTCCCAAGCCAGGTGTAGAACTTGATTGTTTTGATTCCTTAAATGATACACTTTCCCCTTACTCTGTTAATATGACATATCTTAAAAATTCAATTGTGAATTTCAATCGTTGAAGGCACAAATTTTAGACTTTTAAAATTACAAAATATTTCCCTGCATCCCTATTCACACTGGTAAATGTATACGTCGATTTGGTGGTATTTACGCGTATTGCTGGTACTTCATAGGCCGGAAGTGGTAGATATTGGTGTTAATACTAAATAGAAAAACATGCCATATGCCTAAAGGACTATAGAATTAGATCATTTTTAAGTATTTAGTATGTGCATGGCGATTTATGTAAACATTTAGGAATAGATTCGAGTACCGGTCTAGATGATCGGTACTCGAATCTATTCCTAAATGCATACATAAATCACCATGCACATACTGAATATTTAAAACTGATTGAAATCTATAGTCCTTTAGGCATATGACATGTTTTTCTATATGGTATTAACACCAATATCTACCACTACCGGTCTATGAAGTACGGGCAATACGTGTAAATACCACCAAATCGACGTATACATTTACCAGTGTGCTATTGTGTTTGTTTCAGTAAACAGAGAAGTTTGTTATGCTCAGCTGTCATAATTAAAGTCACGGTTGTTCGTCATTGAACCAAATAGCAGATTCCTGTGAAGACATGGTTTAAGTGTATGTGTCCATGTTCGTTTTTCTTCAAAGTTACTTGAGCCCCGACATGTGAGTTCCAACAATGTGGCACCATGTGTAGACTGCCATGAGCATGTGCAGCCTACTTTTAAGCTTACAAACTCCAAACGCTGTTTGGTCAGTAGCTTAACAGTCAAATAATATCTAAGCGACTGGCAAATGCATATGCGCAGGCTATATTGAGCCTTTGTTGGTCGCACATACCATTTTGTTGGAAATATCATGTCGCGGTTCATTTGTTTATTTCTTTATTCTGAGTTAACGGAGGAATAGTTACTAGTTTAGCTTCTAAAACAGTGGATCCAGTTTAGCTTCTAAAACAGTGGATCCAGAGGAGTTTATGAATACTGTGTATGCAAAATTTTCCTCAAATATAAAATATGAATATGGAAGTCCAGAAAGATTTGACGATTGAAACATGCTTTGAGGGAAATGATACCCCTCTAGAAAACCTGTATGACAGTGACCCAAGCAATGATTTGAAGGAAATACTGAATCTTGATCAAAGAATCACAAATAAAGACTCCCGCAATGCTACACAATTTCAGAGAGCAATTGAATCAGGTCGCATTGATGCAGCCCTTTTGGTTTCAGCTGCTGAAAATAATTTTGATCTTGTAAAACAACTTGTACAGCATGGAGCTAATGTAAATCATATTAATAGTCAGAACTCTTCGCCTCTTAGAGATGCTTGTATTAATGGAAATATTGCTATGGTCAAATTCTTTCTCGAACATGGAGCAGATATAACAGTTGTCCACAGTAATAAATGCACTTGTCTGATGGAAGCGTGTCGTTTTAGACAATATGATATCGTGAAATATTTAATAGAGAAAGGAGCTGACCTAGAAGTTGAAGGAGAATATGGTAGAAGCTCTTCACATAGCTGTAGCAGAACCTTGCAATCTGGCAATCGTAAAATTACTTGCAGAATGTGGTGCGACTAGTAAGAAAGATGATCATAACGCCACTCCTTTGATGTATGCTGCTGCCATTTGTAATGTTGTAGTGGTGGAATACCTAAGTAACATACCAGGCTGTAGTCGTCAAGAGAAAATAGAGGCTTTAGAACTGTTGGGTGCCTCGTATATGGACCTCCACTGCTGGGACATGTCACAAGCATATGCATACTTAAAAACAGCGATGGAGGAACGATATAAATATTCAATCAATAAGATCATAGAGAGACCAATTTCGGCTTATGAGAACAGGAGAGAATGTGAAACACTGGATGATTTAGAAATTATTGAAAACTATAAAAAGGCGTTCCATATGGAAACTTTGATTATCAGAGATAGGTTACTAGGATGCAGTCCCTTATGATTAGTGCACTTGGATATAAGTGTGTTTGGTTTCACAATGAAGGCATGCACTATACATGCATAGATTTGAAACTAAGAGCGCTTAAATTGAGTCAAAGAATAAATGCACCTTTCCCTATAATTGAATTCCTCCGTGAATTTGCCGAAATACTTTATAATGGAGAATTAGTTAACTTTGAGAGATTATTAGAAGTATTATCAGAGTCATGCTTAGAAGTTGAATTCAGCATGCAGCGGATTTCCAAAGAAAGAGTAAAGTCTGGAGATGATGTCAATTGTTACCTGTTACAAAATATTCGAATATTCGTGTACCTTATAATTGCCTCACTGCAGGTGAGCAGAACCAAGGAAGATAAAAACAAGGTATGTGAAATTGTACGCAGATTCCTTCAGTTACAGCCAGTCATGCAGAATGGCTATACCATACTTCATCTTTGCTGTGACAGGAAAATGTTGCAAAAGCAGTTTCGATATCCTGTCCTATATGCATTTCCTATAACTGTTCTGCTGTACCGAACTCTTCTTTGTTGTGGACTCAGCGTAAACGCCTTAGACGAGAACAAAAATACCCCACTCCACATCCTCGCTAGTGAGGCTAATAAAGTAGCACCAAGAGACATGAAGACTCACATCGATATTCTGACATGCCTTCTTGAAAACGGTGCTCACATTGATGCTTGTAACATTCTTGGTGAAACAGCTATAGATGTTGCTACTGAGGTTACTATCAAAGATATGATTAATAAGCACAAGAAAATAGACTTAAAATGCATAGCGTCCAAAGTTATCAAGAAATATGATATCCCTATTAAAAATATAATTCCAAAATGTATGGTAGAATATGTTGCTTTGCATTAGAATATGTTTTTAAGTAACTGAATTTCCGTTTTTGTCATCTGTTATTCTTTGCAATCAGTTTGGACCCAGACCTGACAAAATACAGAGGTGAGCGCAGTGGCTCAGTAGTAGACAGCTTGACTCGAGACCGAGGGGCCAGGGGCTCGAGCCTCACGGGCGTCACTGTGTTGTGGTCCTTGAGCAAGACACATTTATCCTAGCATGATACTGGTTCAACCCAGGAATACCCGCCCCTCTTTAGCTGAAAGATTGTTGATGGGACGTAAAGAATCAAATAAAACAAAACAAAACAAACAAACAAACAAAAAATACAGAGTCTGATCTGGTTCTGAACTGTTTTGATGGTATTCCTGAGCCAATTTTCAAAAGTAAATTAGAAATAAAATCAGCAAACAACAAAGAGCAAGCGGTCTTTTTTATTTATTTATTTTATTTATACAATATTTAAAGAACTGCACTTTTAGCCAAAATAGCCAAACTTCCGAGTAGCCATCTAAAACAAAACTATTTACAAATTGCACACATTTTAAAAATAAATGCATATTATAGATGCATTAAAACCGGTCATGTACATTGGAGCTGTGACATGTGATTTTCAACAATGTGGCATTTTGACAAATGTAGACTCAGATGAACCAGTGCAGCCTCCTTTTAAGCTTAGAAACTCAAAATGATGTTAAGTCAGTAGTTTAACGCTAATAGAGTATTCAAGCCTCCCTTTAAGCTTAGAAACCCCAAATGATGTTCAGTCAGTAGTTTAACGCTCATAGAGTATTCGAGCTACTAGCAAAGGCTCTGATCAGACTGCGTGTATGCGCAGGTTGATCTTAGGCTTTGCTATTCGCACATACCACATTGTTGGAAATCTTATGTTGCGGCTCATAGTAAATGCTTCAAATAGGACATTTATTGAAAATAATTATCTATTTTACGATTAATAATGACATGGTAGTAATAACATTCAGCTGAAAAAAGAAGCCTCGGACGGCTGGTAGATCTATCCATATTTAAAATATACTGAACGAAACTTCTAAACCGCCAGTTAACAAAGCACATTTTTTCAATATAACTCATTTATTATTAAACTGTTTGAAATGATATTTGCCACAGTAAATTTGGAAACATGTATGCGTCGATTGAACATAACGCAGTTTGATTCAATAAGGATGTTCATTTATGCGTAACGATAGAGTACTTATACCTGTTTTGCACGTGGCACACAAATGTTAAATGTTTATCGCCAAGTGTATACTCGTAATTTCATCGACAACTATCGGACAACTTTATTTTATCACAAAAATGCCAACGTTATGGTTGTATGAGTATAAAGTAGAGGGGTCGGTCTCTGGGTTCAATCGAAAATGGGGCCTCGCTGAGACTGATTCATAATTTATCAAAAAGTTTGACATGTTTTGAAAGAGCCGAGAGTTTACACCACAACATGTCGGTCATTTCGTATGACGAGAAAAATCGACAAAAACTGAGTTTTACGTATGTCATAAAATGTCCTGTATAGTCCACCATACTTTGGTGCGGTGATGCACAAATGCTGCATTGGAACGTCGGAAGTGTCGAGATTGATGTGCAGTAAACGGTTAATGGCTGACGAATGTTTCAATAATTTTGAAGACAAAAACATTTCGTCATTATAAACACATTTCTGTGTTCTTTTAGGCCATATGGGCCTCCATAGGAGCACTGAATTGCATGAAAATTGCTACTTTATTACAAATTTAACACGATAGTGTTCAATAATGTCCATTTACAGCACCAGAAAGCTTCAGTAATATTGTGGACAAAAACATGTCATCTCCTTAAAGCATTATTGTGTCGTTTTATGTCATATGGTCTTCTATAGGAACATTGTAGATATCCTGAAAATTGCTTGTTAATAAAAGCGAAATCCAAAAATGTTCAATAATGTCCATTATAACACCATAAACTTGGTGTTTTTCAATTTAGGTCCCTTGAATACTCGGTTTTAAGCGATGAGTTCAAATTCTAGCGTTTGTGTGAAAATGAAATGCGATGGTGCCTATACACAGTCTATCAATTGAGAATGTTATTTTCAATTTATGAAAATGAAATTTTGACAGGTTCTGTTTAATTGATTTTTCCATATTGAGTGTAAATTTAAGCTATGTACGTATCATATATGATAAGATATATGAGAAAATGTCGAGTGGCGGTTTAGAAGTTTCGCTCAGTATACATTGCATTGTATGATCACAAGAAGGTAAAATGTCACAGATAATTCATTTCGAAATCACAGTATTTAAAGTTATTAACGGCACAACAGTATAGTTAGTTGCTTGGTCTTTCGGCTATTTAAGTCATGCGCGGATCCAGAATATTTTTTTAGAGGCGGTCCAACTCTTTTTAGTTAATGAGTGGATCCAAATTCCACTAAAATCGGGCCATCATCGAGCCGCCAGCGCAACGCCATTTAAATGGTGTTTCGCTGACGTGCCGATGATGGCCCAACATTGAATGCTGGCTTGGTAGCTGTGTGATTTTTCAGGGGATCCGGACCAGTATTGCTAAGAAACCCTATACTTTTGTGATTTTTCAAGGGGGTTCGGACCCCCTGTCCCCCCTCTGGATCCGCACATGTGACACTTATGACACTTTAGGGCAGGTGGTATGGTATGGGCCAAGGTCAAGTGATGCTTGTGGTGTCCGTGTAGAAGAGCTTTTTTTAATTTGAGTTGATTTAATTTACCTGTTGGATTTCTTTTGCTCCAGTATTCAGTTTCATTTACTGTTGAGTCCTTATCTTTGTTTTATCTCCTTGTTATATCTTGATTTATATGTTTTAGGAGATGATGCATTGATAAGTTAGGAGTCTTTCATGCAAACCAAATATCTATGTGTCTTGATCCAAATCTGAATTAAGGGTGAGGTTGGCGCCGTGAAACTGGTTTAAGCCCTCCAGTAAAATATTTTACTGACCGTTCCAAGGCGGTACTTCTTTTGTGGATATTTTATGGGTTTTTTCTGTCTTGTGTTTGTTATGCCTTTGTGCGCAGTTACCAGGGACTTTTAATCAATTGATCACTTGTGTATTAATCCTATCATCAGGAAAGGATTAATACACAAGTGATCTATGGATTCGCATTAGCTCAAGTGGAGTTTGTTGTATGTTACTTTATGTCTATTCTAGTATTGCAATCATCTTGATGGGGAAGAGAGAGCTGGTTGCATTGCTTAATTTGTCTTCCTGATGTCTCGTGATGGTTGAGCGGCTCTTCCTTGCGGTGCCATGGGGTTGTCTGCGGTTTGTGATTGTGGTATTTCCTGATCATACTCACTTACTTTTTTTAAGAGGTAATGTTTAATTAACAATTGTAAACAAAATAATACGTCACTGTTACTCTTGGCTGGCAGGACACTAGATACTTCAAACAATCTTCAAGTACAAAAATAAGATGTTTTGGATCCTTAGTGGCTGATCTAGAGGCGGTTCAGGGGTTTGATTGACCCCATCCCTGCCCCCCTTTTTAAATATTCCATGAAAATGAAATAATTTGGTCTAAGTGAGACCAAATTATTTCATTTTCATTGGATATTTAAACTAGAAATGATGTTTATGGAACACTATGCCCCCAACCCTTTGCTTGTCAAGTAGGATCGTACCCTTTTATAACACCAGGGTCATCTTAAGTTTGAAGTTTCTAGCTATACTTCTCAGCATCCTCTATCAGCTGACCTTATTTGAACTAAAAAAATAATCCCAGAATCAGCTGAAAAAATTGTGCGTATGATCAGGAAATTCCACACTCACATACCGCAGACGAACCCATGGCATCTTGAGGAAGAGCCACACAACCATCACGAGACACCAGGAGACAAACTAAGCAAAGCAACCAGCTCTCTCTTTCTCACCAAGATGATTGCAAAACTAGAAAGTTTGAAGCTGCTAGTTATTAAATATTTCGAGATATCTTTATTAAAGTTTTCAATGCTCAAATTTACAAAGGTCAATGACTAAAAAAAATAACTTTTTTCAAATAAACATCAGGTATTCTACTTGTCATCTTCTACTAACTGACCATGTTTGAAGCTGGTAGCTATAATAATTTTTGAGATATCTTGAATACAAGTTGTTATTGACCAAATTCGCAAAGGGCAATAACTAAGAAAAATACAATAACATTTTCTTAAATTTTCACAAGGTCCTCTATTTACCATCTTCTATAAACTAACCTTATTTGAAGCTGCTAGCTCTAATAGCTTTCAAGATATCTTGATTACAAGTATTTAATTGGCAAATTGCAAAGGGCAATAAATTAAAAAAAATATATTCTTTTTTTTTTAATTTTCACCAGGTAATCTACTTATTATCCTCTATCGGCTGACCAAGTTTGAAGCTACTTGCTGTAATAGTTTTTGAGATAACTTGATTACAAGTTTTCAATGCCAAAATTTGCAAAGGGCATAATTGAAAAAAATAAAATAACTTTTTTTTATATATTTTTACCAGTTTATCTACTCATTATCCTCTATCAGCTGACCAAGTTTGAAACTCTTAGATGTTATAGTTTTTTTTAGATATCTTGATTACAAAATTTCATTATGACCGTTTAAAAGGGGCATAACTCAACAAAGGAAGATAATCCAGACTTAAAACAAGTACAGGTCAAATTTTTTATGAGAAATCCATCTATGAAATTTAGCTATTAATTAAACCCTAGCTTAATTTTGTTTGGGCTGACGGACTAGGCCAAAGCAATACGCCCCTTCAAAGTTGGGAGCATAAAAATGCATTGAGAGAAAATTAGCAAAGCGACCCCCTACACCTTTACACAAATGAGCCTCTGCAGGGCATGTTATTACAGGTAATCTAAATGTCATTCCTGACGCTAGAGTTCGCAATATCATTTCTAAAGGTCCTAAATCACTTTCCCATTGGTATCCTGGGTCAGGTGTGGTACTTGATTGTATCGATTCCTGATCTTTGCACCATTACTTACTTTTACAGAAATCCTGGATTCGCCCCTTTTGAGACCCTTTTGAGACCTTATAAGATTCAAACCCATCTACTCGACTACAATATTGAAGGTTAAGTTTAGATATTATACATAAACTAAACAAATGCTTAGGAGCTGGCAGGACTGCATATATATACTGGTCTGGTTTACATTTATGTTGTTGGACAAGAAAAAAAGTAAGTCAGGTTGCAAAGATCAGGAATCGATACAATAAAGTACCACACCTGACCCAGGATACCAATGGGAAAGTGACAAACTCACAGAAGACACCACAAACGAGAGCCAAGAGGTCAGCCCTTTCCCAGCAGGTGACCACGAAGCACATATAAACAGACGCGCACAAAACATAGCAAACACAAGACAGAACAAAAACATAAAAGATCCACAAAAGAAGTACCGCCTTGGAACGGTCAGTAAAACATTTTACTGGAGGGCTTAAACCAGTTTTACGGCGCCAACCTCGCCCTTAATTCTGCTGTGGACCAGCACACATTTGGGAAAGTGACAAAACTCAACAAACACAACAGCCAAAAGGTCAGCCCTTTCCCAGCAGGTGAACACAAGGCTAAAAGGAACAGACACAACAGCATAACACACAGAAACATGAAACATAACTAACAAAAACGATCCACAAAAGAAGCACCGCCTTGGAACAGTCAGTAAAAATACTTCTACTGGAGGGCTTAAACCGGTTTAACGGCGCCAGTTGTTGTTTTTGCCTCCAGGCACATACTTTTATAGACATGTTTAAGTGTGACCAATTGATACACATTGAACCATCGGTAAGCATTTCATCAGTGTCTGCACTCTTTGGTAAGATAAAAAAATATTTTGGAAAGAAAACCATCATTCTATAGAAATTTTGACTGGCAACACCTTGAAATACAAAAGGACTATTCCATACTTATTGTATCAATATGTAGGACTTTAGTTAAGAATGCTTAACAGAAAATTAACTTTCTTATTTCTCAACCAAAACATATGTTGTGGACACTCAAAAGAACCGTCTAAATGAGACGGTTCTTTTGAGCACCCAAAAAATATGCTAAAAATAATAGGTATGGAAATATTTTCAATTTTATGCTGATTTTTTTTTATCTAAATCTGTGAATATGTATAGAATAATCCTTCAGAATGAAATGGGATTGTATATAAAGGGTTAATGTTATCACTAAAGTCTCCATACACCAACTGGGCCTAACTCATATGAACCATTTAAAGAAAAATCACTAGTTTGTCTTTCACGATAATATGACATATCAGTAAACTGTTCATTGCTAGATAACCAGGAAGCTCGAGCAGGGGACTCTTGATCAGCAGGCCATTCAGTATTCTCATTATTTGAGTCAGATATTGGACGAAGCAGGGTAGGTCACTTAATATGAAATGGTTGATCTGTCATGTAGCTGTCATTTAGCACAACATCATCCAAGTATTGGTCCTGAATTAAAACGAATGTATCACATCTAAAAGAATAGCAAATAAATTGTTGCATATATACAGTGTGAATATTTCCCTTCCTACTGAATAGCAAATCATTTATTTTGATATATACAATATGAATGTACACTGTTTAAAATATTTAGAAGAACACTGCATATTTGCCATTGATCACAATACAAAGTCACTCATAGTCTGACTCATACAGAGAGTTGGATTAATAAGGCAAACACATGTTTCTCCTGTGATTAGTTTGGTTACCCATCAAGGATGATGCTTGTTAATAAAAATGAAGTAACCCCTTTCCAGAAATCTCCATGTAACGCTTAATGTAAAAATGGAATTTTGTTAAAATTACCCCCTTTTTCAAAACCAAAATTTAAAAGGATGTTTCAATCAAGCACCACAGCAGCATCATTTCAGTACAGTCAATAGCCTTTCAATGTTGCAGAAACCATTACGCTATTAACAAATTCAGAAGATTCTACAGAGTGCCAGAAAAATCATCATTTTCAAGAAAATAAAAAATTGCACAACTTGAACCATGAACTTAAGCAGCAATTGTTTTATCAAAAACTTTCTGATTCAAAACTTTGACTATCGTAGCACAAATGGCAAAAGGAACTGGGTTTCTGCCTTTTAGTCTAGTGAAATACATTCCTTGTCTTTTGGACAGGGGTTAACTTTATCACGTATGGAAAATCATCACGTATGGAAAATCATCAGGTGTTCCTTTTAATATTTTTAGCAGTGTATTATAATATTTCTAAATGAACAATGTAATATATCCCTTCTCTAAAAACAGCAAATACGCTTGTTAAACAATAATGGGGAGATTAACTAAATTAGCTGATATCTTTCTTTTAAAAATAGTAAGTGAGTATGATCAGGAAATACTACAATCACAAACCACAGACAACCCCATGGCACCGCGAGGAAGAGCCACTCAACCATCACGAGACACCAGGAAGACAAATAAAGCAAAGCAACCAGCTCTCTCTTCCCCATCAAGATGATTGCAATACTAGAATGGACATAAAGTAACGTTCATCAAAACATAGAACAATTACAGACCCCCACAATGGGAGTAACAATAAACAAAAAGTCAACAACAACAACAGAACCACCGCCTTAGAATGGTGACCAGCCTAAGCCACCGGGGGGCCTAAATGCATTTTACTGGTGCAAAATCTTCGCCCTAGATTCTGCTGTTATTGAAGTACAAGAAATGTTCAGCTAGCACGGAGGCCATCTAACTAATGCAATGTATCATCATGGAGAAACACTCTAATCAAATTAACACTCCATGATGAAACAAAGAAAATGGCTCATGGCTCACAGATGGTCAGAGCTAAAGACAACAACCCAATTGTATGTTTGTTTGGGTTTGTATGATAACATGTATGTATGTTAATAGTTCAATATATTGAACCCAAAACAATAAAATTAATGAAATACATTGACATTTTTATTTGGCAGTTTCTTTTGAAGGAAATGTACAAAATATAAAACCTGTGTAAAATTGCAAAGGCTTCATAACTTATGCATTTTATGTTGTTCTACGCATTTAACGTGGTTGCTTTGTAGTGCGTACATACCTTTAACTGGCTACTATAACTCTCTCCACGACTATGTCTCTTTTTAGTCACTAAAAAAGAAATAAACTTAAAAAACAGCAAATTAAAAAGGAAATGACATGCTAGCATAATAGCCTGCATGCTAACAATGGACGTCGCGTTACATGTGCATTAGAATCAGTATTGATGAATCAATATGGATTTTCGACATTTTCTTCTGACTGTGCCAATATGGATTCAGCCATATAGGAAATATTACAGAGTGCTAATGGCAATTTTATGTAGACTTTGTAAACTTTAAAAGGTATTTATCATATGACGCTGCATCTGGGAGTGAAATAATGCCATGTATAAAAATCGATAAACCACAACGTTGCGTCCATAGTGAATTTATCATAATTTTTAACGCCAGAAGTTAGATTTTGAAGAAATTACTATTTCATATGATAAATAGAATCTGACATTCGTGCTCTTGTATTATTGAATTCAATAAACTTGTTGCGATAAGGCAATAAAATGCTCGAGAAACGTTACATTTTATCTCTTTTCCCCAGCTCGTTTAATAAATTCAATAAAACATAAGCACTTACGCAAGATTTTCTATGTAATAAAAACCTAATATTTAGACCTAACAAGTGCACTTGGTATATAACAGTTTTGTTCCAAATTCTACAGTATATCCGCTATATATTTATCTTTGACGTAACGAAACGTCGCAATGACGTTACGTTAACGTTGGTTGCTAAGCTAATTTGGAAATAATGGAAGTGGCACGTTTACCTTATGTGCACGTAAACATGTAAATATCGTTGAATAAAGTTAAATCTAGAAAAGGATATTATTCTTTTGGTTTATATTTATAATCGGGAATATCGTCGGACCAGTATATTTAACTTACCATATTGTCAAAATAAATGTTATAAATGTTTAAAATATCGTCCAAATATCTAGATGAAGTGTTAAATGCATCAATAACATTAGCCTGCTTATCATCAGAAAGAGACATAATAAAATCCCTCTCATAACAAAACATGAATAAATCTGCAAGCAGGGGAGCACAATTAGTGCCCATGGGAATCCCAACTACTTGTCTATATAGCTTGGTGCTAAATTGAATAAAAATGTTGTCCAACAAACGGTCATCGCATCACATACATTTTGACATAACCATGCATGATATTTTTTAGGGTTTTCCCAAGTAAAAATGCATTTCTGTCATTACATGCAAGGTAAGGAAGGCTTTCTCTCTGGATGGTTCTTTCAATAAGATCAATAAATTTATCTTTTATTAAATTATGAGGTAAAGTAGTGAAAAGAGTAGAAAAATCATAAGTAGATAAACTGGTTGCATTGAAAACTCTAGCTTTAAGTTTATCTAAAATTTCACCTGAATCTTTAATAGACCAAAATAGGTTTTTACCGGATCTCTCATATACCTAGAACTAGAGCTAGAATTAGCAATAAATCTTGCTTTATAGGGTTTTTATGGAGGTTAGATAACCAGAACAACTTTGGAACTTTGTCTTGATTGCCCATCGACAATTACCCTCTCACTCAAAGAAGGTCAAAGTTTATAGGTATTAGTGTCAACAAGCTTGCGCTTAATAGTATTAATATAATACAATTGTCAAACAACTACAACATCGTTATCTGCTGGAACCGAATAATAGTTCATATTAAAATCTTGGATACCTCGTTTGAAGTAAGTAAGGGTGCAAAGATCAGGAGTTGATACAATCAAGTACCACACCTGACCCAGGATACCAATGGGAAAGTTACAAACTCACAGTTAGACACCACAAACGAGAGCCAAGAGGTCAGCCCTTTCCCAGCAGGTGACCACAATTCACATATAAACAGACGCGCACAAAGACATAGCAAACATAAGACAGAACAAAAACATTAAAGATCCACAAAAGAAGTACCGCCTTGGAACGGTCAGTAAAATATTTTACTGGAGGGCTTAAACCGGTTTAACGGCGCCAACCTCACCCTTAATTCAGATGTGGATCAAGACACATAGATATTTGGTTTGCATGAAAGACCCCTAACTTATCAATGCATCATCTCCTAAAACATATAAATCAAGATTTAACAAGGAGATAAAGCAAGGATAAGGACTCAACAGTAAATTAAACTGAATACCGGAGCAAAACAAACCCCGGTGGGCCCGACAAACAGCCAAAGCATCAGGCCCCTACCATCTCATCAATAGATAAGTCTTTAAGTTGGATGAGATGACGAAAAGAAGATTTAGGTTTAGGGGGTTAAAGATGTGTATTACGAGAGTAAATGAAATACGAGTATCAATCATTTTAAAATGCGCGCCAACAGAGTCCAAAAGCACAAAATATTATGTTTATAATAAAACAAACTTGGCTTAACTTTGGCTCCTGTTATATACATTCAAAAATAAGTCAGTTATTATCATTTCTTTTTTAGCCCTAAGATGTCACTTTGGGTGTTTATTTATATTTGAACATTAACACTTGTTTTTCAACTCTGCTTCAAAGAGTGGATAAAGAGTCATTTATGTTTAAATGATTTCCCTTTGGAACGTTTTTGTAATTGTCACAAGGCCTAGCACTTCTACTGCTTTCTGATAGAAGCTGAATTAAACAGCGACATGGTAGAGAGTTTGCCTGTAGATTCAGGGAGCTTAGTTGGATTCCCTGCTGGGACAGGTTGAAATAGTTTTGCTCTATGACAATGGCGCCCACCTTAAACAATAGGCATATTTTGTGTATCCAATAGTTGTTGCTGCTTATGTTTTCTACGCTACTCTTTCATAAACAAGGCTATGTATTTGTTTATATGTTATACTGTTAATTCGGAAATTTTCGCGAGAATTTAATTTTCGAGAGTAGCGATAGATGTTGAAAATTCGTGACAAGGGCGTGATATACCTATATCAGTCAACAACCGAGTGATTTCGCTAATTCGTGAGGAGTTTATTTTCACGAAGTTTCGCAAAAATTTCCGAATTTACAGTAAGTCATACTTACGATCATTCTTCAGCTGGTTTGTGGAGTTTTCTACTGTTTCTTGACTCTGGGGTCCTGAGCTCTAAAATAACAAACATGTATATTAATTCGCATTTCCTTAATTGCATGTATTTTTGACCAAGATAATAGTACACGCAGGTAATGATATGTAATCAAGCTGTTTGACAATACTATGGTGTCCTTGGCCAATATTTGAAATAAAATTAAGATTTGAAAAACATGCACATAGATAAGAAGTATGAACATAGATTTAGCAAAATAATTTTAATCACCATAACCGGGGTTGTCATCTTACATCACAGTCACATGATTTTTACAATAAAGCGCACACATTTAGTGGACAAAACGGTCTGTTCAAATAAGATACGCTCCTGCATCATGCATACATTACAGAAAAAAATACGGTAAAGTGCAGTTACCCCTCATTGATTTCTAGTTTTATTCATTCGTTTTGCTAGAGCATCTAGCTATGTTGCTGACTTCAACACTCGCAATAAATTGTTAACTCAGAAACTTCTTAAACAAGGCTATCGGTATCATAAACTTCGCAAAACATTTTCTAAATTTTATAGACGATACTATGATTTGATTTCTAAATTCCAAGTTGGACTTAAATCTCTCTTGCGCCAAGGACTTTCGGAACCTGATTTCTATGGTGACTTGGTGTATAAATTGAAGAGGATTGTTGGCTCTAATAATTTTTCAGCGCAGTTTATTAAAATAAGTTCTCATTATAAAAAGATTGGCTATAACATTAATGTATTGCAACAGACTGCATGCTTGGTAGTCAACCCAATCACGGTTGGTAACTTTGCTTTCCTCTTTAATTGCACGCCGGTGGGTCGGACTTCAGACTCTATGATGGTTCCGACTTAAAACTTATCTATTGATGAGATGGTAGGGGCCTGATGCTTTGGCTGTTTGTTGGGCCCACCTGGGTTTACCTGTTGGATTTCTTTTGCTCCGGTATTCAGTTTAATTTACTGTTGAGTGCTTATCCTTGCTTTATCTCCTTGTTAAATCTTGATTTATATGTTTTAGGAGATGATGCATTGATAAGTTAGGGGTCTTTCATGCAAACCAAATATCTATGTGTCTTGATCCACAT
Organism: Loripinus fragilis; assembly: GCA_964019695.1. Lineage (NCBI taxonomy): Eukaryota > Metazoa > Mollusca > Bivalvia > Lucinida > Lucinidae > Loripinus > Loripinus fragilis. The sequence goes on along the minus strand of OZ026517.1, from coordinate 1,001,467 downwards.
CTGAATTAAGGGTGAGATTGGCGCTGTTAAACCGGTTTAAGCCCTCCAGTAAAATATTTTACTGACCGTTCCAAGGCGGTACTTCTTTTGTGGATCTTTTATGTTTTTGTTCTGTCTTGTGTTTGCTATGTCTGTGCGCGTCTGTTTATATGTGCTTTGTGGTCACCTGCTGGGAAAGGGCTGACCTCTTGGCTCTCGTTTGTGGTGTCTTCTGTGAGTTTGTCACTTTCCCATTGGTATCCTGGGTCAGGTGTGGTACTTGATTGTATCGATTCCTGATCTTTGCACCTTTACTTACTTTTATATGCAGGTTTCTTTTTTCATGAACTTCATGCATTTAGGAATTATTTAAAAAAATGTTGGTAAAATGTTGCTCTTTTCTGTGCAATATATAGCTAAAATTGGAAATTTATAATAATCTTATTACCCTTAATATTCATTTTGCACCTAAATGGTTGGAAACAAGAGGAAGTGGTTGAGTCACAGGCATAGGTAATGGGCTAAGTGTGGGTTATATTATGAAGTAAGTTTATACCAGGGAGTTGCCATTACATAATATTTCCTTGAGTATTGAACTATAATGTGCCAGCTTAATGCAAAGTCAAACATTTGATATATGAAATGAGATGAAGGCTAGGTCAGCATGCTAAATAATTCTTGTCTGATCATTCTTGCAGAATAAGCCTCATGATGGCAAACGATGATCATCTGGGCGGTTATTCTATCCTTCTCCACATTAATGAGTCTTCACAGTGTACATATATATCATTATGTCTGTTTGAGGAGACTCTGCTAAAGTCTTACCTGACGTGATAGCTTGGTTTTAGATGTTGACGGAGATAGCTGCCTGCGTAATCTCTGTTGATAGGCACTTCGAATCTGTGGATAAAGAAAATACAGTATTCTTTCCCTAAAATAAAATAAACTTTTCCATCACTTTGTCGGCCATGTCTTGTAGCTGATCTAAAAGTTAGAATGCTTTCTATGTTTTCATATATGCATACAGGGAAAATAGCCCAATCCCTCTGTTTTAATTTGATGAAACAAAAAAGGCTATCAACTCACAGACTGTCAGAGCTAAAAATGCAGTTGATTTCCAGAGTCCCAAGCCATAGACACATATCAAGCACTGACCCCTCACTGAACGTTTTGTGACAGTGTCGTCATTGCATCATTACATTTGAAATAAAGCTCGAGATAGTTTTATATTCCATTAACACAATTTATAGCAATTAAAACAAAAATATTGTCTGTATATTTTTTGCACTCATATCTTATTTTGAAAATCCCATGAGGCTGTGCATTTTTAAACATTTAAGCAAAGCCGCATATCTTTAACGAATCTTACCTTTTTGTTCAGAAGGCAGTGAAAAAGAAATATAAAGAACCCCTGAAATTGAAAAATAAAAATATTTAACAAACAAGAGATTTAGAACAAAATCAAATGAAGGGACGTATACACAGCAGTTTAGATTCAAAATATGCAATTGTTTTATAAATTCTCACAGAAAAGATAATAAATGTGCCATGAGCAGATCTTTTAAAGAAGTTGATGTCAATACAAAGATGTGTCAATCTGGGTACATCTGCAAAAAGGGTAGTGTTTCTCGCTAAACTTGCCCTCAATAATGAGTTTTAAGAGTCCCTGGAACTCACATTTCCTGCAAGTTAGGGTTCCATAGCATACATCAAGGGTCCGCGTCTGATTAAGATTTCTAAACAGTGTAAAAAGAATCGCAATCTATAGGAAATATTTTTTGAATCTCAAACAAATGCTCTCTGTTTTTAATGAAAAACAGTAAGTAGTTTTAAATTATATAAAAATGCATGATTATTAGGCATTTCATTTGAGTGGTACTATGCAAAAGTTAAACTATCAAAAATGCATTGCCTGAAGGGGCCCTGATTTAATAACAGTTAATTAGATTTTACGTTTTTTTTTCTTGTCTGAGTTCAAAAGGATGCAGAGATTTTTCTTTCAGGGATTCCAGACGGGGATTTGGGGAGTCTAGTCATCGAGGCTATCAAACTTTTTTCATACTCAAATCAGCTGAGCGTGAAATTTATCCTGCTCATAAATGTTAATTGTTTGCATTTTAACATTTATTAGCATGATAATTACAACATCTGATAAACCTACAGCCATAAACATCTTTATTTGTTGGTACTTTAGTTTTTTATGAGCAGATGAAATTTCGTGCTCAATATTTTGAGTCATGGAAAACCATAGAAACAAAAATATAAGCATACAACGTTTGAAATTATTTGAGCCATTACCCAGCAAAATTGCAACCTCACATCAGTCTACACAGCCGGGCCTTGAGGTTATAAAACTTTTTTCATGCTCAACTCCAATTAGCACGAAATTTCAAATGCTCATAAAAACTAAAATACCTACAAATAAAGACATTGCTTGCTTTCAGTCTCTCAAATGTTGTATTTATAATGCTAATAAATGTTATTTTTTTGCATTTTAATATTTATGAGCGGGATGAATTTAGTGCTCAGCTGAGTTGAGCAAGAAAAATGTTTTATAACCTTGAGGCCAGATCTCAAGAGTCTTTGATGAACCCTCTTTGGGTAGCCAACAGTCCCCCTTTTGTTCAGACTGAAAACTAAGGCTCTGATAAGACCATGTGGATGTGCAGACTGATTTGAACTATATCTGTAAGCATATGTGAACTTGTGTCATATGCTCATTTAATCACTGCTATCCATCATACAAACGAATTTGGTATCCTTGGAATGGTGTGGTACTTGATTGTATCGATTCCTGATCCTTGCTGTCTTTCTTACTTTGTACCTTGCTTCACTTTTGAAGTTGAAATGCAGATGTTTTTAACTAACTCTTAAAAATTAGCTTCCAGAAGGTAAAATATACACGGCTTAAAACACACATAATTGCTCTATTTTGGTGTCATATTTACTTTAATGTACCAAAATGGAATTTCTTCCCAATTTGCAAAGTCTATATATTGTATTATCATATAAATTACTGTTTTTCAGTGGATAAAGTCATGTCATGAATAATGTTATGACCACACATTACAAACCACTTTCGCCGGGATCATGTAACGCCATAATGACGTCTGTTACAACAATGCAAATTTTCATTGAAAACACAAACTTTGAAGGCGATAAAATCACACTTTAAATGCTATATGATAAACAGAATTTTACACTCGTAATCATTTTATATGAAATTTATTTAACTCGCCAAAGGCTTGTTTAATAAATTTCATATGAAATGATCACTATAGTGTTTCCAGGTTATTAGTGACCCCCGTTTTTCTTTTTTTAAACAGCTTTTAATTGAACTTATAAGAGCGGCACTTAGCATGTGGATTCAAATGCACACCGTGTAACTAAAACTTATTTTTAGGAGACGCCCTTATTTGTAACTGAAGCCCCAGTCCCCTGTACAAAAGAATAACTTAGTTTTTTTTTCCCTGTGAATATACCTATGTGTTAGTTTTTTTTCCCTGTGAATATACCTATGTGTACCCCAATAGATACACGTGGTATATTTGCATTGCTATGATGATATGTACTAGCCTACAGGACTATCTATATCCGATGATTCAACGAAAATCTATTCCGCAAACCTCACTCGTCATCATTTTGACACACACACGCACGCACACACGCAATTGTAAAAGTCTATAGGGGTCCTAGACCGTGCCGTATTGAAAGCAGGCGAATATAAGGCTTAAGCATGAAACATGCATGTACATGTAGCACCTTCCATTTCAATTCCTTGACTAGTTTTGCCTACGAGGTAATTTGTCATGGTTTTGTCGTCTGCTGATATTTTTTCAAAATCAGTTTGTTTCTTGTTGTTGCTTTTTCTAAAATGATCTTTCGGGAATTTCAGTAGAGTGCCAAGCAGTTTGGATCCAGATCATGCCTGACGTCTTGTCGGACCTGATCTGGATTCAAATTGTTTGCAAAGGTAATCACCAGACGACCCTAGTAAGTAAAAAGTTTATGACGACAATTCAAGTTTAGAGAGTTGACGAGAAATAGCGAATTATTTGTTTGATTTGATTTGATTCTTTACGTCCCATCAACAATCTTTCAAATAAACAGGGACGGGTCTTCCTGGGTTGAACCAGTACTAAGCTAGGATAAATACGTCTTGCTCAAGGACTACAACACAGTGACGCCGGTGAGTCTCGAACCCGTGGCACCTAGGTCTCGAGTCAAGCACTCTACCATTGAGCCACTGCGCTCCCGAAAATATCGAATTAGGGATATACATTAAACTTAAAAAGCATCACTCATTTGCTTGCTAAAGCTATTTCGCTGATAAACTTTGTCAACAGCCGAATGCAAGTTCAGGTTAAAATGTTGGGCATTATCTGGATCCATACTGTTTGATAACCTACTTGTATTCCTGAAATACATATTTTTAGGAAACAATGATCTCGGAAGAAAATTCAGCCATTATTTAAGGTTCCGACAATACTGTTACTTGAATCGTTTTTTAACACAGGCCATTTCAATGCATTGCCTTTAGATGTACAGTGAACTTTATGAGTCAGTATAAGCAGTGAAGCATAGCTTAATGCACGAAGATTGGGCCAGTTAAGCAATTTTAACGTGAAGTTGCGATTGTTTTTTATCAGTTTAAACACGTGTTTTGGGTGCTCAAAAGAACCATATCATCGAGATGGTTGTTTTGAGTACACACAACATAGTTTTTGGTTGAGAAATAGAAAGAATAATTCTCTGTTACGCACTCTTATCTGTGGGACTGACGAATTACCTCCACTGACCTGTATAAGCCATGATTTATTTATATCGCTAGGTTCACTTGGGGACAAATTCAAAGAAGAGCAGCAAAAACACACCAAAATTCAATCATATCCCAACTTAAACAAATACTCATATTTAAGTGGAAAAAATAAATTCAATTACGCGGTATATTTCTAAATTCATTTCTTAAATTAATTTTTCAATTAAAATCACCATTTAAGAATAATTAGCAAAAAACGGGGGTCACTGAAGTCCTGGAAAAACATTAGTGTAAGATCCTCTATGTATAGTTTACATAGTTTAGAGCCTCATACTCACAACATTGTGTTTAAAATTGTTGAATGTGGTATTTTACGTGATAATTTGAACAGACAGGCTGAGCAAACATTTAAAATACCAATTACATTATTATTTTTTTTGTATACATGTACTAGTGGATTCTTCCTTCTGGTTTAGTACAATAAACTTGGGATAGAACATTGTATATTTAGAAGTGTCAGGCTATATTCTTTAAAAAATATTATAGATTTTTAGTTTGTTTGAAGATCGTTTTACCTTTACAAAGAGTGTAGACCATGATGAAATGCAGCGTCATGCTGCATTTTATCTTGTTATTCACTGTTTGCAAAAGTTTTTGAGGGTTTTTTTCTTCTGAAAGTCAAATCTAACATATTGTGGCTCCAAGAGTCCGCATAAATTACCTGTAATGTATTACAAACAGCAAACACATACTGGATCCATACAGTCTTGTCATTTACATAGAATATTCCAATAACCCATGTCAAGCCCATCAAAGGGATTAGGACACATAGGCAACGTATCCCTGTCCTGTAACATAAAATGAACACTTACTGTGACATGTGATTTCCAACAATGTGGCATTTTGATAAGTGTAGACTCAGACGAGCCTGTGCAGCCTCCTTTTAAGCTTAGAAACTTCAAATGCCGGTTGGTCAGTAGCTTAACAGTCATAAAATATCCAAGCGACTAGCTAAGGCTCTGATCAGACTGCGCGTATGCGCAGGCTGATCTGAGCTTTTGCTGGTCGCACATACCAAGTTGTTGGAAATCTCATGCAGTGGCTCAAATATAATGAGATGTATTTGACAAAAATAGACATTTTTAACTTAAATATTTTCTCTTTGATTATGAACAGGTAAATGTTCAATTTCGGAAGTGAAAGGCAATTGAATGTGATGAAAAGTCCTTTCTCATTAAGAATTTTTTAAATTCTAAAAGACACGAAGAGTTGACTGTTTATAAAATGTTGGTTTTGAAAAAAAACTGCAACAGGGCATTTCGAGCCAGTATTCTATGATGATTTAGTTAATAAATTCAGAAGAATCGTTTGTAAAAGCAAGTAAGTATGGCCAGGGATGGCCACAATATTTAGCGAACACACGGCACCACAAGAAAAAGAGATAGAACTCTAACAGCCATATGACAACAAGAACGCAAAAATGCAATATGTTTTGGAAATCATAATCTGTAATCCCTCAATATACACCATGGATTGTCCTGAATTAATTGAATGTAGCTTTATGGAAAATTCCATTGATCCTAAGAGGGCTAAACGCTATGTTTATGTTTTAGATGTTGTAACTGGTGTGATAGGACATGCCAAACCCTGTATAACCATTGTTTTAAATGTACTTACTGAACTCTTTCATTTCTTGACTTCTCTTTCACAGATTTTGCTGTAAAGGTTCTTCTGATAACTAAAACCAAGAGAACTGTGTTAATCTGGAACAAAGGAAATTAATCAAAAATATGCCCAGAATATTACACAACTTACAGACAACCTCAAGGTTTCAGGCAATTGAAAAAGTCCGGCAAATTCGAATATACCCCCGGGTATACATAACCGGCATTATGCGTAGTACTATGTACGAAAAAGCTCCATTTTGTTAGCCTGAAAAGGCGTAAGGAAAATTAGTTTTATAGCATGTGAGTTAAGCCCTATAAAAATCCCTTTTCTGATTACCCAAAAAGTTTAATCAGCAGTTTATGTATTTTCCAATAAAATTATTTAAAAAACATGAATTTCATTTATAACCATTTGTTTTGCTGCAATCACATTTGTTATTTTGTAAACATGGTTTCTTTGACACCAGCGTTACGTTATATGAAGTCAGCGTCACGTTACACCCGCGTTATTAAAGTAGATCCTAGATGTACATCCATGGTTTGATTCCACGGAATTTCGCAGAATTGGCCAAGGCAGTTCCAATTGGGTTTCAGGTAGAAGAGACACATACAATAGACACCCACATGACAGCATAACCACGATTAACGTAAAACAACCAGCTCTCTCTTCCTCAGAATGAATATTGAAAAACTAGAAATGACACAAAAATTACAATATATAGCAAGAATCCAACACAAACTCTCACATGTTTTCACCAACCAAATTCAATAATAATAACCAACTTTAACCCATATAAGGCTAGCTTCCTTTTTGTGGGACATCAGCAAACAGTGCAAAGCCAGATCAGGCGCCGTTAAATGCGGTGTCTGATCAAGTTCTCCACTGTTTGCTTAAAGAAGTTTCTTTCAAAATATGAATAAAAATGAAAAATCTCATCCAACAACCCTATAATGGAAAATGGACTCGGTCAATTGATATGGATGGGAAAATACATTCGTCATAAATGGGTTAATGTTAGATCCTCTATATATGCTAATGCTTTCTAATTTGTCTATTTTCAAAATATAATATAATCAGAAATAATTGAACGATTCGAAATGAATTGACAATTCGGTATGCTCAAATTAACACCCTTTTAACATACCGGCATACCCACCCACTCTGATTACTATAGTCTAGCAATAAAATATAACATCTTGGGCCTTTCAAAGTATTTTTCGTCCGGTTTTGTTGGAAGACGCTGAGGACATATACAAATGACAGATAATACATAAGTTTTGCGTGCATCACGTTTCTTTTGTATTATGCAAGTGTGGTTAACGTAAACTTTTAAGACGTTCTCGATCACACGACAGCATATCTCCTATCATGATTTACAGCAAAATATCTTCTCCACATGATTGTCAGTTTAAGTAGATATCAGTAATAACAGTTTGCATAAATGTAACTTATGGAGATATTTCTGAAAAGGAGCTTTAAATTGATGTTCAAATTTGACGTTTATTTACGAAATATTAAAAATATCAATTACTTTTAATTAGAAAAAAGTCTTTAAACTGCGTTGTTGGTTATGGTATCATACACGCCACAGCTTAAACACAAAAATAATCAAAAAGCTTCAACTGACTTTGCAGAATGGTGCTGGATGTTGTATGCACCCATGTGACGTCATCTGCAGCGTCACGTTAGAGTGCGGTCAAATTACCGACTGACTCATTCGAATTCCGGGCTGCATAATCAAACCTGGGAGTAACTTTTTAATCACATATACGCAAGAAAGGTGCTAAATATGGTGATGCGTTTTCAAAGTCTTCTGGTATATCAAAAGTCTGTGAAATACTTTTATCACATGACGTTGCGTCTGGTAGTGATATAACGCATGCAATAAAATCGATAAACCACGAGTGGTTTACACTTTTAGTAACTTGGCGTAATGACATCATATTAGCGTTGCATAAAAGATGGCAAAATCTTAACCGTTTTCCCGCCAAACACTGATTTAAGTAACTCTAATGTCATGCGATAAATAGAATCTAACATTCGTACTCCTGTATTATTGAAATTATTAAACTAGGATTGAAAAAGTGATAGAATGCTCAGCAAGCCCCGCTTTTCCCCAACTCATTTAATAAATTCAATAAAAAACAAGCCCTCATGTAAGATCTATATAAGTATAAAGCAAACATCTGTGAAAGACTTTTCAGGTGAATGGTTTCAGTAATATATACTTACTACAGTAATTGTGAGAGCTGGCCCAACAAAAGCCCACACTAAGCCATTCCCAACAGAAAGCCAACAGCTACAACATAAAGGCAATAATTTTGAGTATTATCGTATAGTATTACCAGTTCAAACAGGTAACTGTCTTATTGCCCATTTGATTACAGTCATGTAAAATTGACAGAGCCTTTTTAAGTGGTATAAATGCCCTTTATCATAATGACGTCGCGTCTGGGAGTGAAATCACGCCATGCAATAAGACCTGTAAACCACTAGCGATTGGAACGTTATGACGTCCATAACAACGTTGCGTACATAATGACAAAAATACAATGTTTTTACCTGAGAAATGAGATTTCAAATGAATCTTAATGCAAAATGATAAATAGAATCTTACATTCGTGCTCTTGTTTATTGAATTTATTAAACTCATTGCGATTAAAAAATAAAATGCTCGGCAAGCCTCGCATTTTATCTCTTTTCCCCAACTCGTTTAATAAATTCAATAAAACATGAGCTCTCATGTAAGATCCTCTATGTAAATGTTTGGTCTAAATCTCTGCTTGTATTATACCTTGTGTGTAATTCTGCAGCGTACTTTGTGTGTAATACCACTGAAGGCTCTTGTGAGACTGGTTACTTTGAAAGACATATCTGGCAGGTATGTATTGCTATTTTGCACTATTGAAGGTAAAAATATAGAGACTGCGAAATACATTTTCGAATTATATTACACAATAAACAATGATTGGGCATGTATGCTGGTAACTTTTAAAAGGTTGAGTTTCTCGTAGATGAACCCACGTTTTAAATGGGACAACTATAAGAGGAAATAATATACATCCCATGGGGAGCGTATTCTTTCCATTAACCCTTAAAGCGCCAATCACGACTGCAGCAGACGACAAATTTTGCGACATCTTTCCCAATTTTCAAAAAATTAAGATATGATATTTCATGAGAATCGTCTGCTAGCAGACGATTCTCATGAAATAGCATGCCTTATTTGTTATTTTTGAAAAAGAGGCAAAATTTGAAATTGTCGTCTGGTGCAAATTATAGGTGGCGCTTTATGGGTTAAGCCCTTGTGAGAACAGAAAATTACTTTAAAGAGCATTAAATTAAGAAACCACCAAAATATAGCTACTCATACATGTCAGTCATTTAAAATTACCAAAGTTTGATGCCCTAAATATTAAATGGTTCAGAGTAGATGCTGAGTCTCTCCTGTCCTAAGGTGGTTGCAATTAATACGTACGTTATCTATATTTAAATGTGGTTTTTACAATATGTTTTAAATTCATGTCTCATGTGTTCATTATAAGCATATTCTATTTAAATTTGTAAAATAGAATTACTAGAATAAACCTTATGATAAATAGAAAACAAATTGATAAATGAGCCGTGACGTGAGATTTCCAACAATGTGGCATGTGCGACCAGCAAAGGCTCAGACCAGCCTGCGCATATGCTCAGGCTGATCAGAGCCTTGCTAGTCGCTTAAATATTATATGATTATTAAGCTACTGACCAAACATCATTTGAGGTTTCTAAGTTTAAAAGGATGTTACACAGGGTCGTCTGTGTCTACACTTGTCAAAATGCCACATTGTTGGAAATCATGTGTCACGGCTCAATTAATAATTGATAATCAATAATTGAGTAGCTCAGTGGCTCAGTCATAGGGTGTTAGACTTGTGACCGAGAGATTGCTGGTTCAAGACGCATCACAAGCACTGTGTTGTGTCCTTGAGCAAGACACTTTATCCTTCTACTAAGTACTGTTTCAACCCAGGAAGACAGTAAAACATAATTCAATGACGACTGAAAAGTGTTGACCAGCACATAAATCATCAGCACAACCACAATATAATAATCAAGATTGTCCTGCAAACCATTTGAAGATACGAAAAAATATCAAATAATTTACAGTCCTTTACAAAAAATGCTATGAAACTGTCTAGAATGTTATAGAATCTCATAACAGAAGCTTGAACACGCAGCTCCTTGGGCTCGAGTCAAGCACTCTACCACTGAGCCACTACGATTCCCATTTATAATTACATTATAAAACAAGGACCCAACACAAACCCACACACACAATGAGTAGAACATCAAAACTGGTACAAATTGGTGAAATAACATAGTTGTTGCATTTCTTACAGTTATACAAGCTTAAGCTATTTCTGATCATAGCTTTTATGTTGAGATAGCTGATCAGAATCACTTTTACTAAGACCAATATCTAGGAGTTTTACTTATGGGCCTCGACGTGAGAAAACCTGTCTTCGGGGATGTGCGAACAACAAAGACGCAGACCAGCCTGCGCATCCGCGCAGTCTGATCAGCGTCTTTGTTATTCGCGTTTTGGAAAGTTCCATATCTAAGCTTGCCATCAGCGAAATTTCAAATTTTTAGCTAGTTTCTGTGGCTGATTAGACTGGTCTGAGTCTCGCTTTGTCGGAAACCCCGAAGACAGGTTTTCTCGCGACGAGGCCCTTATATTGTACTTTAAAAAAGTAAACCTACAAATCTTTGTTGCCATATCCTTCTAATCTGGACACTCCAAGAGAAACACCAACGATCACAGCAGGTATTCCTGAGACAATAGATACAATGCAGTAAATGGTAGATACAAAGCAGTAAATGGTAGATACAAAGCAGTAAATGGTAGATACAAAGCAGTAAATGGTAGATACAAAGCAGTAAAAGAAACTATACAGTAAAGTGATATAGCATGATGTGATAGAAAAAATAAAATATTGCAAAGTAATAAATATAATCGATATAGCAAATGTAAGTAAGGATGCAAAGATCAGGAATCGATACAATCAAGTACCGCACCTGACCCAGGATACCAATGGGAAAGTGACAAACTCACAGTAGACACCACAAACGAGAGCCAAGTGGTCAGCCCTTTACCAGCAGGTGACCACAAAGCACATATAAACAGACGCGCACAAAGACATAGCAAACACAAGACAGAACAAAACATAAAAGATCCACAAAAGAAGTACCGCCTTGGAACGGTCAGTAAAATATTTTACTGGAGGGCTTAAACCGGTTTAACGGCGCCAACCTCACCCTTAATTCAGATGTGGATTAAGATACATAGATATTTGGTTTGCATGAAAGACCCCTAACTTATCAATGCATCATCTCCTAAAACATATAAATCAAGATATAACAAGGAGATAAAGCAAGGATAAGGACTCAACAGTAAATTAAACTGAATACCGGAGCAAAAGAAATCCAACAGGTAAAGGATAATTTGATCGCCATGATTTATATACAATATGCAGTTAAAAGAGATTCATAATGTGATAAAAACATATAATGCAGTAACAGAATAGAGAAAATACAAAGAAAGAATAAATATGATGCATTGAAGAATAGATAGTTTGTGTGAATAAGCAGATATATAATGCAGTGATCAAATGGATATAATGCAGTGAGGAAATATATATAATACAGTGAAATAATAGATAGTATACAGTGAAATAATATGCAAAATGAAGTGAAATAAAAGGTAAATTAAAATAAAAGAAATATATAATGAAGAAATAATAGTTATAATACTTTCAAAGAATTTATATAATGAAGAAAACTAATGGATATGATAAAGTGAAAATATAAGTGTAGCAAAAGGTTAGATATAATGAAGTTTAATTTTATACGAAACAATTTAATGCAATAAAAGAATGTACATTGAGCAGTAAAATTGCAAATTAAAAATAATTAAAAATAATAAGTACATACAGAACATAAGCCGATCAAGCTTATGCATAATAAAACAAATAAAATGAGCTGAGCGTCTACTTGTGATTTGAACAGTTTATGTGTCTACCCAGCCTGGTCAGTTTCCATTGTTCACATGAAGAAGCCATGAATACTTAGCTTCATACAGTAAAACCTGTGTAAAACGGCCACTCTCAAAAACGACCTTCAATAAGCTACTATTTGCAATTAAGATCTTTGTTTTGTCTATTTTAGTGGCCATTTTACACAGGTTTTACAGGGAGGGCTCACTTTATTTGGCTTGTAATGATAAAAATGCCTTTTTTACTTCTGAACAACCTAAACGATATAAATTGTGGTCATGTCAGAAAATGTGTGATGCGCTCCATTATCTTTTGGACAATATATTTATAAGATTTGGCTCAAAATTATATAGACAAATTGCGGGTATTCCAATGGGTACTAATTGTGCTCCTCTTGTGGCAGATTTGTTTTTGTTTTGTAATGAGAGAGACTTTATGTTGTCTCTGTCAGACAATAATCAAGCTGATATTATTGAAGCTTTTAACTCTACCTCCAGATATTTAGATGACTTACTTAATATTGATAATCCTTATTTTGAACAAATGGTAGGTCAGATATATCCAACTGAACTTCAGTTAAATAAGGCCAATTCTTCTCATACTGAAGCTTCGTTTTTGGACTTGATCTTGTCAATAACAAATGGCATAGTTTCTTCTAAAATTTATAATAAACGGGATGATTTTAATTTTGAAAAAGTAAATTTCCCATTTATGATGGAGATGTTCCTCGCTCTCCTTCCTATGGTGTATATATTTCTCGGCTTATTCGTTTTGCTAGAGTATGCTCTAATGTTGATGACTTCAACAACAGAAACTTATTTTTAACTGGTAAATTATTAAAACAAGGTTATAGATATCATAAAATTGGAAAAGCATTTTCTAAATTCTACTACAGACACTCAGAGTTAATTGTTAAATACAACATTGGGTTAAAAACTCTTCTGCAACAAGGCACATCAGAACCTATATTTTATGGTGATTTAGTCTATAAATTCAAACGAATTGTTGGAAAACCTAATTTTAGTGATCAATTCAAAAAGATAATAAAACGTTATATAAGGGTTGGATATAATTTGGATATCATGCGACAGTCTGCATGCCTAGTTTTAAAAGTAAAGTAAGTAAGGGTGCAAAGATCAGGAATCGATACAATCAAGTACCACACCTGACCCAGGATACCAATGGGAAAGTGACAAACTCACAGTAGACACCACAAACGAGAGCCAAGAGGTCAGTCCTTTCCCAGCAGGTGACCACAAAGCGTATATAAACAGACGCGCACAAAACATAGCAAACACAAGACAGAACAAAAACATAAAAGATCCACAAAAGAAGTACCGCCTTGGAACGGTCAGTAAAATATTTTACTGGAGGGCTTAAACCGGTTTAACGGCGCCAACCTCACCCTTAATTCAGATGAGATCAAGACACATAGAAAGTCAAAAGTATTGCAGAATGCTACCCTTAAAGCATTCTGCAATACTTTAAACCTTCACTAAGCGATAATTTGTCTGGAAAACTAATTTTTGGTCTTCTTGTGGGGCCGCTTAAGACAGGTTTACAAAGACACAGCAAACACAAGACAGAACAAAAACATAAAAGATCCACAAAAGAAGAAGCGCCTTAAACCCAATCACGGTTTATAGCTATGGTTTCCTCTTTAATTGCACGACAGTGGGTCAGACTCTATGACGGCTCTGACGTAAAGCTTTAATCGGTGGGTTGGTGCCAGATGCTTATCTGTAGCTGGACCCACCGTGGCTCACTTGAGGTTTTCTTTAGCTCTGACTATCTGTGAGTCATGAGCCCTTTTCTTTGTTTCATCATGGAGTGTTAATTTGATTATAGTGTTTTCCATGATGATACATTGCATTAGTTAGATGGCCTCCATGCGAGCTGAACATTTCTTGTACTTCAACAACAGCAGAATCTAGGGCGAAGATTTGGTACCAATAAAATGAATTTAAGCCCCACGGTGGCTTAGGCTGCTGTCTGTTCTAAGGCGGTGGTTCTGTTGTTGTTGACTTTTTGTTTATTGTTACTCCCTTTGTGGGAGTCTGTAATTGTTCTTTTTTTTGTACGTTACTTTATGTTCATTCTAGTATTGCAATCATCTTGATGGGGAAGAGAGAGCTGATTGCTTTGCTTAATTTGTCTTCCTGGTGTCTCGTGATGGTTGAGCGGCTCTTCCTCACGGTGCCATGGGGTAGTCTGCAGTTTGTGATTGTGGTATTTCCTGATCATACTCACTTACTATTTTTACTGTATTGTGTACACAGCGAATTCTCAATGAAATTGCATTTTATTGCATTACATGGCGTCAGGGATTTATATAAAACCATAAACAAAAAATTGATACACCACTAGCGGTTTACATATTTAGTAACGTTACGTTGATAATCGCAACGTCTTAACGTTTTCACGCCAAAACTTTGATTTCAAAGTAATTTAATGTCATATAATAAATAGAACCTAACATTCGTGGTCTTGCATTATTGTATTTATTATACTCGTTAAGAGAATGCAATAAAATGCTTGGCATGCCTCTAATTTTACTCATTTTCATAATTAAATAATGAATTAGTGATCACGTATGATCCTCCATGTACCACTTACCCCAAGCCAGTGGTAGGAGCCACTTAATTCTTGACTTTGTGGCAAAGACGTACATAACCATGATTGTAATTTCTATGCCTTCTGTGAGCATCAGAAAGAAAACAACCAGATATATGTACTGTAATAAAACTGCGATAGCTGTGCATGCATCCTGAAATATTAAATGTACATTGTAAAAATATCGCTGCTTGCAGAAAAATCTACATTGGTATATGACTTGAGAGAATCCAGTCTCCTGTTTGGCCTATTTTGTCGTCATAAATATAGTATATGTCTACCTGAAAACTGGTCTAACCTGGTATACAAGTTGATATAAGATAAAAACCAGCTAAAACTAGTTTCCAAAAGTTAATATTTCGACACTTTTCTAATATCACCCTCTAGAGAGCTAAAATAGTATGAGGAGTAGGAAACTAGCATGGGCTGCGTGAAAAATTGACATGATTTGGTGTTCTACCTTCACAACAGGTAAATTAAAGACTAATAATTAACAACAATTTTGTTTTGTTTGTTCATTTTCTTTGTTTGAATAAACAAAATGTCAAAAGAGTGATTTATGATTCAATTTTACATCCTGCATTCAGAGAATTCATATACATTTCAAAATGCAGAATACTACATTATAATATTTTCATAGCAGTTGCTAAACTTGTGAGAAAGTCGTTAGCTTGAACATGATTTCAACAACAAAAGTAAGAGTACTTGTAAATTTCCAAAGGTTAAAGGAGTCCATAATGTAACTCTGGATGAAATAAAGGTTATATCTTGCATGTTTGCAGCTCAACTCTGATACCAAGAACAGTAGATATTTGGTTAAACAATAACTGTTAATCTCAGAATAATCTTACACGTGCTACTGCATAAACTCATCCAACCTTTGATCTGTCTCATGATCAAAAGGTCGAAATTTACCAGTAGAAAATTTTCATTGATAGTTGAAAAGCCATATAATATCATGACTTCAATTGCGGTAGACATAAAGATTTATCTATCCTAAAATGTAAGTTCACCTCAGCTTTGTGGCTCTGGTGAATATAGCTTTTTTCGGGGTAGATACATCCTCATGTCTACCTATTGAAAGCAATAATTGTATAATAATGTCTACGTAGTTTTGGTTATTTTGAGTGCAATAGTGGTTTGGTATAAGTAAATGCGTTTACACCATACCATGGGATTTTACGCTTTGCTGTCTTGTATAATGAGATTGTTCTATTGTTGCTGATTCTTTGTTTATTGTTGCTCCTATTATTTCTGGGGAGGGCTGTATTTGGTCCTAATTTTGTTATGCAGTAATTGGTATCCTTGTAGGTTTTTTCAATTATCTTGAAAGGAAAGAGAGAGCTGATTAATTTTGTTTTAACTGAATTTCTGTTATCTTGTGAGTGTCAGTGCTCTGTGACTGTTCCTTACGGTGCCAACGATTGGTTTGCATTGTGTGATTGTGGTATTTCTGATCATACTCACTCACATTTTAAGAATCTTTTGCAGTAATTAATAACTGAAGCCATTTAAGAGACACATGCTTACCAATTAAGCTGCAAAATAGTATCATTAGATAAAAACTGTGGAACACAGTTCTTGTCAAAAGAGTAGACTATTTACACTTAAACTTCCATGTGCAAAATTATCGAATAGCTAGTGTCATTATGCCAATAACTTTACATTTTAATTCCAAAAATATGTGGAATACCAGATGCAGAATTTATTTGTTTCCAGCAGTCTTATATCATTAAGAAACTGAACCTTACAATCTGGTGATTACTGTGTTGCTCTTCCTCGCGGTGTCATAGGTTTGTCTGCAGTTTGTGATTGTGTAATTTCCTGATCAGACTCACTTACTGTCTTGAAGCACCATGACAAATAATCAATCCAATACACCAATTTGAAAAGATACAATAACATAATGAAAATGAAAGGTATTGTATAAAAACAAATCACAAAATGAACCAAAACCCCAAACTCTCTCTTCCTTAGGGTGATGATTGGCAAATTAGAAAGGACATACTAGCAAATCACAGAACCAGATATAAATAATCTGGAAAAACAGATTCTTCAGAAATAGAGAGAACCTACAATAGAAGAAAACAGCAGATTCGGTTTTATTGAGTCTGTTCATGAGAACCAATGGAAAGTGCAACAATTCTCACACCCGGTAGCACCGGCTTAAGCGTTATTCTACTTTCCGTCAGAACCCAATATTTCTGAAGGACCAGAATATGAAAAAATATCAACACTATAACGATGCACAGGGAGAAATTTTACCAACTGTACACAGAAACAACGACAATTGTTGCGACCTCCAAGTAATCTGGAAAAACAGATTCTTCAGAAATAGAGAGAACCTACAATATAAGAAAACAGCATATTCGGTTTTATTGAGACTGTTCATGAGAACCAATGAAAAGTGCAACAATTCTCACGCCTCATGGCAGCGGCTTAAGCTGTATTCTGCTTTCCGTCAGAACCCAATATTGTTTAAGGACCAGAATATGAAAAATATATCAACACTATATCGATGCACGGGGAGAAGTTTTACTAACACGAATATATACACCAGTACTTGCGGTTGGACATACAGTGAGCCACTTTAGTTACGCACCACTTATAAAATGTAAAATTACTCAGAAAAGAAATATGATATTTTTATTCTAAGACTACCAGCGTAAAGCGCATCTATATGTGCATTACCCATTGCGATTTCATTGTGATCAGATCAGAAACGAATGAGAAAATGGATCTTGAAGGGCACTACCCTCAAAACTCCATTTCACATTGCATTATTTTGAATGAAACTCAGTTCACATTGCAATTTTTTCAGGGTCGTATTTCTGCTACGTCAGAGATAAGAGCCGATTTATTCTAAGCAATATCTAAGACTGAAATGTGTTTGTTAACTTCATTATTTTTTTAAACGTTTTACTATTTTGGTTCCCAGCCGGCCAAGGTTTGAAAAAAGTTGGTTTTAATACATTTTTTTAAGGTAAGTTAAAATTTTGTATGATTCTGAGTAAACTAGATATCAAAACTTTTCTTTTATAATTTCATTTTGAACATCCGTGTATCCGCCGTTTATTTTCGTAAAAAAATAACAGATTTATTGGCGTCATGATGTTGACGTTAGTGTTGACGTACTACTACCAAGGCTATAAGACGTGTCAATGATAAGACGTTTTAGTGTTTTGATACTTCTATGTCAACAAATGACTCATAACAAAACAATTTGCGAAGGAAACCCTGTTTGATTATTGTAACTGACGTTGATATGACGTCAAAACGAGCATTTCTTCAAAAAGTAACAGTGTTACTAAATTCAACGACCGAAAAAAGGGGTTTTACTTGAATAAACTAATTATTTTTGGTGTTTTTCTGTAACAACGATCACCATGGATAATGCCTAGCACAAAACGCAAATAGAAAATATAGACGTTCAGGTTGCACGTGCATTTTTGTCAAAGTAAGTTAAATTGCCTTTGACGCAGCAGAATGTTTCGCATGAGTAATTCTGAATATATTTTTGATGCCAACAAACAGATAAAATGTCAAAAGTAAATTATTATAGAGAATGTTTGATTCCAGCATTTTTGTCAAAAAATATGGGCCCTGAAAAAGTGGTGCGTAACTAAAGTGGCTCACTGTATTTAAAGAAGAACAATCTCTCACATAACTTGGCCTACAATTAGACAGCGCCCACAGCCATTCGGGCTTCACATAGATTTACATTACTAACAGGTTGTTTAAAATTACTTTAAAAACGATTTTAAACAATTTTGATAGTGATTGAAGAGATGAGTTTGAGTGTGCAAATACCTGTCCTCTCAGACAAAGTAAGTAAGGATGCAAAGATCAGGAATCGATACAATCAAGTACCACACCTGACCCAGGATACCAATGGGAAAGTGACAAACTCACTGTTAGACACCACGAACGAGAGCCAAGAGGTCAGCCCTTTCCGAGCAGGTGACCACAAAGCACATATAAACAGACACGCACAAAAACATAGCAAACACAAGACAGAAAAAACCATAAAAGATCCACAAAGAAGTACCACCTTGGAACGGTCAGTAAAATATTTTACTGGAGGGCTTAAACCTTAAAGTTTCTTTTTTGAGTGTTCGTTTCTCTTTACTTAACGACTTAATCTTTGTGTGTTACATTTAAACAAAAACATTTTATAAACCAATTTACCTTATTTTCAGTTCTGTCTACGCCTGCTAGGAATATTATGTAGGAAACAGTGAGAGCCAAACACAAGTTTATAAGTATAACCACTCTGTCTGACTTCAGATACCTGCAATAGAACACCATGGGCCTCGTCTTGAGAAAACCTGTTTTCGGGGTTTCCGACAATGCAAATTTCAAACCAGTCTCCTCAGCTTAAGAGACTAGCTAGAAAATTGAAATTGCGTACGTAGCAAGTCTAGATATTGTCCTTTCCTTTAAACTAATAACAAAGGCGCTGATCAGTCTGTGCGGATGCGCAGGCTCGTCTGCGCCTTTGTTGTTTGCTAACCACCAAAGACCGGTTTTCTCGCGTCGAGGCCCAGTCATTGCACTTGAGATGCTACAAACATGACCCAGGTCACAAATTAAAAAAAGAAATGATGATAATACTCAAAGCTCATGCACATTTATAGACCATAAACAAAACACCCCTTAAGTTTCAAAAAGATCAGATTAATACCTTAAGAGTTATTGCCCTAGCAAGGTACCTATTCTTAAGACATACATATATGGCCAATGCTTACTGTCAGAATCATAAAATCACATGAGTGCTATCATGAGCAAAGAAAGTAAGGATGCAAAGATCAGGAATCGATATAATCAAGTACCACACCTGACCCAGGATACCAATGGAAAGGTGACAAACTCACATTTAGACACCACAAACGAGAGCGAAGAGGTCAGCAAATCCCAGCAGGCGACCACAAGGCACCAATAAACAGGTGCGCATAAAGACATAACAAACACAAGACAGAAAAAACATAAAAGATCCACAAAAGAAGTACCGCCTTGGAACTGTAAGTAAAATATTTAACTGGAAGGCTTAAACCGGTTTCATGGCGCCAACCTCACCCTTAATTCAGATGTGGATCAAGACACATACATATTTGGTTTGCATGAAAGACCCCTAACTTATCAAGTTAACAAAAACTACAATTTGATTTTAATAAAATACATCTTAGCCGAATTCCTGAACAGGGTGTGATAAAACGCACCCTTTGCAATAGATATTTCACCAAAAAGAAGAAAATCATTGTTCATTTATTTTTTGGTGCAGAGAAAAAATGTTTTACAACTTTTGTGCAAATATTGCCCTATCATGATTATTCGTTAATGGTACATACAGATATATAAAACAGCAACAAATACTAGTGGCATCCAGAAGATTCAAAATAAGCTATATCTTACCTCCAAAAGAACATATGGACTGTTAATGTAATGAGTAGACAGATCAATGATACTACACACCCAACCGTTGATATTATATCTAAAGCTTTGGAGATGACGTTCTGCTGAAACAAATATATACAAGTAGGTAAGGTGGTTGTTATAACGGGCTGGTGTTCAGCTAAAGGTATACGTTCCCATACGTTGCCATATCCGCCTATCAAAGACTCAGATCAGCCTGCGCATTCGCGCAGTCTGATCAGAATCTTTGATGGGGGTTATATGGTTGGCCAAGGGCCTAAAGTTTCTTCAAGGGGAAAAGTAAGTCTCTTATCTGACTCTGTGGATGCGCAGATGGATTTGAATCTTAGTTGTACGCATTTGCTAACTAGTACTATATGCAGGATACTTGCTGACATAAGCTGAAGAGCAAATCCATAAAGGCACTTTAACCTTTTAACATTTACCTGTCATAAAAAATCAACTAATGTTTATGATATTTATTTGAAAAGTATAGTATGTAAAAGGTGATAAATGTGTTCAGTCATAACTAGAAAATATGTTAACCTTTTTTGTTTAAAAATTCTGCCAATTTGACATAAAGCTGAATTTGTGGCAGTATTATGGTTATAGCCAATAATTAACAAAATATTCCTAGCAATGGTATGTTGGCTCCTTATCATAGCTCGAATAATGATTTCATGAGCGCTGGTTGCCTCTCTGTAGGTTATGAACGTTTTCCTGTGTTGCATTAAATTCAGTCTTTTTCTCATTAAGATATTTACATTGAATTCCTTAGAATGCCGTCTGGAAACCAAACATTTAAAGTATTTGAATAACATAGAATACAGGTTGAAGATATTTTAGGGAAACATTTTAGACGGATGGCTGAGAATGGGTTTGCTCCCCCCCTAGGGAATTTTGCAGACATATCCTATCTTGTAAAGAATTGAAAGCCGAGTCTTTTAAGAGATGTTTGCACTCTGTGCTCCGGGGCGTTAGTCTGTAAGAGCCTGTAACATACGTTACTTAATCAAACTAAGAAAAAGTAAATTGAAAGTTTGGGCTACAAATTAAAGACATTAAAATATTTATTTTTAAAAATTCATTCATATAGTCTGCATACTGGATATCTTAACTACATATGACAGCCATTTGAACAAAATTGCGGCTTCCTAAGGTGTCATATGCGTTACATAAATCAGATAACCCATTAAAATTTGCAAGTGTGGCTAACATCATTTACATTCACAATCTCTCTGTGTGTTTTGCAAAAATTTTTTAACCATGTCTGACTAGCTTATGCAATTGGCTAACAGAAAAATTAAAGTTTGTTCTCCAAGCTTGAATATTTTTTCTGGAATAAGCAATTAAACAACCCTACCCCTACCCAGTTTTAAGGTGAAATGTTTGGTATTAAAACTAAAGTAAAAATATTTAAAAAATATTTGCAGTTGATGAATGTGTTTCATTGTTTGGGATTTATTTGCTTATATGAAAAGACTCATAAATCTGCAAGTTTGTTGCAAAAATTTTAATATCAGAGGCTGTAACATATGTTACCTGATGTAATAAATGGGCAAGCTCATTGTCTTTACGCAAGATATGCCTAAAAATGTTTTAATCTCCTCGAGGGAATTTTGCAGACATATTCCTTCTTATAGTACAACTCAAGCTGCATCGAATAAGGGATGTTTGCACTCTCTATGATGGGGCGTTAGTCTGAAACAGTGTGTTACATGCGTTACTATATCAAATAAAGGAAATGTAGTTTGAAAGTTTGAGCTAAAATTGTGAAAAAACTTGCAGCTGTTGGATATCTTACATTGTTTAGGGATTTTAAACTGGCTCCTATGATAAAGACTTATAGATCTGCTAGTTGTCATCAAGTTTTAAAGATCAGAGAGTGTTATATATGTTAGCGTGATAAGTAAAATCATTAAACAGTATTTTGACATCAAGCTGAGTAAGGGCCTGCTCCATCCTAATCCCCTTTGGAATTCTGAAGACAAATTACATCTTATGTAACCATTGAAGGTGCATTTAATAAGAAATGTTTGCACGCTGTAAGTCGGGGCGTTAGCCTGTAACAGCTTGTTACATATGTTACTGTATCAATTTGAGAATAAGACATTTGAATGTTTGAGCTACTAAAAGAAGACATTAAAATTATCTAATAAATTGACATTCTTATAGTCTTTATACTGGATGTCTTTACTACATATGGAAGCTGTTTAACATTAATACGGCTAACTGTGGTGTTATGTGCGTTACATGAACCTAATTATAATTTAAAAGCTATAACTGTGGCTATCGTCATTTAGTTAAACAACTTCTATGACTTGGTTTCAAACTGTTTTATTAGATTTTACAAACATATACTCAATTGATGAATAGGAAAAACCAAGTTTGCTTTTCTATCCTAAACATATTGTCTTATAGGAGCTAATACACAGCCCTACTCCCAGTTTTACAGAGAAGCGAATTTTGTTATTACCGTTTAAGTAAAACACATGAAAGCGATTACAGCATGTGGATATTTTTGATTTTCTTAGTCTGTCTTGCTCATATATCTACAAGATGTCATTAAGTTTAAGATCAGGACACTAAATGTGTACTTATAAGTCTTTGGTGCCAAAACACTAGAAATTATATTCATTTCTGATTATCAAGCCCATGGACTGTTTTTACAGATGTTATCAATGACATTTTGAACACATTACCTAATACTGTGCATATAATGCCAAATATAAAGCCACAAATAGAAAAGATAGTTTTACATTTTTACAAGAAAATGCAATAAATGAAATGGTCCAAGAGCTATTTCTCATCGATTTAACACTTATGTTAAACGTTTGTCATTGTCTGCTTCTGTGGTAATCATTATTATCACACGCCTCCTTGCAACTAGTAGAATCATCACACAATATTTCAATCATTTGCTGTTATTCAATTTTACCACCAGTCCACTCAAAATTGATGAGCCATTATCAACTTTCCAATTTTGCCACTTATGGCTTGGAACATTCTGAAACTGATATGAATTCCTAATAGTTGGCTCTTTGAGTATGTGTTTCAAGTGATACTCTGCAAGTAGGAGAAAGACTAAAGCTTTAAAAGGAAGAAAACTATGCCATTAAGAGCAATGAGTACCTGGACTGATGTACCTTGATATTTCTGTGATAAAGAATAATGTCTTAGCTGGTTAACTTTTATAAATGTAGCCTTTCCATACATGCAACCCACATATTTTCATCTAATAATGTCTCTGCACTTATTATCTTTCCCCAAGCATTCAAAAACTTATTTGAAGTCTTAGTACTTCTGAAGTGCTGAAACCAAGGTAACTCTTTCCCTTCAGATAAACAAACTAAATGTATCACAGCAGGTTAAGCAATGAAATGCAGGATGAACAGAGTGCAAATAGTCCCCTTTCAATTCAATGATTCACTAAGTTTCTAAGATAAGAGCTTATTAAAGGATGTAACATATATAACTCGTCATAATAAATGAGCAAGGGCATTGTCGTGACATCCCTTTTGATTACACAGTCAGAGGCAAGTGTTTTCAATTTCAGTGTTTTCAATGGATTATGAAATGAGGCACCTTATCAACTTGTTTACTCTGTATAAATCTTCCATAGAGCATAATATAGAACTACTGGTTATCCCATTCTACCTATAGTCCACTTTCCTTCTTTTGAATGCAACAGCTAATGATATGGCTGCAAAAACTGAGAAATAATAGGTTTTACATTATTTTAAGACATGCTTTAATGTACTGACATCAAAAAACAACCTACTGCAAACATAATTGATGGCAATGTCCAACTTCATATTCTTTCTCTTATACCAGATAACTTTCAAGGTGTAACAGAAATTGTTTCAGACGGTCTGCCAAAACCATCAAGAGTCAACATTGTAACTAAAGAAAACTTATAAAGTTCTTCGGGCGCAGCAAAATACTATTGATCTAAGACCTGAGGACTTAAGCACCAAAAGACTGGATAGGCAGGGATTTCATTAACTTTAATTTCATTATTCTTATGGCAAAGTAGGCGGGTGATTTGACAGTATTTGTCTATAGACTCTATACAAATTTATCAAAAGTAGCAGGGGAAACATGTCTGAGTAGAAGGGGAAAATCCCCGCCTCCCTCCTCTTAATGAAATCCCTGGATAGGTTCCATGGCAAATGATGCAAAAAAGCAGCCTATCAAATTTCTGTTTGACCAATGTCAGAAATCTTAAGTATTCTTAGAGGTACACAGTAGAGACATAGATTTTGCAAAATCAGAGCAAAGTTATCATTTGACTAGCACGGATGCAGATGCAGCTGCAGTTAAATTGCTCTTGCCACTTCACAGGAAGAGATATATACCAGAGTCATACTCCATTGTATGCATATATGTGAAATGGCATTAAACCCATATTTAATCAGGTGTTTGATCCCATGACACTGACACGCTGTTTCTGCTTTTGAAGAATGCTAAGGATTCAAGTTTGGCTGAGTCAAGTTGTTTGACGCTGGCACTGGCCACACATACAAAGGAAATTAAATCTTTTGATGGCAAAAGAGGAGGATCACACGAACATGTGAAAATTGGTATTTTTCTGAAATATCATCTCTTACTTCCAAGAAAATTTCCTAGCTCATTCATTATGCCATGTAAAATACGTTACATACTTTAATAAGTGCTCTGATCTGATGTCAAACTTGCAAATATATGATTCTTTATTGCATTAGCAAGACAGTGCCAAAAATGTAAGATATCCACGAGCGTCAAATATTTTCATATATTTTTCTTCAATAATAGATACCAAAATTGGATACTTAAAATTGGGGGTAGGGTTGTTTAATAGCTCATATAAAACAATGTATTTGAGATAGAAAAGCAAACTTTGTTTTTTCTATTAGTCAAATGAGTATTTTAGTAAACTAAGATTAAAAACACTTGTAAAAATGCACAAATTGTCTGTAAAATGAATGATGTTAGTGACAATTTCAACTTTCAAAGGGAAATTTAATCTATGTAACGCATATAACACCATTGAAGGCTGTAATTTTGTTTAAAATGCTGCTTTTATGTAGCTTAGGCATCCAGCTTGCAAACTACATAAGAAATTCGAATAATAAGATGGTTTAATGTCTTCTATCTGTAGCTCAAACTTTCATTTTGATTTTTCCCTTAGTTTGTTACAGTAACATATGTAACAGGCTGTCAGAGACTAACGCCCCGGAGCACAGAGTGCAAACATCTCTTAAAAGATGCGGCTTGAAATTTTCTTCAAGATAGGATATGTCTGCAAAATTCCCTAGGGGGGGGAGCAGGACCTTTTTTAACTCGAAGTCTATTTATCCCCTACCTGATTCCTTTGGTTGCCAATGCAATAATGCAGTTATTGTTAGTTCTTTGTTATTCGTTCCTTTTTGTGTAGATATGTCGTTTTTTTTCCTTTCTAGTTTATTTCCCACCTAATACTGGTTTTTTGATAGAACCAAATTTTCCAAAAGACCCATAATATGATTGAAAATATAACTCAATGCAACGCAATTCCATGTATTGTGACATCTAAATAACCTGGAGAACGGGCTCTTTAAAAAGGGAGAACCCAAGATATTAAATACACAGACTTTGATGCAGTATGTTTGTTCATGTAAAGGACACAATCATAATATGGGCCTCGATGCGAGAAAATCTGTCTTAGGAGGGTTGCGAACAACAAAGACGCAGACCAGCCTGTGCATCCGCGCAGTCTGATCAGCGCCTTTGTTGTTCAATTTTCAAAAAGGATCATATCTAGACTTGCTACAAGAGAAATTTCAAGTTTCTAGCTAGTCTCTGTAGCTGAGGATACTTGTTTGAGTCTAGCTTTGTAGGAAACCCCGAAGACAGGTTTTGTCGCGATGAGGCCCATATATACTCAGAAAACAATTGAAGGATATTCAGATTCAGTCCTATCTCTAACATCCAATACAATAGAAACTTTACTAATTATGCGTGCATTTCATAGTTCCAGACTTCTGCAAGCAAAATGGATGCTTTATTTTAATCACGCTTCAATGGTTTAAGTACAGTACAATTCCAAATGGTCCAACTTTCTATACTGAAAAGTCACAAACGTTCAAAAGTGATTGAAACCCAGTTTTATCGTTTGCATTCCAAAATGACTGGCTCCAAAATCTTCGTTGGTTCTCCCTCCAAAAATGGCACCTAATTTTGAAGCTTTTGTAAGTGTTTTACTGCAAATTTGTGGCCAAATTTTTCGGGGTATGCCGTATCCATGTATTTTTGTTGAAGAAGTTGTCCCATTATTTGGGGCAATGACTGATAATACTGGTGTTAACTTTTGTCTGTGGTCGGAATTAGACCATAAGCTATGACCTGGTAAAGGTTGCAGCAAATATTGAGAGCGCTAATGTTTTTGCTTGTGAATTTTGGGTAGACAGGGTCAGTACATTTGGTCTAGTACGGTATCGTAACCAATGACCCGTGAATTTTAATTTGCATTTTGGTGAGTTGCATAGTGATAATTTTTATCAACGACAAAAATAATTTGTTTGAAAATTATATTCCCAAATGTTATAAAGTCAAAAGAATTTTAATATCCTTCAATTGTTTTTCTGAGTATATATATAAACACAATACCTCTTCAAATGGACTCATAAGAATGGCAAAGTTTGTCAGATGGCTACATTTGCAAATAGTGATTGAACTATTGCTTGATGTTACTTCACATCCAGATGAGGACCAGCCTGCACCATTTGTAGACCTATGAAAAATAATATTTCAAGTAAATAAGATAGTAGATATATGATTAATGAGGACGAATAAAGTAAACCAATAAATAGACCTATGATAAGTGTGGACTTCAATAAGCAAGTAAATAGACCCGTTGATCATGCGAGTGAGTAGACCTATGACAAATTTGGAAATCAAGTACTAAAGCAGACCTATGATAAATGAGGATTCAAGTAGGCAGATATTACCATGTACAAAAATGAACATTTCACAGAAACTAGGGTTAATTAATCATGTATTATGATAAACATCTACAAAGAGTTACTAAAATATATGTCTATGTTCATGTTAAGATTCAGAGAGAAACATAGCGAACAGTGTAAACCTAGATCAGCCTGCCCCTTCAATTCAGCAGAAGTCTGATCAGGGTTTAAACCATTTGCCAAACAATCACTACACGCTTCATAAGGTAGTAAAATGGAGTGGCTTAAATTTTACATGTAGGTTAACTTAAGGAGTGTTATTTTCATCTGACTGGGGTATTAGTCAGTGACATATTAGTTGGTGAAAATGTAAAATTTAACTAAAGTCGTAAAATATCCACCTTGCTTGATACCTACCAAAACAATTTTTGTAGTTTTCTTTATGAGTCCATAAATAATAGAGCCGACGTTCACTGAAATCACTTTTTATTTCATTTCTATTTCAAGTGCCAAAAAGGCAGTTCAGAACTTTAAAATCTAGTAAATAGATAGGGCCATGTACGTTAGCGAAGAATTATTTTATGTTACATTTTATGAAGTAACTACAGTATTTGTGTGATAAAATCAAACAACATTATTATTGTGGTGATATTAACAATCCACAAATGCTATATGATAACCATCTGGAAATGAGTTTTAATGATATTTTCTTATCCTTTTCTCAATTCTGAGGTCAACCATAAACGACTTTTTATCATAATTCCATCATAAACAAATGCATGGAGTTAATCGATTAACATAGTATATTTAAGGATAATCTAGTGATTTCATCTATTCCAAATTACTTTAATAATTCTGAAACTCCTATCATTTGCTATAAATATAACAAACCAATTAGGCCTTCTATATTTAACTTTAATAAAATTGTAACTGATATGAATATAGATTCCAATACTCCTGACTTCAGAGATTGTCAAAATTCTAATTATTTATATCCCCCTACAGGGCATGTAATAACAGGCTATCTAAATGCCATTCCTGACTCTAGAGTACGCAATACCATTTCTCAAGCTCCTAAATATAGATTTGCCTCTAATATTGATGTTGTAGTTGTTTGACTGTGTATTATATTAATCTTCTCAAGCGTGAGCTTGTTGACACCAATGCCTATAAACTGCAGCCTTCTTTGAGTGCAGGGGGGTTGTCGATGGGCATGGTTGTCATACAGCCCTACATTTTGGTTTCAAAGCTAAAGAAATCCTGACAAAGTTCCTACGTTGTACTGGTAACCTTAACTCCATAAAACCCCTATAAAGCAAGATTTATTGCTTATTTTAGTTCTTGTAGGACAACATAACTTTCTAAATTGTTAACCTCATATCTAACAGCTGTTAATAACATGTTATCAAGTACTGTGAAAAGTTATATGAGGGAGCCAGTAAAAATCCATTTTGGTCAATTAAAAATTCAGGTGAAATTTTAAATTACTTAAAGCTAGAGATTTCAATGCGACCAGTTTGTCTACTAATGATTTTTCTACTCTTTACACTACTTTACCTCATAATTTAATTAAAGATCACCTTATTGATCTTGTGAAAGATCTTCAATAGAAATGACTCTTCTTACCTTGCATGTAGCGACAGAAACGCTCTTTTTACTTCGGAAAAACCTAAAAAAATATCATGCATGGTCTTGTCAAAATGTATATGATGCGCTGACCTTTTGTTGGACAGCCTTTTATTCACTTTGGCACAAAATTGTATAGACCAATACTTTGGATTCCTATGGGCACTAATTGTGCTCCCCTAGTTGCTGATTTATTCTTGTTTTGTTATGAGAGGGACTTTATGATGTCTCTTTCTGATTATAAGCAGGCTGATATGATTGATTTTTTAACATTACATCCAGATATTTGGACAGTATTTCAAACATTAATAATGTTTATTTTGACAATATGGTATCTCAAATATACCCTTCAGAGCTCCAACTTAGAAAAAAACTAGTACCTCTGATACTGGAGCAGCGCTTTCAGACTTGCATTTGTCAATTTCTAATGATATTGTTTCTACCAAATTTTTTTATGAACGTGACGATTTTGCTTTTGTAATTGTCAATATCCCATTTTTCCATGGTGTTGTTCCTCGCTCTACATCCTATGGAGTCTATATCTCTCATTGCATTCGTTTTGCAAGAGTATCTAGCCATGTTGCTGAATTCAACACTCGCAATCAATTGTTAACTCAGAAACTTCTTAAACAAGGCTAACCGTATCATAAACTTCCCAAAACCTTTTCTACATTTTATAGACAATACTATGATTTGATATTTAAATTCAAAATTGCACTTAAATCTCTCTTGCGCCAAGGACTTTCTGAACCTGAATTCTATGGTGACTTGTAGTATAAATTGAAGAAGATTGTTGGCTCTAATAATTTTTAAGCGCAGTTCATTTAAAATAATTTCCCATTAAAAATATTGGCTATAACATTATGTATTGCAACAGGCTGCATGCTTGGATGTCAACCCAATCATGGTTAGCAACTTTTCTTTCCTTTTTAATTGCACCCTGGTGGGTCAGACCAGACTTTATGACTGTTCTGACTTAATGACTTATCGGTTGATGAGATGGTAGGGGCCTGGTGCTTTGGCTATTGTTGAGCCAACCTTTGTTTACCTGTTGGATTTCTTTTGCTCCCGTATTCAGTTTTATTGACTGTTGAGTCCTTATCTTTGCTTCATCTCCTTTTCATATCTTGATTTATATGTTCTAGGAGATGATGCATTGATAAGTTAGGAGTCTTTCTTGCAAACCAAACATCTTTATGTCTTGATCCACATCTGAACTAAGGGTGAGGTAAGCCCTCCAGTTAAGTATTTTTGATGGTGCTTCTTTTGTGGATCATTTATGTTATTTCTGTCTTGTATGTATATGCTTTTGTGTTTGTCTGTTTGTTGGTGCCTTATGGTCATCTGCTGGGAAAGGGCTTACCTCATGGCTCTAGTTTGTGGTGTCTTATTGTGAAGTTGTCACTTTCCTATTGGTATCCTGGGTCAAGTGTGGTGCTTGATTGTATCGATTTCTGATCTTTGCCGTCTTTCTTACTTTAAAGATACCTAATGTAAGCAATACAAAGACCTGAGCTACCCTGCAATACAATGGCCAAACTTGTAGATTTCTGAAAAGTATATTTTCAGAGCAGTATCGTCGAAGAAAAAAGCCTCGCAAAATTGATAATTTTCTTTATAGGCATTTCAAACAAACTAATCACTCTACTAGCAGTATTTCTATTCAGTCTGTTGAAAAGATTACATATAGTGATAATTCCACTAAAAGATATAGAAATATTCTTAGGCATGAATTAGAATTAAAGTGGATAAAATTATTACAAACACCACATCCACTTGGTTTTAATGATAATATTTACCACGAGGGTAACATTTCTAGATTACCTGATTTTGATGTTTTTTCTCTTTTAGATATACGCAAACGTAATAACCGATCTGATGGTAAACGCAAAAATGGAAATTTAAGACGCAAAAATAAACGTGTTTTAACTGTTTCAGAATTCAGTATCATCTTAAAACATTCTGGCCCACATATGGCCCTTTCACGTTTAGTAACTCTTTCTATATCTTCACTTGGTAATTTGGATATTGAGGCTAAATTCTATAATAGAGCTCTTTGACTTAATGATGCTGCAATTCTTACCTGGTGTTACACTCAACATGCTCTTCGGCCATACATAGACTCCAAAATTAATCATATTAGGCATTTTATCAAAATTCAATTTGTCAACAAGGGGATTTAATTCATTAACTTACCCAGTATATTTAAAGAAAATTCTGTTATCTCTTCTATTCCTACTTATTTTGAAAATAAGGAATCCCCTATCATTTGTTATAAGTATAATAAACCTATTCGTAGTACTGTTTTTAACTATAACAAATTAGTAACAGAACTTGATATCGAAAATTCTATTCCTGACTCTTGAGATTGTAAAGACTCTAAGTATTGCTATCAACCCGCTGGTCATATAGTCACAGGGGATTCAAAAATCATAACTGATTCTAGAAATCGGTCTATTATATGTAAAGGACCTAAATATAGGTTTCTTGTGCCAATAGACTTCAAATCATGACGTGAGGAAATTGTAGGAACCCTACAAGAATCTTGTAATCGCTGGTGTAAACGAGAGCATGTTGAGTCTTAAAAAGTTGGAAACTAAATAATTTTAAAATCATTGATGGTAGAATTTCATTTTATTGCAGCAATTTAGATCTTCTACCATCTAAACCTAAATTCACTTTTAGACACTTGAAGAAAGGGGTCCAGGAATTCCATAGGAGGTTTGTTTTGGCCCCCGCAGATAAGGCTGCTAACAATGTTGTGGTCGTTTGAAAAAGATACTATATTAACACCCTTAAGCAAGAACTTAGCACTGCAAAAACATATTAGCATAACAGGCTTGATGAGACGTCTATCGTTGATAGGCATTGATGCCATATGGCAGCTAAGTTTAGGTTGTTTGTTGATGAGGACCATAGCAAGTTAACTTCATAAACGGCCCTATAAATCGCGTTTTATTGCTAATTCTAGTGCATGTACAACTACCGAGTTGTCTATTTTTTTAACTTCTTGCCTCACTGCAATTATAAACCATGTCATTAAATATTGCACAACAGTTAATTAAAGAAATGGTAAAAATTTATTTTGGTCTATTAAAAATTCAGGTAAAATTCTAAATAAATTGAAGTCTAGAGGTTTTCTAGCATCTGTTTTGTCTACATATGATTTCTCTACTCTCTATACTACATTGCCTCATAATCTAATCAAAGAAAAACTAACAGAATTAATTGAACAAATATTTAACAGAGAGTGCTCACTTTATTTGGCGTGTAATGATAAAAATGCATTTTTTACTTCTGAACAACCTAAACAATATAAATTGTGGTCATGTCAGAAAATGTGTGATGCGCTCCATTATCTTTTGGACAATATATTCATAAGATTTGGTTCGAAATTATATAGACAAATTGTAGGTATTTCAATGGGTACTTATTGCGCTCCTCTTGTTGCAGATTTGTTTTTGTTTTGCTATGAGAGAGACTTCATTGTCTCTGTCAGAGAATAATCAAACTGTTATTACTGAAGCTTTTAACTCAACCTCCAGATATTTAGATGACTTACTTAATATTGATAATCCTTATTTTGAACAAACGGTAGGTCAGATATATCCCACTGAACTTCATTTAAATAAGGCGAATTCTTCTGATACTGAAGCTCCGTTTTTGGACTTGAACTTGTCTATAACAAATGGCATAGTTTCTTCTAAAATAACGAGATGATTTTAATTTTGAAATAGTAAATTTACCATTTCTTGATGGAGATGTTCCTTGTTCTCCTTCCTATGGTGTTTATATTTCTCAGCTTGTTCGTTTTGCTAGAGTGTGTTCAAATGTTGATGAATTCAACAACAGAAACTTACTTTTAACTGCTAAGTTATTAAAACAAGATTAAAGATATCATAAAATTCGAAAAGCATTTTCTAAATTCTACCACAGACACTCAGAGTTATTTGTAAAATACAACATTGGTTTAAAAACTCTTCTGCAAAAAGGCATATCAGAACCTATATTTTATGGTGATTTAGTTTATAAATTCAAACGAATTGTTCGTAAACAAAATTTTAGTGATCAATTCAAAAATAAAGTTAAACGTTATATAAGGGCTGAATATAACTTGGATATCATGCGACAGTCTGCATGCCAAGTATTAAAACCCAATCAAGGTTTATAGCTATGGTTTCCTCTTTAATTGCACGACGGTCAGTCAGGCCTCAGACTCTATGACGGCTCTGACGTAAAGCTTTAATCAGTAGGTTTGGGCCTGATGCTTATCTGTAGCTGGACCCACCGTGGCTC
Organism: Loripinus fragilis; assembly: GCA_964019695.1. Classification (NCBI taxonomy): domain Eukaryota; kingdom Metazoa; phylum Mollusca; class Bivalvia; order Lucinida; family Lucinidae; genus Loripinus; species Loripinus fragilis. The sequence goes on along the minus strand of OZ026517.1, from coordinate 968,150 downwards.
AACTTGAGGTTTTCTTTAGCTCTGACTATCTGTGAGTCATGAGCCCTTTTCTTTGTTACATCATGGTGTGTTAATTTGATTTGAATGTTTCTCAATGATGATACATTGCATTAGTTAGATGGCCTCATTGCAAGCTGATTTCTTGTACTTCAACAACAGAAGAATCTAGGGCGAAGATATGGTACCAGTAAAATGTATTTAAGCCCCCTGGTGGCTTAGGCTGCTGTCCGTTCTAAGGGGGTGGTTCAGTTGTTGTTGACTTTTTGTTTATCGTAACTCCCATTGTGGGAGTCTGTAACTGTTCTATGTTTTGTTGTACGTTACTTTATGTCCATTGTAGTATTGCAATAATCTTGATGGGGAAGAGAGAGCTGGTTGCTTTGCTTAATTTGTCTTCCTGGTGTCTCGTGATGGTTGAGCGGCTCTTCCTCGCGGTACCATGGGGTTGTCTGCGGTTTGTGATTGTGGTGTTTCCTGATCATACTCACTTACTATTTTGATCATATCCTAACCTGGAAGAAGGGGCACTTATATCATAAGCAAAACACATGTAGGTATGACCAGAAAATGCCACAACCACATACTAGAGATGAATCAACATCCCAAAGAAGAAGAGACACAGCACACTGACAGCCATGCGAGAACAAAGCCACAATTAATTAAAGCAATCAACTATCTCCTCCTCAGCAAGAGGACTGCAAACTAGAAAGGTCACTAAAACTGCACTTTAATATAAAAACCCAACATCCAACACAAAAGCTGCAACAACGAAACAAACAACAAATAAACAACAGCAGAATCATTGCCTTAGAATAGACAGCATATGAGGCCACTAGCGGTGGGGTTAAATATATACTACTGGGCAAATTTTCGCCCTTGATTTTGCTGTTGTTTGAACACACACCTTTGTTTATCCCTCATATTTTAACTTTTGGTATGAATTAGCAGAACTGAGAAATATAATGTGTTCGATTGTACACAGCAAACTTTGAGTTAATGAATGCAAATATACATACAAACATCGTAAATAAGTATGAATTTAAAACATCACGATTACCAAGGGTAAGTATATACAAACATCATAAATATTTGTGAAAATATAATAATTTATCATTATTAATATTACTATTATTGTTATTATTATTATTATTATTATTATTATTATTATTATTATTATTATTATTATTATTATTATTATTATCTATTTTTTTTTATTATTATTACAAAATGTAACCCTACCTGTTAAAATTCCAGAAACTACATACAGCGTCCTCCATTTCTTTTTTCTGCAAAGTAAAGAAATAAAACTTACTGAATGTGATGGAATTCTAAAATCAACCATGAATGGTTAAACATTAATATATCTAAAAGCATTAAAACTAAGACATATCTTACTATTGATTTGTTCTTATTTACAACATGTAATATGTGGTATAATATGTCTGCCGACAAATGGTTATCAAAGATCTACAATAGATCTGTCTAGTAAGTATAATCATTATAATCAATCTCAGCTATACACTTGTATACAACCTTATTAGTGCACATATTCTCATAGAATAGAATACGTGCACATATTCAAATAAGTGAACACAGAGTTATTTTGTGAATACTATGAGTATATCAACGTCTAGTTTTCAGCAAAGGTGCAATGTCTTAAAACTTAATATTGAACAATCGTTTTAACTTGAATAGATTTGATTCGGAAAAACTTGATTCACCATAAGCCAGCTATTATGATTCTACAGTGCTTTAAAAACGTTGTGTGAAATTTTGAACAGAAGCAATATAAACATAGCACGTTTGTTTGGTTGATATGGAATTTTGTCAATGATTTACTTTATGTAATCTGTTTTTCTGGTGATCTGAAACTTCATTTTATTATTTTGATATCTTGATTTATATGTTTTAGGAGATGATGCATTGATAAGTTAGGGATCTTTCATGCAAACCAAATATCTATGTGTCTTGATCCACATCTGAATTAAGGGTGAGGTTGGCGCCGTTAAACCGGTTTAAGCCCTCCAGTAAAATATTTTACTGACCGTTCCAAGGCGGTACTTCTTTTGTGGATCTTTTATGTTTTTGTTCTGTCTTGTGTTTGCTATTTTTGTGCGCGTCTGTTTATATGTGCTTCGTGGTCACCTGCTGGGAAAGGGCTGACCTCTTGGCTCTCGTTTGTGGTGTCTTCTGTGAGTTTGTCACTTTCCCATTGATATCCTGGGTCAGGTGTGGTACTTGATTGTATCGATTCCTGATCTTTGCAACCTTACTTACTTTGCCCTTAGCAATCGCATAATGCCAATGCATAGTCATGGATGATTGGTAGAAATGGCACATTTGCTTTCAGTCCAATCATTTTTGAACATTTCAGTTTTGGTGACTACTCTTTAGTTTTTAATTAAATATTTTTTATAAAAAAAAATTATACCTCGGTGATTTTTTCTTGTACATGAAAGCTTGCAAAGACATTAAGATCTAAAGGTTATCTAGCATCTAGAGGGTGTCTACATATATTATTTCTCTACTTTCTATACTACATTGTCTCATAATCTAATCAAAGAAAAGCAAACTGAATTAATTGTGATTGGGTTACAACCAGGCATGAAGACTGTCACATGATATCTATGTTGTGTCCCACTCTTTTATAAATTTTCATTAAGTTGATCACTAACACTAGGGTTCCAATAATTCTTTTTTATAAACTAAATCACCATGAAATACAGGTTCTGATAAGCCTTGGTTTAGAAGAGGTTTTAAACAAATATTGTATATCCTTGTGTAAGCAATAATCACGCATATAGCGTTTGTTGGCATATTTGATATATTCAATCACATCAAACAAAAAATACTGACATATTCTCGCCTTTATTCACGTGAATCCTCGCCACATAACTAATGATAAGTTTAGAAAACCTCTTTTCGTGTGCCCCAACCGGCCTCGAAAATCCCAGACAAAAATGGCAACTTGCTGTCTACGTCATCAATAATCACGCACTTCTCAAAAACCAAGTTTTATGGGAAGCCAGACATGCAATACTTTTAAAAGTTTGATCAAAATAAACAAGAGTATCTTAAATATTTTACAAGCTATGAATAGTTATAAATACTGCAGAACTTGTAATTGATTTGATTCAGCACAACTCAAGGTGGGACTGTTGTTGTTTATTCATTGTTTGTTTTGGTCCCATTGGCTGTGGGGTCTTATGTTGAGTTCTTGGTTTAATGTGTGGTTCTAGGCATCATTTCTATTGTAGCACACGTCTTGCTGAATGCTAGCTGTAATATTGATATGATTTGATCTGTTCCCAAATAATTAAATATTTAAATAACGGGGATTCAACTGAGCCAAATATAATGTAAAATACACATTTTTCCTCATTTTTACACAACAACTAAGGCAGGCTTGGCGGTCTATACTTTTTTTACCGCCATAACTAACCACGTGACAGTCATGTGAATTTGAAGTAGGGATGACAGCCAACCAGCAGACAAAGTGTCAACGAACTGGGATAAATGAAAAAAATGTTAATTTGCCACCTTATTTCTACAAACTTTTAGGTATAAGAAAAATAACACTGTGTGAATAAATTTCGCAATAATTTTATCGGCAGAATCATAATTTTCCACATGATGAAGGTGAGCGAAAGTAGAGTGCTAAGAGCCCCAAAAACTTCCGTGTGACGTCACAAGTTTATGTGTAAACAGCGCGAGGGACAGAAAAACAACACTGCGTGATTATTGTGTAGCATGAAAAAGCATACTCGGAGGATATATCAATCAACTCTGAGTGTCTGTAATAAAATGTAGAAAAAAGCTTTACAAAGTTTATGGCATCGGTAACCTTAATTGCACAATGGTGGGTCAGGCCTCAGACTCAATGATGACCCTGAAATAAAGCTTTAATCCGTTGGTTGGAGCCTGATGTTTGTCTATGGCTGGACCCATCGTAGCTTAATTTGAGATTTTCCTTAGCTCTGACTATCTGTGGGGTGTGAGCCCTTTTCTTTGATTCATCATAGTGTGTTCATTTGATTAGATCGTTTCTCTGTGATGATGCATTGGTTAAGTTAGGAAGCCTTCATGCGAGCTAAACAATATTTGTATTTTTAACAACAACAGAATCTAGGGTAAAGATTTTGCGCCAGTAAAATGCATTTAAGCCCCCAGTAGCTAACGCTGCTGTCCGTTCTAAGGCAGTGGATCTGTTGTTGTTGATCTATTGTTTATGTACTTCCCATTGTTTGTGGGGGTTCTGTGTTGGTCTTTGTTTTGGTATGCATTACTTTGTGTCCTTTCTATTTTTGGAATTATCTTAAGGAGGAATATAGAGCTGGTTGCTTTGTACCATTACTGACTTTGCTTTTATTGTCTTGCGGATGTTTTGTTACTGTAAATGTTCTGTGGCTCTTCTCGAGGTGATGTGGGTTGGTTTGCAGTGTATGAATAGTAGTATTTCCTGATCATACTCACTTACCTTTTGCATTTATTATGATTTTACATCCATTACACATAAAAAAAATTATGTATGGCAAAGGCAGACCTACCTTAAAATGCTCAAATGTAATACTAATTGAAGGATCAAGGCGATCTGGCTTTGGGAAAAGTGAGATTGACAGAACTGCTGAATTTACCATCTGTTTGCTAGTCCCATTGCTGTAAAAAGAAATATATGTTTTGATTCTTTATGCATAAGCGAGTATCCACAGCTTTAATCAGCCAGTGCAAAAACAAATACATAGGCATGCTTATCAAACTTTTTTCTGCTTGCATACATTATATATTGAAGTATTTTGTTTGTGTTGATGTTTTACGTTCCAGTCAACCATTTTTCAGTCAGGTCTGGACACTATTAGTTTGGACCCTAAACTATGTTGTTCCATATATGACAGTCTATGACAGTATATATGACAGTTTTGTTACAGGTGATCTTGATAACCAAGACAACACTTTCTTTGAGATAGAGATGTGTTGTTTGGGTTCTCTGGATTACTTATAACATGGGATATGATAACAAAGTATGACAGCAAGGTATGATAACAAGGACCTCACTACTACTTGAATTTTTAGTGAAATACTATGTGATGTATTTTGGGCCGGTTGCCTTTGTTTACCAAATAAATAAATCTTGAAATCTTGAATCTTGAAGTCTGATTTGGATCCTCAATATTGCAATTTGGGCTCTACTCGACTATATTTGGGTTATCAAAAAAAAGTACTGACGGTTCCAAGGCTGATCCATCCTTTTCGTTATTTGTGTTTCTGTCAGGCTGTCTTGTCTCTTCCTTGCAGCCTTGTGGTCACCTGCTGGGAAAGGGTTTCTTGTGTTTTTGACACTTTCCCATATGATGTCCAAGGTCAGGTGTGGTATTTGAATGCATCAATTCCTGATCTTTGTCTTTTTCCTTACTTTAAAAATATTTCTTCTGAATACGGATAAATAGGTTCTTAGGCAAACAATTAAGACCCAGATGAAATGCAAAATTTCGATCAGTGGTCCTTTAAAATACAAACATTTCACATCCATGTGTATTTTTGTAGTATATATGGAACAATCCATCAATATAAAGGGGGGTCAACTCAGAAGCCACCTACATCTGTTGTTGCTCCTGCAGTATACCAGTGAGATTCTTGTAAAATGCACTTGAGTAGCTTGAGACATTCTTATCTAAAATAAAAGCAATAATCAGAAGAAAATTAACCTTTGAAGTGTCACTAGAAAATTACAGGGTGGGACATTTTCATATCTTGTCGTTTTTACCCCTTTTGTTTGCTGAAAACCTCTTTGGCAAACAGCTAAGATCCAGATAAAATGCATTTTATCAGAATCTACACTGTTTGCTAAGATTAAAACCATCTTCAGTGATTGAAATAAAGCATAACAGAGATTCCAACATGTTTTATCTGTGTAAAACGGCCACTTTCGACCTTCATTAAGCTAACATTTGTCATAAAGACCTTTATTTTGTCTATTTTTGAGTGGCTGTTTTACACAGGTTTTACTGTTTAGAGAAAAAAATAATGATAAGAGAACAGTGAGGCCTCAAAAATATCAAAACAAAATCTCTTTTTGAATGAATGGCAGAAAAAGAACAAGGAATACTGAAAAATAGTAAGTGAGTATGATCAGGATATACCACAATCACAAACTGCAGACAGCCCCGTGGTATCGCGAGGAAGAGCCGCTCAACCATCACGAGACACCAGGAAGACAAATTAAGCAAAGCAATCAGCTCTCTCTTCCCCATCAAGATGATTGCACTACTAGAATGGACATAAAGTAACGTACAACAAAACATAGAACAACCACAGACTCCCACAATGGGAGTAACAATAAACAAAAAGTAAAAAGTCAACAACAACAGAACCACCACCTTAGAACGGACATCAGCCTAAGCCACCATATGAAAACAGGTTTAATCAAAAATAAGGAGAAGAAATTAGATGACAGCAAACCCTGGTAGCCTGAGATGGAAAACAATGGTAGGGAAAGTAAGGAAGGAGGCAAAGATTAGACATCGATACATAGAGGATCTAACATGAGTGCTCATATTTTATTGAATTTATTAAACAAGTTGGGGAAAAGAGATAAAATACGAGGCTTGTCGAGCATTTTATCTCTTTTTTGCAACGAATACAATAAATTTGATAATACAAGAACACAAATGTTAGATGCTTTTTATCATATGACATAAAGATTACTATGAAATCTCATTTCTGCGTAGAATGTTATAATTTTGTCATTATGTATGCAACGTTGTTATGGACGCCATATCTTTTCCCGAAAATCTGTAAACCACTTGTAGTTTATCGCTTTTATAGCAATGGCGTTATTTCACTCCCAGGTGCGATGTCATGTTATAAAACAAGTACCACACCCGATCCAGGACACCCAATGGGAAAGTGACAAAAAGCACAAGAAAACATCACACACAAGAAAACCAAGAGGTCAGCCCTTCTCCAACAGGTGACCACAAGACTGCAAGAAATAGCCACCACAGTATAGCAAAGACAAGCACAACAAGATCCACAAAAGAAACACTGCATTGGAACGGTCAGTAAGAAAATTCCTGGAGGGCTGAAACTAAACCCTCTAACTGTCTGGGAGTCAAAAGCACAGGAACTAGTCACAAACCCTTAGAATAGAAAAAGTAGGCCTATATTTACTTTTATAGTCTATAATTACAGATACACACGCCTACTTTTTCATAAAAAAAAAGTTTGTGACAAGTTCCTGTGGTCAAAAGCCCTTTCTTTGTTTCATGTGTGGTTCTTGATGTGACATTAGTTAAAGTAAGAAAGACGACAAAGATCAGGAATCTATACAATCAAGTACCACACCCGACCCAATTAAGCCATCATCTTGCTGCGGAAGAAAAAGCTTGCTGCTTTGTGGCTGTAATTCTTCTTTGCCCTGAGTGGGTTGGTCCAAAGTCTGTCCACATTCTGTGAGTGTGGTATTTTCTGGTCATACTCCCTTACTTTTATATTGGCCCATTTTTATTTCTTTTTTTATAATCTTTTAACTCAACTTATTTTATCCGAAGTTTAAAGATCTACCTTATTATATAGCCTTGAGTGCCACCTTGTCGAAGAAAAAAAAAACAAACAGATTATCCACAACAATGCTAAATTAGTAAATGAATATATGCTAAATGGTGTGATTACAATACTATTTCAACTATTTTAACTCAAACTATGCTGAGCCCGATTATGAGGCTCGTACCAAATATTTCAAGACTGTATGTATTCAGATTGTCTGGCTACTGAGGGAAGAGAGAGCTGGTTGCTTCGCTTAGTTTGTCTTTCTGGTATCTTGTGATTGTTGTGTGGCTCTTCTGCTGGCAGACGATTCTCGTGAAACATCATACCTTAATTTTCTCGAAAATTAAGAAAGATGTCTCAAAATTTTTCGTCTGCTGCAGTTGTGATTGGCACTTTAAGGGTTAAAAAGCATGGTAAGATTTAAAAAATTTACTTTGTATACTTCTCTTGTCTAGGTGAATACCACTTTTTGACGATTTGGCCCAATTTTCTGCGATTACATTGTCATGTCGATCTGGAAAATCTATTGACTCTATGTTCAGAGGATTGACTACACCCACTTTCAACACTAAAATAAATACAAACTCAACCACAGATACATTCATATTAGTGCAACAAAGACACGATACTTGCTTTATGGTGACTGGCTAGGAGTGGGGCCTGCCTATGAAAGAGTCATGCTAATCATATACATCTTACTAGAAATTGTAACCTGTACAGGGATAGTTGATTCTGTTATTTTTGTGTCACCTGCGAAGCATGGTCGACAAATTGGGATCACAACTCCATTGGTGTCGAAGTCGTTGTCCCCGGCATCATACTTTTGGTTTCTGATCAATAACTTTTGTAGAGATGCATCAATTCAATTTAAACTTTACAGAAGAGTTGAGCAATATAAAATACATACAGGTCAAGTCGGAATTTGGAAATCATATGCAAAATTTTGACTGAGTTGTGGCCCTTTTTTTACTGAGTTTGAGCAAAATTTTGGTATCCGATCAATACCTTCAAAAAAAATCCATCAATTTCATTCAAAGTTTACAGATGGATTAAATAATACAATACAGGTCAGGTGTAAATTTGGGGATCATCCGCAAATTTTGAATGAGTTATGGCCTTTTTTTACTTACGTTTTGGCTTATGCAAAAGCTATATTGACATTTTGTACATTGAACTTCACATTTTCAAATCGCTATAATTACATCTGACAGCTTCTAACTAAAGGCAAAGGTTGCCCAGTGCCTGTAGATAAGCATGACAGTGACATAAATGTTACCCCCCCTGACCCCTTACAGGGGGCCAAATATTAAAATTTTACAATAACGAAGTCAGTTGTCAATGTTTTTACCGAAATTGCGCATGCAGACAGAAGTACAATGATTTTAAATGATATCAGATGGGATTTTTGTTGAAAGGCCTGGATCCGATTCCCAGGATGGACTTAGGGGCTGAGGTGGAGGCAATGATTTAACTTTTTCAAAATATTGTCATGTTATATATCTAGACATTTTTTTCTCAAAATAGTCATGTTGCATATCAAATTAATGGAAATGGAGCATAGAGCACCACGCAAGCAAATATAATGTCCTTACACACACCCTTGACCCGTGGGGTTGGATCAAAAGGTTAAAAAATATATATGTGGTTCTGTTGTTGTTGATCTTTTGTTTAATGTACTTCAAATTGTTTGTGGGGTTTCTGTGTTTGTCTTTGTTTTGGTATGCATTACTTTGTGTCCTTTCTAGTTATGCAATCATCTTGAAGAGGGAGTGAGAGCTGGTTGATTTGCTGTTATTGTCTTACGGATGTGTTGTTACTGTATATGTTCTGTGGCTCTTCCTCACGATGCCATGGGTTGGTCTGCAGTGTGTGATTGTGGCGTTTCCTGATCATACTCATTTCCTTTTTGTTGTATATATCAAATGAAAGGGAAAGAAGTATAGACCAACATAGAAGCAAAATGTTTGACCTTACACACACCGCTGACCTCTGGGTTGGGTTGAAAGGTTAGATATTGGAATTGTACAAATAAGTATATTTCTATTTAACTAGACACTAAAAATAGTTGACATGTTTTTAATTATGATCTGTATGATACACAAGATGAGGTTAGGGGTAAGATAAAGGGGATTTATGTTTTGTGATTTGCATGTTCGTCTATAATAATTCTTCGTCAGTTGATTTAAATTCAATGCATTTGCCTTGTTTGATTGTTGCCTTGTTTGATTTCGGCTTTGCCAGGAGACACATATCATTCTCGGAGTTCTGGTTTCATCTTATCACACATATAGTTTATAAGTAAACATTTTTGTTGAAATTGATTGGAACAGACTAATTTTATGGTCCATTTGTCTCTTTGTTCAAACATCTATTATTCCCCAATTAATTAAGGGTTTAATGCATTATACGTTCCATGGTCATATAAGCTATTTCACCATTGATTTACCTGTGCGCGTTGCAAAAGACTACTTTACCACTAATTCAGTTGTACAATTGTAGTTTTAGTCCCACTAGAGGTAATAGGTTTAGGCTGAGCCTCCATTTACTATTTAATATTTGTGTATGTATGCCACACATGTGAGAATGCAAATTTTAGGAATCAATACAATCAAGTACAGGAATCGATACAATCAAGTACTACACCTGATCTAAAACATATATGGGAAAGTGACAAAAACACAAGAAAACATCACACACAAGAGAGCCAAGAGGTCAGCCCTTTCCCAGCAGGCGAAGGATGCAAGGAACAGACAACAAGATGGCACAACAAAGACAAACATGAAACAAAAAGGATCCACAAAAGAAGCACTGCCCTGGAACGGTCAGTAAAAAAACTGCATAGATGCAAAGGTGACTGCTCGCAGATATATACCATCCTTTCAGTGTATGTGTCAATAACATAAGTGTGCCAAGGTTATATTACCTAGATTGTCTTGAGCTACTGTTACAGATGACTTATTATTGACTTCTAACGTCTTGGCCACTGACACAGCGAATTGGTCTACTACCTTCAGAACGGACTGGGCTCCTTTCTAAAAGCAAATAGATACACTTATTATACACAACGACAATAATACTAGAAAAAAATCAGTTGAATATACTCTTAATTTCAATTGTGTGTGTGTTTTGCTTTTTTTTTCAATATGCCCAACTCATAAAAGTAAGAAAGGTGGCAAAGATCAGGAATCGATATAATCAAGTACAATACCTGACCTTGGATACCACATGGGAAAGTGACAAAAACAAAAGTAAACATCACAAACAAGAGCCAAGAGCCTTCAATATCCAATTGTGTGTATAGTAGATAACACTTTATCATATGACGTCGCGTCTGGGAGTGAAATAACGCCATGCAATAAAATCGATTTACGGGAAACGTTATGACGTCCATAACAACGTTGCAATCATAATGACAAAAGTACAACGTTTTAACGCCAGAAATGAGATTTCAAAATTTTTGTCATATGATAAATAGAATCTAACATTCGTACTCTTGTATTATTGAATTTATTAAACTCGTTGCGAAAAAGAGATAAAATGCTCGGCAAGCCTCGCATTTTAGCTCTTTTCCCCAACTCGTTTAATAAATTCAATAAAACATGAGCACTCATGTAAGATCCTCTATATATACATCACAAGAAAGCATCAAGTGAGCATGACCAGAAGATATCACCACCATAGACCATAGATCAACCTATGGCTACACCAGGAACTGACATACACAGCCACATAATAGAGGGTCTGGATGAGGTATAATGATTAGTAAATAATGGCTCTTTTTTATAATGAATAGTGAATAATGAGTCAAAAAAATAATGAAAAGTGAATAATGAAATCCTAAAAAATAATGAATAATCCTTTTTTTTAATGAATTGAAGAAAAAATTAATGAATAGTGAATTATCAGATTTCTTTGTCACCTTTCTTACCTATAATGAATAATTGGTCTTATTTTAATGAATAACTCAAAATTTAATGAGATGAATAATGGGCTAAATTTTTAATGAATAGTGAATACCAGAACCCCCCCATCCAGACCCTCATAATAGTAAGGACACAATTTAAGTAAATCCATTAGCTCTTTCTCCCTCAAAAAAATCTGAAAACCTGATTTTCTTGAATCTGCGCATTCAGCGTCTTTGTTTTCCATCTTTGGAAGGTATATAAGCTAAATACGCTAATTACAAAATTTCAATAATCTAGTTTACTGTTCTACAGAACACTCTTGCTTGAGTCTTCCCTGGCCATAAAATCTGATAAAAGGACCACATCACGGATGTAAAAAAAATACAACATATAGTATGGTACTCACCCCAGTTTGTGACGCAGTCCTCCAGGACTCAATATTAGATTCATTGAGTAAGTTGCTCGCTGTCTGTACAAACGTCTATAAAACAAGAAACAGAATATTTTCGTTGCAATATGCAAGTGGTAATATACCATTCAAAAACCTCTTCAGTTTCCATTGCTTTCTCACATAATAAGTATACAATTTACCTCATATCTAACTATATCACAGCAGTTGTGGCAGTTCTCAGATCTACGAGGGGGGTTCAATATGTAATGTAAACAGCTCAGTATATCCCAAAGTTTTATATTTACACAGTTCATAATTACTTTTATTCAAAGATTTGTTTCTTGGCTAAATAAATGTAAAATTGCAGTTGTCGAGCTTCTTACCGAATTTACACAAGCCACTTTCAAGATAGGGTACTGAAGTACACTGCGATATGAAATAAAACAATGTTTTCAAAAGCAGATAACTGCATGATCGAGCTATGTTTTCAGTCTGTTTCTTCGTGTGGTAAATATCCATATATTGGTGAGTTATACCTGCAAAATATTTTGATATTGCTTTATATTCTATGAAATACTGCAGGCTGTCGTTTTGGTTAAAATCCTCATTGATGCTACATTTTCTGGCATTCCATTGACAGAGTCGTTTTTGCGTGAACGAATACATAGCGAAAATTAATACGAAAATCATGGGTAACTTTTTTTCGGGTCGCTTTGATGTTCATTTGCAAGTAATAGGGCCGGTTTTAGAATTTCCATATTTTATCTCACTCATAAAGTACCCCCAAGTACGTCATTTGAAATAAGAAAATGACTTAAAAGAATGCCTTCTCTGGCTTACACTGAAATGGATCAGACAAAATACCGCTTTTCATCGATGTTTGCATTCGGATGCAGTATTTGGACATTGTTACACGTATTTACATGTACATTATCTGGCTGGCTAATTTCAGACAATAAAATTATAGGAAACGAAAATGGTATACCACTCAGATGAGATACTCCTGGATATTGGTTTCAGTTTAACTGCTCTGCTGCTTATGCACTGTGTGTATTGAAACTTCGATACAATCAAAATTGTCCTTTCCTGGTACAAAGCCACATTTCCGATTTTCAAGAACCGTGCTTTTTTTAGTGCTACGTCCATTGCTTTAAACGACGTCCACGTAAGAGGGGGTAGCGTAATAAAACCGTTAGCACGAGAAATCGGTAGCGTTCAAAATTTGTATCGTTATAGCAGATAAAGGGGAAATGAGTCAGAAAACTATAGATATGTGATTCGTGCATGTGAAATGTTTGTTTTAGAAAATACAGCATGCATTTCTACCTTTGTTAAAATGAGTCTTTACAATTCGGAGGAAAATATATGCAGTGCATATTAGTGTCCTTTTTAAAAAGTGTGTAACTTATTAAATTTGGAAAGATAAAATAATGTTTCATGCATCATTTTAACGGCGACGCTTTGATCTTTCGTTTGGCATATAGCATGAGATCCTAACGCGTTTGTGGATGAAGTTATGAATGGGTTTTCATTACATATTGAACCTCCCTCGTATATGAGAAAATATATAGCGTTCATACAAACTCTATGAGAAACATTATACTTCCAGCCTACGAGTTACAATTATTTCGCCCCAATTGAGATTTTGATGCATAAATGTAAATGTCACCATGATTATGTGGGGTTGGTAGATTATCCCTCCAAAGGATCACTATTTTGTATCCTGACATTTACCATCACTGTAATTTACTGTACCATAAGTATAATCTTTTGAAAGGTCTAGCTTCTGTCTATCATCTGATATAAATTTTGCATCATTAACGTTTAGTTGGGTCAAGATATATAGCTTTTAATAGGGCATAGTAAAGGACACTGGCCGAAATTCATGATATTTTGACCACTTAGCCAGCAATTAACTTTCATTCGCTTTCGGTGATATACTTCTAAGCCATGCCGATTTTTCTTATATACCATCAAACTTATTCATTTTAAACGCTAATCGTAGACAAGTACAGCAAAACTATAAGCATGTTGTTTGCTCTTCTTTAACATTTTTTAACTTCCATCAATATACCAAAATAATTACATTTAAGTGCTGGTTAATGCATCTGTTAAAATTACGATTATCAACAGATTTTAACATTTATTCTTGTTTACTTCACCTATGGTATACTTGATTATTCACCAGCAATTTTATTTATGTATCAATTCAAGCATGTACCTGACAACTTTGGGTATGGCCATACCCCCATGTTATAAAAAGTGGGTGGGGTAAATCAATCCCAGGTAGAAAGCAAATAACAATCTGATCTGCAAAATTTTCGTATTGCAGTGATTCATACACAAAAACAGTTTTAATCTATTTTTCAAACATAGTAACGCTTCATGACGTCATTTTATGCGCAAAGTAAGCGATTTTAACAAACCCGAGGCTTTTTGTTTTGCAGTTCATTTCTAATAAAACAAAAGTATTAACTTTGTCTTGGGATGAAAGTTACCATAACACTTCCATCTACCATATAAACAAGAAAAAATATAATAGTACTTTACAGCTAACATAATAAGCCTCATTCAAAGTCCTTATCCAGCTTTGACTTGTGTCATTTTTTCAATACAAGTTTATATGCCTACTGTACAATTTGCTGAGGTTCAAGCTAAATTTTCCATATACAATAATTGCTGCGTATAAGCTATAATGGTCATATAAAATTGTAGCACTCAGTATCCTTTATCTGCATCCAAAGTTTCAGAAGCCATGTATGGTAATGAACTCATTTTCATGCAATTGTTTCTAACGTTCTGTCAGAGACTAAGCAGCATTTCATCAAGGTATACACTGTTTGAAAAAGTAAAAATGATCTTCAGACAAAAGAAAACAATATTTTGCAAATATAACCTGACATCCTTATATATGTACAGTAGACTGTCCCAAGCTTATTTAGTCAACCCAGAAGGAAGAATCTATTAGCATACAAAGGATAACAGAAAGCAGTTATTATTTACACGTGTTTGGTCGTCTGTTATATTAGTTTCCAAGCCTGCCACAGTTTCTAGCACGTTTTGTACAGCTTCCAGTTCTCCTGCCAGTAACGTCTTACTGTCTGATGACGAAGAAGAAGCAGTGATGTTCACAAGTGAGTCCAGTGTTTTTGAAACTTCTTTCTCTGTTGGACGAGTCATCAATGTCTGTGTCTTTAAGAAAAATATATGTGTGGAAATAAATGTCTTTATAGAAATCTGCATGGCGAATAAAATGTCATCTGACCGTTTTAAACAGGATTTCTTTATCTTAAAAAATAATATTTCACAGAAACAGATTTCTAGTCATTGACGTCAATATCAATTTATGTGTTACTATTGACGTCAATGACAAAGAACCTGTTTCTGTGAAAATAAGTATATATCATGGCATTATCCATTAAGATTAGTAAAATATTGTTAGGAACTACACCACAAACATGGATCCAACATAACCAAGTCATTGTTTTGTTATGCAATACTTAGTGTCCTGTCTAGTTTAGCAGTCATCTCGCGCTGGGGAAGACAAACTGTTTGCTTTTCTTAAATAAGCTTCTTGCTGTCATTAAATCCCTTACATAATACTAACGTGTAAACTATACTAATATGTTTATTAAATCTTTGTATTTATAATGTACTATATGTATATTTAGTATATGAGCCAGTGCATGAGATTTCCAACAATGTGGTATATGCGACCAGCAAAGCCTCAGATCAGCCTGCGCATACGCGCAGTCTGATCAGAGCCTTTGCTAGTCACTTGAGTATTCTATGGTTGTTAAGCTACTGACTGAACACCATTTGCAATTTCTAGGCTTAAAAGAAGGGTGCAGAGGCTCGTCGGAGTCTACACTTGTCAAAATGTTGAAATGTTGGAAATCTCATGCCGCGGCATATTACATATTATGTATTGTTTTTTGTACTTTGTTTCCATCACTTAGATGCAGCAATAAGCTTGATAGTCTAACGAGACAACATTACTATATATAGGCCATCCTGAAAACCAGTTTTTATTGCTGTTAGTTCTTGTTTTCTTACATTCGGTTTGTGTTTGTTCATGGTTCTGTTATCTTTCTAGTTTGGTCATAATCTCACTGAGAAGAAAAAACTGGCTGTTTAACTTTGATTGTGTCTTGGAGACATAGTTTGGCCTGAGTTCATTCATAATCTAGTCATTTCTTGGGCTTACTTTTTTGTTTTCACAAAGGCTGAGATAAACAAATTTTTGAGCCCTGCCTTGAGAATAAAAGTAAGAAAATGGGTAAAGATCAAGAATCTATCAATCAAGCATCACACCTGACCCAGGATACCAATGGGAAAATGACAACGTCACAATTAGACATCTCAAACGAGAGCTAAGAGGTCAGCTTTTTCCCAGCAGGTGACCACAAGGCATTAACAAACAGAAGTGCATGAAAGCATATCAAAACAGACATTTCATAAATGATCCACAAAAGAAGCACCGCCTTGGAACGGACAGTAAAAATATTTTACTGGAGGGCTTAAACCGCTTTAACGGTGCACCAACCTCACCCTTAATTCAGATGTGGATCAAGACACATAGATTTTAACTTCCTTATCCATTAGTTTAAATATTTGCGCAAGACAGCCTGCCAAATCGCTGATCGCATGCGTGTTAAGTATTGAGTTGTGACACATCAAAATTGATAAACCATGCATAAGGGATTTCATTTTCCACTTGGAAATTAGTGAAATGCCATTTTTAGTTGTTTAGTTAAACAAACGAATAGCTTAATATTTCGATCACCCATGTGTTTTTTCATACGCTAACATTTGAATAAATTATGATCAAATAGCATGTAAACCTCATGATTTGAACATGTATTTTTGTTCTTTGACAAAAGCTTCAAACAGCGGTAACTGGACATCTCGGCCCTAACAAACTCGGCCCCTAACCAGCTCGGCCCCCACAAACTCGGCCCCTCACCAACTTGGCCCCTTATATCTATTAACAGCCATTAATGTCTAAACAATGAACATTTATTATTATGAGTTAGTATATATCAGATCATGTAATTACGATTTTATTTTATGCCCTAACTCAAACCCAGCTCATTCAGCTTTGGGACCCACAATCACCTGTAAATTAATCAATTGGGCTTCGGACTCGACGTCGCTATTTTTCCTTATCTATCAATTAAAATGCGTTTTGAGTACTCACACATATCATTTGGTTGAAAAAAAAGAAAACAATTCTCATCTGGGGAGCATGCTATCACCCCATGCCATGAGACAGTGGTGCTTTATATCCAATATGTGTTCAGCGAAAGTTCAGGTGCAACTGAGCAATTAGAGCCTTCGCCATTTGCAAACATTTATTATTTTAACCCTAAGTCCGCCGGTCACGACTTTTGTTGTCTACTCACATTTTCTATCGTTCATTTTTGCAGAAATAAGCCCTTATGAGACACCACATAGTGGGGCTTCTGAAATGGGAATGCACTGTTTGCCTATAGATATAGATGTCCTATAAAGTCATCGCTCAAGCTATGATTAATGTGTTCCATACCCATTACACACGCACAATGAGAAGGAAAGATCTAAAATGAGATTAAACAATGTACATCGGAACAATCCAGCCTCCTGAAACAAATGGTACACTATTTTGGTTGGGGGCAGAGTTTGCTAGGGGCCATGTTTGTTAGGGGCTGAGTTTGTCAGGGGCCGAGTTTGTCAGGAGCCAAGATGTCCCAGAATCCAAACAGCTATGCATAATTCAATCGGAAAACTTTGGCTCATTTTGAGAATCAAGTATTTAGATGGCCTCCATGCGAGCTGAACATTTCTTGTACTTCAACAACGGCAGAATCTAGGGCGAAGATTTGGTACCAGTTAAATGCATTTAAGCCCCCCCGGTGGCTTAGGCTGCTGTCCATTCTAAGGCGTTGGTTCTGTTGTTGTTGACTTTTAGTTAATTGTTACTCCCATTGTGGGAGTCTGTGGTTGTTCTATGTTTTATTGTACGTTACTTTATGTCCATTCTAGTATTGCAATCATCTTGATGGGGAAGAGAGAGCTGATTGCTTTGCTTAATTTGTCTTCCTGGTGTATCGTGATGGTTGAACGGCTCTTCCTCGTGGGGTCACGGGGTTGTCTGCAGTTTGTGATTGTGGTATTTCCTGATCATACTCACTTACTATTTTTGGTCGATTGTAAGGCGTAGTACTATGTATGAAAAAGGTCTATTTTGATAGCCTGAACTTGCTTAAGGAAATATAGTACTGTTGTAGCATCTGGGTCCAGTCCTATTAAAATCCATTAAATTTAATTACCCGAAATGTTTTATCAACAGAATAAATAAAGTTTATAATTTTTCAATAAAATATTGCTATACTGATATTCTATTGAAAAAACACATATAGCGATATTTTATTGAATAATACACAAACTTCATTTATAACCATTTGTTTTGGTACAATCACAATTATTATTGTGGTGACATGGTTTCTATGACGTCAGCGTCACGTTATGTAACGTCAGCAACACGTTATCAAAGTAGATCCTTGATGTACATCCGAGGTCTGATTCCATGGAATCCCAGTTCCGGTTGATAGAAATTTATGCAAGAATTCTTTAATCAAAGTAGCTGACTGTGAGGAGACAAATAAAAAGACTCTGAAAGTAAGAAAGGCGACAAAGATCAGGAATCGATACAATCAAGTACAACACCTGACCCAGAATACCACATGGGAAAGTGACAAAAACATCAATAAACATCACAAACAAGAGTCAAGAGGTCAGCCCTTTCCCAGCAGGTGACCACAAGGCAGCGATAAACAGACGAACAAGTATGAAAAACACAAGACATAAATAGCACAAATGATCCACAAAAGAAGTACTACCTTGGAACGGTCAGTAAAAATGTCACTGAAGGGCTGAACTCACATTCTTTCTGCTGTTTTGAACACTGTACTGACTCTCATTTCTATTTATTATTAGATATTGAGCCCAAGAACTTACTTGTTTCTGTAGTCGATCAAGGGCTGGTCTAATGCAGTTGTATGCTGGCACTTTCCACTGTCCATATTCAGAACATTCTCTGATTACTTCTCCTAAATAAAAACAATTTGTCATATATGATATTTAACAGTTGCAACACAGTGCTTTGAAATTTGGCAGTTGTTTAAGTAAAAGCACGAGTTAACAAAATATTTGTGCATTTTTATTTACTGATACTAGTAGATATGAAACTGGTGTTCACTTACTATCAATAGCATTACATATGTTTCCAGCAATTAAAGAGGAAACTATAGCTATAAACCGTGATTGGGCATGCACACTGTCGCAAAATATCCTTGCTCAAAAAGATCATCAAGCGTTATAAAAGAGTGGGATATAGCAAGGATATTAAGCGATAGTCTGCGTGCAGAGCTATAGACCCTTTACGGTTTTGAGTTTATTTAATTGTCGACGGTGGGCCAGGCTTCAGACTCAATGACAATCCTGACATAAAACTTTCAGTGTCTGATGTTTGTCTTTGGCTGGGCCCACCGTGCCTTAACTAGAGATTTTCTTTAGCTCTTACTTTTTGTGAGTTGAGAGCCCTATTCTTTGTTACATCACACTGGGTTAATGGATTTGATTGTTCAGCTGTAATGATACATTGTATTAGTTAGGAAGCATCCATGCGAGTTAAACTTTTGGTGTCTTGGCAACAACAGAATCTATGACAAAGACTTGCTTAGTGAAATTAATTTGGTTTTGGCTGTCCGTTCTAAGGCAGTGGTTCTGCTGTTGTCAATTCATTGTTTAGTTGTTGCTTTCAGTGTGTTGCAGCTGGCGTATAGTCTAATTTCTGGTGTGTTTTTGTTGTGACAGTCTTGGTTTTGCAATCATCTTATTAATGAGAAGAGATGGTTGTTTTGTGTCCTTGCTGTGGTGAGTGTATCTGTTTGTGTTATGTTGTCTTGGTTTTGTCTAAGAATCAATGAGTATTTGGCCAATAAAATTAATTTAAAGCTCCCCGGTGGATTTGGCTGCTGTGGATTTTATGGCGGAGGTTCTGTTGTTGTTTATGCATTGTTTATTGCCACTCCTATTGTTTGTAGTTCTATTTTGTTGTTTTTGCCATTGTTATGTTATGTAGTATTAAATTTCCTTTCTAGTTTTGCAATTATCTTGTTGAAGAAGAGTGCTTATTTGGTTTGTTTGAATTGTCTTCCTGACGGAATGTTACTTGATGGCCCACCGTAGCTCAACTTGAGGTTAACTGTAGCTCTGACTGTCTGTGAGTCATGAGCCCTATTCTTTGTTTCATCATAGTGTGTTAATTTAATTTGATTGTTTCTCTGATGATACATTACATTAGTTAGGTAGCCTCCATGCAATCTAAACAATTTTGTGTTTTAACAGCATTAGAATCAAGGGCGAATATTTGGCGCTAGTAAAATGTATTTTAAGTCCCCCAGTGGCTTATGCTGCTGTCCGTTCTAAGGCAGTGGTTATATTGTTGATTATCTATTATTTAATGTACTTCCCATTGTTTGTGGTGGTTCTGTGTTTGTCTTTGGTTTGCTGCGCATTACTTTTTTTTCATTCTAGTTTTACAATCATCTTGAAGAGAAAGCTGGTTGCTTTTCTTTTATTATCTTGATTCCTGATCTTTCCCATTTTTCTTACTTTAATAACCTCTGGATCTGATTTGCTTACCTGTAAAGTTATCAGGACATTGCTTAGTTACAATTTGACTAGCTTGAGTTACATCCCAAACCATATGTCGTATCTTGTCAGTATCCCTAGGACAAACTTTTTTGTCTTGTCTTTCTAGATCTGAAAAGAATCGTATTGAAATCCAAAGTTATGACCTATTCCATTTTAAGCACGACACTTTCCCGAATGATAAGACAAGAAAGTCAGGTCATCAAATCAGCAGCAACATGTGATTTCCAACAATGTGACCTTTTGACAAGTGAAGACTCAGACGAGCCTGTGCAGCCTCCTTTTAAGCTTAGAAACTCTAAATGATGTTTGGTCAGTAGCTTAAACAATCATAGAATAGTCAAGAGACTAGCAAAGGCTCTGATCAGACTGCGTTTATGCGCAGGCTGATCTGAGGCTTTGCTGGTCGCACATACCACATTGTTGGAAATCTCATGTCCTTTCATGTGGCATTGCTGTTAAACTGTTAAAATATAAAAGGACAAATAAACGTAAAAGTGTGCGGATTATGTCAAATCCTTGTTGGTTGTCAAAATATTTTGTTTAGAAACGTCATGATAGTAATGACTGAGAAAAGAGCTGATTGCCTTCCTGTAATTGCGTTTTGCTGTTGTGCAGCGTCTTTCCGACACTGCGCCTGGAATAGGTATGTGGTCTGTGATTGTGGCATTTCCTAGTCATACTTATTTACTACTTCACCATTATAACAGATTCACAACTACTGATTTAGAACTACTTACTGGATAAGCAGTCAAAGTTATATATATGATGGTTTATTATTGTCATTTAGGGGTAAAGCAAAAAACATTCAAACTTGTTCATTACTATTCATATATTTCACTGAAAAAAGACTATTACGAAACACAATCGATGTAATAAACAAAACGAAACAAAAATTCTTGGCTAAATCTAGAGGAGTAACAGGGGTCTGGATCAGTTCACCTTCACCACCCTCCTCACAAGTGACTATAGGTTTCCTTAGTAATTCTGGTATGGGGCCCTCGAGAAGCAATTGGACCCCTTGATAGAGGCCCGTAGGGACCTCTGTGAAAAGTGTTGATGACTATAAAAAATGTTGTCAGAACTCTCTAGCATTAAGTCAATCTGCCAATTCTTATAGAAATAGGGTATTACCTGTTGCTATTGGATATTATATTTACTGGCTAGTTATATCAACAAATGAGCCGTGACACGTGATTTCCAACAATGTGGCATTTTGACAAGTGTAGACTCATACGAGCATGTACAGTCCCCTTTTAAGCTTAGGAACTCTAAATGGTGTTCAGTCAGTAGCTTAATGGTCATAGAATATTCAAGTGACTAGCAAAGGCTCTGATCAGACTGCGCGTATGCGCAGGCTGATCTGAGGCTTTGCTGGTCGCTCATACCACATTGTTGGAAATCTCATGTCGCGGCTCAAATTTGATTTAGTGAGCTACCAATTAGTGAACATGATACTTACGTCGTACTTACTATAAACGAATGAAACAAAAATCATGTAATACCGTTTGATACAATCCTAAACTAACATTCTTATCGACGATGTACAACCATCGTTCAGTGAGCGGATTGATAACAGCACCACTCATGTTTAAAATATTTCGCATTCTGGGCGATATACCCATCATTTATGGGGGTGCAGGATTTTTATGTAACACCAGTTCGCTTAAGTACAATGTATCTTGTCAATGAAAACAAGCATTTCTCGCGACTGAACATTTAAGAAAACTTGTTTATGGACAATCCAGTTCATTTTTAAATTATGCCAGAGGAATAACTTCTACTATATGTAGACGAAACTCGTCGAGCTTATAAACGGCAAAAATTAAACAATAAAAAGTTCCTATTTTGTTAATGTGTTACGTGAAAGTAGGCTAACGTGTTGGGCATTTACCTTTGACACACGTTGGTGTACTGCCACTCCACTTCCCCGTTGCTAGGCAAGAGCTCTTTGTATAACCTCTCAACGTACGTCCAGTTGTACAATTGTATGTTGCCACAGCGCCATATGTTGTATGTTCGGCCGTCACGTTCCCGTTGTCAGGCACTCCAGGATCCCCACAATCTGAGAATGGCAAATGTCAAAGTTATGCAACTTGATTAAATAGCACCTCGCAGCATAGAAAATAAAGTTGTAATAATAAACAGATATTTAATTAATTAAGAGTTGGTGTTAATTTGAAATCCGCGGGGTGGGGGTCGGTTGCAAGTGGTTAAGTCACCATGGTGATTACGAGTAAAAAATCGTCTGCTTTTGTCGTCTGCTGAAATGTTTAAGGCGCCTCTTTGTCGATCTGGGTCCACACTGTTTGCCTCTAAACTTACATTCATCAAAAATGTTCGTAAAAATATGAAACAGACGACTTTAAGCAGACGACATTTTTAGATACTAACATTATTTACTCTTTTCCTGCTTATATATTTGTCCTGAAAGTGTCATCTGCTTATTATTCAAATGCACCAGAATAGTTTTATACCGAAAGAAAATGCTTTAAACACTGACGAGACTGCTCATATGGTAGAAGTCTTACCTGGTTCCATAGTATTTACAATATAGTCTTCCAAACTACATTAGCAGATGAAAGAGCATACGGCATTTGTCTTGAATGGCGGATTAAGGATTATCGCCAAGTAGAACCTAACTAACAGTTTGTATAGATTTTGAGACCGATCCCTCGTAAAATTATTGACTACGGACAACTCCTTAACTAGTACTTTTGAAAACATCAGGGCCTACCCTGTTTGTAAAGATGAAACGGTCTTCAGACAAAAGAATACACTATTTTTAGATATGTATAATGGACCATCCTAAAAGTTATTGTATCAAATCAGTAGGATGAATCGGGTTTAACATGTGATACGTAAATCTACCTCGTAAACAATTCTGAGTAGTTTGATAGTGTTTGTGTACACGTTGGTGCAAGCCACGAATATCAACACCAGATTAGCAATTCAACTGATTCAAAGTTACCTTTTTACTCAAGATATAAAGAAACAGTATATTTTTAACCAAACTGGCAAATGATGCAAATTGCACATGCATGTATATAGTCCATAATGAGTTTGTATAAACAGTAGATGCATGTTAATAATTGGAATCCTCCTTCATGTCAATTGGACAAAAATGGGAGGGGTGTAACTATATAGAGAATACTAGGTGAGTGTCTTTTGATATCAAGTTTACCAGGCAAGGCTTTGAGAACGCTTGTTGACATGCGAGGCTTGCCGAGATATAGAGAATACTAGGTGAGTGTCTTCTGATATCAAGTTTACCAGGCAAGGCTTTGAGAACGCTTGTTGACATCGCGAGGCTTGCCGAGTGATTCAACATGCGTTCTCATAGCCGAGCCTTGTAAACTTGATATCAAAAGACGCGAACCTGGTATTCTATTTATCAGTTTACCCATTGTTAAACACCCTTCAAACTAGCGATTATGACGTATTTTTTTATTTCTGTGTAGATTCAGCGTCATTGGCGACGTCATTCAAAAAGTGCAACGTCATCATGACCTGATAAATGTAACATGCCGTGAGATAGGAAACGTTTATTAGGTTATGTTGAAACAATTCAGTTAATATTAGGGGTGACTGATAAATAACAAGAGGGGGTGTCTGTTTTGTGTAATCTGTAACTCAAACAGTTTTCATTCCTTTATATTCAATCTTTACATAATTATTGTTCATTTGTACACATTTCATGATATTTTGTTTTCATTTTTGGGGGGTCTTGAACATTTTTTTCTGTAAAATGCTAAGAGGGTGTCTGGTTTGTGTAATCTGTAACTCCAACAGTTTTCATTCCTTAATATTCAAACTTTGCATAATGATCATTTCACATGTGCACCTCCTATTTAGTGCACATTTGATAAATATTTTATTATTTTTTAGGTCTGCTGGACTTAGAAATTTTATTCATCCGAAATGCTTAGGAGGTGTCTGGTTTTATGTAATCTGTGACTCCAGCAGTTTTCATTCCTTCATCTTCAAACTTTGTACGTTATGATTGCTCAGAAATTGAAATTTTGTGCACATTTGATAGTATTTTTGCGAGTGTTGAACTTAGACATTATTACGTCTACACCACCTTTGGAGTGCTTACATTTTTATATTTGTGTGTAATTCAAAGAGATTTCATTCCTTTATATTCAAACTTTGCATAATGATTGTTCACACATTGAAGATGTGCACAGACGAAGCAGGTCCAGAGCAGAGTTTGGTCTTGTTTGTAAGGGTAAACCAAATAAAGCCATCCAAAGAAAAATTTCTTTTCACCACAAATGATAATCTGTTAAAACAAAATGTTTTTTTACTTTACTTACCCACAATAATGCACGCAGGAGGAGAAAAGTTCCACTGGCCTGTCTCGAGGCATGTCACGGTTGAATTGCCTTCCAAACTATAACCAGTATGACATACGAATGCGGCTCGATTATGTACGTGTGTACCACCATCTATGAGGATGACGTCAGAATTGACAGACCCCCTCAGAGAGCTGCAATCTGGAAAAATAAAATGAGTCAAATATTTTGGGAATGAAAACGAATATTTTTGTGTAAACCTACATGTACCTAAACTTCGCATCGCATATAAGAAATAGTACACGAGTTGGCCTTTCCGAAAATCACGCCTACTTTAACTCTTTGTTTACTAGTGTCGTCTGCTGATAATATTTGCAAACAGTTTTGGCCCAGACCGGAGGCGTGTTCAACAATGCGAGCGCTCGAAGTGCTATCTGAACACAAACGCTCGCCAAGGTGCTTGCAAGCGCTCGCGATTCAAGTCGATAGGTGTATCGCCCGAAAATCAAAGATGACTACCAAAACAATAATGGGTCTTCGTGAGAGACTATGCACGCAATATTTTTAGATTCGATTTTCGGATTGACGATCTATGTTTCTTTGTGTGGATATATGAAATGGAACAATTTAAACTGAAGGTAGGAAGGTGTTTCGATTTGATTTCCAACCAATGGGGGGATTTGATTTGTTTGTTACTGGGCGCAGCCATTTTTTATTGAGCGAGCGCTCGCTAACGTTCAACAAAGTAATGATCACACTGACAAGCGCTCGTTGGAGCGCTCGCATTGTTGAACTTGCCTCGGGTACATTATTTTCTATGGTGCTGTAACATGTGGCTATTGAGAGGATTTTTAAAGGCAATATTGTGACACATACATGTAGATATAATGAATTAGGGAACAATTTAAAACATTAGTCGACGTGGTCAAGTTGTAAATAATCTATTAAACAATCTGTGTAATTCCTTGAAATATCATATTCTATTTGATTTTCCATGTAAAGTTTCTGAAGCAAATAACTGCAAAACTGTTCAATGTAGGATCGATCCGGGTATTCTATGATTTTATTAACCTGACACACAGGTGCATAATTTTACGGCTTTTGCAAAATACATTTTCCTTTATTTACCGTAAAGTTTACAGGAATTTAACTGCAGACAATGAAACATTTCTACCATCCTGTTTGTGGAACAGAGTTTACAACCAAATGGTCGTGAGTTCGAGTCCACGTGTGTTCTTGTTTTTTGTGTCTGTTTTTTATTACCTTAATTCAATTCGCTTAAGTTCATTTATTATAGATGTACCATGACCTCTGAGTAATGACAGTTGGATCATTCTATTTCAAATGGTTGAAGCGTAACGCGTATAATGAGCCAATCTGTCTGAAACATCTTCAGAGATTCACGTGACACTATTATTGTTCCATATTACAGCCAAAACATACGGTTGAAAAATATTCAATTTACATGTTGTTTGAACTTAAGTTCAGTGGAAAAATGTCTGAAGAAAAGTATGCAGCGACTCTTGGCACTAAGACAAAGCAGACCGTTTTAAATATCTGCGATTACATTTAAAAAGATGTCAAAAGCACAGAGATTCAGTGTACGGTAAACGTTCTAAGTGAGGATTCTACAACAATAGCAAAAACAAATGCAAGTATAGGAAAACAAAGGCTTCGAAGCGTGACTTTATTTACAATATTGAAAATACGGATCTAGAAATAGGGGTTTCATGTGCTTTATTACGTATACTATAATATTTTGACGCACGTAGATGTTCCTGACGGACTGGCTCATTTACGCGTTACGCAACAACCTTTTGAAATATATTGAATCAAAGGACATTACTTAGAGGTCGTCGTACATCTATAATAAATGAACTTAAACGTATCGAATAAAGGTAAAAAAGAAAAGACAAAATACAAGAACACACACAGGCTCAAACTCACGACCTTTTGGTTGTCAACTCTGTACCATAACCACTTTACTAGTCAGTAATGTTTCATTATCTGCATGAGTACTTGCTAAAAATTCGTGTAAAACTTACGGTAAATAACGGAAGTCGACCGAAGGTAAAAACAACTTGTGCATTAACCGTGAAATTATGCACCTGTGTCAGGTTAATAAAATCATAGAATAAATACGGCCGAAATTTACACGCCCATGTTTCATAAGCCATTGTCGTTATTTGGCAGGAGTTATACATTCAGATACGGGTTTTATACTTGCGTAATGTCATCGCTGTACCCTGTTACAAGAGAACAGACGATGTATGGTTCGGAAACCAGACAATTAAGCAAAAATGCACTTGACCCAAATCCGGGTAAATACGGACGAGGTAGGGAAACTACGGACATAGACGAGAACAGGGAAAATACGGACATATACAATTTCCATTTGGATAAATTCGGACAATGTAAAGACTTATTGCATAGGCAATTTTGAGAGGCTGTTGAAGCGTTCTTTTTATTCTGGCACCTTGTCGTTTGATGCATCGAGAAACATGGTTCGATCCTCGGGAAATATTTTGGTGCCCAGGCATGCTATCCTTCAGATATTCTGTACAAATAGCACAGTTTTGTTGACCTGAGGCACCACATCAATAATGGCTATGAAGGTTTGGAACCGTGCTTTTTGTAATCTTAATGTATCATAATTGGTCTTCAACCTGCATTCCCTTAGCTTTGTTTGATCTAAAACAATTGAGAAAATTATATCAGTGCAAGGAGTAAAAACACTGTGTCCGTATTTTCCCGACATACAAATTCGACAGGTAAAATACGGACACTTAATATTTCAAGAAACTGGATCTAAATTGAAGAAGATTTGAAGAGAATGAAACGAGAATAGACTAAGCTTTGGTTAAAGTCAATTTAATGCAATGAAATACACGTTAAATGACCGAATTCATGCGCCGAAAATGTTTCTTCCGATAGATGAAACTTTGTGATATCCTCAAAGAATCTGGATTATGCAGGGGTAGTCCCACTGGTAGAGGAAAAATCCTAACTGCAAAGGGTCATAATGAAGTGGTGTACGGGTGTAGAAGAGCCGAATGGACACTATAGGCCTATAAGCTGAAATATAATATTTCTATACCTTAGACCTGTGTTCTTGGACATGTGAATTGAAAGCCACCTGTCCGTATTTACCCCCAAGTCCGTATTTACCCGGATTGACCCGTATGACTTATAAATCCAATCAGTAAACATGTCGTGCCAAACGTAACTTTTGGTTCCTTGTTCCATTAACTAAACAGGTAAATAAAACAATGCAGATTACGTGTAGACGGGATCTGTTCATGTCACGTTATCCCTGTAAACAAATATTAAATAGTCCAATTGATAATTTAAAGTAGTATCTTTAAAAATTATCATAAAATCGTTCCATTTTGTATCAAATTGGACCACGTCGCGAGAAATCCTAATTTTGCTTTATTTGAACAAAAAAGACACTGACCAGACTGCGCTTCTGCGCAGTATGATCAGCGACTATATTATCCACTTTATTTAAGTATATTGGCTAAACTATCTTAATGCAAATAATTATATCTAGTCTATAAAGCTAAGCAAGCTGGTTTGAGGCTTACCTGGGCGTAGTGGAGTGGTGGTACTGGTTGTTGGTTTCGGAGTGGTGGTACTGTTTGTTGGCTTTGGAGTGGTTTTACTGTTTGTTGGCTTTGGAGTGGTATTACTGTTTGTTAGCTTTGGAGTGGTGGTACTAATTGTTGGTTTTGGAGTGGTGGTACTGTTTGTTGGCTTTGGAGTGGTGGTACTAATTGTTGGCTTTGGAGTGGTGGTACTGTTTGTTGGCTTTGGAGTGGTGGGACTGTTTGTTGTCTTTGGGGTGGTGGTACTGGTTGTTGGCTTTGGAGTGGTGGTACTAATTGTTGTCTTTGGAGTGGTGGTACTGGTTGTTGGCTTTGGAGTGGTGGTACTGGTTGTTGTCTTTGGAGTGGTGGTACTAATTGTTGTCTTTGGAGTGGTGGTACTGGTTATTGTCTTTGGAGTGGTGGTACTGGTTGTTGTCTTTGGAGTGGTGGTACTGGTTATTGTCTTTGGAGTGGTGGTACTGGTTGTTGTCTTTGGAGTGGTGGTACTGTTTGTTGGCTTTGGAGTGGTAGTACTAATTGTTGGCTTTGGAGTGGTGGTACTGGTTGTTGTTTTTCGAGTGGTAGTACTGGTTGAAGTGGTGGTTGTAGTTGTTGTTGGCTTTGGAGTAGTTGTAGTAGTGGTTGTTGGCTTTGGAGTAGTTGTAGTAGTGGTTGTTGTTGGCTTTGGAGTAGTTGTAGTAGTGGTTGTTGTTGGCTTCGGAGTAGTTGTAGTAGTTGTTGTTGTTGGCTTTGGAGTAGTTGTAGTAGTGGTTGTTGGCTTTGGAGTAGTTGTAGTAGTGGTTGTTGTTGGCTTTGGAGTAGTTGTAGTAGTGGTTGTTGGCTTTGGAGTAGTTGTAGTAGTGGTTGTTGTTGGCTTTGGAGTAGTTGTAGTAGTGGTTGTTGTTGGCTTTGGAGTAGTTGTAGTAGTGGTTGTTGTTGGCTTTGGAGTAGTTGTAGTAGTTGTTGTTGGCTTTGGAGTAGTTGTAGTAGTTGTTGTTGGCTTTGGAGTAGTTGTAGTAGTGGTTGTTGTTGGCTTTGGAGTAGTTGTAGTAGTTGTTGTTGTTGGCTTTGGAGTAGTTGTAGTAGTTGTTGTTGTTGGCTTTGGAGTAGTTGTAGTAGTGGTTGTTGTTGGCTTTGGAGTAGTTGTAGTAGTGGTTGTTGTTGGCTTTGGAGTAGTTGTAGTAGTTGTTGTTGGCTTTGGAGTAGTTGTAGTAGTGGTTGTTGTTGGCTTTGGAGTAGTTGTAGTAGCGGTTGTTGGCTTTGGAGTAGTTGTATTAGTGGTTGTTGGCCTTGGAGTAGTTGTAGTAGTGGTTGTTGTTGGCTTTGGAGTAGTTGTAGTAGTTGTTGTTGTTGGCTTTGGAGCAGTTGTAGTAGTTGTTGTTGTTGGTGTTGTTGGCTTTTGAGTAGTTGTTGTTGTTGGTGTTGTTGGCTTTGGAGTAGTTGTAGTAGTGGTTGTTGGCTTTGGAGTAGTTGTAGTAGTGGTTGTTGTTGGTGTTGTTGGCTTTTGAGTAGTTGTTGTTGTTGGCTTTGGAGTAGTTGTAGTAGTGGTTGTTGTTGGCTTTGGAGTAGTTGTAGTAGTTGTTGTTGTTGGCTTTGGAGTAGTTGTAGTAGTGGTTGTTGTTGGCTTTGGAGTAGTTGTAGTAGTGGTTGTTGGCTTTGGAGTAGTTGTAGTAGTGGTTGTTGTTGGCTTTGGAGTAGTTGTAGAAGTTGTTGTTGTTGGCTTTGGAGTAGTTGTAGTAGTGGTTGTTGTTGGCTTTGGGGTAGTTGTAGTAGCGGTTGTTGTTGGCTTTGGAGTAGTTGTAGTAGTGGTTGTTGTTGGTGTTGTTGGCTTTGGAGTAGTTGTAGTAGTTAATGTTGTTGGCTTTGGAGTAGCTGTAGTAGTTGTTGTTGGCTTTGGAGTAGTTGTAGTAGTGGTTGTTGTTGGCTTTGGAGTAGTTGTAGTAGTTGTTGTTGTTGGCTTTGGAGTAGTTGTAGTAGTGGTTGTTGGCTTTGGAGTAGTTGTAGTAGAGGTTGTTGTTGGCTTTAAAGTAGTTGTAGTAGTTGTTGTTGTTGGCTTTGGAGTAGTTGTAGTAGTTGTTGTTGTTGGCTTTGGAGTAGTTGTAGTAGTGGTTGTTGTTGGCTTTGGAGTAGTTGTTGTTGTTGGTGTTGTTGGCTTTGGAGTAGTTGTAGTAGTTGTTGTTGTTGGCTTTGGAGTAGTTGTAGTAGTGGTTGTTGTTGGCTTTGGAGTAGTTTTAGTTGTTAGTGTTGTTGGCTTTGGAGTAGTTGTAGTAGTTGTTGTTGTTGGCTTTGGAGTAGTTGTAGTAGTGGTTGTTGTTGGCTTTGGAGTAGTTGTAGTAGTGGTTGTTGTTGGCTTTGGAGTAGTTGTAGTAGTGGTTGTTGTTGGCTTTGGAGTAGTTGTAGTAGTGGTTGTTGTTGGCTTCGGAGTAGTTGTAGTAGTTGTTGTTGTTGGCTTTGGAGTAGTTGTAGTAGTTGTTGTTGTTGGCTTTGGAGTAGTTGTAGTAGTGGTTGTTGTTGGCTTTGGAGTAGTTGTAGTAGTGGTTGTTGTTGGCTTCGGAGTAGTTGTAGTAGTTGTTGTTGTTGGCTTTGGAGTAGTTGTAGTAGTGGTTGTTGTTGGCTTTGGAGTAGTTGTAGTAGTGGTTGTTGTTGGCTTTGGAGTAGTTGTAGTAGTTGTTGTTGTTGGCTTCGGAGTAGTTGTAGTAGTGGTTGTTGTTGGCTTTGGAGTAGTTGTAGTAGTTGTTGTTGGCTTTGGAGTAGTTGTAGTAGTGGTTGTTGTTGGCTTTGGAGTAGGTGTAGTAGTGGTTGTTGTTGGCTTTGGAGTAGTTGTAGTAGTGATTTTTGGCTTTGGAGTAGTTGTAGTAGTTGTTGTTGTTGGCTTTGGAGTAGTTGTAGTAGTGGTTGTTGTTGGCTTTGGAGTAAGTGTAGTAGTGGTTGTTGTTGGCTTTGGAGTAGTTGTAGTAGTTGATGTTGTTGGCTTTGTAGTAGTTGTAGTAGTGGTTGTTGTTGCTGTTGTTGGCTTCGGAGTAGTTGTAGTAGTTGTTGTTGGCTTTGAAGTAGTTGTAGTATTTGTTGTTGTTGGCTCTGTAGTAGTTGTAGTAGTGGTTGTTGTTGGCTTTGGAGTAATTGTAGAAGTGGTTGTTGTTGGCTTTGGAGTAGTTGTAGTAGTGGTTGTTGTTGGCTTTGGAGTAGTTGTAGTAGTGGTTGTTGTTGGCTTTGGAGTAGTTGTAGTAGTTGTTGTTGTTGGCTTTGGAGTAGTTGTAGTAGTGGTTGTTGTTGGCTTTGGAGTAGTTGTAGTAGTGGTTGTTGTTGGCTTTGGAGTAGTTGTAGTAGTGGTTGTTGTTGGCTTTGGAGTAGTTGTAGTAGTGGTTGTTGTTGGCTTTCGAGTAGTTGTAGTAGTGGTTGTTGTTGGCTTTGGAGTAGTTGTAGTAGTGGTTGTTGTTGGCTTTGGAGTAGTTGTAGTAGTTGTAGTAGTGGTTGTTGTTGGCTTTGGAGTAGTTGTAGTATTTGTTGTTGTTGGCTCTGTAGTAGTTGTAGTAGTGGTTGTTGTTGGCTTTGGAGTAATTGTAGAAGTGGTTGTTGTTGGCTTTGGAGTAGTTGTAGTAGTGGTTGTTGTTGGCTTTGGAGTAGTTGTAGTAGTGGTTGTTGTTGGCTTTGGAGTAGTTGTAGTAGTTGTTGTTGTTGGCTTTGGAGTAGTTGTAGTAGTGGTTGTTGTTGGCTTTGGAGTAGTTGTAGTAGTGGTTGTTGTTGGCTTTGGAGTAGTTGTAGTAGTGGTTGTTGTTGGCTTTGGAGTTTTTGTAGTAGTGGTTGTTGTTGGCTTTGGAGTAGTTGTAGTAGTGGTTGTTGTTGGCTTTGGAGTAGTTGTAGTAGTGGTTGTTGTTGGCTTTGGAGTAGTTGTAGTAGTGGTTGTTGTTGGCTTTGGAGTAGTTGTAGTAGTGGTTGTTGTTGGCTTTCGAGTAGTTGTAGTAGTGGTTGTTGTTGGCTTTCGAGTAGTTGTAGTAGTGGTTGTTGTTGGCTTTGGAGTAGTTGTAGTAGTGGTTGTTGGCTTTGGAGTAGTTGTAGTAGTGGTTGTTGTTGGCTTTGGAGTAGTTGTAGTAGTGGTTGTTGTTGGCTTTGGAGTAGTTGTAGTAGTGGTTGTTGTTGGTGTTGTTGGCTTTGGAGTAGTTGTAGTAGTTGTTGTTGTTGGCTTTGGAGTAGTTGTAGTAGTGGTTGTTGTTGGCTTTGGAGTAGTTGTAGTAGTGGTTGTTGTTGGCTTTGGAGTAGTTGTAGTAGTTGTTGTTGTTGGCTTTGGAGTAGTTGTAGTAGTGGTTGTTGTTGGCTTTGGAGTAGTTGTAGTAGTTGTTGTTGTTGGCTTTGGAGTAGTTGTAGTAGTTGTTGTTGTTGGCTTTGGAGTAGTTGTAGTAGTGGTTGTTGTTGGCTTTGGAGTAGTTGTAGTAGTGGTTGTTGTTGGTGTTGTTGGCTTTGGAGTAGTTGTCGTAGTTGTTGTTGTTGGCTTTGGAGTAGTTGTAGTAGTTGTTGTTGGCTTTGGAGTAGTTGTAGTAGTGGTTGTTGTTGGCTTTGGAGTTTTTGTAGTAGTGGTTGTTGTTGGCTTTGGAGTAGTTGTAGTAGTGGTTGTTGTTGGCTTTGGAGTAGTTGTAGTAGTGGTTGTTGTTGGCTTTGGAGTAGTTGTAGTAGTGGTTGTTGTTGGCTTTGGAGTAGTTGTAGTAGTGGTTGTTGTTGGCTTTCGAGTAGTTGTAGTAGTGGTTGTTGTTGGCTTTCGAGTAGTTGTAGTAGTGGTTGTTGTTGGCTTTGGAGTAGTTGTAGTAGTGGTTGTTGGCTTTGGAGTAGTTGTAGTAGTGGTTGTTGTTGGCTTTGGAGTAGTTGTAGTAGTGGTTGTTGTTGGCTTTGGAGTAGTTGTAGTAGTGGTTGTTGTTGGTGTTGTTGGCTTTGGAGTAGTTGTTGTTGTTGGCTTTGGAGTAGTTGTAGTAGTGGTTGTTGTTGGCTTTGGAGTAGTTGTAGTAGTGGTTGTTGTTGGCTTTGGAGTAGTTGTAGTAGTTGTTGTTGTTGGCTTTGGAGTAGTTGTAGTAGTGGTTGTTGTTGGCTTTGGAGTAGTTGTAGTAGTTGTTGTTGTTGGCTTTGGAGTAGTTGTAGTAGTTGTTGTTGTTGGCTTTGGAGTAGTTGTAGTAGTGGTTGTTGTTGGCTTTGGAGTAGTTGTAGTAGTGGTTGTTGTTGGTGTTGTTGGCTTTGGAGTAGTTGTCGTAGTTGTTGTTGTTGGCTTTGGAGTAGTTGTAGTAGTTGTTGTTGGCTTTGGAGTAGTTGTAGTAGTGGTTGTTGTTGGCTTTGGAGTAGTTGTAGTAGTTGTTGTTGTTGGCTTTGGAGTAGTTGTACTAGTGGTTGCTGGCTTTGGAGTAGTTGTAGTAGTGGTTGTTGTTGGCTTTGGAGTAGTTGTAGTAGTTGTTGTTGGTGGTGTTGCTGGCTTTGGAGTAGTTGTAGTAGTTGTTGTTGTTGGTGTTGTTGGCTTTGGAGTAGTTGTAGTAGTTGTTGTTGGCTTTGGAGTAGTTGTAGTAGTGGTTGTTGTTGGCTTTGGAGTAGTTGTAGTAGTTGTTGTTGGCTTTGGAGTAGTTGTAGTAGTGGTTGTTGTTGGCTTTGGAGTAGTTGTAGTAGTGGTTGTTGTTGGCTTTGGAGTAGTTGTAGTAGTGGTTGTTGGCTTTGGAGTAGTTGTAGTAGTGGTTGTTGTTGGCTTTTGAGTAGTTGTAGTAGTTGTTGTTGTTGGCTTTAGAGTAGTTGTAGTAGTTGTTGTTGGCTTTGGAGTAGTTGTAGTAGTGGTTGTTGTTGGCTTTGGAGTAGTTGTAGTAGTGGTTGTTGTTGGCTTTCGAGTAGTTGTAGTAGTGGTTGTTGGCTTTGGAGTAGTTGTAGTAGTGGTTGTTGTTGGCTTTCGAGTAGTTGTAGTAGTGGTTGTTGTTGGCTTTCGAGTAGTTGTAGTAGTGGTTGTTGTTGGCTTTCGAGTAGTTGTAGTAGTGGTTGTTGTTGGCTTTGGAGTAGTTTTAGTAGTTGTTGTTGTTGGTGTTGTTGGCTTTGGAGTAGTTGTAGTAGTTGCTACCGATGTCGCTGGTTTAATTTGTTTTGGGGTCGTATTTGTTAGCGAATCACTAACAGAACGTTCCTTGAAGTGCTTGCTGGATGACAGAGTCGGTATACGGAAACTCGTTGATACGACTCTGCTATTCCTAAATGTTGAGACATTCCAATGAATCGTTGCAGCTACGTCTGTATCCTTTCCTGTTTCTTTCGAAGAAGAAGAAGCTGTTCTGACGAGCAAGTATAAACATATCAGTTGTACGCACACGCTTGTGATTACTGAGTTCATAGCGTTGGATACCTGAAAAAGGCATCATTTTGAGGTCTTTATCCTGCTAGTGTCTGGCTATAAACATTTCATACAATTTGACAAAGATCTGTTCTTGGTCCTCACTTTTGGCACTCTATGGTAGTCTTGAAAGAGTTTTGCTTTTCAGAAAAAGGAATCATTTGAAAAGCGAAAGCGTTCAAAATAAACAAGCATGTAAGACTAGATACAACGAAATGCTTTGTTTTGTTTGTTTGAGCTGATGCGTTACGACCCAGACATAAATTTTCAGTAATGTAGGTTACGACCTAGAAATAAACTTTCAGTCATGTCAGGACGTTTTCTGAGTAAACTAAGCGTCTTACTAAAGGCCACAAAACAATGACTCTGGTGAGGCTCAAACCAGCGACCCCACGATCTCAGTTTGAGAACTTAACCACTAAAGAAAACAAACGAAATACAGATCTTATTTAAAGTAAGAAAGAAGGCAAAGATCAGGAATCGATACAATGAAGCACCACTCCTGACCCAGGGCACCATATGGGAAAGTGACAAAACACAATAAAACATCACATACAAGATAGCCAAGAGGTCAGCCCTTACCCAGCAGGTGACCACAAAGTTACAATGAACAGACAAGAAAACTTGACAAATAACTAAAATCATCCACAAAAGAAGTACCGCCATGGAACGGTCAGTAAAAAATACTTTTACAGGAGGGCTTAAACAAGTTTCACAGCCGTTAACCTCACCCTTAGTTCAGCTGAGGATGAAGACACATAGATGTTTGGTTTGCTTGAAAGACCCCTAACTTATCCATGAATTATCTCCTACAACATATATATCAAGATAATAACGCAAAGATAATGACTCAACAGTACATAAAACTGAATACCGGAGCAAAAGAAGTCCAACAGGTAATCCCCAGTGGGCCAAAGCATCAGGCCCCAACCATCTCATCTATAGATAAATCTTTAAGTCAGAACCGTCATAGAGTCTGAAGTCCGACCCACCGGCGTGCAATTATAGAGGAATTCAAAAGCAAAGTTGCCACGGTGATTGGGTTGACTACCAAGCATGCAGTCTGTTGCAATACATTAATGTTATAGCCAATCTTCTTATAATGAAAGCTTTTTTAGAGCCAACAATCTTCTTCAACTTATACATTAAGTCACCATAGAATTCAGGTTTCGAAAGTCCTTGGCGCAAGAGAGATTTAAGTCCAGCGTGGAATTTAGATATCAAATCATAGTATCGGCGATTAATTGTGTTATTCATTTTTCCCACACTAATAGCGTCGTTGTTTTAAATTGTATGCTGTCGATGAGAACCGTTGTAAACAAAAAATATAAACTAATCCAGGTAATGGGTGCTTTATATTGGTATATATCCTATATTGCCTTTAGCTGTTATAATATAGTTACCCGGTGTTATTTACCCGTTTCTATGAAAAATGGTATATTCCTATTTTCATGAATCTTTGAACCGACAGTATAGCAGTATTTGTATGCATTACAAACAAAAATACATTGTGTCCATGGGCTATTTTAGAATGAAGGTTGTCCGACGACCATGCCTGCTGGTAAAACCACAACTGATTTTTTTTTTTTTTTTTTGATATTGCTTTATATTCTACAAAATGAGGCTGCCATTTTAGTTAAAATCCTCCTGGATGTCACTTTCTCTGGCATTCAGTTCACATAGTCGTTTTGTGTGAAAGTTTGGTATAGCACAGCAAAACTGTATAACATTTCTTCTGGTTGCTATGGTGTTCGTTTGAAAGTATTTCAGCCGTTTTTGAAATTTTCTTATTTTTTTCTCTCTAAATACGTCATTTCAATTAACAAAATCAATCTCTGGCTTACGCTGAAATGAATCAGACAAAACATCGTTTTTCATCGAAGGTTGCATTGGCATTTGTTGGACATTTTACACATATTGGCATGTAAATAATCTGGCTGGCCAATTTCCAGAAATTATATAAAAACGAAAAGATGATATACCTCTCGATCTAGTACGCAACTTTGATACAATAAAAAATGCCCTTCCCTGGTCCAAAGCTAAAATGCCGATTTCCAACAACCATGCGTATTTTAGTGTTCCATCTCTTGCTTTAATTGGGGGGGGGGGGGGCGATTTCTGATCAGAAATCGGTACTGGTCAAATGTTGACAGCGTTTGACGAGGTAAAAGGGAATAAAGTCAAAAACGACGGATAAGCGATGTTTGTTTTAGAAAATCCAACATACCTTCTTACCATTGTTAAAATGCTTCTTTGCAATACGGAGGAAAATATGTACAGTATGTGCGTGCGTGCGTGCGTGCGTGCGTGCGTGCGTGCGTGCGTGCGTGCGTGCGTGTGTGTGTGTGTGTGTGTGTGTGTAACAAAGTAAGTTAGAAAGATCAAATACGGGTATATGCACCACTTTGAGCTTTCGTCGCTTGGTATATCCTATAGAATCCTAACGCGTTTGTGGATGGGGTTATGAGTGCGTTTTCATTACATATTGACCCCTCCCCCCCCCCCGTATCAAATACCTAGCATTTTCCCTCCGCACTTTGGGGACAATGCTAAAGTAAAACACAGCACATTTGCCCGGCTATCCCGCGCCCTCCTCCATGTCGGGGGTGGGCGTGGTTAGACATGACTGACGCATAA
Organism: Loripinus fragilis; assembly: GCA_964019695.1. NCBI lineage: Eukaryota > Metazoa > Mollusca > Bivalvia > Lucinida > Lucinidae > Loripinus > Loripinus fragilis. Next base: position 930,747 of record OZ026517.1, on the reverse strand, counting down.
CTCATTTTCCTTGTTTCTTATCTTAATGGTACGGGTATTTAAAAGAACAATCTATTTATATAATAACATAGCATTAGAAATGAGCCAGCACATGCTTTTATTTGTTTGATTTGATTCTTTACGTCCCATCAACAATCTTTCAGGTATGTAGGGACGGGTCTTCCTGGGTTGAACCAGTGCTAAGCTAGGATTAGTGTATCTTGCTCAAGGACAGAACGCAGTGACGCCGGTGAGGCTCGAACCCGCGGCCCCTCGGTCTCGAGTCAAGCACTCTACCACTGAGCCATTGCGCTCCCAGTCAGCACATTTATCATATTTTGAGCAACGATGGCAAATGCGCAGACTCGCAAGAGCCTTCGCTGCTCGCACACATAGTTTGTGTGTAGATAAAAGCTCAGACCAAAAAGACTGCTCGCCCTCCTTGATACTTAAGCATGGTCTTTTGCGCCTGTGCGATAAGTACCAGAAGTGTATGTGCTGGCCCAAAAATTAAAGTAATTCAAATTCAATATCTCATATTTACTTCGAGGCTATCAGACTTTGAGATATCGAGGGTGTTATAAAGACTTCGATTTACTTACGGAAAATTCAGATTTACTCTTAATCACTGTTCGCTTCACTTTAAAACATACTTCCTGATCAATTGCGGATTTATAATCCTGCTTATTGAATCTTGGGTTAAAAATGTGTAACCGACAAGGTTTTTTTCAGAAGGAAGATTTCTTTTTATCTCCAAAAGGTTTGAATCCAAGATAAAGTTATCATAGTTAGATGTCAAGTATTTGGGTATTTGTTAATACAAGTAATCAAGGAAACTTAAGACAAGATTAAACTATTCAGAGATTATCAAGATAATTTCAAGTCAAGAGACGATACACGCCCAAATTTATCTTGCAGTTGATGTTTTTCGCTGTACACCCTTTCTTTATCGCATCATATAATGTCTGACTGAATCCCGTAAATGGGTAGCCTGGTCAACAGGGTAGACCCCAATGCTACACTGCATAGCATCTGACTTAGTGTGACCCTTCAAATATAAGCAGGTTAGAAAATTGGTAGTTCGTGCATGTGCAGATCCAGAGGGGGGGGGGCCGGTGGTCCGGACCACCCCCTGGAAAAAATTCATTTCAAGTGTTATAGGCTTCTATATATAGGAAATAGCGATTTTCCCCCCACCCCCCTTGGAAAAAAATATTGACCCCCACCCCAGGAAAATTTTAATTTCCTTTCGATTAAACAATTGGATCCCCTCTGTAAAATATTTTGAAGACTACAAAGAACAAAAACAAAAAAATATAAGATTTTTGGTGGGCTGATGGGCTTGACCCCCCCCCCCCCCACCCCCGCGTGTCCTCGACAAAAAATTCTGAATACGCGCCTGTTATTCAAATCAGTTTGATTTTCATGTGTGGCTTGTTAATATACACAATATGCCATACAATAACTAGAAATTGTGTTTGTGAAGCACTGTGCCCACAGCCATATGCTTGTCTATAGGAATAGTGCTCTTATTTTGAGTTTGAAGCTCCTAGCTATATTATTAGCTGAAAACCCCTCACACACAAAGAATAATTAGGCTGTAGCCCAGACCAGCGTATCTCGTAAAAAAGTCATTGATGCTTACCCCGAAAGTAGCAAAGCTGATTTTTTGCACAAAGAATATTTGAACATTCAGTAATACAAAACCACTGTATAGCAAGCAGTTCGTACGAATTGCGAATTGTCGCATAAGCGACATTTGTATGGGAAGCCGTTTTCCTTTAAAAATCGTAATAATGATTTAAACGCGTTGTTAAACATGTTATCATAGCAAATGAGATTGTAAATGGTATCTATTCTGTCTCATATATACTATTGTATGTTATGAGGAGAGGCGAACATATTTTGATTTGCCTTATGTTTAAAATCTGGCTTGAAAACACAGACTGTCTATGCTATTCAAAGTTTGTGCTTGTTCGTTTCGATTTGTTAAGTAATCTTCATGACCAAAGGAATATGACAATTATTTTGTTATTAGCTGCGAGGCAAATATGCTTGAAACACTAAAAATAAAAATGAAATATTATATTTATTAGTTAATCCATGTGGCACAAATAAACATAGGTACCCCATCAACAAAAAAACGAAAGAAGAAACAGAGGAGACCGACAGCGTGATATCATCCCACACAAGGCTACAAGAGGATAAGAAACTATATCCAAATGAATTGTATAATAAACATGGTTAAGAAACAATATAACTAACATTTTCTAACGAGGTGATTATGCTGCAAGTAAGTACTGAAAAGACGTAAACAATGCACATGGCACAAATAAAGAAATTTACACCACAAATCACTGGAAAGAATGTGTGTGTTTTCAGGTTATAAACACTGCAACTATACTCGTATAAATTGATTGAAGTCTATTTTTACAAGAAAAAACTAATTATTTCCAATCCTCAATGAGTCATCCGCCCATGGAAGATTTCATGAACAGAAAACAGAAATTAAAGGTAAAATAGGTATAGGTATCTTTTGGACTACTGATGTCGAATGCTGCAACAATGAAAGTAAGAAAGGCGGCAAAGATCAGGAATCGATACAATCAAGTACTACACATGACCAAGGATACCATAATGTCGTGGGAAAGTAACAAAAACACAATTAAACATAACAAACAAGAGCCAAGAGACCAGTCCTTTACCAGCAAGTGACCACAAGGCAGCAATGAACAGAGCATGACAAACACAAGACATAAATAACACAAATGATATACGAAAGAAGTACCGCCTTCGAACGGTCAGTAAAAAATTTACTGGAGGGCTTAAACCAGTTTCATGGCACCAGTTTTTTCGCTACATTATATATCCCCACCATAGTTTTTAATTGTATTTTATCTATTTTTCGTCTTTGTCTTTTTCTTTTCCTACTTTTTTCTTTTTTCTTTTTGCTACTTATTCTTTCATTTTCAGTTGTTTTGTCCCTTTTTGACTATTTTATTTATTTTCAGCTTTGAATTTGATTTTAATGGACTTGTTTCTATGTTTTGGCATCTTTAAACAGTTTTGCTACCTTGCAAAATGTTTTTAATACATGAAAAACATACAAGTATGCCAAATCAAAGACCTCAAGATTACAAAACTGCATACTTCATAAAAGAATAAATAATTAAATCTCCCATGAGTCCAACTTTCCAAAATTCGAGTGTTGGAGAGCCAGATATTACTTTTTAGATGTGAATATGTAATATATGTACTTCAAGCTATACTAAATACATTCAGGTATGCATAGTATTTAAGTAAAATATGTGTGAAAATTTAATATTGTGCATCCAAATGTTGCTGTGGACGTTCTGAAACTTAATTAACTGTTTATCCCTTGTTTTGATTTTTTAAAAACATACAATGATGATTTTAATAGACTTAAGTATTAGAAGAATATTCAATAAATCCATGTATGTATACATCAGTATGTCCTTCAGCTAATGCCATAACAGTATGGAAAGTCTAGTTGTCATAGTGATTGTTTTATAATACCAGGGTTGCCAATATAGTTCATTTTGTCTTATTGCTAGGCAACCGTCTATTATAACGAGTAAAAGTTTCTGACCAGTTTTTGAAAGGGGATTATAGTGTTGTATCTTACAATCATCAATGTTAATGTTTTAAGTCTCTTTTTCTGATTTATAAAATAGAAGGTGTTGAAAATAAGCATTCATATTTTTGCCTTTAGATTCGCTTTGAGGACTTTAATGTGTAATTTGACTGAAATGAAGCATAATACCATCCACTTTTTACTTTTCACACAAAACACATCACGAAATATATCCTTAACCACAGTTAATGCTAATTTTAAGAGAATGGAAATAACAAAATTCATATATAAATTGACCTTAAACCTCTATATTTATAGAAAATGTGTACATAATAAAATCGGGTCATTTGAACAATTTATTGTGATTTTGTAACACTTATAATACACATAATACATTGGCATTCTACATTATAACATTTGTGTTGTGAAATAGGCACATGGACGCCACACTACATACACAAGCATTTTAAACGTGACCCGTTAGTAGGATATGGAATGATCCCCCAAAATACATTTTCATACCTTATGGCGACGGCAGCCTTATTGGATATTTAATCTCACCCAAACAGGCAGCAATGTAATCTTTGGACAGTTATGATGTGTTTGTGTGAAAATAATCGAATTGAGTCGTGGTAGATACAGATGGGAGAAAACGAAACATTACGTTTTATCTGGTTACATATGGTACACAACATTTCATGCGTAATGCTAAAGCAGCAGTTCTTTGAAATGGAAACTAATACTCAAAACGTTTAAAACAAACACATTGTCATTCCTGAAAGGTAGTTTGATTTCAATTTGATACCGCGTCGCTGAGATAATAGCGTTTGTATTAAACGCATGCATACATATGACGCACATGGGCTACCATACTTTATTAGCTCTAGTGGCGCAAGTTTGCTATACAGTGGTTTTACGTATGCACCATATATACTTCTTCAAATTTATACTATAACAAACCTTGCTACTTTCGGGGTAAGCATTTTTTATTTTTTTCACCCTGGGCCCCAGCCTAAATGCTAAAATCTGGATAAAAACATCTTGGAAGTCTAGTGACACCTTATCTTTTGAAAAGTTCCACACCTGAACACCACGACAGTAATGCACAGAAAACCTTTCAAAATTCATGAAAACAATAAAGAGTGTGTTTTTTTACTGATTACCGATTTTTGGGCCTTAAATTTACTGATTACCGATTTGTGGGCCTAATACTTACTGATTAACGATTTTAGGGCCTAATATTTACTGATTAACGATTTTTGGACCGTCTGATTTTTGGTTCAAGCGAACCACTCCCCGCCCCGTTTTTAAATATCCTATGAAAATGAAATAATTTGGTCTCAGTGAGACCAAATTATTTCATTTTCATGGGGTACGAGGGTTAGTCAAAATTACTGAGCCCTACCTCATAACGTTTTAGTTTGGTATTGTAGTGAACAAATGTGATTATGTTCTATAAGTATTATATGTCTTGGATGTTTGGACCCTGAAGAATTACCCTAGTGAAACTTCTATTATGGTTGCTAGGCAACTCAAGATCGTCAGTCAGAGCGGTGCGTTCAAGATCTACACCACCAGGAATATACAGTATGTCTTTAAATAGCTTGTGTACTTGATAGTTTTTGTGAAAGACATATTTGACATTTATTTGAATAACATATATCATATTGTTTTTTTTATTACACTTGGTTCGTTAAAGTTTAGGTGAACATTGATTGCATGCGTTGCCTAGCGACAGAAAACGCCCAAATTCCACGAAATTTCAAATTCACGAGGACTGTGTTGCCATGGAAACAGAAGTGTGCATTTAAATCAAGGAACTTAATATGTCTGAGGGTTGGTTTGTGTATGCAGTACTGTTAAAGCATTATTAGGCTAATATCTAATGTTTTCTGTTAAAACTGTGTAAATATGAATGCGGGTGGGGTAAATTATTGGACTTCATGCATGTAAATATTTGATGAATTCTGAAATCAAACTACCACATAATCTATAATTTGGGGTCAGTTGGTTTCTATATAGTGATACTGAATAGGTACATGCTATAGCTATCAAACAACAGTGAATAAAGCCTTGCTTTAACATTACTGTTTCCAAAGCAACGCTTAGATTTAGATATGTCACAGCGTGAACGCACCCCTTTGACAGGTCATATTCTGTTGCCTAGCAACCGTTACAAAAAGCCTACCAACAGAAATAAATTAGGTGATTAAATAGATCATGACATATAACTGCAATGAAATATCATCTAAATATATGTCCATTTTGCTTGATTGAAATGTTATAGTTATTTTGACTAATCCTCGTATTTTAGAAAAATGAGATGAGATCAGCAAAGCGAATCCCATACCTTTTTTACATATGAACCCACTTTCGAGAAATCCTGGATTCGCCCCTGGATTATTAGCATTTTGCATTGAGCAGATTGAATACTATACTTTCCAGATGGTGAATAACAAATACGCCAATCGGGCCCCGAGGTTATAAAACTTTTTTCATGCTCAACTCAACTGACCACGAAATTTCAAATGCTTATAAAAACTAAAATACAGACAAATAAAGAAATTTCTTGCTTTATGTCTCTCAGGTGTTGTATCTATCATGCTAATGACTGTTAAAAGGCATTTTAACATTTATGAGAGGGATAGATTTCGTGCTCAGCTGAGTTGAGCATGATAAAAGGGTTTGGACTGCGTTGATGTTAACAGTTGTTCAAATGCAGCAGTCAGGTTTTCTCACGTCGAAACTTCCTGCCCTTCCCAACGGTGTAATCCATTTGTTGTTTAGAACTTTTGAACTATACTGACGGACTTTAAAAACGCAACACTTGGATAACGGCTTTAATTTGGGTCTCAAACAAGTAGGCAGAAGAATAATTTTGATTGCATGTTTAAGAACATTCATTTGTAAGTAAAACATGGAAAACTTGTCCAACTAAGATGAACTTAACGCACTAAAATGTAAACTTTTTGAGATATGGGTCAACTGTTTCATGTGACCAAATGTTATGAGTGGAAGATTCACTACTTCTTTAAATCAGGAAACACGAGAAGCACAAATTTGTATCATTGACTTTGTTAGTCACCGAGGAATCACTCTCATATTGATTGGCAGGTCTACGATCCAGCATGTTTGCGTATATGACGTTTATCTGGGTGGACCCTTTCATTCAACAGCTTAAAATCTCCTCTACTTGAGAAATGTTTAAATGGCTAAGTTCATACGGAGCAAATAACGTCGACAGTTTAGTTGTACAATTCAAACTCAAGTGTTTGCTGAAGAAGCAAGCTTAGGTTGACAACATCGAAGCAAAGGAATTTTAGATACAACTGTATTTTAAAAGATATAAAGGGAAGTTAGTGTTACTGTTTTAAAGTCCGTCAGTATATTTCTTATTGTCAGTGTGTTGATACTCTACATCACAGTTAACAATGATTTAGTCATGTTGGGACATTTTCCTGTCTTAAACCAGTAATAAGCAGAGAATAAAGTGTCTTGCTAAAGGACACAACACAGTGCCCCCGTGAGTCTCGAACTAGCAGTCCTTCGATCTAACGTCTAATACTCTACATACTGAGCCACTGAGCTCCTCCGAACCATTTTTTAGTTATCATACCAAATTTGTCATATTAACACTTCAAGCACCAGCAAAAAAAACTAGATCTGAAAATGTTGCTAACATTACTGACTAATATAAGTATAGAGGCAAACAGTGTGGACCCCGATCAGACTGCTATAGGAGCAGTCTGATTTAGGTCTACACTGTTTGTTGAAGAGGCTTCTAAAACATTTCAGCAGACGCTGTGACATAAATATAGGTCACTGGCAGACAACAAAAGGTTGTGACTGGTACTTTAAAGGATTATAGGTGAATTTGTAAAATACTGGATACAGTCATATTACTCACCTGGGACACAACTAATTGTACCAACACAGTTAATTGATTTGTTCGTTTGTTTGATTTGATTCTTTATGTCCCAGTCAATAATCTTTCAATAACGTCAGGACGGGTCTTCCTGGGTTGAAGCAGTGCTAAGCAAGGATAACTGTGTCTTGCTCAAGGACACATTAGTGGAGTGACTATGGCCAAATAAGTGGCCTATTTCATAGAGTAGGTGGTGACCAAAGTACTACATTGAATGTTATATACCAAAATGTTTGTCATTCCCTGAAGTTTATGAATCTGCCAGGATACAGTGGCCATTGTTGGTGCGAGCTGAGAAATCCAAGATGGCGTCCAAGATGGCCGCCAGAAATAAATGCAAGGGGTTGTGGTATATGATTGGTTGTACTGATTTCATGTATCATAATTCATCAAATTTATGATATTTATTTTTGTAGTGTATGTTTGAACTTTTTAATGATACATTTAAATATTGTTTGAATTTCAAGGTCAAGGTCAAATTCATGGTCAAATACGAAAAATAGTGCAAAAACGGCTAATTGCATAACTATCTTTTGCTATTGTATCAAAGTTTACTTAAATGGGAAGAAGTGTTATATAACAAAGTAGACTAGAATGTATAGGCTTTAAATAAATTAAATGAAAATTAAATGTTGTTGCATTTCCATGGAGATTTTCAAGATGGCGTCTTGAGACCCCTTATCAAAATAACGGAAAACAGATCTACAATTTCTTTAAACTGATTTTTTCCATTTGAATTTAAAATGTAGCCATTGTAGTATTATTTATCTTGAATCATCGAATTAATATTTTTGTAGTGTATATTTGATTTTTTTGTGATACATTTAAATATGGTCACAATTATAAGGTCAAGGTCAAATTCAAGGTCAAATACAAAAAATAGTGAAAAAGGCTAATTGGACAGTTCTCTTTGGTTTTGTAACAAAGTTCACTTAAAAGAAGTATTATATAGCAACGTATACTACAATGTATAGAATTTGATCATTTTGAATGAAAAATAAACTCTTTAGCATTTCCATGGAGATTTTCAATATGGCTTCTTGAGACTTATCAAAGTAATTGAAAAATACTTTTTTTTTTAACAAATTGACTGTTTTTGTTGTTGTTGTTGTTTTTCATTTAAAATGTGGCCATTATAATATTACATGCTGCATTATATATCAGCATATTTCTAATACCATAGAATTTATAAAACTACCAAGAAATGGTCGTATTTATGTTGTTACATGGAAAATCCAAGATGGCGTCCAAAATAGATTCATAATAAATTTGAATATTATTTTAATTTCAAGGTCAAGATCAAACCTTGTGAAAAGGGCTAATTGCACAGCTGTCTTTTGTTTTTTTACCAGTTAAAATAGGAAAAATAGTTCAATAACAAGCTCAGCTACAACAAATATATTTATAACTGAGATTTTAAGAGGGCGTCTGGAGACCATGCGTATGCTAAAATAATTAGAAAATACTATTTTTCAACAATTTTTTTCAATTTCATTTTAAATGTGGTCATTCAATGTTTTCTTGCTGAATTATATGTCAGCATATTTCTAAATACACCAATTCTGCAACAGGGCATACTAGAGCAGGTACTTTATGGTGATTTAGTTATAAATTCAAAAGAATTGTTGGGTGACCCATTTAAACAGACATTTAATTGTTATAAGTAAGTAGGGTGGATATCATGCGACAGTCTGCATACCTGTTGTAAAATTCAATAAGTGTTTATAGCCATGAATTCCTTTTTAATTGCATGATGGTTGGTCAGGCCTCAGAGACAGTGACAGAGCTTTCATTAGTGATGGTTGTCTTTGGCTGGGACTACCTTGGCTCAAGGTTATCTTTTGTTCTGACTATCTGTGAGTAGTGGGCCAGTTTCTTTATTTTATTATTGTGTGTTAATTTGATTATATTGTTTCTCTGTGATAATGCATTGCATAAAAAGTTTGTGAGTATAATCAGAAAATACCACAATCACATACTGCAGCCCAACCCACGGCACCGTGAGGAAGAGCCACAGAACATTTATAGTTACAATACATCTGTAAGACAATCATAGCAAAGCAGCCAGCTATCTTTTCCTCCTCTTCAAGACAGGAAGCTAACAAATGTTATGTTTTAATAACAACAGAATAAAAGGGCGAAGAGTTGACGCCAGTTAAATGCATTTAAGCCTCTCAGTTTCTTAGATTGCTGCCCATTTTGAGGTGTTTGTTCTGGTGTTTATTGCTTTTGTTGCTCCCAATGTTTGTGTGGCTTCTGTGTTTAGTCTTTGCTTTGGTATGCACTACTTTGTGTATTTTCTAGATCTGCAATCATCTTGATTAGGAAAAGACAGCTAGTTGCTTAACATCAATTGTCGTGCTGATGTCTTGTTACTGTTTAAGTGTTCTGTGATTTTCCTCACAGTGCCATGGTTTGGTCTGCAATGTGTGATTGTGTAAAACTATCACGTTGTAGTGAATATTGTTACCTGGGAAATCCAAAATGGCGTCCCAAATTTATGAAAATGTAGACCTAGGTAGAAAGTTGTAAATGAAGCTGTAAAATCTGAATATGTGACAGTAGGAAACCAAAAGTATAAAATAATTGTCTTTAATGAAGTAACCATTTAAATTCTGTAAATTAAGCCTCAAATTGAAATTCTTAGGTAAATGTCAAAATTCTGTCAAATATGTGACAAAACCAACAAGCCAAGTGGCAAAGGGTCATCAAGCACGAAGAAGAACAACAACCTTTAGCCATGGACACATTATGTATATCATTTTACGCTAATGATTATTTTAAGAAAATAAAATGAAATCAGTCAAAGGCTGGTTTGCCCATACATCGCACTTAAAGCTGCATAGTCTGTAACTTTTGATCTTTCATTTTAGAAATAATGTTTCTATTTTTCAAGAACACAGTGAAAATACTAAAATTCAGGTAAACATTTTACCTTTTTCGTAATAATTTACAAATTATAGTGCCAAAACAACAGCATTTATGTCAAAAATCAACCGTCTAGAATTATTGGAGGGACACAAATAATTACAAATAAGAGAAAAAACACCTGTTTTTATAAGATAATTCACTTTTCCATGCAGTTTTCAGCTGTAGAAATTAGATTTATTGTGACAACATAACTTTATTCTACTTTTACAAATGATTTAAAGAGAAAATATTTTTTTTCGAAAAATGTTCATAGTTGCAGAGTATGCAGCTTTAAATCATGTAAGTATCAATTGTCTGTCTCAAACTTTATTACAAAATCGAATAGTTCATCACATTATCATAACATAAGGTCATAATCAAGGCAAGTAATTCACCCATCACACTATAATGCTATAAAATAATTAATGACCAACGCCCTTGTTCTCTTGAATTTGACCTTTTGTAAAACCCTGCGACTTCTTAAAGTCTTGAATGAGTATGGTAATGTATTTAATGATGTTTTGATGCATGCAATTAGTCATATACGAAACATAAGTTTTCATTTAGACTTTAGTCAATGATGACTAAATATTACTGATAACTAAATATCAACGGGTACATGGACTGATATAGTGAATATATTGATGCATATATCATTATCCACCGCCACTGCTAACCAATGCATTCAGAAATAGTGAGTATGGTCAGGAATACCACAATCACAAACTCAGACAAACCCACGGCACTGAGAGGAAGAGCCACACAACAATCACGAGATACTAGGAATACAAACAAAGAACAACAACCAGCTCTCCCTTCCACATCAAGATGATTGTAGAAGCTTGTGTGCACATCTGTGCATTCAACAAACATATACAGATTTCACATATATCTGTGCAGTCGTACACAAGGTCATTCTGGTGCTCATTCCGCATAACTAAGCGCCGTGGAACCAGCAGATCAGACTCACTGTCAAAGACATACACATGCTCAAGTGGGTCTACTAACTACTACAATGCATAAAAACAGCAACTGGTTAGTGCATCAACACTTTTGCTGCAAAAAGCTGTCATCTGTAGGTGGACATTTCTTAGATGTCCATGTTTTGTGTTTCAGAACCACAATTAACACCATCATATAACAAACCTGCGCATTTGGCACACACTTGCATTACTCCAACGGGCAAGCTTTCATCTTTTCCAAATTTTGCAACTATCTTAATATCACCAGCATTAGGAGGCATAATATTTAACACTGTGTTCTACCCAACACTGCATGTAGTACAACCGGAGACAGAACTTAGACAATTAATCAGTCTATGGTCCTCTGTCAGGCAGCCACTTAATTGATGGATAATAATATGTCCATAATAGCCTATGTACCTATTGATATTTATTCATCAGGAAAATGTATTAAAGTATGAATGAAACCTCGATCCTAATGCCAAAACTTAAAATTTATATGCATGCTTTAAAAAGATGTGATGTATTACACAAGGTCAAATTCAATATAACAAAGGAGGTGTTCATTGTTTTATAACCTAATTGTGTGCTTAATTTGACTAATTAAGTTACCTTGAATATGACCTTGGTATTATTATATATGTTACTATAATGTGATGATCCTTTTGATTTTGTGATGAACTTTGAGACAGGCAGGTTGTTCTTACATGTTAGTACAAATCAGCCTTCGACTGCTGTGTATCTCTATTTTTAAGTAGAAATCGTCAAAGATGGATATGTCCATGGCTAATAATCGTTTTTGTTCTTCGTATTGTATGACCCTTTGGTACATTTCAGCTACATTTGACCATCCCTGGATGCTTGCATTAGTGGAAGTCTGGGTGTCATAGACTCCCCAAAATTGATATGTGACTTCCAAAACTGGATGCTAGGAAGTCAGTGACTTCCAATTTCGAAAGAAACCAAATTTATGATTTAGCTTTACTTTCAGATGATCAACCTTGGAAGCTGCATGACTTCCTGATTTTGACAGCTAGTGCAAGCACTGTCATCAATGACTCAGTTCTATGACCAAGATCAATCCAGATATTTGTTCAGTATAATCAGTTTAAGATGTTCGTCCATTGCACGACTAAAGCACTTAGCAGTCACATGATTGGTCACACATTCATCTCACAGTGAAAACCATGACTCACTTCAAGAGGATAACCACTATGCATCTTACAGGGGACAGGAACCTGCCACACAAATCAATTAAATTCTTTATCTACTCTAGGTCAACAAAGTTAACAATATGAGGTATACTACAGATATGTGCATGCATGAATAACACGGAGGTATGATTGCCCTCACTAGGGAGATGGCTGGCATCACAAGTCTATGATCTTTGTCACAAATGCATGACCATCTTTACAAAGGGGGCATCTACCCTAATCGCAGAGGTCCATCACCCTCTTAACCTTAACTTGGGTCAAAACTTATATTGGGATGTAATCAACCAAACTAGGAGGGAACACTTATTAGTGAAATAGACCCAACCCACAGTATGTCTAAACTAGGACCATATAGGCCTCGCGAGATGTCTACAGCCATTACTTCATAGGATTTCCACGACCCTATACCAGCCTCATGGGGACAATGACCTGCTTCACAAGTGACTAAGACTTGGTTCCTAGGGAACCTCCCTTGACCAACTTCCGGGATGAGCATGTTCCACTAACAGGGGTGCACAAGTCGCTTTGCATAAAGCTAGTTTAAGCCCTCCAGTAATTTCATTCCCTGACCATTCCAAGGCGATGCTTCTTTTGTGAATATATTTTTGTGATTGTCTTTTCCTTCTGTGATGTTTGTTTCTTGCAGCATTGTGGTCACCTGTTAGGAAAGGGCTGATCTCTTGGCTCTCTTGTATGTGATGTTTCATTGTGCTTTTATCACTTTCCCATATGGTGTCTTAGGTCAGGTGTGGTATTTATTTGTATCGTTTTCTGATCCTTCCTTTCTCTCTAAGTCTCTTACTTTGCTAGAAATCACGACTCAACTCACAGGGGCGGGGGTGGAGCGCGAGCGAAATCCATACAATAACCTGCTCCAAGAGGATGGCCATAACATATCTCACAAAATGAAAAGCTGGCCTCACAGGTGGACTACAACACATCTTAGGGAGCGCAGTGGCTCAGTAGTAGAGTGCTTGACCCCAGGGGGGGTACTCTAATTTTTTCCGCATACGTAGGCTCGGACCCAGCATCTACCGTTCACCCCCCAAAAAATGTCAGGAATTTCAAGCACCCCAAAAAAATATTTGAAATTTTAACAACCCAAAAAAATATCCCAATTCTGTACCTTGACCTTAAAAAATGACCCTAAATTGCATAGAAATGACCCTCAAACTAGCCCAATTTTGTGATGACCCCAAAAAAATATCCACAAAATCTTCATACCCCCAAAAAATATTTAATTTTCTGAAAACCCAAAAAAATATTGAAATTCAGAATTTTGAACCAAAAAAAAATAGTCCGAGCCTACGTATGTGTGAAAATATTAGAGTACCCCCCCCCCCCCCTGGGTGCTTGACTCGAGACCGAGGGGCCGCGGGTTTGAACCTCACCGGCGTCACTGCGTTGTGGTCCTTGAGCAAGACACATTTATCCTAGCTTAGTACTGGTTCAACCCAGGAAGACGCGTCCCTGATTAACTGAAAGATTGTTGATGGGACGTAAAGAATCAAATCAAACAAAACCAACACATCTCACAGAGAGACCATCATCCACCTAAAAAGTTGACTATGACATGACCCCAAAGATGATGGTCACAACACATCTTATTGGGGATACAGCACACCATATTTTAGAAAACGACTGGTCACATATGTGTTAGACAGGACCTGTCTCAAATGGGGTGTGACCAGCTTTACTAAGGGCACATAGGTCTCCAGGACTACGCCCAACCTTACATGGGATCTGGGTACGACACACATAGAATAGCCATGTACTACCACACAGAGGGGTCATAACTTGGTTTACAAGGAGCATGGTTCTTCTAAAGGGGTTCACGACCAACCTTGCGAAACACTGGCCTTTCAGAGAGACATGCTAGGATGACAACAACTCAACAAATGGGGCACTTAAAAGGAAAAACGACAGATAAGATTTTTCCCTGATAATTTATGTGCCATACCAGAAATCTGTCTTTATGGTCATAGTTGAACTTTACAGAAAGCAACATGAAAAGGAAGAAAGAAACATGGATCTCATGTACATTTAGACAACGTCCCAATTTTGTTTAGTGCCAAATGATGTCAGGCTTTTTAAAAGCTAATACTTGTATGACATAATATTTGACAATAACCATAGCATTTGATGATCAATTTACAGAATTTAAATGCTGAAATATATTTAATACTGTTATTTTTTAATTCTTTTTGTTTTCTACATTCACATATTTAGATTTTTCAGGATCATTTTTATCTTTCTACATGGGACTACTTTTACATCTATTTCGGACGCCATCTTGGATTTTCCACATAACAATAAAAACTCCATTTTTTTGTTAGATGTATAAACTTCATGGTGACAGAAAATTGCTTCTAAAATAATTTAGCAAAATATACTATCAATGGCTACGTTTGAAATGAAAATGAAAAAAAAAATCCTTTTTTAATAATGGTAGATCTATTTTTCAATTATTTTGATAAGGGGTCTCAAGACGCCATCTTGAAATTCTCCATGGAAATGCAACAGAGTTTAATTTTTATTTAATTTATTTAAAGCCTATACATTCTAGTTTACTTTGTTAAATAACACTTCTTCCCATTTAAGTAAACTTTGATACAATAGCAAAAGATAGTTATGAAATTAGCCTTTTTTGCACTATTTTTCGTATTTGACCTTGAATTTGACATTGACCTTGAAATTCAAACAATATTTAAATGTATCATTAAAAAGTTCAAACATACACTACAAAAATAAATATCATAAATTTGATGAATTATGATACATGAAATAAGTACAACCAATCATATACCACAACCCCTTGCATTTATTTCTGGCGGCCATCTTGGACGCCATCTTGGATTTCTCAGCCCGCACCAACAATGGCCACTGTATCTTGGCAGATTCAAAAACTGCAAGGTATGACAAACATTTTGGTATATAACATTCAATGTAGTACTTCGGTCACCAACCCACCTCCAATTGAGCCTTGAAAGTCACCCTACTACATAGCATTGACGCCGAAAGTTTATTGAAAATCAAGGAAAAGAGAAAGTGAGTGAGTTTTGATATTTATTATTCTTCAATTTAACTAACAATCTTATTCACAAATACCATAGAATCAGGCCAAGTGATAAAGTATACAATCACATCATCACATCCTGGTCAGGCTAAAATACTGCACAATCTGATCAGAGTACATGGTCACTTTCAAATCTACAGTAAAAACTGTGTAAAACAGCCACTAAATAATAGGCAAAGCAAGCATCTTAATGACAAATGGTTGCTTAATGAAGGTCCAAAGTATTGCAGAATGCTCCCCTTGGAGCATTCTGCAATACTTTTGACCTGCATTAAGCGATAATTAGTCTTGAAAACACTATTTTGGTCTTTTTTGAGAGTGGCCCTTTTACAGAGGTTTTACTGTACCTTAAAGTAATAACTTAATAATTATGAAGTATCCGCTAATTAGAATTAAATATGTGACAGGTTGAATTCAGAGAATTATTTTATTAATTTCGTAACAAAACATATTTGGGGTGCTTAAAAATGCCTAGAAAATATGTTTGGATAGGAAATACTGAAGATAATCACTTTAAACGGTGGGGGTTGGGGTTAGCTATATATTACTTAATGACTTCCTTAAATTTAAACTAATGATAATTCTGAGGAAATACTCTGCTCCCAAGGACTTCCATCTACCACTGTGGTACTTCCAATTGTATTTACCCCAAATATTCTGACATCTAAATCATCATTAAATCTGAACAGTTCTATTAAACTACCAGAAAAGACACTCAAATATTGCGGAGAAATGGCTAACAGTGTAAGCCCTGATCAGCCTGCCCTTTTGGGAGCATGCTGATCTGTGTTTACGCTGTTTGATCAGGCCTACACATGTACCTATACAAACCTGTACAAACGTTAAGGGTAAATAGATATTTACCTGGATATATCATAGATCCTGAAAGAGTAAAATTTACATCTATAAAGGCTCCCTAGAAACCAAAAATGATCGTGTCCCGGAGGTTAACTGGACCTCCCTAGTCCTCCTATAATATAATTAATATTAAACTGGCCCAGGATGTGATGATGTGACGCTTTCTCTGCCATGACGTAAGTTATATCACAAACATTCAAAACACTTTAAATTTGTAAGGGCAAATTTCAAATATTCGCAGGTGACAGTCAAAACCATGACACCATTAAATCTTGGTTGACTATCAAAACTCAACATTTTTTTAAGAAAATATTTGTTGAGGAAAAAGCAAGGGTTGAAAGCACCACTGAATTATGGTACATACATGGCTGTAGTGTGTGCAAATGCAGTCTCACTGAAGCCATCCATGCTCATATACACAGGTAGTTGTTCAGGCTGGTTTAGCTAGTCATCAGCTACAAACATTAGTTTTTTAGTGAGGTGATTTAATTATCATCTGCAAATATCTAAAAACTGCGCTTAAGATTAACAGTATGAAAACTCTCTATCTACAAAACTGTCAGTACCAATAATAACATATATATTAGCTTTATATTTAACCTTAACCACGCTCTAGAGTCAGCAAAAGACAAAAAAACTTAGCCTTCATAAAAAAAAATTGGCCAACTGATTTTTTGCATGCAAAGGAAAGTGCAAAGGCTGTGGATCCGCACAGTCTGATCAGCTCCTTTGTTATTTGTTTCTGGAAAATGGAATAACAACTTTCAACAACCAACATTTCATTATTCTACTGTCCTGCCGGCCAAGAGTGACAGTGATGACATGTTTTGTTTACAAAGTTATCAGGGACTTGTAATTGATAAATCACTTGTGTATTAATCCTATCCACAGGATAGGATTAATACACAAGTGATCTATCGATTCGCTCTCTCAAGTGGTGTGTACAAGTTAATGTTTGATTAAGCAATTGTAAACAAATTATTACATCACTGTCACTCTTGGTTGGCACGACAGTAGCTAGTTTCTGTGGCTGAGCAGGCTGGTTTAAACATGACTTGGTCACAAGCCCTGAAGACTGGTTTCCTCATGTCGAGATCCATATTTTGATATTCAACCTTAACCACATCCGAGGGTCAGCAAAGGACAAAATAGTTAGTTTTCATATTGGGCTTATTTTGCATGGGAACAACAAGATTGCAAATATGAAAGTAAAAGCTTCAGACTAAAAACTCATGGGTGAAAGTTCAAAATTTCCAAAATCCTGAACTTTCGAAACTCCAATCTTAAAACTTGCAGTATGCCCACTAAATATTCACAAGTTTAAATGGCCGATTGTTTTCAGACAGTCTGTATATAAATAACAAAAAAAATTAAATTCTTCTAATTAAGCATTTTGAGGCTTGCTTTCTATGGAAAGCCAGCCTCAAAATCCTGAATTCAGGAGTAATCCTGAAAACTTTCACCCATGAAAACTGGATGTGATAAGAACCAATGTGACATAACTGGTCTAACCATTTATTGCACTTATTTTCACAAGGATTTCATATGATACTGGATAGTGTGTTACTTTGTATTGAGCAATGTTTTTTCAACAAAAAATCTTAACGACACTCTTGTAAATCTGTTAAAATGAGTTTGTGTATTTGGCATAAAAACTCACCTGGCCCCGAGGTTATAAGACTTTTTTCATGCTCAACTCAGCTGAGCACGAAATTTATCCTGCTCATAAATGTTAAATGCCAACAACTGTTGATATTCTAAAATTTCATATTGAACCAAAATATATCTTGTTGCAAAAACAGGGTGGATTAAAATATTAGAACCCAGCTGATCAGGATCTACTCTGCATAAAAATAAATGTCCATTGTCACCAGTCAGGGCCCTGTGGCTCAGTTGGTAGAGAATTAGACTGGGGATCAAAGGGTTACTAGTTTGAGACTCACCACAGTCAAAGTCAGTGTGTTGTGTCATTGAGAATGACACTTTATCCGCTCCTTAGTACTGGTTAAACCCAGGAAGATAGGAATTTGTCCCAACATGACTGAATAATTGTTGACGGGAACATAAAGCATCAAAACAATTGCTTGTTTTGATGCTTTAAGTCCCAGTCAACAATTATTCAGTCATCTCTGGAGTCCTGCAAGTTAACTACGTCAAAACAATGGAGAAGCGTAGTACATAAAAAAAACAGTATAATAGATTTATTTCTCTAGATGCCCATTAACATTCATACAGACTAACAGGTCTACACTGTTTGCCATTGCCATTTTTTTGCAACATTTTAGATACCTTATCAAGCAAGACTCATGACCAGAAAGTTGCTGGTTGGAAAACCCATCAACTATTCTGTGTTGTGTCCAAACACAGCACATTTAGTTCTGAATCAACAACTGAAAATATCCTGACATAACTGAAGAAATATGGACTAGGGTGGGATGTTAACTCTTTGTCTGCTGTGGCGATTTTGTCGTCTACTGATGATCTTTGCAAACAATTTCCACCCAGATCAGGCCCAACAAAATGTCGGGCCTGATCTGGGTCGAAACTGTTTGACACTCTGATAGTGCTCCTGAAAGAATAGTTTGAAAAAAAATAATTTTTATAAAAGTCAGCAGACTACAGAAAAAGCAGGAAAAATTCCCCAACATGTAAAGAGTTAAGCATGAGCTCAAGCATATGCTTGCTGCTCTAATAAATAGGCTACCTAAAAAGATTTTGTTTCAATGCTACGGCACTTTTCGCTAGACAATGACAACAAGCACATTAAGGTTGCACAATCCCTGATAAATAATTTCAAACAATCAAAACCATCTATAAATATGAAAACAATTATTAATAACAAGAGTAAAGCAAAGGAACAAAACGGGCAAAAATCAACAAGAGAACATTGTGAGACAAATCAACTCTTTGCCTGCTAAAGTTGTCTGCTGGTAAACTTTCAACTTTGCAAATAGTTTGGGTCAAGATCAGGCCGGACACTTTGCACTTTGCCGTGGCTGATCTGGATCCATACTGTTTGACATCAACTTGTATTCGCGTAAGATTTTTTAAAATAGAATTTTGAAGAAAAATAACCGTAACAAAACGCTAGATGACAAAAAAAAAACATGCAGAATTTTTCCAGCATGCAAAGAATTATCAGGTTTAATAACTAAGAACAGACATTAGGTAAATTAAATTTGTTTGTTTGGTTTAATGTTTTACATGTCCAGTCAACAGCCGTGGTCATGTCGAGAAGATCAGTTCACCTAACCACACATTTTTCCTGGGCAACCTTGACTAAGCCGTTAACCAGTACTTCCTACACATACATTCGCTTGTAACTGACAACAATTCTTCTTGAATCAGTGGAAGGAGAATGACAATAGAAATCATTTCATGATAAACCTCTATGAAAGTATGGGAGCGGAATCAAACTCGCGACCCCATGATCTGCAGTTGGACTCGCTACTGACTGTGCTATGGGGCCCGGTCAGATACGTCTAAACAATTATGCCATTGTATTTACCATATGTACCCTAATTATATGGACACCAAAACTCCTCAAGCTCTATTTCAAAAATTACAACTATGTGAAATGTACAAAATATGCAAATATACAAAAATTTGCAGTTGTTTCATATTTTGTACATTTGTTGCAATTTTATTTAATTATAAGGCCAAGAAAAAATATATGTGTGGTTCAGGTTACCCAACCTACCCTAAATTTTTATCACCTACCCTAAACTTTTTTCTTCAAATTCTGAAGTTGGAAGAGAATAGCGGAACAAAATAATTTTGTTCTGCTATTCTCTTCCAACTTCAGAATTTGGAGAAAAAATACATATCAAAATGACCATCTGAAACGGGCATCTTTTCTATGCATTCAGTCTTTGGTGCTAGAAGTAAAAGGATCAAAACAAAGTTATATCTAAAAAAAACAACAACATTTTTTTAATATCGTTTAGTCTTATCTAATATATTTCCAAGCAGGTCTGAATCTTCCAAGAAAAAAAGTTATCAAAAATATAAGTATCCTACCTACCTAAACCACACATATTTTTTATTTGACCTAAATTGATGTCAATAAGGAGACCAGGAGCCTGAGAATATAATCATTTTTCATGCTCAACTCAACTGAGCATGATTTTTTCCTGCACGTAAATGTTAAAATGCAGAATAAATGCAACACTTAAATTTTAACGCGAGAAAACTATTTATTTTTCAGTATTTTAGCTTAATGAGCAGTTGAAATTTCATGAGTTGAGCATGAAAAAGGTTTTATAACCTCGGGTCCAGTCCTTTTTGATGATGCTGGAAAATAAGTTGCATTATTTTTATAACTAAGACAGCTGGAAAGTGAATGAAAACAGGCAACCATTTCTTACAGTAAATTAAGTATAAATCATAATAAACAAAACAAAATGGAATGTCATGTGACCAGAGTTTTTCAATACACATGAGCCGCTACATGAGATTTCCAACAATGTAGTATGTGCGACCAGCAAAGGCTCAGAACAGCCTGGGCATATGCGCAGTCTGATCAGAGCCTTTGCTTGTCGCTTGAATATTCTATGACTGTTAAGCTACTGACTGATCAGCATTTGGAGTTTCTAAGCTTAAAAGCATTCTGCACAGGCTCATCTGAGTCTACACTTGTCTAAATGCCACATTGTTGGAAATCACATGTCATGGCTAACATGTGTATAGGAACACCCAGATGTGACTGACAGTCAATGGAATTCAAACATAAGAATTTATATAAATAAACAAGAAGCTAGAAGATACACGATCTAGATCCAGTTCAGTCCCTTTATAGCGGGCCCCCAGATAAGGGTGCGTAACAAAAAATTATTTTTCTTATTTCTCAACCTAAACATATGTTGTGGGTACTCAAAAGAACTGTCTCACTGAGAAGGTTCTTTTGAGCATCCAAAACACATGTTTAAACTGATGGATAAGAAAATTTTGACAATTTTAAGCTGAAATTTTTTGCTGGACTGGCCCTATGTATAATGTTTGTTTAGTGGGATCCATCCAAATAGACACTGTCATAAGTGAATTGCTTATAAAGAGACAATTTTACAAATGTTTTAAATGCTTTTGTAAAATTCCATGGTAAAAATTTTGGGAGCCACAACATGAATATATTGTATTCAAATCTGTGTTATAAAGAGGTGTGTTATAATGGGATTGCACTGTGTTCATAACATGTTTGCTCTCCTAAAGCAATCCAAACGGCCAAAATTCTTTCAAGTTTTGAACAAACTCAAAACTCCAGAAAGTTTTGGCCAGAGTGCAATAAGGCTATTACTTTAATTAGAAAAACAGCCAAATAACCAGAGATTATTTACTTTTTGCCGGGAGCAGTCTCATAACTGCTGGGGAACTGCCGGGGAGCAGTACCATAATGGTCCCTTATATCAAAGTAAAATGAGCTATTGGTCCTTTATATCCAAGAAAAATATAAATTGTTCAGACCATGATAATATGGTGCCCATATTGTATATACTGTATAATGTGTACATGTATTCCTTTCTCTCATTGAGGCAACTTTTGTCGTCTGCTGAAAACCTTTGCAAACAGTTTGGACCAGATCTGACTTGACAAAATGAATTTTCTGGAAAGGGAGTTCATATGTATAAAGGTGTGGGGGTCGCTTTGCTGATTTTATCTCATTTTTCTTAAATATCCCATGAAAATGAAATAATTTGGTCTCACTGAGACCAAATTATTTCATTTTCATAGGATATTTAAAAACTGGAGGTGGGGAGGGGGCATTAAAGCAAACCCCCTGAGCCCCCTCTTGGTCCGCCACTGCTTACCAAATAGAAAACATGGATAGAGTATTCAACTGATGAGGATTTCAAATGCTAGCAGTAGATTCAGTTCCTTTTAAGAGATATCTACTTTAACTCTGAATGCTGGGTAACATTTTACTATCTTTGTCGTCTGCTGATTTTTTTTAAAAATTAACTGTTTGAAAAAATCTTTTAAGAATACCACCAGAGTGGCATACAGATTGGATCAAGATCAAGCCCAATATGACCTGATCTGGGTCCAAACTGTTTGCAAAGTTATCAGCAGACAACTCTAGCAGGCGAATGGTTAAGGACCTAAATGTATCTGTTATTTGGACCACAAAATAAAACAATCAAGCCTTCAGATCCATTTTTGAATGTCCTGGCTCGCATGAACACATCCACACATACATTAGATCTATATATAGATTTTTCAATCTAAAAATAACAACAGTAGAAATAACTATTCAATATAAAACATAACAGAAAGTTTCATAACACACTTATTTACAACTTTAAAATAAATATCCTCATACCATCTATAAATACTTCAATTCTTACTTTGCTAGCCGCGACTGCTGATAACCATTGCAAACAATTTGGACCCAGCAAGCTCATTATTTAGCATAGGAATGGGCAAGCTCATTATTTAGTAAAGGAATGTTAGGGAACAGTCTTTTACTGCACACTTACAACAATTCTGATCACTCTGTCAGTCGTGTCTTGTTACATTGAAAACTAGCAAAATCAAGCACCTCATTTTTGTCTGCGAAAAAGGCTGCTTAGAAAATGTGTACAGTAAAACCTGTCTTAAGACGCCATTCAAAAACCGACAAAACAAAGATTTTAATAACAAACCGTAGCTTAATGGAGGTTGAAAGTATTGCAGAATGCTCCCCTTGGAGCATTCTGCAATACTTTCGACCTGTATTATGCGATAATTGGTCTTGAAAACCATTTTTGGTCTTTTTGAGTGACCATTTTAGACAGGTTTTACTGTACATAACTTTTGATGTGTACAGTTAATGTTCTACTAGTTGCCTGCCAAAAAGGCATAAACAAACAGCTCAGCCCCAGATCAGACTGCACCAGGCCTTCCCTGTTTGCTATTCAGAAAAAAAAACCTTTTGTGACTTCCAGCCCTGATAAGCAACATTTTATTTGTGAACAGAAAAAGAAAAGTTCAAAATTTTACAGCATTTACCATACTGCACACATAGTGACATACAATTATCTCCAGCACTGATATTACCAATGCAATTGGGTAATTATAACCTGCCACCCTCAAAATATACATCCCATCCAAATTAACCTTTGTGTACAAATGAATTCTTCCTTCTGGTTCAATATAATTCACTTGGGTAAAAGTTTTCAGGATTATTCCTGAATTCAGGATTTTGAGACTGACTTTCCACAGAAGTCAGCCTCAAAATGCTGAATTAGGGAGCTCATAATAGGTGTTCTGATTTATTTTCAGTCTGTCTAAGGACAATTGGCCATTTAAACTTGAAATTATGAATATTTAGTGGGCATACTGCAAGTTTTAAAGTCGGAGTTTTGAAATTTCGGAAATTTTGGACTTTCACCCATGTAATTAATTTGGAATGGCCTATTGTATATATCGATGGGTCACAGATTATCATTTGCAAAAACAATTCCATTTCTCTCTCTTAAGATTGTTTTGTCTCAAAAAACAGTGCATACCCTGATGAAATGCCGCCTTCTGTGGTATTTCATCAGGGTGATCACTGTTTGCCAAAGTACTCCCCGTGGAGTCTCCAGTATAGAAGGGGTTAAAATGATCAGCTGAATTGTGTCCAACTTGATGGAAGAGTCCAAAGATCAGGCCTCCAGCTAAGAGTATGTAACTGAAAATTATTTCGGATTTCTCAACCAAAACGTATGTTGTAGGTACTCAAAAGAACCGTCTCAATGAAACAGTTTGAGCTTAAACTAATGGACAAGAAAATAATAGCAATTTTACGTTGAAAATGTTTGCTTAACTGACCCTATGAAAGATATTCCCATTTTCCACCAAACCCTTAAATTACAAGGTTTCAGAAGATCTAAAATATTAAAAGCAATAAGTGACCATGTCTGAATCCTAAGGCTTAAAGCATTTTTAACGACAAATTTTGGTTGAAAAGCTTTGCTTGGACCATTGTTAACGTTTATAGAAAGATTTAACCAGTGATCATATTTTCTTCAAAAATCATGTTTTTGTCACATTACCCTTAAATGCCCAGTTACTAAGGTACAGTAAAACCTGTCTTAAACAGCCACTCAAAAAGATGACAAAAATTGTTTTTCAATAATGATTAACCTTAATGCAGGTCATTCTGCAATACTTTCCACCTTCATTAAGCTACAATTTGTCGTTAAGACCTTTATTTTGTCTATTTTTGAGTGGCCGTTTTAGGCAGGTTTTACTGTAATTTAACTTTGTCATTAGCCTGGGTTCCAGTCTGATCATTTTTTCTGTTTTTTTTTATTTTTCGTTCCTTGGTCAAAAATGACAGCCTGGGGAACTTCGATTTCTATTGATAGCGCCACCTGGATTTTTCCTCAAATTTTGAGGGGTAAAGCCAAGAACGATAACGCTATCGGATAACTCTATTGTGCTATAAATAGTAACAGGAATCCCAGTGAAAAGATAGATAGAAAGGCAAACATTACCACAGATATTCCTTCCTCTGTCCTATAATGGAATGCACTTTGTGGACAATAGATGGCTTCACGATTTAAATTGAAACAGCGTTTTCGACGTTGGTGTATTTGATAAGTAGTTTTTTTGCGAGACACGCATTCAATACACACGGTCGAGATACATACAACACACGACGTTGTTGACGTCCGTCTGTCCTGCTATCTTCACGCACACATCCGAGAAAAACGTCATCTCCTTTGAATTTTTGCAATATTTGAAAATTATAAACCTTTGTTTTGGATCAATCGGTCTCGA
The DNA here is from genome assembly GCA_964019695.1 of Loripinus fragilis. Taxonomy (NCBI): domain Eukaryota; kingdom Metazoa; phylum Mollusca; class Bivalvia; order Lucinida; family Lucinidae; genus Loripinus; species Loripinus fragilis. Next base: position 905,486 of record OZ026517.1, on the reverse strand, counting down.
ACCAAGTAAACAAGTTCCATCTTTATTCATGTTTTTACGTGGAATTCCATGATCAACTGATTGATAATGGCATCCTCATTATTGGAAAGGTGTCTCGTTATCATTTTTGTTACGTCACACTTAAGCAAGAGGCTATAATTAGATTAATCGGCTTATCGGATTGTCAAAGAGAAATACTATGGATGTCCCCAGGCGTCAAAATTAGTCAAAACCAATAACGGACAACCGATACCTTTGATGTGGTATATTTTTATTCCCTTATTTTTTAGAATATCAGCATTATAAAATGTTGCCAAAATATTGACGACTGGACCCAGGCTACTTTTTCATAACCATGTTAGCAAAGGTGTGCCTTGCATGCCCTTAAAGAAATGGCTGGTGACATCATCCTATGAGAGACTGGAAGAGAATTTCTTAGTTGACTTAAAAATAAATTGGAGACAATTCAATATTGAAAAATATATAGTGTAAAGCCCTCATTTTCCACACATTCACAAATAAAAAAATCTCAGTTTGCCAACCAACACGAGAATTACATTACACAAGTATTATCCCAGAAAAAATATACATATATCTACATGAGGAATGATAATTTTTTTACATCATGATAGAATATTTACAACAGTATTACATCATGATAGAATATTTACAACAGTATTACATCATGATAGAATATTTACAACAGTATTACATCATGATAGAATATATACAACAGTATTACATACATTCTAAAATTTCTCTATTTACATATGGGCCTCGACACGAGAAAAACCTGGCCCCGAGATGATTTTTGTTTGTTTGATTTGATTCTTTACATCCCATCAACAATCTTTCAGTTATATAGGGACAGGTCTTCCTGGGTTGAACCAGTACTAAGCTAGGATAAATGTATCTTGCTCAAGGACCACAACGCAGTGATGCCGGTGAGGCTCCCCCCGAGATTATAAAATTTTTACATACTCAGCTAAGCACTCATTTTATCTTGCTCATAAATGTTAAAATGCCAACAATTGTTGGCATTTTAACATTTATAAGCATGATAAATACAACATCTGAGAGACTTAAAGCAAAACGTTTCTTTATTTTTCAGTATTTTAGTTTAATGAGAAGTTGAAATTTTGGTGCTCAGTTGAGTTGAGCATGAAAAAGCTTTATAACCTCGGGGCCTGGCCGGGGTTTCCCGTCAGGTCATGCTGAAACAAGCCTCTCAGCTAGAGAGACTAGCCATAGTGTTGAAAATATGTTTGAAGTAAGATTAGAAATCATACTTTCCAGAGGAATAACAAAGGCACTAGGCCCCGAGGTTATAAAACTTTTTTCATGCTCAACTCAACTGAGCACAAAATTTCAACTGCTCATAAAAACTATAATACCGAAAAGTAAAGAAGTTTCTTGCTTTAAGTCTCTCCGTTGTGGTATTTATCATGCTAATAAATGTTAAAATTCCAACAATTATTGGCATTTTAACATTTATGAGCAGGATAAATTTTGTGATCAGCTGAGTTGAGCATGAATAAAAGTTTTATAACCTCAGGGCCAGACTGCACAGATGTGCAGGCTGGTATGCCTCCTCGTTGTTCGCTTGCAACGCCAGATTTTCTCGTGATGAAGCCCATATTGTTCGCATTCCTTGGGCCCCAGATGAGAGAGTGTGTTATTCAAAATTGGATTTTCTATTTTGCAACCAAAACAAATGTTCTGGCTACTCCAAAGAACCGTCTCAATCTTTTGCGCACTTAAAAGGATGTTTCAAAATGACGGATAAGAAAATAATAATGATTGAACTCTCAAAAATTTTGCAAATCTGGACCTTCGATCAATCTGTACCCTCTTATACCACCCTTACCAACATTAGTACAAAATATCTCATGATGTGCAAGGTCTACACTGATGTAGGTCATGGTATAATGAAGTTATACCATGTTTGTCCACTTGTACATAAGATAATCCACTCACTAAAGCGCGTGGATTATCTCCACGTACCGGTCGACAAGCGATGGTATAACTATTACTTAACGCTTAAAAGCTGAGCCTTTTTCATAACATGAGTATGAGGATAATGAGGTCAAACCTCTTAGTCTATCAGTTCTAATAGACTGTTCAGTTCCAATAGACTTTTACTGCAGATTTTCTACAGAATAAATAAATAAAATACATAAATAAATATAAATATATTGGTCCCTTGGATCTGATGTGGAGCTTAAGTCAAATCTCTTTTTTTTCTAAAAAAAAAGTCTTTAATTGGGCCCGCGCTTTGAAGATAGTACCTTTCACATCTGTGTAACATTTACAAAAATCTGACCTTAAGAAACTTGCAGTTTGCATACAGAATATTAACAGTTTCAAGTTTAAATGGTCCATTGTTTTTAGATAAACTGAACATTAATCAAAGAAGCTCTTATAATCTGTCTAATTCAGCATTTTGAATTAAGAATCAAGATCCTGGATTAAGGAATAATCCTGACAACTTTTATCCATGGATTACAGTAAACAGTGGAGACCCAAATGAGATGCTGCAATCTGTTATGATAAGTGTTCAAATATATTGGGTATACATGTATATATAGTGTTAAGCTAGCTGTTAATTATTACTATTGCACTAAGAATTGCCTATCAAGATTTAGCCTTGAAGTTATACAACTTTTTCATGCTCAACTTTACTTAACATGAAATTTATCATGCTAATAAATGTTAAAATGCCAACAATTGTTGGCACTTTACCATTTATTAGCAGGATAAATACAATATCTGTGATTTTTAAAGCAAGAAATATCTTTATTTTTCAGCATTTTTAGATTTTATGAGCAATTAAAATTTCATGCTAAATTGAGCTGAGCATGGAAAGTGTTTTAACCTCAGGGCCTGAACATCCATTAATGCCACAATCTGTAATATTAAGTTTTAAAATATATGTGCTATATATAATACGGGCCTCATCGCGAAAAAACCTGTCTTTCGGGTTTGAGAACAAAGGCGCAGACCAGCCTGCACATCATCGCAGTCTCATCAGCGCCTTTGCTATTTTGCTTATTGGAAATAATCTTATCTATACTTGCTACATGCAAACTTTCAATTTTCTAGCTTATCTTTGTAGCTGAGGAGGCTGGTTCGAATCTCGTTTTGTCAGATACCCCAAAGACAAGTTTTGTCCCGGCGAAGCCAAAAGTGTTAAGCTAGCTGTAAATTATTACTATTAAACTATGAATTGCCTATGGAGATCTGATTAAGCTGAAGACAAGAGGGTTATATAAGTTAGCTAAAGATAATTAATAAGCATTCAGATCTGTTTGACAGATAATTATTCATATGTATCAATTGAGACTGGCCATGAAATTTTGGTACTTATCATATATGTGCAAAAGCCTCCTTTAAATGCCTGAAGTATCCAGCAAAGCTTGGTCTAAATTTTGGTCAGTCTTTATCTTTATCTAAACTTTGTGTATGCAAGCAGCATAGGATCAGGCGTGCAGGCCTTTAATTAAGAGTGTGTAACAGAAAATTTGTTTTCTTATTTCTCAATCAAAACATATGTTGTGGGTACTCCAAGAGATGGTTCTTTTGAACACCCAAAACAATTGCCGACTAGAAAATTTTTCACATTTTGTTCAAAATCAAATTTTTCTAAAAATTCTTTCAGGAATATGATCAGAGTGTCAAACAGTTTGGATCCTGATCAAGTCCGACACTTTGTAGTAACAAATCTGGGTCCAAACTGTTTGCAAAAGTTATCAGCAGAGGACACAAGGAGATAACGAGTTAATAGTCATATTCAGCTGAAGTTAGCAATAATTGTTCACTTAATAAGACAGCAAGCAACAAAGGTGCTGATAAAACTGTACAGACTGATTTGTGTCTTTGCTGTCTGTATACATCAAGAAAGCAGATTTATTCTAAAGCTAGCTCATCCAGATTAAGTCGTAGTACTAGTGGTCGGATAATGTATATTCAGTCAAATTTACTCAATCATGCATCATATCTGCATTCCCCCAGATAAGACGAGGGTTATTAAAAATAATTTTCTTACTCCTCAACCAAAACATATGTTGTGGGTACTCAAAGGAACCGTCTCTATGAGATGGTTCTTTTGAGCACCCAAAACGTATGTTTCAACTGACGGGTAAGAAAATAATCTTATCACAATTTTACACTCAAACTGTTTGCTTATCTGAACCCATGCATATCTTCCATTAGATTATCAGTCATATTAATCCAACTTATATGCATCCACACAAACCACAGATCAGACACAAAACAGGATGAATGAACATCTCGGACATTAATGAGTTTATTTGTTCACAGGCAACAATATACATGTATAGTTCACTAAGGATAACAACCACATGAGACAACCCACCTTAAAAACAAGTTTTACAGCAAAGACTGACGGAAGAAAATCAAGCCCAGAGGTTATAAAACTTTTTTGATGCTCAACTTGGCATTTTAACATTTATTAGCATGATAAATATAGCATCTGAGAGTTTGAAGTCAAGAATATTCTTACACACTCAGACATGTTTCAACCGAAATTCAAAATTCAGAATTTTTTTTGTAACATTCAACCACAGGTTTTCAAAGTTTAAAGTATTTGTTGTGGCCCTTGATCAATATTATTTGTGCCCTCCACTTTCCTCCAGGCATTAAATTCGAGCCTTAGCAAACATTAAACAGCTGGTTGTATGGTAATGTTGCATTATACTTATGGGTGGTCGGATGTACAATATTGTTTTTTTTTATATAATAAAAGTGTTAAAAGAATGCTGTTTAGCCTCCTATGATAAATTTCATCTTAAATTTGTTACCTCTTGCATTGCTGAATTCTTTAACCCTTCATTTCATGCATATTCATGCTAAGCTCCACCCACTTTGAATAATTAGGCCAAATAAAAAAATAAATGTGTTTCAGGTAACGAGTCTGAAAATTTTAGGTAGGGTAGGCATATGTATTTTTGTTTTTTTCTGGGAAAAAATTATAGTTTTATGCATTTTGAAAGGTGTTTCGACCTTTCCATAATCAAACAGAGTAGATCCTGAGCAGGCAGCTCTTATATGAGCTGCCTGATCTGGGTCTTCTCTGTTTGCAAAAGTGTTCAGGTGTCTCTATGAGGGTAAAGGGTTAAAAATGCACCAAAAAGCTGATCGGAGTCTATACTTATCTAACCTGTTTCAAGATAAACCACCTCACTCTTAACCCTTTTCATACAAGTGCTTTGGCAAACAGTAAAGACCTAGATGAAATGCAGTGGAACACATTCATCAGGGTCTGCACTTTTTGCTAAAATAAAAAAACAATCTTCAGGAACTGTATTACATCATAATTTGGAAACTCTGACCTTTGACCCCATGATATGTACAATGTATCTTCCTAATTTTATTGGACCAGTCTAGATGGAAGAATCCATTAGTATAAAAAGGGTTGCACATAAATATACCCCACCACCTTATAAATATCTGACTAGGTGCAAAAAGTTGAGTAGCACAACAGGGATTTCTTGTCCTCCAAGAAGACTAGTTCTTCAATCATAAGCCACGCCCCCATGGTGGCCATGTCAGTTTCAGCTCCCACAAATTAGCAGTTATTTGCTTCTAACAACAAACACTACAAGTCAGCACCTAAACAAATCCTTCAAGGCTGTAATACAATACTTTCTAAACCTTGAAAATAACAACAGGGCTGCTGTGTTTCCAAATGGAATGACTATGTTGTCTAATACCACCTATCCAATCAATTGCTGCCACCATCTGGATTAACCAATCAGAATCCAGAGTTCATATAGCCTCTTTCTGATTTGACCAATCAAATTCAGAGCTCATGATTTATCCAATCAAAATCTTGGGTTCACGATGCCACATCATTGTCCATGGATTGAAGTGACCAGAATTGTCTCCAATATCTGCTGTAGGAAGCTTCAGTTCCCTTGTTCACTGACAATGGCTAGACCTATGTGGAGTTTCAGCCAATCAGAAAGCAGGAGGATTAAAACTGGTACCACTTCTTATCTTTGTATTTCAGCATGAGTTGGTGTGCAGCATCCTGGAAGACCTGGGCCTGCATAGCCATGTCTTCTGTCTTATCACCCAGGCCGGCCAGCTTCTCACCTCTCTCAGTCAACAGCTAAAAATAGATACAGAATAATGGTTATCTGCTGGTTATTTTGTTTCAGAATAGCATTTGTTCAGTTAAAGCATTTTCAAGTCTAATATCATAATCATCATAATCAGATTTTTGATTAACATGCAGGTGCAGGGGTATCATCCACATCAGTGGGCCATCTTCCATTCCCTTAAAAGTGTGATTATTTTCTTACCTTTGGGTGCACAAAACACATGTTTAAAATGGCGGATGAGAAATTAATTTTAATTTTCGCTAAAAATTTTGCTTATCTTGATTTATGGATCTAGTGCCCTTAAACCAAAAAATGAACAAAAAACATTGGATCTTAGTCATCGACTTTTGGTATTGAACCAGGACTTTAGTTAAGAGTGGGTATCGCAAAAACTAATTTTCTTATTTCTCAACCAAAACATATGTTGTGGGTACTCAAAAGAACCGTCTCATCACACCAAAAACATATATTTAAACTGATGGGTAAGAAAATATTTACAATTTTACGCTCAAAAATTTTGTTTATCTTAACCTGTGTTGAACATTCTAAACATCCTCTATGAGCATATAGATGCAAATTAACTCTTAACCTGCTGATGGCGACTTTAGTAGCCTGTTGATAACCTTTGCAAACAGTTTGGACCCAGATCAGGCCCAGCAAAAAATTGGACCCACTCTGATGATATTCCTGAAGCATTTTTAAAAAAAGTTAAATTTGAAAAAAAAAAGCATCAGGCTACAACAAAGCATGCAAAATTACCCATCATGCACAGGATTAATGGTTTGCTACCAAAAGCTTATATGGGTAATGTCCAGTCTAACCTTTGCATTTCTCTATATTAGACACACACGTCGATGAAGTTAACCTGAATGCGCTAGAATAATTTGCAGCTGACATTTTTCAAGCTAGTGTATGTTTCAAGTAATCAAAGAAAATTTCATGTCAGATGATTTAAATGAGATCTCAAGCCTTATAAAGACACATAATCAAGATTAATCAGGAAAATATTTCCAAAATTTGGCAGGCTGAAACTTCTCTGATCTGAGAATGAAAAAACAAACATTTTCCTGAAATTTTTCCAAACCTTGACAAACTTGCTAGTAAATAATTTGACCCATGTCACGCTGAATATGTATATCTCCCTTCCCTTTACTTGAAGAGGGGGAGGGTGTGTGCATATCATATAAAACTTACCATTCTAGCTCTAGATACATCTCCCGCTACAGTTCCAGCAGCCTGGGCCTGTAGATGTTGAAGACCTCCTGATCCTGGTAGCCGAGTTGCTAGACCCCGTGGACCTTTGGTGTGTGTTGGGGTAGGGGTACATAACACTAAACTTACCATTCTAGCTCTAGATACATCTCCCGCTACAGTTCCAGCAGCCTGGGCCTGTAGATGTTGAAGACCTCCTGATCCTGGTAGCCGAGTTGCTAGACCCCTGGGACCTTTACCACTCGCTTCACCAACTGCAATATAGTGAAAATATTCAAATTTTAAGAGTGTATAAATAGAGGATCTTACATGAGTGCTCATGTTTTATTGAATTTATTAAACGAGTTGGGGAAGAGATAAAATGTGAGGCTTGCCGAGCATTTTATCTCTTTTTCGCAACTCGTTTAATAAATTCAATATTACAAGAGCACAAATGTTAGATTCTGTTTATCATATGACATTATGATTACTTTGAAATTTCATTTCTGGCGTAAAAACGTCATAAGTTTGCTACGTTGTTATGGGCGTCATAACGTTTCCTGAAAATCTATAAACCACTAGTGGTTCATTGATTTTATTGCATGGCGTTATTTCACTCCCAGACGTGACGTCATGTGATAAAACATTTTACTTTTTACATGTATTTCATTGAGTAGAAAGAAAATTGCATATTTCATAATGCACCAGTCATTTGCAACCAAGGCCCCCTGGGGCTGGGGAATAGCAGAGATATTGACTTTTCATTCTTCAAAGTCCTAGTATATGCCCTACAATGTGGGGATCTTTTTTATGTCAAAACCCTGGTAAAATGCCCTGAAGTGCCAAAAGTGCCGTTGTTTTGGAGAATTAAAAAGCCTGGCATATCAAAGGCTCTGCTTGGATACCTCTTAGGTAAAAACATGGTCTTAATCTGGATGCAAACCGTCTGACTCTCTGATAGTATTCCTGAAAAAATGTCTTAAAAAAGTTAATTTTTAAAGAAGTCAGCGGACGACTAAAAAACCTGAAAAAATACCCAGCATGTAAAAAGATAATACTTACAGAGTTCTTCTCTATCGAGAGTTGATGTTCCCCCACTGAAGAGATTCTTAAAGAAGCCCTGCTTTGGTGCCTCAGGAGCCTCACAGGGTAGAAACAGATCACCCAACATCTCACTGAGATTATCACTGAAACAAATCAATAGAATTACGGTAATTATTCCCCCGCTGAGGAGATTCTTAAAGAAACCCTGCTTTGGTGCCTCAGGAGCCTCACAGGGTAGAAACAGATCACCCAACATCTCACTGAGATTATCACTGAAACAAATCAACAGAATTACGGTAATTATTCCCCCGCTGAGGAGATTCTTAAAGAAACCCTGCTTTGGTGGCTCAGGAGCCTCACAGGGTAGAAACAGATCACCCAACATCTCACTGAGATTATCACTGAAACAAATCAATAGAATTACGGTAATTTTTCCCCTGCTGAAGAGATTCTTAAAGAAACCCTGCTTTGGTGCCTCAGGAGCCTCACAGGGTAGAAACAGATCACCCAACATCTCACTGAGATTATCACTGAAACAAATCAACAGAATTACGGTAATTATTCTTCCGCTGAAGAGATTCTTAAAGAAACCCTGCTTTGGTGGCTCAGGAGCCTCACAGGGTAGAAACAGATCACCCAACATCTCACTGAGATTATCACTGAAACAAATCAATAGAATTACGGTAATTTTTCCCCCGCTGAAGAGATTCTTAAAGAAACCCTGCTTTGGTGGCTCAGGAGCCTCACAGGGTAGAAACAGATCACCCAACATCTCACTGAGATTATCACTGAAACAAATCAATAGAATTACGGTAATTATTCTTCCGCTGAAGAGATTCTTAAAGAAGCCCTGCTTTGGTGCCTCAGGAGCCTCACAGGGTAGAAACAGATCACCCAACATCTCACTGAGATTATCACTGAAACAAATCAATAGAATTACGGTAATTATTCTTCCGCTGAAGAGATTCTTAAAGAAGCCCTGCTTTGGTGGCTCAGGAGCCTCACAGGGTAGAAACAGATCACCCAACATCTCACTGAGATTATCACTGAAACAAATCAATAGAATTACGGTAATTATTCTTCCGCTGAAGAGATTCTTAAAGAAGCCCTGCTTTGGTGCCTCAGGAGCCTCACAGGGTAGAAACAGATCACCCAACATCTCACTGAGATTATCACTGAAACAAATCAACAGAATTACGGTAATTATTCTTCCGCTGAAGAGATTCTTAAAGAAACCCTGCTTTGGTGGCTCAGGAGCCTCACAGGGTAGAAACAGATCACCCAACATCTCACTGAGATTATCACTGAAACAAATCAATAGAATTACGGTAATTTTTCCCCCGCTGAAAAGATTCTTAAAGAAGCCCTGCTTTGGTGCCTCAGGAGCCTCACAGGGTAGAAACAGATCACCCAACATCTCACTGAGATTATCACTGAAACAAATCAACAGAATTACGGTAATTATTCTTCCGCTGAAGAGATTCTTAAAGAAACCCTGCTTTGGTGGCTCAGGAGCCTCACAGGGTAGAAACAGATCACCCAACATCTCACTGAGATTATCACTGAAACAAATCAATAGAATTACGGTAATTATTCTTCCGCTGAAGAGATTCTTAAAGAAACCCTGCTTTGGTGGCTCAGGAGCCTCACAGGGTAGAAACAGATCACCCAACATCTCACTGAGATTATCACTGAAACAAATCAATAGAATTATGGTAATTATTCTTCCGCTGAAGAGATTCTTAAAGAAGCCCTGCTTTGGTGGCTCAGGAGCCTCACAGGGTAGAAACAGATCACCCAACATCTCACTGAGATTATCACTGAAACAAATCAATAGAATTATGGTAATTATTCTTCCGCTGAAGAGATTCTTAAAGAAGCCCTGCTTTGGTGCCTCAGGAGCCTCACAGGGTAGAAACAGATCACCCAACATCTCACTGAGATTATCACTGAAACAAATCAATAGAATTACGGTAATTATTCTTCCGCTGAAGAGATTCTTAAAGAAACCCTGCTTTGGTGGCTCAGGAGCCTCACAGGGTAGAAACAGATCACCCAACATCTCACTGAGATTATCACTGAAACAAATCATCAGAAAATATGGTAAATCTTCAAATATTTCAAACATTTTTCTCTTTCTATTATCAAATAAAATGTTGTTTATCAGGGCTTTAATTCGCAAAATGCTTGTCAGAATAGCAAACAGAAGCAGTCTGATCTGGGTCTGAGCTGTTTGTCTAGACCCTTTTGATAAAGCATCTAAAATTTTGAACACTTTACTCTTTCTGTTCCAAATTAAATGTTGGTTATCAGGGCCGGAATTCACAACTGCTTGTAAGAACAGCAAACAGGGTAGACCCTGATCAGACTGCTTCTTCAGATGGTTTATCTATACCTTTTTGGGCAGGAAAGTATTAGTGTTGGAAATTTTAGAAAAACCTACAGTAAGCCATTTTGTGAGGCAGTGGTACCAAAGTAAGAAAGTCGGCTTAGATCAGGAATCAATACAATCAAGTACCACACCTGACCCAGGATACCACATGGGAAAGTGACAAAAACACAATTAAAAATCTCCAACAAGAGCCAAGAGGTCAGCCCTTTCCATTCAGGTGACCACAAGGCAGCAATGAACAGACGCAAAAGCATGATAAACACAAAACATAAATAACACAAATGATCCACAAAAAAGTACCACCTTGGAATGGTCAGTAACAATATTTTACTGGAGGGCTTAACCCAGTTTCATGGCGCCAAACTCGCCCTCAAGTCTTCTACATGCTTCAGAATATCTAGTGTAGTTTAATCCTGTTTAATATAATGAATTTTGCCATCTGGCTTGATACAATAAACCCGAAATGGTTCTTGTATAAGCAAGGGGTAACAGACTATAATTTATAAACCAAGATATACTTCAGTCCCTGAGGATTGATTCATTAAAGAAACACTGCAGACCTTAATGAAATAAAGTGCATTCTGATGCAGAATCATTTGCCAAAGTACCTCATTAGAGGTTTATGTTTCCAAAGGGTTAAAATTTAAATATATAGAGGATCTTACATGAGTGCTCATGTTTTATTGAATTTATTAAAGGATTTGGGGAAAAATGATAAAAAATACGAGGCTTGCCGAGCATTTTATCACTTTTTCGCAACGACTTTAATAAATTCAATAATACAAGAGGATGGATGTTAGATTCTATTTATCATACAACATAAAGATTACTTTGCAATCTCATTTCTTGAGTAAAAACTTGATTATTTTGTCATTATGTATGCAACGCTGTTACGGGCGACATAACTTTTCCCTGAAAATTTGTAAATCATAAGAGGTTTATTGACTTTAATGCATGACATTTTTTCACTCCCAGACACAACATCATGTGATAATTATTAATTCATAAATATGTTGCGTGTTGTATGTCTTGGCAATTCAGTCATAAACTCTTACATTACTTAAGAAGACCTATACCATCTGCTAGTCTCCATATGACTAGCTGTAAGTGGGACAGAAAACACAACTACACACACATACCCCAGCAGCAACAGCCCCTAATACAATGAGAATTTAACTCCTGAAAGCCATGGCCAATCCAAAATTTATTTTAAGTCTTGTAAACCTTTAAATCATGATGACATGTACTAAAACCTGTCTTAAGCGGCTGCTCAAAAAAGACCAAATATTGGCTTTCAAGACCGATTATTGCTTGATGCAGGTCAAAAGACCTTCATTAAGCTACAATTTGTCGTTAAGACCTTTGTTTTGACTTTTATTGAGTGACCGCTTTATTAGGTTTTATTTTGATCCAAAGAGCAGTTTGCCACTTATTTCACATGTCAAAAGTGGCAGTATACAGATTATGTCCTAAAGTCCAAGGGTAGATAATTCATGAACAACTTGAACAATTTGGGCAAAACTCTTCATATGAAAGTGAGAAAATGTTTGCTTATCTGGAAAGCCCAGTCTCATTTCATTAACTCTATGCATGCTGGGTAATTTTTCATGCTTTCTTGTCATCTGCTGTCTTTTTAATAATTAATGTTTTCAATAAATTCTTTCAGGAACTTTATCAGAGTATCAAACAGTTTGGATCCAGTTCAGAGCCAATGTTGTGTCGGTCCTGATCTGAGTCCAAACTGTTCACAAAGGTTATCAGCAGACAACAAATGTTGCCGCAAGCCAGGAAAGAGTTAACATATAAGTCAACCAGTTACGGTCATTGTAGGTTGGTTTTCAGTACTTAGCAAGAGGATTTAATATCTTGCTCACATGGGTGAAAGTTCAAAATTTCCAAAATACCGGAACTTTAACAATTCAAATCTTGAAACTTATAATATGCCTGCACAATATTAACAATTGCAAGTTTAAATAGTCTATTGTCTTTGGATATACTCCAAATATATGGTAGAAGCTATTTTAATCTACCTAATTCAGTATTTTAAGGCGGACTTTCTATGGGAAAGTCAGCCTCAAAATCCTGAATTCAGGAACAATCCTGAAAACTTTCATCCATGTGCTCAAGAACATAACACACTGCCTCCGGTGAGGCTCTCCATCTAAAGAAGAGCACACTATCGCTAAGTGTCTGCGCTCCCACCCCCCTCCCATCATAACAATCAATACACATCACCAGCTAGTCTAATGGATTTGTTCCAAATTTATAAGAATAAGAATTTGTAAAACTTAAGCATGCCAAATATCCATTGCCTTGCTAAATAATCTTGATTACTTCACATGTATTCACTGGCACTAATACTGTAGATCCTGATCAGCTGGCCTCTAAAGAAGCCAGTTGATCTGGATTTACAGTGTTTTCATAAGGGAATAAATCTGAGTTCAGCCGGGCAATGGATAACAAAGCTACTTAGTACAAGCTCATACAACTTAATGGGGTATTTATACTAAACCATGCAAACATCTTCGCAACACAAAAATAATGCAGCACATATTAAGGATGTAACATGCATATTGAAGCTAACAGAACTTAGCGAATGCAATAAGAAAAGCATGATACTGAACAAAATGACTGATTTTGTTTGACATGACAACTATAAAGCAGCTCAGTGGGGAAAAAATGCAACTACAAGGGTCAAATGTCAAAGTTACAGTCAGTTCCAAAGCCAAGTTCAACATTAACAAACATGATAAAACTAAAAGCACATTACTGAACGAAATGATTGATTTTCACCGCCATGACAAATAAAACTGCTCAATTGAAAATATTTATATCTTCTAGTGTAAAGGTCAAGGTCACTGTCAGATCATAACCATTTCTAGCCTTTGAAACATGGTGGAAAGAATCCTGAAGATGAAATGGACTTTGTGATTCTAACTGTTCCTGAATAATGCTGTAGTACTACTGTTTACATTAATGAACAGAACAAATATGATAGACATTCATCTTTTCAACTCCTCCTAGACAGGCTTCTTCCAAGTGAATTACAGGCATAGGATTGAGTGGCAAAACAAACTACTAGGAAAATATGAAAGGACAGAACTACTGAGCAATAGTAACATGAATAGACAGGACTACTGAGCAACAGTAACATGAATAGCCAGAACTACTGAGCAACAGTAACATAAAAAGCCAGGACTACTGAGAGTTACATGAATAGCCAGGACTACTGAGACAGTAACATGAATAGCCAGGACTACTGAGACAGTAATATGAATAGCCAGGACTACTGAGACAGTAATATGAATAGCCAGGACTACTGAGAGTTACATGAATAGCCAGGACTACTGAGACAGAAACATGAATAGCCAGCACTACTGAGACAGTAATATGAATAGCCAGGACTACTGAGCAACAGTGACATGAATAACCAGGACTACTGGGCAGCAGTGACATGAATAACCAGGACTACTGGGCAGCAGTGACATGAATAACCAGGACTACTGGGCAGCAGTGACATGAATAACCAGGACTACTGGGCAGCAGTGACATGAATAACCAGGACTAATGGGCAGCAGTGACATGAATAACCAGGACTACTGAGCAACAGTAACATGAATAACCAGGACTACAGAGAGTTACATGAATAGCCAGGACTACCGAGAGTTACATGAATAGCCAGGACTACTGAGACAGTAACATGAATAGCCAGGACTACTGAGAGTTACATGAATAGCCAGGACTACCGAGAGTTACATGAATAGCCAGGACTACCGAGAGTTACATGAATAGCCAGGACTACTGAGACAGTAACATGAATAGCCAGGACTACTGAGCAACAGAAACATGAATAGCCATGACTACTGAGCAACAAAAACATGAATAGCCAGGACTACTGAGCACCAGTAACAAGAATAGCCAGAACTGTTAAGACAGAACATGAATAGCAAGGTCTACAGAGCAACAGTAACATGAATGACCAGGACTACTTAGCAACAGTAACATGAATAGCCAGGACTACTGAGCAACAGTAACATGAATAGTCAGGACTACTGACCAACAGAAACATGAATAGCCAGGACTACTGAGCAACAGTATAGAATAGCTGGGACTACTGAGCAACTGCAACATGAATAGCCAGGACTACGGAGCAACAGTAACATGAATAGCTGGGACTACTGAGCATCAGCAACATGAATAGTCAGTACTGAGCAACAGCAACATGAATAGCCAGGACTTCATAGCAACATAAATGGCCAGGACTACTGAGCAACATGAATAGCCAGGACTACTGAGCAACGGCAACATGAATAGCTAGGACTACTGAGCAACATGAAAAGCCAGACCTAAAGGGTATGTATAAATCCTAGGACTAGTGGACTAACATGAAAAGCCAGGACAACTCAGCAAACATGAACAGTGGCTCCATTAATCAGGAAATAGGGCCTGTAATACTTATGTAGATATTAAATATTCCTTTCACATGGGTCCTACAGATATGAGGGTGTGATTCCAAATTATCTTTATTTTTTCTCAAAGCATATGTTGTTGGTACTCAAAAGAACTGTCTCAATGATAGCAACATATGTTAAGATAGTTGGATGAAAATTTACACGCAAAATATTTTAGTACTTATCTGGACCATTGGACATGAGGGAAAACTTACCAAAATTCAGCTGAGAAAGTAACTTTTTGAAGTTCCGTTGGAGAACTCATATAAAGAGCGTGGCCTTGATGGCTAAAGCAAAAAGTTCTTGCTATTCTGAAAGTAAGAAGAGAGAGAAAAACAAACTCAAACAAAAATAAAAAAGAAATAAAATATATATAATATATTCATAAAATGCAAACAAGCTATAGATAAGATTAGCTTGAATTCAACAAATATCACTAAAAATAATTGGTTCTCTTTTTTTTTCATTTCTGTTGTTTATTGTCTTTTTTTTCCTTCAATTTTTGCATCATTTTTTTTTGGTCTTTTATTCTAATTCTTCCATAATCTAGTGTTATGTACTCAATAGAATGGTCTTGAGTCTTTCCTTTTACAATGAGTACAAGGATACAATGCCAAAGAAGTGACTGATCAAGCTCATCAGATTTTGGTGCTTACTGAATAAATGAACAGCGAAGGCTTGAAAACCAACACACAAGAGACTTCCATGTTTGCATACACAGAAATAGAAGAAGACTCAAGACCAAATCTTAGAGTTGAAGCCCTACCAGGGTTCATACAGGCAAGTATGAGTAAATTCAAGGACTTTTCAAAGCATCTCCAACAGTTTTCAAGTTTAATGAAAAACACTGATCTAAGTGTTAAAATTCGACTTCAGAAATGCTGGACTGAGATAATGGAGACATTAGCATTAGAAAATTATATAAAATTGTTGTGCCTATATTTGGTGCAGCATAAGCTGCACCAAATAAAGGCACAACTATTTTATGCTGATTTAGGTCTCTAACAACAGTGCGAAGTCTTACAGAAAATAGTAGAATTCAGGGACTTTTCAAGGCCTTGGGGTAATTTTCGAGTACTTTTCAGGCAGATTTAATTTTCGAGTACTTTTCAAGAAAGCTCTCAAAAATTCAAGTTCTTTTCAAGCCTGTGCGAACCCTGCCTACTGGACCGATCCAGTTGAGCATGCATGCTTCATGAATGACTTTACGTATACATGGGTGAAAGTTCAAAATTTCCAAAATCCCGATCTTTAGAAATTCAAATTTTAAAACTTGCAGGATGTCTACAAAAATGGATAATTTAAAGTTAAAATGATGAATTGTGTTTAGTTAATCTGGAAACTAATCACAGAAGCTATTATAATCTCCTTAATTCAGCATTTTGAGGCTGACTTTCTTTGGAAAGTCAGCCTCAAAATCCTGAATTCAGGATTAATCCTGAAAACTTTCACCCATTCCTATATGTTATAAGTTTCATTATTTCATTGGCTTTCCCAAATGTTTTCATTTTGAAAGGTCTTATCTATAGCTATATAAATTACAATTGACTCGCTTTAACTCAAATTCCGGTAACTCAGGTCAAATAAAATTGGGATTTGTTTGTTTGATTTGATTCTTTAAGTCCCATCAACAATCTTTCAGTTATAAAGAGACAGGTCTTCCTGGGTTGAACCAGTACTAAGCTAGGGTTAATGTTCTTGCTCAAGGACACAACACAGTGGCGCGGGTGAGGCTCGAACCCACGGCCCCTCAGTCTCCAGTCAAGCACTCTACCACTGAGCCACTACACTCCCTAGTTGGGATATGTCAAAACTAGATAATTCATAGATCAGGTTCTATTGACCCACACTGATAATAAATCAAGATGAAAACTCTGATCCCATAGACTTTGAGTTAAGGAGAGTCAACTGTTTAGTAAAATAGATAAAAATAGTCAAGAAAATTTGAAAACCCGTGTAGTTTCTCTTACCATAGTGAGGCTGAATACGTCACCTTCTGTAGCTCCGTCGGTGAACACATATAACACGCATGGCCAAGATTTGAAAAGGAAAAAGTTCTTGCAACTCTGTGAGAAACACAAGAAAATCATCCCAAACCACATCCATTAGTATAAGACAAATGAAGTATTAAACTTACAAGTTTTGTTTTGTTTGTTTGTTTGATTTGATTCTTTACATCCCATCAACAATCTTTCAGTCATATAGGGACAGGTATTCCTGGGTTGAACCAGTACTAAGCTAGGATTAATGTGTCTTCCTCAAGGACACAACGCAGTGATGCTGGTAAGGCTCGAACCTGCAGCCCCTCTGTCTCGAGTCAAGCACTCTACCACTGAGCCACTGCACTCCCTATATAAGACAAATGAAGTATTAAACTTACACGTAATATGAGTTAAGAAAAAGCCTATTGGAGACAGAACATGAGATTTTGCTCCTTATCATGTATACACAAAAGCCCCCTTCAACCCTTTGCAGACAAGAAACCCCTAAAAGGGTACTTTTGCAAACAGTGAAGATCTAGATGATAATGCAGCATTTCAACTGGGTCTGAACTGTTCACCCTCTGGATTCATGCATTCCATAAGTAACACAATCTCATGTGCTGGTTCATTTTAATATTTCAATTGATTTGATTTTTTTTCTTCCATTAATATTTTCACAATGTCATTTCCAATCAAAAAGGAAATTTTGGCAAAACGACCATTCTAGGTCATAAAAGTTTCCTTTGTAACGCTATGCAAACAAATTAGAGGCCACTTTAAGCCAGGCCCCCAGATAAGAGTGTTTAACTGAAAATTATTTTCTTATTTCTCAACCAAAACATATGTTGTGGGTAGTCAAAAGAACCATCTCAATGAGATGGTTCTTTTGAGAACCCGAAACATATGTTTAAACTGATGGATAAGAAAATAATCACAATCTTAGGCAGATTTTTTTTGCTTAACGGGCCCTATGTTTAAGCATTGTTAATTAAAATGATGTGATATTCATGATTTCAGCATGGATATAATCTCAATTGACAATGTCTGCACATAGGAATTCATGCAAGAATACTGAAGTAAATGAAAATATGATTTTGCATCAATGAGAGATTTTTTTGTTTTTGTTTTGTTTTGTTCATGTTGATGTTTTACATCCTATTCAACATTTTTTCAGTCATGTCAAGACATTTTACTGGGTTTATTTCCTGTAAGTTTGGATGCTTCCATATTTTTGTCCTCCTTTAATACCTTTCATTCTGATGGATTTTTCCATGCATGTTGATAGAATAAGATTGGAATTGCCCTTTTTGTATTTTAAGGGGTAACAGATAGACATTTCTAAATTGAGTCATGACATGTGATTTCCAACAATGTGGCATTTTAACATGAATAGACTCAAACGAGCATGTGCAGCCTCCTTTTAAGTCTACAAACTCCAAATGCTGTTCGGTCAGTAGCTCAACACTCATAGAATATTCAAGCTACTTGCAATGGCTCTGATCAGACTGCACATAATCACAGGCTGGTCTGAGCCTTTGCTGGTCCCACATACCACATTGTTGGAAATCTCATGTCACGGCTAAATTATAATGCATTTTTGTCCCTGAATATTTTTTTTCATTATAGCAAACAGTGCAGACCCTGAAGAAATGCTGCCTTAGGCAGCATTTCATCCGGGTCTTCACTTATGTTTGGCAAAGATTCTGTTTTCCAGTAACGAGAATGAAAAGGGTTGAACAAGCATAAAATGTTTTAGACAATAGAATTAGATGAGTAGATCACGACTAGTCCGCAATAATAAGCATGCAGGGATAAAAAAAAATGTTGTCAGAGGGAGTCCAACTTTGATAACATTATTTTTTTCTAGTTGATAAGGGGAAGAAGGATCCAAATACCACTATAAGCGGGCCATCATGAGTTAAATCACACCATCACACCATTAAATGGCATTTCGCTGGCATGCCTACGATGGCCAAACATTTAATGCTCGCTTGGTAGCTTTGTGATTTTTCAGGGGATCGGGACCAGTTTTGCTAAGAAAACCTATATTTTTGTGGTTTTTCAGGGGGTGTCCAGACCACTTCCCCCACTCTGGGTCCGCACATGATAAGAGTATTTCCTTTTGCATTATCTGGCCATATGATTTTTAAGATTAAGGGTCAAGTCAACATCTTGTTGTTTGTTTGGTTCGTGACTTTATATTCCAGTCAACAGCTGTCATGGGGATTGTTTGTTTGGTTTGTAATTTACCATCCCAGTCAACAGCCATGGACATTTTGAGACGGTCAGTTAATCGATCCCCACTTGTTCCTGGACAAGCTTAACAAAGTGGTTGACTGATATTAAATGCACTTGCTTTTGCTTGCAACAGACACCAACCCTTCTTCTTAGAGAGCGCAGTGACTCAGTGGTAGGGTGCTTGACTCGAGACCAAAGGGCCGCGGGTTCGAGCCTTACCAGCATCACTGTGTTGTGTCCTTGAGCAAGAACATTAATCCTAGCTTAGCACTGGTTCAACCCAGGAAGACCCGACCCTATATAACTGAAAAATTGTTGATGGGACGTAAGAATCAAATCAAACAAACAAAACCAACCCTTCTTGAGTCAGCGGAAGGAGGTTAATGACCATTCATGATCAATCTCCATAAAAGTATGGCACTGGGCCAAGATAGAATTTGCGACCGCTGTATCTGCTATTAGACTCACTACTGATTGTGCTATGAGACCTGGCCTCGACGTTATAAAACTTGAGTTCATTCTCAGACTCCAAATAAAGCTCAATGATTGGCTGCTTGGGGACACAAATCCGCAAGCAGCCAATCATTGCGCTTTATTTTGAGTCTGAGACTGTACTCAAGCTTTATAACCTCAAGGCCAGGTAGATAATTTTTTTACCTATCAAACTGTGTAAGGGACTTTCCAAAACTTACTGCATCTAGGTGCATAGTTTTGTACGAATTGAGGTTTAAGGTCCCAGTCAACAGTATTTCAGTCATGTTGAGAACTGACCTGACTGTGACACTCAATCCCTGCTATAAAGTACCAACAGCTCTGTGGCAGAAGCACCAGGGTGCTCATCTTCTTTGTGAGCATGCATGGGAGGGTAAAAATCTAAATGAGGTGATTCATTTGAGCATCGACAACACTCATTAAATCTAATGGGTATTAAAATAGTTACACAATTTTACACTTGTTTCTCTGGACGTATAATACCTGAGGTCAGTGAGAGCCAAGAACTCGACATCCAGCAGCAGTTTAAGACTAGGTAGACTGTACACCATTATATGACCATTAGCTACATAGCAGGCTAAACAGACACTGTCACCTACAAACACATACATGTCTATTATATACAAGAACTCGACATCCAGCTGCAGTTTAAGACTAGGTAGACTGTACACCATTATATGACCATTAGCTACATAGCAGGCTAAACAGACACTGTCACCTACAAACACATACATGTATATTATATACAAGAACTCGACATCCAGCAGCAGTTTAAGACTAGGTAGACTGTACACCATTATATGACCATTAGCTACATAGCAGGCTGAACAGACACTGTCACCTACAAACACATACATTAACTTCACTGTAAATTCAGATATTTTCATGAGGGTTTTATTTTTGTGAAACTTCACATTTGCGATGTTTCACAAAAATAAAAGCATCCCAAATCAATCTGTTGTTTACGGATGTTAGTAAATCATGCTCTTGTCATGAATTTTTAAGTCGCAATATGTCTTGTAACACAATTCCCTAAAATAAAACTTTTGCAAAAATGTTTGAATTTACAGTATATACTAATCAGTGAAACAATGGTAAATATTATCGTAGTATGTCACATTATATTTTCACCGGTAATGTATAAAGTATGACTTTTCACTAGTGTGACAAAAACACTTTGGATGGCTTTTGATATATCCATTGACTACATTGAGCTGAATTCAGAATTTCAAACATTTATCTTTCATATAAGTAAACAAATGGGAATTTCATCCCCTTAAAGAAAGATTCTGTCATAGAAATTCGGCAGTCTAAGCATGTCAGTAACTGCCATTCTTGATTCAAAGGTAGAGCCTGAATTATTTCTATTGATGTATCTGGCCAAACTTGGGCTCAAACACGTTACCATGTAATAGCTGAAACTATAAAGTAACAATGCGGGATTTTCATATTCTGATATCATTAATGAGCTGCGACATGAAATTTCCAACAATGAGGTATGTGCGACCAGCAAAGCCTCAGATCAGCCTGCGCCTGCGGGCAATCTGATTAGAGCCTTTGCTAGTCGCTTGAATATTCTATGATTGTTAAGCTACTGACTGAACACCATTTGGAGTTACTAAGCTTAAAAGGAGGCTGCACATGCTGGTCTGAGTCCACACTTGTCAAAATGCCACATTGTTGAAAATCTCATGTTACGGCTCAAATATGGAGAAGTTTGAATCTGGCCAAACTGAGGCTCAAACTCAAATCTCCAGGAGCTGAAATTAGACAACTTACCTTTTAAAGTCACAATGTCGGCTTTCACAACAAAGGAAGATTCTGATATTCTAACTTTATATGGACAGGTTTGAATGTAGCCAAACTGAGGCTCAAACTCACAACCCCAGTAGCTGAAACTAGAGTGACCTACTAGACAACCTATCTTTTAAAGTCTTAATGTCGGCTTTCACAACAAAGGAAGATTCTGATATTCTAACTTTATATGGACAGGTTTGAATGTAGCCAAACTGAGGCTCAAACTCACAACCCCAGTAGCTGAAACTAGAGTGACCTACTAGACAACCTACCTTTTAAAGTCTTAATGTCGGCTTTCACAACAAAGGAAGATTCTGATATTCTAACTTTATATGGACAGGTTTGAATGTAGCCAAACTGAGGCTCAAACTCACAACCCCAGTAGCTGAAACTAGAGTGACTTACTAGACCTCTTACCTTTTAAGGTAACAATGTCGGCTTTCACAACAAAGGAAGATTCTGATATTCTAACTTTATATGGACAGGTTTGAATCTACCCAAACCTAGGCTCAAACTTACAACCCCACTAGCTGAAACTAGAGTGACTTACTAAACAGCTTACCTTTTAAAGAAACAATGTCAGCTTTCACAATACAGGAAGATTCTGATATTCTAACTTTATATGGACAGGTTTGGATCTAGCCAGACCTAGGCTCAAACTCACAACCCCACTAGCTGAAACTAGAGTGACTTACTGGACCACTTACCTTTTAAGGTAACAATGTCAGCTTTCACAACAAAGGAAGATTCTGATATTCTAACTTTATATAGACAGGTTTGAATCTACCCAAACTGAGGCTCAAACTCACAACCCCACTAGCTGGAACTAAAGTGACTTACTAGACCACTTACCTTTTAAGGTCACAATGTCAGCTTTCACAACAAAGGAAGATTCTGATATTCTAACTTTATATAGACAGGTTTGAATCTACCCAAACTGAGGCTCAAACTCACAACCCCACTAGCTGGAACTAAAGTGACTTACTAGACCACTTACCTTTTAAGGTCACAATGTCAGCTTTCACAACAAAGGAAGTTTCTGATATTCTAACTTTATATAGACAGGTTTGAATCTTCCCAAACTGAGGCTCAAACTCACAACCCCACTATCTGAAACTGGAGTGACTTACTAAACATTTTTAACCCTTTTTTTCCATGGGCTATTTTTTAGATCATGACATCATTTTCTATTTTTAGACAACATAGAAAAAAAAATCAAGAAAAAATCAAGTTAAGTTTTGAATACTTCTGAAAATATTATGGAAAATGAAGCATTTGCTCCAAAAGAGCAAATGCTCCATTTTCCATAATATTTTCAAATACCTGATATTTCATAGGCGTCAAAAGGCATTATAATGGAGTATAGGGTTAATGTTACAATGTCAGCATTCACAATAAAGGAAGATTCTGATATTCTAACTTTATATGGACAGGTTTGATTCTACCCAAACTGAGGCTCAAACCCCCACTAGCTGAAACTAGAGTGACTTGCTAGACTACTTACCTTTTAAAGTAACAATGTCAGCTTCCACAACAAAGGAAGTTTCTGATATTCTAACTTTATATGGACAGGTTTGAATCTACCCAAACTGTGGATCAAACTCACAACCCCACTAGTTGAAACTAGAGTGACTTACTAGACCACTTACGTTTGAAGACAACAATGTCGGCTTTTACAACAAAGGAAGATTCTGATATTCTAACTTTATATGGACAGGTTTGAATCTACCCAAACTGAGACTCAAACTCAAATCCCCAGTACCTGAAACTAGACCACTTACCTTTTAAAGTAACAATGTCAGCTTTCACAACAAAGGAAGATTCTGATATTCTAACTTTATATGGACAGGTTTGTGAAGGTAATGATACTACCTGTAAAATAGAAACAAACGGAACTCTGAATACATAGGTTCAAATAAGAAAAACGTTTGTGTGTAAAATTGTAATATCTTCTAATCTATCAGTCTAAACATAAGTTTTTGGTGCTCAAAAGAACCATCTCCATGAGACGGTTCTTTTGAGCACCCAACAACATATGTTTTTATTGAGAAATAAGAAATGCAAGAAAAATAATTTGGAATCACTTTCTATTATCTGGGAGCCTGTGAATGTATGGTTGGTGAACAAGGCTTTGTGCTTTAAAGTAAACCTATTTATGACAAAATGTAAATATATAAATAAAATATTTTGATATACATATCTTGGCTGTATTGCACGACAAGAGAAGTTTTGATGGGCACTATATTCTGTGGTCAGTTAGCAAAACCTGCTATAACTCAGAAATTTCTAAAAAATATTTTGATAATTTGTTAGATATTTATTACTCACTATGAACATGCTGAAAAGTTAAACCCTCAAAGATTCCTGGTTGGGTACTTTCAAAACATGTTCCAGTTTTCAAGAAGGCATCATGTACCTACAATTTCTTAGATATCAAAATTTATCTTAAACAATTCTCTATACACTAAATCTAGCATTTATATCATAAAAACTGGGTTTTGAATGGAAATTTCGCAACATAATATGTGAAAAATGTTAAGTGGCAGGCAATTCACATGAAATACCAAGCATTCTTACAGAAACAACTTTGAAAAGTGTTGTCTGTTAAAACTTACTCTGGCTTGTTTTTCGGAACATAAAATGGCAAACTGTCTATCCACCACTTCAGTAGATGAACTCGGTGAAATCTTAAGCTTCTGAGCTGAAATGGACAGAAAACATATTAAAAATACTTATTACACATGTGCAAATATAGAGAGCACAGTGGCTCAGTGGTAGAGTGCTTGACGAGACCGAGGGTTCGAGCCTCACCGGCCTCACTGTGTTGTGTCCTTGAACAAGAACATTAATCCTAGCTTAGTACTGGTTCAACCCAGGAAGACCCTTCCCTTTATAACTGAAAGATTGTTGATTGGACGTAAAGAATCAAATCAAACAAAACAAACAAAACATGTGCAAATAAATGCCTTTATACATTTTAGCAGACCTGGCTGAACTGCTGCAATAAGTAGCGCAATCTTGTGCACTGGCCTATATGTCAAGCCTAGGTGATAACAGTACAAATCATATAATGTAAAATCATTCTTTAAATGTGCATGTTTAGGGGCAAGTATGAAGTCTTACTATAATGTATAATTAAAAATTGGTTTTTAATGTCTCAGAGAAGCACAAAGGGCTTCATATTTATTAGAGGTATACAACTGTGTAAAATGCACAGATTTCAATTTTTGTGCATTTTGTTTAACAGCAAATTATAACAATCATGTCCATCACAACATTGTTTTCTTTTAACACTGCTGTCTGCTCATTCTTGGAAGTATTGATAACG
Source organism: Loripinus fragilis (assembly GCA_964019695.1). Taxonomy (NCBI): domain Eukaryota; kingdom Metazoa; phylum Mollusca; class Bivalvia; order Lucinida; family Lucinidae; genus Loripinus; species Loripinus fragilis. The sequence continues at coordinate 880,467 of OZ026517.1, read as the reverse complement.
TATGTTTGCTTTTCAGCTACACAATAGTGTAGAAGGGCAAATCAATCATATCTAAGATTCCGGTAATCTGGCAATTTTGGACATTTCATTTTTATTGAAGAAAAATCACCGTTTTGGCTGGAAAACAGCCCACTATTTGAACAGTTTCAATATAATTTTTCAACTTTACTGAGGACATGTCTTTATATCGGCTCCAACTCTTCATTAGTTAACAACCTTCTTATACAGTAAGACCTGTGTAAAACGGCAACTCAAAAATAGACAAAACAAAGATCTTAATGACAAATGGTAGCTTAATGAAGGTCAAAAGTATTGCAGAATGCTCCCCTTGGAGCATTCTGCAATACTTTTGGCCAGGATTAAGCGATAATTGGTCTTGAAAACCAATTTGTGATCTTTCTGACAGTGGCTGTTTTACACAGGTTTTACTGTATACAGTTTTACTTGTTATTGTGTGAAAAGTGATTTATTTTGGTTGTGTATCAATTTTATGTAAAGATAGGTAAGAAACTGAAGGAGTACTTACGTGTACTTGTTTTTGAATTTTTGTCATCTTTGGAATCTCTTGAGTTTTCTTTCCATGCTCCTGATGACTCCGGAGCTATTAACAGGCCGTTACAGTCTAAAAATGACATAGCCTGGATGGCACCTTTTAATCTGAATATAGTCCCTGCAATAAAACAAATAACCCTTTTAGAACCTGAATGGAATTTCCTGCGGAGCTCCATACACAGGGTTCATACAGGCAAGCTTGTGTAAAGCTTAGGTCTTTTTAAGAGACAATACAAGTTTTCCAAGACAACACTAATTTTCAATGATTTACTCTTTAAAACTCAATTCTGCTGCTGACTAAGGTAATGTAGAAATGAGTGGAAGAATGTTGCCCCTTAATTCTGCAATTAAGGGGCTATTCTTAGATTTTCGACAACATTTAAAAATTCAAGAAAAGATACTTTTGAAAATATGCTCAGAAGAAAAAGTTGTCAGTACAGACAATGTATGCAATGATCTTGTAAGACAGTCTTAATATTGACAAGAACCTTACTCAACATGAAATTTATTTATTTTCTTACAAATGTGAACATTTTAAACAAAACATTCTGAAAATATACCCCTTTTCTACGTCAAAATTACACAAAGGGGTCAATGTCAAAATTCAAAAATCAGTCTAGCGCCCCTCAGACGATTTCTGGCAGTATGGACGGGAATTTTTGTACCTGTGCATGTCTAAGGTGTTTAAGAAGTTTACAAGCGGCCATGAAGCGCTTATGCCATGTTAATGTCATTATGACCCTAACTTCAAGTGGCGCCGTTATCCGTGGTCTCCCTGACGGAGCCTTGTCATTTTCACTGCCAGGCTGTCGAAAACGTGTTTGAAGACGATAAATGTTTGTTCATTACATCCAAAACTGTGTGGTACGTCAGCAAAATGTGCAACTGCTTCAAGAAGTCAAAACGCGGTATTTCTGTAATTTGTTGATAGCCTGGACGGCGATTTAAGCTTGCTAACACTGAATTTTCTCAGGACTATTGCAATAGGAAAAACTCACTTTCAATATCGAACAGTATATGAGAAAATAACCCTGCCAGTTTACCACAGCACGTGCAATGCCTCAATAGTCAATAGTTGTATGATACCTACCACTAGGTGAAACTATAACAGGTTGTGTTAATCTCTGTTCCCCTGCTTGAGGTAAATTCATCACAATAACTAGCACAGAACCAAGGCTTGTCCCCACCCACAGGCATGGACATGTAAAATTATCTGAAAATAAATTCATCACAATGACTAGCACAGAACCAAGGCTTGTCCCCATCCACAGGCATGGACATGTAAAATTATCTGAAAATAAATTCATCACAATAACTAGCACAGAACCAAGGCTTGTCCCAACCCACAGGCATGGCCATGTAAAATTATCTGAAAATAAATTCATCACAATAACTAGCACAGGACCAAGGCTTGTCTCCACCCACAGACATGGACAAGTAAAATTATCTGAAAATAAATTCATCACAATAACTAGCACAGAACCAAGGCTTGTCCCCACCCACAGGCATGGACATGTAAAATTATCTGAAAACAAGACCAAACTCTGCTCTGGACCTGCGTTGCGGAAACAAATCGTCAATGTGTCAAACAGTCGATATGCAAAGTTCAAATAAAGAGGAATGAAATCGGATTACACCAAAATTTCGCAATGTAATCTACAGTAAGCATTTCAGATGGAAAAATGTTTAAGTTCAACATTCGTCAAAAATGAGAAAAAATTTATGAAAAGTGCACAATATAGAAGCTGCACATCTTCAATATGTGAACAATCATAAGGCAAAGTTTGAATTAAAAGGAATGAAAACTTTTGGAGTTACAGATTACACAAACTTGGCACCCCTAAAATGTTGGGGATGGACAGACAGATGGGTAAAATGTCTAGGTTCAACACTGATCAAAAACGAGAAAAAACAATAAAACAATCTCACAATAAGAAGGTGCACATCTTCAATGTGTGAACAATCATCATGTGAAGTTTGAATATAAAGGAATGAATACTGTTGGAGTTACAGATTACACAAACTAGGCACCTCCTAAGCATTGTGGATGGAAAAAATGTCTAAGTTCAACACCCCTCAAAAATGAGAAAAAATTTATGAAATGTGCACAAAATAGGTGGTGCACACCTTCAATGTGTGAACAATCCTTGTGCAAAGTTTGAATATAAAGGAATGATACTGGTGGAGTTACAGATTACACAAACTAGGCACCCCCTAATCATTGTGGATGGAAAAATGTCTAAGTTCAACACCCCTCAAAAATGAGAAAAAATTTATGAAACGCGCACAAAATAGGAGGTGCACATCTTCAATATGTGAACAATCATTAGGCAAAGTTTGAATAAAAAAATAAAAACTTTTGGAGTTACAGATTACACAAACTTGGCACCCCCTAAGCATTGCTGATGGAAAAAATGTCTAAGTTCAACACCCCTAAAAAATGAGAAAAAAATTATGAAACGTACACAAAATAGGAGGTGCACATCTTCCATATGTGAACAATCATTAGGCAAAGTTTGAATAAAAAAGAATGAAAACTTTTGGAGTTACAGATTACACAAACTTGGCACCCTAAAGTGTTTCGGACGGACGAACGGACGACCTGACGGACGGAGTGGACCCACTACTACACCTGCTTTCGCTAAAGCGACACAGGTAATAAATTCATCACAATAACAAGCACAGAACCAAGGCTTGTCCCCACCCACAGGCATGGACATGTAAAATTATCTGAAACTAAATTCATCACAATAACTAGCACAGAACCAAGGCTTGTCCCCACCCACAGGCATGGACATGTAAAATTATCTGAAAATAAATTCATCACAATAACTAGCACAGAACCAAGGCTTGTCCCCACCCACAGGCATGGACATGTAAAATTATCTGAAAGTAAATTCATCACAATAACTAGCACAGAACCAAGGCTTGTCCCCACCCACAGGCATGGACATGTAAAATTATCTGAAACAAATTCATCACTATAACTAGCACAGAACCAAGGCTTGTCCCCACCCACAGGCATGGACATGTAAAACTATCTGAAAGTAAATTCATCACAATAACTAGCACAGAACCAAGGCTTGTCTCCACCCACAGACATGGACATGTAAAATCATCTGAAATTAAATTCATCACAATAACTAGCACAGGACCAAGGCTTGTCCCCACCCACAGGCATGGACATGTAAAATTATCTGAAAGTTAATTCATCACAATAACTAGCACAGAACCAAGGCTTGTCCCCACCCACAGGCATGGACTTGTAAAATTATCTGAAAGTGAATTCATCACAATAACTAGCACAGAACCAAGGCTTGTCCCCACCCACAGGCATGGAAATGTTTTGTTTGATTTGATTCTTTATGTCCCATCAACAATCTTTCAGTTAAACAGGGACAGGTCTTCATGGGTTGAACCAGTACTTAGCTAGGATAAATGTGTCTTGCTCAATGACCACAATGCAGTGACGCTGTTGAGGCTTGAACACGCGGCCCCTCGGTCTAGAGTCAAGCACTCTACCACTGAGCCACTGCACTCCTGCATGGACATGTAAAATTATCTATAAGAATACAGATAAATTCATCACAATAACTAGCACAGAACCAAGGCTTGTCCCCACCCACAGGCATGGACATGTAAAATTGTCTGAAAGTAAATTCATCACAATAACTAGCACAGAACCAAGGCTTGTCCTCACCCACAGGCATGGACATGTAAAATTATCCGAAAGTAAATTCATCACAATAACTAGCACAGAACCAAGGCTTGTCCTCACCCACAGGTATGGACATGTAAAATTATCTGAAAATAAATTCATCACAATAACTAGCACAGAACCAAGGCTTGTTCCCACCCACAGGCATGGACATGTAAAATTATCTGAAAGAATATAGAATTTAAGTACAGTAAAACCTGTGTAAAATGACCACTCTCAAAAAGACCCAAAATTGATTTTCAATGCCAATTATCGCTTAATGCAGGCCAAAAGTATTGCAGAGCAAACTGCAAATTAGTGCTATCGACCTTCATTACCTCTTTCACTGCAACGAATAAAGCTTGAAATATTGCTGTGTCTTGTGCCTTTATTTATTAATTTTCATAAACTAAGATGCCCTGTTGTTTATAATTATCAAAATTTATTCAATTTCGGTGTTTGTAAAGGTTGGTAAACAATAAATTACACTGTTTATTCCGAAACCGCGATAAAAGCAAATCGTGTAGATAAACCATATTGATTTCCCCCAATTTACCTGTGTTAGACGCAGTTCAGTATCGATATTTCATTGAAGTTACCAGTCACTCTAATATATGTCACTGGTTTGAGCAAAAAAAAGTGTTTTTCTTGATTTTATTGAAAATACTCCGCTATTTTCATATTTTTCCAACAGGTTTTCATGAGTTTTGCACAAACTATACAATAAAGAACAATACAGATCTTTGTAAAGAAATGGCTACTTACCAAATTTCCTAGTATAAGAATCAGCAAATACTAGACTTTGGATGGCTTCTTTGGACACATTTTCTAAACTAGACATACTTGAACTCCGAGATCGGGAGAATGACGTACCATCATTCTTATCTACTAAAATATAGAGAAAATACTAACACATTAGTATAAAACATTATTATAACAGGAAATCTCCATTTTTTTGTCGATATATCCCTATATAAGGACAGCTTTACCAGGTTAGCAAATTGGTAGTTAATGAAACAGAATTATAGAGCTGTCATATTATTACACACAATTTGCCATATATTAAAGTGACAGGTATTTTCATAATGCTTGGCAGCTTGGCATGTTATAAAGAGGCAAAGACAATGCCTGGACATGATACTTGATAATAGTAAATTTCAAAATGGTTTAATTTTCCATTTACATATGCTGTAGGTACACTTTGCAATTTCCTCAAAGAGGCAATTCCAAAGTGTACTGACACCATGTATTTTCAATGAATAAGAAATTTTCATATTAAATGTTATTATAAAATCACAAATTTCTCAAATATTTTTACAGCATCAGCAGTATTAACAAGCTTTCAAGCAGCTCAGATGGTTACAATAATAGATAGTCCAATAAATGTTATTGACAGCTTATCATACGAGGTTTCAACTTTATGCAAAGCTAAATTGGTACTTATATAGTTGTTAAAATATTTTTGCTTCCCCTAACCTGCAACATAAAAATCCTTTACACTAAAAAGCCACAGTTAATATGCAACACACAATTTTAGATAAAAATGTTTTAGATGCAAACAAGGTAGATATGTTTGAAAAGCTTGAACAAACTTGGTAAAGGTAAAAAAAATCTATTTTTTCGCTCATTTGACCTGGTTATGCAACAAACAGTAACCTTTTGAACAATTATGGAAGATGACCATATATAAGGATCATTTCTCTAAGGTTTGGTCAAACTAGACAGCATAGTTTAGGAGATGTCCTTTGAAACAATCGTTGAAGACCCGCAACTGACAACATACGAGGGACATCAAACTATCACAAAAGCTCATAATGAGCATCTTGTGCTCAAGCTTAAAACAACTGACATCTGTAAAACAAACTCATTTATCAAAAATATTCTATATGCCAAACTGTATTCTTTTAAAGTGATTAAGTCTGCAATTATGAACATTTTCTGAAAAAAAATACTGTGTTCTTGAAAATTAGAAACATCATTTCTAAAAACAGAAGATCAAAAGTTACAGACTTTGCAGCTTTAACCCTTTGTACACTGGAAACCCCTAAAAGAGTACTTTACAAACAGCTCAGACTCTGATGAAAAGCAGCATTATGAAGACTCAGACGAAATGCAGCATTCAGACAAAAGAATACAATATTTTTTGAAAATTATAACCTGGCATCCCTAGATATGTACAATGGACTATCCAAAGCCTATTGTACATGGGTGAAAGTTCAAAATGTTCCAAAATTCTGAAGTTTAAAAATTCAAATTTTAAAGCTTGCAGGATGCCTACAAAAATGAATAATTCTAAATTTAATTGATTAATTGTGTGTAGATAATCTGTAAACTAATCAGAAAAGCTATTATAATCTGCCTAATTCAGCATTTTGAGGCTGACTTAAAATAAAATCTATGGAAAGTCAGTCTCAAATTCCTGAATTCAGGATTAATCCTGAAAACTTTCACCCATGATTAAATCAAACTGAGGAAGAATCCATTAGTATACAAAGAGTTAAAGAAGCTGTGGAGTATGTAACTGAGTAGAAATGTGTTGATGCTATGCATCCCAGCCAACAATTTCTCTGTCATGTCCAGACGTTGAACCAGTCTCAGCAGAGGATAAAGTATCTTACTTAATCCCAAGTCCAACATTCTACCACTGAGCCACCCCTCTTCAGTTTGATTCAATATCATTGTCGCCTGCTTGGTGTATGCATTTTTGTAGAAAGATACATGTATATATAAAATGTCTACAAGTTACTTCAAAATTCAGTCTTTGGCATAAAACAACCTAAAATTACTTCATTATGAATATACAGCTTGTTCCAAATTGTTTAATGATTTTTCACTATTTTTTTTAATCATGTTAATATAAATCTACGTTTTGTTGATACTTTTTAGCTGGGGTGGTTCCTGAAACACCAAAAATTAATGAAGCCCTGTGATAACAAATGATTAATACAGTGCTGTGGAAGCAAACATTTATACAGCCCAGTTCTTTTATAACACTATGTTGGGGGTACATAGGAATGGAGAGTTATAATGGAATCATGTTATAAAGGGACAATTCTTTAAAAGAATTATAGGAAAATGACCATAAAAATGGTCATTTTCATATAATTTCTTTGAAAAATTCCATGGTAAAAAAAAATGGCGAGCCAAAACATGATTGTCATATCGAGCTCTGTGTTATACCCAAAGTGTGTTATAAAAGCACTGCACTGTAATTTGTAATTACAAGAAAAAATCATAATGAACACACTTTTTTTTTTCAAATTTATAATTTGTCTTGAAAATATAAATTCCAAATTCACCAAATTTTGTGTTAATAATAAATACAGTAAAACCTCAAAAATTCGAACTTCGATTTTGGAAATACGTGCTATAAATTCGAAATACATTTGGAAAACATTGAAATCAGAGACCCACTCATGACATATTTTAATAAATCCGGTCTATAAAACATATGTTTTGGGTGCATAAAAGAAACATCTCATTGAGACGTTTCTTTTACGCCCCAATTTTATGTTAGATAGGAAAACTAGAGGACCTGACAGTCCTGAAGCGCTCACCTGATCTCCTTAATAATGTTAAAATAGGTCAAGATCAACCACGGCTTATAATGAAACACATTTTGTTTTATGGGGGTTACGGCCATTTTGGTTGAGTGACCTAAAACAATCTAATGAATACTCCATCAAACAGCCCAGTGATATCTGAGTAAAGATGTTTAGATAGGTATGTGGCATTCCAAATTGGTGGCCTTGGATAAAAGGTCACAGGTCAACTTGACATTAAACCGTGGTTTCATTAGGTTAAACATTTCTTGCAAGTACTATGATTTCGGCCAAAACATTTATAGAAAAAAAAAATAAACATTTCAAGATTTTCCCCATATAAATGCATTAGGAATCAAATTTAACCTTGCCAAAAAGTAGGTCAAGGTCAACCTAGATTCATCATTTGTGCAAATCTGGTAGGGCCCACATCCCAAATGCTACATACCAAGTCCCAAGGCCATTGGCCCTTTGGTTCCAGACAAGAGGATAATTAAAAGAATTTTTACCATATATGGGCATGGTGGCCATCTTGGTCATGTGACCAGTACAATTGGTATAAATTTTGGCTAACCTATCATAAGGAGTCTTCATACGAAATTTGAGTTCAATTAGTCTAGTGGTTTCTGAGGAAACTACATTTTAATGTGTTGGTGGGACTCCAATATGAGCGACCTTGGCTGAAAAGTTAATGACTTTGGCTTCAACAGTATTCAAAAAATCAACTTTTCAAAAAATTCCCCATTTAAATGCTTAGGAAGAAAATTTGACCTTGACGTTAAGTAGGTCAAAGTCAACTTAGGATCATCGATTGAACATACTTGGTAGGCCCCACATCCCCAATGCTACATACCAAGTCCCAAGGTCATCGGCCTTCTAGTTCTGGAGAGGATTGTTTGTTTGTTTGTTTGCTTTACGTCCCAAGTCAACAGCTATGGTCATTGCGGGACGGTCAGTTCACCTAACCACACTTTTTCCTGGGCAGGCTTGAACAAGCGGTTAACCAGTAATTCGTGCACATACTTTCGCTTGTAACTGACAACAACCCTTCTTGAATGAATCTGGAGAAGAAGATTTTTAAAGGTTTTTACCACATATGGGCGTGGCAGCCATCTTGGTCATGTGACCAAAATATTTTGCATAAATTTTGGGTAACTTATCATAAGGAGTCTTCACATGAAATTTGAGTTCAATTGGGCCAATGGTTTGTGAGAAAACTGTTTTAATATATTGATGGGACTCCATTATAAGTGACCTAAGCTGAAAGGTCAAAGGTCAACCTTGACCTTTGGAACTTATTCATAGCCATTGTCTCATTAGGTTAAACATATCAAGTGAGAATAATGACTAAGGCTTCCACAGTTTACCAAAAAATAAACTTTTCAGAAATTTTCCCATTTAAATGCATTAGGAAGCAAATTTGACCTTGACGTTAAGTAGGTCAAGGTCAACCTAGGATCATCATTTGAACAAACTTGGTAGGCCCCACATCCCCAATGCTTCATACAAAGTCCCAAGGTCATCGGCCTTCTGGTTCTGGAGAAGATTTTTAAAGGGTTTTTACCATATATGGGCGTGGCGGCCATCTTGGTCATGTGACCAGGACCATTTGAACAAGCTTTCGTTCCCACGTCCTACGGAGTCTCCATATGAAATTTGAATTAAATTGGCCCAGTGGTTTCAGAGGAGAAGATGTTTGAAATTGTGGACGGACGGACGGACGCCGGAGTGACTGGTATACTATTAACTCACCCATGAGCTAAAAACTGATAATACTCATTTTGGTTGAGGGGATATATAGATTTTTATGTCTACCTCCCTTTGATTTGATCTACTGATAGTTCAAAATAAAATCTCTGGTCCTGAGAACTTTGAATTTAGGGTATTCAACTGAAAGTAATATCTTTTAGAAGATACGGGCGCAATTGCCAGCTACGGCTGGCAATGTATGGCGCTTTTTTATCGCCCAGATAGCAGAAATGCAAATATCTCGGGATTGTTTTAAACATAATTTACTCAAATAGTTGATAATTTATGGCATCAAAATAAATGCCCTATTTCAACTCAGTTCTGCCTCCATTTTCATTTCTACTAACTAGCTGCGCTCCGCAATGTCTTCGATCCCCTGAGCCATAAATGGTTTTACATGTGTAAAATATTTTATGGACAGGGCGATCCACACCCTGCCACCTTATTCCATTAGTGGACCATTCCATATCTTCAGCTAGCCAATCATATCAGCTGGCTCTCTAACCATCCAATCAGATCTCGCCTACGGAGGGCACACCTCTCTTCCGCGTCATTCGCGCACTGCTTTCCAGGTATTTGTCGAGGCAAGACCTTCGCCAAATTTTATTTTGACAAAATTTCTACCTCCTCCTCCCATTCCACCACCTCTTGATATCACTAATCTTGCCATGGCTGTTAATCTGTTTATTTTGTTTTTATATATTTTTTCCATGTTTAGTGTTCAAAAAGATAGTAAGATTTAATGATTGCCATAATACTATGGATGTTAAATGTTTATACAAATGTTCTAGGGCGGTCATGGACAACCTGTCAGATTACACAACTCTTCCTCCCGGAGCCCATGATCTTGTTATATTCTATATTAATCACCAAACTGGTCTCACATACATGGTTATTTTCATCATGGATAGATTATCCCAACCAACAGGTTTCTTACGACCAGTCCAGTCTTGCTAAAGATAGCCCTTTATCTATCTAAAATGTTACATAGATATGTGCTCCAAGAGGTTGAGTTGTATTTTCTACTGCCTAATCCTCGGTTACTTGACTATAGTGATTTAAGTTTTCAGCAGGAGCTATCGTGAATCCCATCACAGCTTTCACTTTAGAACTTGCTAAATTTGATTAAGTCTACTATGGTGTACAGTCTCACATAACTTGCTATTTTGATGGTGACATTTATGTTGTATGGTATCATATATATTGGTAATGATGCTTTTTTACCGCCTATCTGGCGCTTTTTTATCGCCCAGATAGCAGAAATGCAAATATCTCGGGATTGTTTTAAACATAATTTACTCAAATAGTTGATAATTTATGGCATCAAAATAAATGCCCTATTTCAACTCAGTTCTGCCTCCATTTTCATTTCTACTAACTAGCTGCGCTCCGCAATGTCTTCGATCCCCTGAGCCATAATATCTTTTAGAAGATACTGACTTGAAAGACAAGTGTATTCGCCCTAATAAGTTCACTTTGTGCAGTTTTTTTTTTTCTGAATCTCATTCCAATTTTTGAAAACAGTGTATCAGGATTGATACTGATTTTCATCCACATATCATGAATCTTTATTATTAATGCAATTGCATTACTTGAGATGCTGGAAATCAAAGCTGATACAGTAAAATCTGTGTAAAACTGCCACTCAAAAATAGACAAAACAAAGATCTTAATGACAAATGGTAGCTTAATGAAGGTCGAAAGTATTGCAGAATGCTCCAAGGGGAGCATTCTGCAATACTTTTGACCTTCATTAAGTGATAATTGGTCCTAAATACCATTTCTCAGTCTTTCTGAGAGTGGCCGTTTTATACAGGTTTTACTGTATAATATTATACCATTAACAACAAAAGGCAAGGAGCATGTGCTCTTATTAATTTGAATATGGTAACTCAATTTTCACTATCATTAGCCGGGGGCTTCGATGCGAGAAAGCCTGTCTTTGAGGTTTGCTTAGCTACAGAGACTAGTAAGAATAATATTGAAATTTTGCCAATATTACAAAGATGCTGATCATACTGAGTGGATGTGCTGGCTAGTCTGTCGTTTTATTAATCGCATGCAACCAAAGTCAGGATTTCTCGCCTTAATTGGCCCATATTACTCTCTAGGCCAAGCTTAAAAATTACTTGATTTGCCACTTCCTGCTCGTAGTTAATTTTTTTTTTATTATTATTATTATTTCATTGCAAGAGTATATATTAGCACTAAATGGGTGAAAGTTAAAAATTGCCAAAATCCTGAAGTTTTGAAAATCAAATTTTAAAACTTGGAAGTATGCCTTCAAAATAATAATATTTCAAGTTTACATGGTTAATTGTCTTAAGATCAACTGTAAAAGTATCCAAAAAGCTATTATATCCTGCCTATGGAAAGTCAGCCCAAAATCCTGAATTCAGGAATACTCCTGAAACTTTCACCTATGTGGGTAAAATAGCTGGGTACGTAGTAATGGCAAACAAACAATTTTTTATTTTAAGGCCATAATTATTTGGAAACTCAATAATCTTAAAGCTTAATTATGACTAAAATGGTGAAAAATTGTGGATATAAACACATACCAAAAAAGACAAGACAAATATAAAATACATTTAACAAAAGTCTCATAATCAAAAAAATATATTATAATAATAAAACTATCCACATGGATACATTCAATGGGTAATGTGGTTCAGTAGGCAGATGAGTACTATGGGAATAGAATGAAAAATGATGGGCAAAATGCAGGGAATTGACAGGATTTTCTTAGAAATAAGTTTATTTGAAGCTTGGTCAAGAAGCAGGGTAACAATTATTTATAGGAAATTGCTGGGTTACAACATTTTTCAGGGGGAAAAACACAATTTTTTTTTCAGATACTGAATTTACCACCTTTAAATTTTAATAATACTATGACATCATTGTTGCATGAGAGATACTGCATTACTTTTTCAATAAATAAAAACCCTGCGCACCCCCCCCCCTCCAAAAAAAAAAATAAAAATAAAATATAAAATAAAAAAAAATTGCTGCCTGATTTGATAAGTACCAAAATCTCACTTTCTAATAAAATTCTGAAATTATTAACCCTTTACATTCTAATCATATTTCCCAAACATACTGATATGATATGCATGAGATAGTCCATTTTATGTTTTAAGGGGTAACTGGTCAAAATTTCTAAATCGCAAGTTATTTTTGCCTCTAAACATTGTATCTTAGCAAATAATCCAGACCCTGATAAAATGCGGCATTATGAAGCATTTCATCTGGATCTTCAATGTTTGCCAGGTATCAAGAATGAAAAGGGTTAAACATTGAAAAAAATCTTTTGTTAGAAGTTTTTTTGCTTTTTTTTATTAAAGTGTGGCCTAAAACTTCTATCAGATAAAACATAGGACCACAACATGTTTTTCATTCTATACTGAATTGATCAAACAAGCAAACAATTTTGAACCTAGTGCCCCTGTGTGTTTAAATCTAATATTTTTCAGGGTTTCCTTTTGTTGCATACATACAAGCAAACAGGACCTGAACAAAACCCACTGACACTGGTCCCACCCCCTTTGAGAATGATCCAAGATTATCACAAGATCACCTCAGGGAAGACGTTTTTGAAAAAAATCCCTTATAACTTAAAATGAGTGTGAGAAAATAAAATATATATAAAAGACAACACAACACGGCTCCAGGTGTGAAAAAAACATATGAGCCGTGGCATGTGATTTCCAACAATGTGGCATTTTGATAAGTGTACACTCAGATAGGCCTGTGCTGTTAGCTTTTGAGCTTAGAAACTCCAAATGATGTTTAACACTCATATAATATTCAAGCAACTACCAACGGCTCTGATCAGACTGCGCGTATGCGCAGGCTGATCTGAGACTTTGCTGGTCGCACATACCACATTGTTGGAAATCTCATGCACGGGCTCATATATAAAATTTTATCAGAAAATCATTTAAATCTGACATCAAGAGGCTTGCCAAGTGATGACAAAAAGTAATCACGAGGGACAGATTTTTCTATCCCATCCTCACAGGAATAATGGATTCTTTTTCTTGCTCACCACTACATACCTCATTTTATATTAGAAAACACATGAAAAAGACTTCCATAACATCCTGAATATGCTAAGATGCGACATGGTGACGTCATTTTACCATTACAATGACGTCACAGATTGACGTGCAGACAGCGTGCGGCTGTTATGCAGCTGTTTGGTTTTTATCTTTCCCACGGCCTGGTATGGGTGTGTGATCTCACATGGGTAAAGACCACGGAAATCTTGATCTGGTGTGCAAGAAAAATCAGCTAGCACATGAGATATGCTACTTATCACATCTGTGAGCAACTAATGCTCAGAAGAGCATGCACACTTGCACAGTGTCTCCAGAGCCTTTGCTTCAGGCATACAGTCATAAACTTTGGAAGTAGGTGGTGGCTCAGATCAAACATCAGGCCTCTTACAGGCCTAAATGTAGATAGCTGTAAATTACGGGATAACTGTATTCAAAATTTTACTTTGGGGAGGTATATCTTCAGATATATGGTCCGAAATTAGTTTTACGGCGACACGCCAGTGGAGCCGTAAAACGCGATTTCCAAACCTATATCCGATGATATACCTCCCCAAATAAAAATATTGAATATAATTATCCATATACTAATTCGCCTCTACAGTCTCGTCTCAAATTTGAGCATTGCAAGCCACATAAAGCCGCACAGAGTCGTACATAATCAAATGAATGTAAGGTAATCAATGAATCCAAACTATTTCCGACATTATATGGCAGGATATCATCATCATCATCATCATCATCATCATCATCATCATCATCATCATCATCATCATCATCATCATCATCATCATCATCATCATCATCAGGTGCAGGAGCATCTTCCACATAGCTGGGCCCTTGTCGAGGTAACTGGTTAGCTGCAAACAGAGCAGTTCTTACTTTGGGTAAGACTGCCATTTGTATATTTGTAAGAAAGTTATGCTGTAGCAATTTTTTGACGTTATCCAATCAGACATTGAGTTACAAAAGCAAGTGCATTAGAATGCATGCTTATCATAAGTGACTTTACGCAAAATTTAAAAAGTATCAAAATGTTTATGAATTGGCTCACACGTAGAATTGTGAGCAAACAAACTTATTCTAATGCACTTGCTTTTGTAACGTGACGTCTGAATGGATAACATTGAAAATTGAGACAGTTTATCCTTTGATATACTGTCGGAAATAGTTTGATGTCATTAACTACGTTACATTTCATTTGATGATGTACGCCTTTGTGCGGCTTTCTGCGGCTTACAACTTGAGACGAGACGGTAGAAACACATTAGAATGGCGATAATCATATTCAAAATTTTCATTTCGGGAGGTATATCGTCGAAAATACATTTGAAAATCACGTTTTATGGCTCCGCACGCACTTCCCCGTAAAACTAAATTTCCGACCATTTATCCGACAATGAAAATTTTGAATACAGTTATCCCCTAATTGTGCTCTCAGCATATATTACAGTCATAAGGCCTCTAAGTAATAGTGAGTCATTTAAGATTACTTTTCACATTTCTCAACCTTAACATAATGTGAGTACTCAAGTATTAAGATTTTTTTGAGCACCAAAAACAAAATTAATGTTGAAACTGATTGAGAAGAAAATATAAACAAGTTATGGCACAAATTTTTGTTTATCTGGAGGCCTGGACAATATCCTTTAATATTTAAGCTACATGAATGATCTACTCATGTCCTTTCAATTCTAATAAGTTCCATGTATTTGGAGGTACGTAATCCTAGGTTTAATTGGTTCTACAGTGGAGCCCTGTACATTTAAAGGACAAATCACAAGAACGGTAAACAAACAGCATACAAACAGTGTGATAAATCTGAAAGCTCTCTAAGGAAACCATCTTCTTCCACTGTACAGTAAGCCTGTGTAAAACTGCCACTCAAAAATAGACAAAACATTGATCTTAATGACAAATGGTAGCTTAATGAAGGTTAAAAGTATTGCAGAATGCTCCCCTTGGCAATGATTGGTCTTGAAAACCAATGTTTTGAATTTTTGAGAGTGGCTGTTTTACACAAATTTTACTGTATAAGTATTTTACTCAAGATGGCCCCTTTTATTTAAACATTTAAGGAAGAATATGATATGCGTGTAGTAACTTACCGGAAGAGCAAGATTCAGGTTTGAGGTATACAACTGTAGGACAGAGTAACAAGTTATAACAAATGTACTATTCAACTAAGACATGATTCAGAACAGTAAATGTTCTAAAATTTCCAACATTTTTTTCTTTCTGGTCTGCAATTAAATTTTTTGAATTAACAAAATGCAAGCCAGAATAGCTAACAGAAGCCCCTGATCAGACTGGTTTTAATTTGATTGGCAGGCAAGGCCAGAATTTTTTGATAAGTTGATTTACAGGAATTTTTTTTTTCAGATTTAGGGTCCGGGGGACGAGAAAATAAACCTCCAAAAATGACAAGTTGAAAGGTCATTTTCAGCTTTTTTTGTGTGTTTTTAATATGTCCAGAACAAACTGTCAAAATAGTAAAGTAAACCAACAGTCTGTATTAAATCTTTAACTATTTCATAATGTTCCTAAAAATCTGCATATGACAATCACTTTTAATAGTGTACACAGACTGAACCTCAAAAAAATATTTTTTTCGATGAAACAAATAATATTAAAATAAAAAACAATTTTAGAAATTAATTTTTTTTTCTACTTCCCGTAAATTACAGTAGGAGGGTTTGTAAATCAAAACATAAAAAATTCTGGCCTTAATTTAATTGGCAGGCAACAATAGTGTTCAAAATGTTAGAACATCTACCATAAACACACAATTTTATATGGAATTTTACTTTAACCCTTTGTATACTGGAACACCCACCCCTAAACAAGTACTTTTGTAAACACTGAAGATTCTCATGAACTGCTGCAAAATGTGGCATTTCATCAGGGTCTGCACTGTTTGCATAGATCAAGATAATCTTCAGAAACTGAAGGACAATTCTAACGTCTGCTGAAGTCGCCTGCTGCAAATAATAGCTAACATTATTGACCAATTTCAAGTACAAAGGCAAACAGTGTAGACCCAGAACAGACTGCTCCTTATAGGAGCAGTCTGATCTGGGTCTACACTGTTTGAACAAGAGGCTTTTAAAACATTAAGGCAGAAGACAAAATAAGACAACATTTGTTGTCATTGGCGCTTTAACAGCTTACCTGCATATAACAAACCATCCCAGGTTAATAGTATGAATGCAGCTGGAAGAGTTCACTCGCAAACTAGTGGCATCTTTTGTTGTCGGCTTAAAACCTTTGCAGATAATTTGGACCAGATAAGGTCCAACAGAATGTGGGTCCTGATATTGGTTCCAAACTGTTTGACACTCTGATGTTCCTGAAAGAAATTTGTGAAAAATTTAATTTTTGAAAAAAGGTCAGCAATTAGCAGACAACAACAAAAGCATGAAAATTACCCAGCATACAAAGAGTTAAATTTGGAATAACTTAAGTATAGATGATACAATGGATTCAAAAATAAAACTGTACAGTCAATTTTACTTATAATACGTTGTCTTGCAGGCTATATATGACCTTTGTGACTGCTGATCAGACACTGTTTAGTCATTAACTAATGTATACCAAGCTTGCAGGTTCTACATTGCAAAAATTGTACATTTATTGATCTTTGTACAATCACTTCTTCTGTGCACATGACAATTTTAGTTCTTACCAGCTTGTGTACAGTCACTTGCTCTTGTAAATCTTTCAGGCTGCACATGCATGGCAATTGCAATTTGATTTTAACCAGTTTCTGTACAGTCACTTGCTCCTGGAAATCTTTCAGACTGCACATGCATGGCAATTGCAGTTTTTTTACCAGTGTTCTGTACAGTCACTTGCTCCTGTAAATTTTTCAGGCTGCACTTGCATAGCAATTACTTTTTCTGATTTTACCAGTTTCTGTACCGTCACTTGCTCCTGTAAATCTTTCAAGTTGTACATGACAATTGCCATTTTTTCCAGTTTGTGTACAGTCACTTGATCCAGTATATCTTTCAGGCTGAACATGGTAATTGCGATTCTGTTGACTGATCACTGTACAGTCACTTGCTCCTGTAAATCTTTCAGGCTGCGCATGCATGGCAATTGCAGTTTTTTTTACCAGTGCTTTGTACAGTTACTTACTCCTGTAAATCTTTCAGGCTGCACATGCATGGCAATTGTGGTTTTAACAGTTTCTGTACCACCACCTGCTCCTGTAAAGTTTGCAAGCTTAATTGTGTACACTGTCAGTCGACTGATCACTGTACATTCACTTTCTCCTGTAAATCTTGCAGGTTGTAGATGACATTTACGGTTTCACTGACTGGTCATTCATTTTGCTTTCTCTTCAAAATATGCCATGATATAACAGCTTGGTCTTACTAACGGATAAACATTATAGGCATCAATGGTCTTGTAGATATTTTACTTAGACCATAAACCTATCGATAAAAATGACAAGGACTGACAGAAACAACAGAAAACGCACAAAAAAACATAAACATAAACAGAGAAATCACAGGTTATCATTCAGTCTGTATACCACAATTAACCCAAAAATAAAACACATACTCAAATCAGTGCAAATGTTTTCCTAAAATATTATAAATACAGTGAAGTACGTACCTTTATAATGACATGTTTAGGGTCCATGAATGGACTGTGTTATAAATGAACTGTGTTTTTAATGGGACAATTTTGCAATGGAATTATAAGAAAATGACCAATGCATGACAATTTTCCTATAGTTCCTTTGTAAAATTCCATGCTAAAAAATATTGGGAGCCTGCACTGTATATAATTCTTATGAGCTTGGTATATGAGCCACGACATATGATTTCCAACAATGTGGCATTTTGACATGGATGGACTCAGACGTGCCTGTGCAGCCTCCTTTTCAGCTTAGAAATTCCAAATGCTGTGCGGTTAGTAGCTTAACAGTCATAGACTATTCACGCAACTAGTAAAGGCTCTGATCAGACTGCGCATATGCGCAGTCTGATCTAAGGCTTTGCAGGTTGCACATAGCACATTGTTGGAAATCTCATGTCACGGCTCATATATTGCATGGGCAAGCAGCCAAGCATGCGACAAGTCTGTTCATCAGCACAATCTCCCCGTGGCCAGATCCAGTTTTGCCCAAATACACAAGGTATGGAAGATTTGTTTGATTTGATTCTTTACGTCCCAGTCAACAATCTTTCAGTCATGTCAGGACAGGTCTCCCTGAGTTGAACCAGTACTAAGCAAGGATTAATGTGTTCTGCTCAAGGACACAACAAAGTGACGCCGGTGAGGCTTGAACCCGCAACCCCTCAGTCTCAAGTCAAGCACTCTACCACTAAGCCACTGTGCTCCCAAGGTATGGAAGAAAATGAAGGCTCAGACATATAGATATAAGAACTGTTGGCAGCACAGTACAGCTGGCATGAAGCACACTTTGCCTCTAAGCATGGTTATTTTTTATGTTCGAAGGGCCATAACTCCAAAGGTAGGTGAACAAGCTTCAGTTCGGGTGTTCTGCAAGTCTCCTGATGATGCTGTATATTTTTGTTGATTCCTTTGTTGTTTGTTTACAACAAAGTCAGGCCTCTAGGTTATAAAACTTTTTATGCTCAACTCAACTCAGCAAGAAATTTATCCCGCTCATAAATGTTAAAATGCCAACAATTTTAACATTTATTAGCAGGATAAATACATCATATAAGAGCTTAAAAGCAAGAAATACCTATCTTTTTCAGTGTTTAAGTTGTTATGAGCAGTTGAAATTTTACGCTCAGTTGAGTTGAGCATGAAAAAAGTTTTATAACCTCAGGCCAGGTTTTCTCATGAAAAGGCCTTTACAAACTTAGCTGTTGGTAAGATATTCAACATAAACAAACACTCTCACACACTCAATCCTTGACACATATAAAACTAGTCATCAGAAGTCACATAATTTCACATTTACAACATCATAAAAGAAAAACATCTAGCTAAAATTTAACATTTTTGTCGTGAAAACTACAGTTTTAAGGTGAATGGATACACATTCAAAATTTTGTATTATTGCTTTTATTTCAACTTTATGTCTCTTTAAAAACTCAAACTCTCGGCATGATCTATTTTGCATTATAGCCTTTGGCAAAATACATGATGGCCATTTAAAAATGACATGAAATTGACCCATAGAGTTTTCTGTATATATAGCCAAGTCAATTAATCATAAAAGACTAAATCTACTATCAGAGGTAGGAAATTTGTTTATTTATCAGGGGACCCAAATGAAAAGGGAGATAACTAACTCAGCTGGTGTGATATTGTACTTATCACGCTAGTGACCAGGGGTGTCTCAGATAAGCACGCAATTTGTATTCGTAAACCCCTATACGAGTACTATTGCAAACAGTGATGACACAGATGAAATGCAGATGAAATGCAGCATATAATGCTGCATTTCATCTGGGTCTTCACTGTTTGTAAAGGTAACAAAGATCTTCAGACAATGAAATACAATTTTTTTTTTAAATTATAACCTGCCATCCCTAGATATGTGCAATGGACTATCCTAAGTTTATCGTATCAAATCAGGAGGAGGAATCCATTAGTACACAAAGGGTAAATAAGCACAGTCCCTACACCCATACCCAAAGTAAGAAAATACATGAAAGTAACTGGTCAAAACATACAAAATTGCCTCCCTTGAATGTGCATCCATTGTCCCTATAAAGCAACCAAACTAAACCTATAGAAAAAGCTGAAGAGAAATGCCTATGCAGGACTTCTGGCCCTTGCAGTTATAAAACATTTTTCATGCTCTGCTCACATGAGCATGAAATTTGTTCTGGTCATAAAAGTTAAAATGCCAACAATTGTTAGCCATAAATTTTAAAATGCCAACAATTGTTGGGCATAAATTTTAAAATGCCAAAAATTGTTGGGCATACATTTTAAAATGCCAACAATTGTTGGTCATACATTTTAAAATGCCAATTTTAAAATGCCAACAATTGTTGGTCATAAATTTTAAAATGCCAATAATTGTTGGTCATAAATTTTAAAATGCCAATAATTGTTGGCATTTTAAAATTTATGACCAGAAAAAATGCTATTTCCTGCTGTTATGAGCAAGACAATTGCCTCATTTGTTTGTGCAGTAAAACTTGTGTAAAACAGCCACTCTAAAAAAAAAAAAATTGGTTTTCAAGACCAATTATTGCTTAATGCAGGTCAAAAGTATTGCAGAATGGAGCATTCTGCAATACTTTTGACCTTCATTAAGCTACTGTTTTCCATTAAGACCTTTGTTTTGTCTACTTTTAAGTGGATGTTTTACACAGGTTTTACTGTATTTTGACATATTTTTGTGGATAACCAATTTCATGCTCTTGTGAGTTGGGCATGAAAAATGTTTTATAACCTAGGGGCCTGATGAGTGTACCAAACATGGCAGAATTTAAGAGGGAAGGTGACTGCAGACCACAACACGATATGCAGAGACTTATCATGCTGCTGTTTACAAGATCAAATTTTCATACTGAATCTTTTCTGTGATAGTTGGTAATATTCATAAGATCAATTTATAACATGATTTATCACATGACATCACATCTGGGAGTGAAAAAACGCCATGCAATAAAATTGATAAACCACTAGTGGTTTACAGATTTTCGGGAAACGTTATGACGTCCATAACAACGTTGCATACATAATGACAAAATTATGAAGGTTTTACGTCAGAAATAAGATTTCAAAGTAATCTTAATGTCATATGATAAATAGAATCTAACATTCGTGTTCTTGTATTATAAAATTTATTAAACTTCTTGCGAAAAAGAGATAAAATGCTCCCATTTTATCATTTCCCCCAACTCGTTTAATAAAATCAATAAAACATGAGTACTCATGTAAGATCCTGTATGTATTAAAATCTATAAACCACTCGGGGTTCACATGATAAGTAACATGTTTCGTCCATAAAAATGTTCCATGCATAATGATAAATTAACACTTTTCAAGCCAAGAAAATTTTATGCGCTAAATTTTGGCTTTAGAGCTCACCTAAGAATAAAATTCCATATCTTTTTGGGCGGAATTAAATGCGGTACCATTCCATAAGGATTTAAATTCCTACCTAGTCCTTATGAGGGAATTATGAGCTCTCATAGGGGTGTTAAAGAGATCCTGGAGAGATTTTGCTCTTTTTTGGATTATGTTAACAATGATGCAGTCTCAACTCTTTTTGTGCTGTAATTTTGAGAGCTTTTTTGCAGATTTCTGTATTTTTCTAGTCCTGTTTTACTGCATTTATTAAACTTGTAGTGAAAAAAGTGATAAAAATGCTCAGCAAGCTTCAGATTTGATCTCTTTTCCCCTATAAATTCAATAAAACAAAATATTCATGTAAGATCTGCTATGTATCAATTTAACTATGTAACTAACTGCAAATCATATGATCATATGACCATGTAAACAATTGTTTATCATTTGAGTGTTTAAATAAATGTGAATAAAATCCACCATATCATATTGGCAATTTGGAATGAATTTTACCATATCATTTGATTGTGTAAAATCACTGGAAAGGGGATGAAGGAAGGAACAAACAATCAGGAACGGTTTTTAGAAACTTTATTTTTTGATCTACATGTTTTGGGTTGAGTCTAACCCTTCCTCAGGATGAATATGTAAATAAAATCACCACTGAAGTACATATTTTGCGGACCAAATAGGTCACGTGACGTTATTGTTAAAATACCGAAAGTCTTTGAACAATGGCGTTACATTTCTGAGTATCGTGGTGAATTTATTCAAAAAGTTTTAAGGACAACAATTAGAAGCCACAACGCAGTGACATGCCCCGACATGATTGTGTAAATAAATGTGAACCGATTAGACTGAGTAAATAATTGTGAATCATGTAAACAATTGTGAATCAATTTGACCGTGTAAACAACAGCATAATTGCAAAGACAGTGAATCTGGAAAATGGGAATACAGCACCTCCACCATAATTGGGATCCTCCGTGGAAGCCACGCTTTGGGCCTTCACCAATTTTCTCTGAGTACCTTGAGAGCGACTGCGTTTCAGTTCTGGATACGCCTTCCCACGCTGCCTTGCGGTTGTGGGACTCATACACAGTCCATTTATCTATAATCAAGTTTAAAACAAAAGGAAACCCATGCAGATATTTTGTAAAGTACAATTAAAACTACCAGAACAAATGAAACCATAGTTAAGTAAGCCTGTAAAAGTAAAATACAATAATTCAGAAAAGAAGAAAACCATAAAAATATTCATAAACATTTCTGAAAAAGACCTGAAAACATTCTATAATAATTATATGAAAATTATATATAACAACAAGAAACATAGTGAAAATTGTGGCGATTAAATCATCATAAATCAACAACAGTTAGCTAATCATAAAACAAGGAGAGTTTACATATTCATATAAATTAAGTCCAGTTTCCCCTGAAAGTGCATCTACAATTGGCAGCAGACCATTTTGAAAATGAAAAAAATCTTTTAAGAGTCAATTAAGACTTGAAATTTGATAGGCTCTTATAGATAAGACCCTGAATTGAAAAATTGAAGGCACAAAGTTGTTGCCTGCTCAGTTCATGGTATGCACTTTAAGGTCAATTATCACAAATTATTGTAATAGTAACATATTTCTAAATAAACTACAGTTTTACATATCAACTCATATAAAATAATAAGGGTAATGTGCAACATCAATATTAAAATTAAAGCATGCAAATATAACCCAAATTTGCAGCAGACGACATTAAAGAAGTTGCAGCAGACGACACTGTAAAAAAAATCAGCCATCTTTGTTATACAACTTACATGTAACATCAAGTCACATGTTGTCTGTTTAATTTGTCATCCACTGCAGAAAAAAAGATTAAAACACCACAACACGTACTTGTGTCTTCTATTACAACTTGTCTTTTCTATATATTTTGAGGGTTTAATGTTCTAATTGCTAGCTAGCTTTCACTCCCCCACCCCTTCCCCTCTTTTGTGACAAGTAACACATATCTCAAATAATATTCCCCTATTTCAAGGAGCACAAACAAAGACACAACTTTTACAACTATTCTGTTACTAAATCTTGAAACTCAAAATGCCATACCAGGCCTTTAGATAAGAGTGCATACCAAAATAATAATTTTCTTATTGCTCAACCAAAACATATGTTGTGGGTACTCAAAAGGACCATCTCAATGAGATGGTTCTTTTTGAGCACCCATAACATATGTTAAAACAGTTGGGTAAGAAAATATTTACAATTTTACGCCTCAAAATAGTTGTTTATCTAATTAATGTTTGGTTTCAATATTTAAAATCAGAATAGTCGAGTTGCAGCTTCCTCTGAACAAAATGTCAAGAATATATTTAGCGATAAAATGTTATTATTTTCATACCTCTCGGATTAAACAATGTTTTGTATGCTCAAAAGAACTATCTCAATGAGATGGTTCTTTTGATTACCCACAACATATGTTTTGGTTGAGAAATAAGAGAATTCTTTATTACTGTTAAGATTGAAAGTTTAACTGCAACTGCTGATGACCTTGTACAAAATTTATACCCAGCCTAAAGCCTGAGTGGATCCCAACTGTTTGATACTGAAATATATTCATTTTGAAAAATATCTACAGATCGAGGACAAAAAATCTCAACCAAAAAAAATTATTTACTCACCAAAAACATCCTAAATACAACATTTTACATTTGTTTTCTAGGGACAATAATTCATGATCTATTTAAGAAAATAATAAATATATATTCTTGACCTAAATTTATAAGCAAAGGAAGCCACAACATTTAAGAGGATTACCAAACAGTAGCTAGTGGGTGGGGTAAATACACACACACAAACTGCACAAGGCTAGACTTATCACCACAAGGATGTGCCTGGTCTCATTGCAGGAGACATGCTACAGAGACCCTTACCCTGAAATAGCAGAGAAATAGCCAGTGTAAGTGGTACGTGATGACAGGATAATATCAGGAGGTGATACAAGGGTTATCATATGGACCTTGTCGCGACAAAACCTGTCTTCGGGGTTTCCGACAACGTGAGATTCAAACCAGTCTCCTCAGTTACAGAGACTAGCTAGAAAAATAAAATTTCGCTTGTAGCAAGCTTAGGTATGGTACTTTCAAAAACGCGATAACAAAGGCGCTGATCAGACTGCGCGGATGCGCAGGCTGGTCTGTGCCTATGTTGTTCGCAAACCCCCGAAGACAGGTTTTCTCGCGTCAAGGCCCATATATAATGTGAAATGAGGGTGAGAACCATATTACGATGCATATGGAAAATGTTCTAAAATTTCAAACACTTAGCCAAATTTCAAGCACTAGATAACTAGATACCTGGAATTCAAGCACCACATTATAGGTATCTTAATTTCAAGCACTAAATATCTTACTTTCAAACACTTAGATAATTGATTTCAAAATCAATTAACTGAATTGCAAAACCAATTAACTGAATTTCAAAACCAATTAACTGAATTTCAAAACCAATTTACTGAATTTCAAATACATGTACAAGATAACTGAATTTTAAACACTAAATTGTTTCTTGATAAAACTCCTTCACAAAAAGTGCAGATTGGGGTCTACACTGTTTGCTATTCTGACATGCATTATTAAGAATTGATGACCTAAAAATGTTAGCTGAGGCCAGCACTAGAAATGTGTCTGCAATTTTAGTACAATTTCTGCCATGACAGTAAATGCCACAGGGACCAGTCAAGTTTTTACAGTAAGCCAACAATAATTATCAAGATGGCATATTGTAATGCTTGACTGGTTCCTGTGGTTAATGCTACAAGTGCAATGAGGAATGGTTACAGCATACATAAGAAGCAGGTTAAGTTGGACCGTTACCAGTCTATCTCATTATAAAGACTATCACCAGTACCCTCTCATCAGTGTCTGTGCTGTTGAAAACAACATTGGATAACTTATTTTAACATTTAGTTTCAATGCCTACGTACCATGGATATATCCTGTTTTAAAAATTGTGTAAGTCCCGATCGGAACATACACAATTTTCCACTCTACTGGTCATTACTTAGCTTAATTAAGATTAAAATTTGAGCCAGTGCATGAGATTTCCAACAATGTGGTATGTGCGACCAGCAAAGCCTCAGATCAGCCTGGGCATATGCGCAGTCTGATCAGAGCCTTTGCTAGCCGCTTGAGTATTCTATGATTGTTCAGCTACTGACTGAACATCATTTGGAGTCTCTAAGCTTAAAAGGAGGCTACAGAGGCTCGTCCGAGTCTACACATGTCAAAATACCACATTGTTGGAAATCTCATGCCATGGCTTAAATAATCATGCAAGTAAAATTGGATAACATTATGGGAAGAGTGCAGTACACAAAAATATCCATGATTATCAAAGAATAATTTATATTTCTGGTTCCCGGCAGAGTCACCACAGGCTACTGATGATAGAGTACCAATGTAAGTTGTACCAATTCCACCCTTGGGATATAAAATACACTTTGGTGGTCACCACGCTACCAAAGTCAGGTACTACCTTGAAAGGTTGGTCCAAATGTTTTGGGTTTAGAGTAATACTGCTTCGAAAAAGAAATTTATTAACTATTGGCTATTGGCTTAAGAAATCAAACATAAAGTTCAGTATTTAAGTAAATAAGCTCTAATATAAAATTATAAATGAAAATTCAAATTAGAAAAAAAATCAGAAAAATTAACTAAGTTAAAAGCTTTCTGCCAATATAAATCAATACATGAAGTTATGGTAAATCAACATAAAGCATTAATTTGCTGTGTTAATCTAAGTCTCATGCAAAGACAAGAAATTTCATGCATACATTTTTTTGCTTTTTGGGGGTTAAGGAAGCTCCTGTAGATTTAGTTTTGAGTTTTTCTTGATATGCCTTAACTGAATTGTTGCTTTATTGCATAAATTTAAAGAAAATTCAAAAATGCTTTTTATATTAAATTGTCATCCCCTAAACCCTGTTTTAGGTCCAAATAATTTGATAACTGGTAATAAAACATTGTGGATGTTATCAATGTATTACTGGTGAAACCTGCACAAACTGGATAAGTTTGTGAGTGATTTTCTGGAGTTTACACATACATACATTTCAATTAAATTCATTCCAGGAATAACCTTCATTTTGATTCTTCAATTTCACCCATCAAAATATCTACTATTTTAATCATAGTCTGAAAGAGTAAGTATGGGAGTTTTGATATAATTGCAAGTGGTTTTGGAATGAAGTGGCAGATAAGGATTTAATAATTTCATTGCAAAGAATGCAGGATTAATACCTTTGAATATATGCTTTCCAAACCTTTTCCAAAATGTTTTGCCTTTTTTACGCTTGCGTCGATTAACTTTCTGGAAACAAAATAGAACTCATATATTTCCCATCAAACAACAAGCTCTGAGAAAGCAGATTCAGCCAAAGATGAAATAGCAATAACAAAAATGAAAGAACTTAGCACTTGGACAAACCTTGACTGTCGGAGTATCTACTCTGTCAAAAAGGTGCAATGGGATATAATGTTTAAGGTGCTTATACCATAACCTACCCTGTTGAGATTGGAATAGATCCTTCAGAGACATTTTGTGAATAACCATTTTGGAGTTATTGTTGTCCTCTGTCAAGTCTATTACTGTGATTTTATATTTCTTAATTTTCTTGTCATCAGTCTCATCATCTGAGTGATCATGTCCAATATTTACCAAATTCTTCACTTTAACACTCATTTTTCTAAAGAATCCACCCTCTTTCTCCGCCTTCTCAGACTGGTCTACCATTGGACTAGTAACTGTTGGACTAGTGACATCATCATCAGTGAATGCATTATCATCTGTTTCTGACCCTTTACCATTTTCTGACTGTACACTGGAGTCCCCTTTATGTTCTGTAGGTGAGAGCTGCCCAGTAGTTGGATCATTTGGGTCCATGACTAATTTGCCGGAGTATTCAATGTTTTTAACCTTTTTAGTTCTATGCTTAAACTTCTTTTTGATATTTTTCATAGATATTCTTCTTGAGTGATGGGATTCTTTATCTTTAACAGCTTTAGTCTCTGTATCACTGTCTATAACTTTAACATGATCACTATCAAAACTATCTTTCAAGTTGACATCTACTTCCTCTGGTGTTTGTGGTGTTAATGTCTCATGTGACAGTGATTTCTCCGATAAAGGGCTACTACTGAGAACATCTTGAGAAACATTCACTAAAGGTAATGACACTGCCCTTTTTGCTAGACCCCTCTTCACAACCATCTCCTTTTCTTCAGTCTTTTCTTCACTCCTTTCCTCGTCGGGATGCATTAACTCCTGATTTGTTTTATCTTCCTCCATGTTTGGGCTGTTTAAATCTTCAAGGCTTGATTTAGTGTTTTCCTCTTTAGTTTCATGATCTTGTAAGAGTTTTTTCTCGGTAGGAGGAGTGAAAGCACCAAAGTCAAATGATCCCCCCTCTCTGATACAATCAAGTTTTACATTTTGTAGATGTTTTTTGCGTGGTGGTGGAATCGGGGTATTACTTGTTGGGGATAATGGCTGAAAAGCAGGAAAATAACAACACAAAATAAAATGAAATGAAACAATAAAAATCTAAATAACAATGGTGACTGGATTATACATGTAGATTGAAATCACATTAAAATCTTTTCATATATTTTTCTAAAACCTTGCACACAGAGTTTTGGAATTAAAGTATTTTAAAAGCTCTCAATGAATGTAAATTAAAAAAACTTCTGATCATGTAAAACATAAGATTTGATTATTGTGAAATCAATCTAAATACTTTTTTATGTACTGGCCGTGGCATGTGCACTGCTTAAGCTGTCCCCGAATTCATCAACTCTTCTGCCACAAATTATAAAAATGAACAGGTTCATGAAATTTTGTTTCTCGTTGCACATGTAAGCAGTGAAAGCGCCAACCAGCCTGCCCATATATGCTGTCTCACCAGAGCCTTCACTACACACATATACAAAGTTAGCACGCAGATGAAAGCGCAGGCAAACATTTAGGCCTAAGCCCAATTCACTAGCTGCTCATATAAGTTCAAAGGATTACTATACATACTGTAAATTAGGAAACTTTCGAGAGGTTCCAGGATTTCTGGCAAGGGGGGTTCATATGTATAAAGGGGTGGGGGTTCGCTTTGCTTATTTTATCACATTTTTCTTAAATATCCCATGAAAATGAAATGATTTGGTCTCACTGAGACCAAATTATTTCATTATTATAGGATACTTAAAAACGGGGGACAGGGAAGGGGGTTCAAGCAAACCCCCTGAACCCCCGCCACTGATCTGAAAATATGTAGTTGTAATAAATGTTTGAAAAATATTAGAAAATGTATGATGAAATTATAACTAGGTACCATAGGGTTTCTAAAAATTCTAAATAGGTTTTGGCAAAAGAGAGCTTAAGGTTATGTTGACTAATTGTAAGGACAATCCAATCACCATGGATAAATTAAAAGAACTTAAAGAAACATAGTGATGGCTATCTAAATATCTAATATTGCAGGAATAAAAACCTAAGTACTGAAATCAGGTGTCAAAGAAACTCTATCATATCATATGTAAATAAATCCCAGAGCCAGCACATGACATTTTGCCATATCTTTCAACCTTTTTGTGTAAAATAAGCCTAAATTTTACATGAGAAAAATCTGCTGTCATATGATTCATATTCATCACTATACCATATACTTGACAATAAAGGCCTTTCACATTTAAAGGTCTATCCACAACTCTAAACAGGGTGTTTTTCCAACTGAGCACTTGTGATATTTCATCTAGTTCTTGTAAACATGTTGTGGGGCTCATATTAAGGATGTTTTTCAATAAGACCCTTTCAAAGGGTACCTACAACATGTATTTTTGGGGGAAATAAGTAAAATATAAAATAGTCATCTAGATACCCTTAATATTATCTATAGCAACTGCCCTTTCCAGATTTCACTTTTTTCTATCAAATCAAAACTTTTTCACATTCCAAATTTTTGATGTGCAGTAAAACCTGTCTTAAGCGGCCACTCATAAATAGGCAAAACAAAGGTCTTAAAGACAAATTGCAGCTTAAAGCAGGTAAAATGTATTGCAGAATGCTCTCTTGAAGCATTCTGCAATACTTTTGACCTGCATTAAGCCATAATCGGTCTTGAAAACCAATTTTTGGTCTTCATTTTGAGTGGCCACTTAAGACAGGTTTTACTGTATTTGTATAATTTCTCATTTATTTTAAAGTGCTCCCTCTATGTAAAATAGTACTCAGGTTTTTGGCATGCAAATTATAAGCATATCAAACAACTAAGGCTTTGACATAAGACAGAAAACTTCATAACATTCACACATGGCTACTGGTCCAGTCTAAGGTCATGGTACCGTATGGGCAGCTCAATTTTACTTGACTGGACATTAAAACCAAGCTAAATCTACAAATATTTGTAAAAATTGTAATTGAGTGCCCCCTGTTTTTTTGTTATGTGCAGAGTTTAGAAGTAAAGGCAGAGATTTTTTAAATTTTTTTTGTCTTTTGTCAGAGCACAAACAAAAACATGTCAATGGGGCAGAAATAGCCAGTTTTCCAGGTAACAATTCTAAGCAATGAGTAATTTACACAATGATTTGAGCCATGACATGTGATTCCCAACAATGTGGCATTTTGACAAGTGAAGACTCAGATGAGCCTGTGCAGCCTCCTTTTAAGCTTAGAAACTCCAAATGATGTTCAGTCAGTCGCTTAACATTCATAGAATATTCAAAATACTTGCAAAGGCTCTGATCAGACTGCGCGTATGCGCAGGCTGATCTGAGCCTTTGCTGGTCGCACATACCACATTGTTGAAAATCTCATGCACTAGCTCATTTGATAGTTCTACATAATTTACTTCTAACTTTATACACATATTTGATGTTCAAAAATTGTTGACAGACTTTATTTTTAAAGATTGAGATATAATATATTATTCTCAGGGAAGAAAGGGTAAAAATCTGCTCATTGACATTGAATGGATGAACTAGTTTGACTATAGGCATAACAACTCAAGAGAGAAAGAAGGAAGCAACATTTAACTATAACTAAATCTGTATACAACAGTTACAAATAGAAGTTTCATTAATGAAATGATACATAAATATAGCTAAAATACATCTCTTTTTATAAATATATAATAAGAATTTATCTTTAAAATCAATAAAATAAGTTTTTATATGGTTTAGAGCAGTGGACTCTGAAAGAAAGATGATTAATTTCTACATAGATTTCATAAAAATCAGAATCTAAATATAAAATATGAGAATAAGAAACTCAATATGCTCAGATTGCTTCTATTCAAAACATGATGATTCCCTTATTTAACCTTTTGCACTGGGGAAATTCCTAAATGGGTATTTTACAACAAACACTTAACCAATATCAGAGCATTTTGAGTTTTGAAATCATCTTGCTGAGGAAGAGAGAGCTGGTTGCTCAACTTTAATTGTCTTCTTACTGTCATGTGGCTGTTAGTGTTCTGTGACTCTTTCTCACTGTGACGTGGGTCGATCTGCAGTGTGTGATTATGGCATTTCCTTGTCATACTCATTTACTTTTTGAGGACAAGCGTTGAAGCCACTTTTGTGATTCTCACATTATAGATAGATTCCACATTTAAAAATATAGTGTTCTTAATGGTTCCGATTTGCCTAACTTCATATTCTATTTCACAGTGATTACATTTCCTTTACCCTGAAAATTATCCTAGAATCTACCAAGTAGTTTTATCAAATAGAGCTTAACTTGCTTCGAGTTACCAAAAAATTATTTTTCTTATTTCTCAACCAAAACATAATGTCGTGAGTACTCAAAAGAACTGTCTCAATGAGACGTTTCCTTTGAGCACCCAAAACATATGTTCAAACTGATAGGTAAGAAAATATTTACAATTTTACACTTAAAGTGTTTGTTAATCTAAACCTGTGGCTTAAATGGTTTAATATACATTCACAGGTTTTAACTTCAGATTTTATCTTGTATTTTTGTTTAGGTGAATTAGATAAGTAGGCAAATGGGTAAAATGATAATTTAGAAAAATAAGGGATCAACATCTTGGTAAGATACTTATTCAACAGAAAATTTGTATTATTTTCATATTTATCATTGAGGGAGCGCAGTGGCTCAGTGGTAGAGTGCTTGACTCGAGACCAAAGGCCTGAGGGTTCGAGACTCAATGGCGTTATTGCATTGTGTCCTTGAGCAAGACACATTAATCATTGCTTACTACTGGATCAACCCAGGAAGACCCATTCGGCCATAACTGAAAAATTGTTTACTGGGACGTAAAGAATCAAATGAAACAAAATATTTATCATTGAGAATAATACACCTGAAAATATTACAATTGTTTCAAGTGGGGGTCAATAGAGTATTATTTTTCTCTAAAACGAACTGTGTCCTTGGTACTCAATGGTAGTGTCTCATTGATACAATTCCAATAAGCAACACAGCAAACATTTTCTTAGAGACAAATTATTTGAGTCAGTTCTTGAGATATTGGTATCCCAGATGCCATCAGAAAAAGCCTTCACAAGCCTGCACAAATGTGAAGTCTTGCCAGCCTTTACTAACAATTACAAAGAAGTGAATAATTGAAGGATCTTGCCAAAGATCAAGTCTCTAGCATCACTAGGTAGGTGTGTGTGCAATTTTAAAAATAACTTTATGCATATGTAATAAGGCCAGAACTTTTCTATTAGTTGGTTTACAGGAATTGTTTTCAGATTTAGGGTTGTGGGACAAAAAAAAGCACCGAAAATGACCAGTTGACTGAGCTTTTTTTTTTAATTATTATTAATATCTCCAGAACATAAAGTCAACCAACAGTCTGCATTAAATCTTTAAATACTTCATAATTTTCCTAAAAATTTGCATAGGACAATCACCTTTAATAGTGTCACTCTCAAAAATACACAGACAGAACCTCAAAAATATATTATTTTTTTTCAAAGTCTTTGGATAAAATGAAAAATAATTTTAGATTTTTTTTTTCTTCTTCTTTCCGGAAAATTACAGAAAGAGGGTTTGTAAAGCAACTAATATAAAAAAATCTGGCCTAAATCCCAATATCTCAGGAATCGGTCCACATCACTTTTTTTCATGAAATCAAAGGCTATGGAAACAGGATAATTGGGTAGTATACTGAAAGATTCTGAAATGATCTACTTATTATAGCTAGTCAGAGCAAAATTGGAACCAACTTGAACCAAGTCACACAAAACATGTTAACCCATTTTCAAGTGGCATAGAAGAGGAAAAAGGCAACAAAATCCTCCAAGTAAGCATAATTACTCTGAATATTTGGACATGTGCATATGTTTAGATAAACAACAAATTTTAGCGCAAAACTGTATATATTTTTGTAGCCTTCAGTTTAAACATATGTTCTGGGTTCTCAAAGGAACTGTCTCATTGACACGGTTCTTTTGAGTACCCACAACATATGCTTTGGTTAGAATGGGTAAGAACATGTATCCAAACATTCAGTATCAATAAGTTAGTAAATACACTGCAGAATGACACTCTTGTTTAAACATTTCTGACTATCAGTGCAGGCAACAAAAGCAACATACAAGTCAAGGAACCAACATTAGCCATTCTATGTGATTTTGGTACTTATCGCATGGGTTACCAGTGTAGGCTCAGACATGCATGTGCATAAGCAGTCTCACCAGAGCCTTCACTATTCACTATACACATAGTATGGTAGTAGATGACAGTTCATACAGAAATTTCTTGCACACCAGATCATTCTGTGGCATTTCTAGGTCATCTATTACTGTTAGTCAAAGTATGTGTTTTTATCAAAGTATGTTTTTTATCGTTTTAAAACCACTTTCTTGTCATGATCAATTTCTACTCCTTCTTCTGACATGACATGACTCGGATAAAACATTTAAGCTTCAAAGCATGCACACTTCACTTCTCTCAGCCATACAAATGGAATTACAGAAATATATGATGTTCCAAAATGTAAGAAAATAACAACTTAGTATTCTGACAGATAAAACAGTATCAGCAAATATGTTGCTTTTTCCCGGCACTGATAGACCATAGTGTTTAGATGTATTATTAGTAGTGGGAAGGGCAAGACTTACAAACATCTGGGTAACACTCATGAGTAACGTAGTAATGGCCTAAAATATTCAGTTAACCAATTAACATTCATTGTACAACTTATGATTTCTATTACTGGTGTGTTTTTCCAAATATATTTTGCGCAAAAAGCATACTATTGTGAGTAGATCTACTCACTGGTGTCTCAATGAGACACTTCCAGTGAGTACCCTAAAAATATTTTTTTTAAATAGGAAAAATAATAACATTTCTGTGATTAAAAACAACAACAACCAAACCATTTGAATTTAATGTTGAACCATAGGCAGCAATGAGGAATTTATTTTTCCTATAGAGCTCTTACTGTCCGTGAGCTAAAAGCTATTTTCCTGTTTCATCACAATGAGGTAAATTGAGCTGATTGTTTCCCTGTGAAGATACATTTATTGCATATTAAGTTAGGGAAGCCTCCATAACAGCTAAACAGTATTTGTGTTTTAATACAGCAGAATCTAGGGCGTAGATTCTGCCAGAAAAAAAAATATTTAAGCCCCCCCGAAACCCCCCCCCCCCACTCCCACGGCCTCATCTGCTGTCCATTCTAAGGCTGTGATTCTGTTGTCTTTTATTTATTGTTTGCTGTTGCTCCCATTGTTGTCATGCCAAAAATGTGATTTTTAAATAATTCTAATATCATGTGATAAATAGAATCTAACATTCGTGCTCCTGTATTATTGAGTTTATTAGACGAGTTCGGGAAAAACGATAAAATGTGAGGCATTTTATCGCTTTTCCCCAACTTGTTTAATAAATTCAATAAAACATGAGCACCAAATGTAGGATGATCTATGTACAACATATTGTGGCCCAGGATGGCTGCCGCTGCTGTCCGTTCTAGGACGGTGATTCTGATTTTGATAGTTTGCTCCAATGATGTATGGGGGTTTCTGTTTGTTCCTAGCTTTGTGATTTGGTTCTCAGTCTCCTTTCTAGCTTCGCAGATGAAGAGAAAGCTAGTTGCTATCCCTTAACTATGTTCTTGCTGTCATGTGGCTGAGTTTTCTATCTCTTCCTCACAGTGTCCCCGGTTGTTCGGTGATTGTGGCAATTCATGGTCACACTCACTTCTTTTTGCTGTTTGTTTGTTGTTGTTTTTATAAGAGCTGACTACCAAAAGAAAAGAAATTAGACTGGAGCCACAGAGATGCATCAAAGGTTTCATTTTTCAAATTTTCCTTTGAGATTGTATCTTAGCAACCAGTGCAGTCCCAGAAGAGATGCCATATTCTTTATTACATGTATAATAAACTTTGCATGGGCCACTTTATATTTTCACAGGCAACAGATTCCAAATTGTTGCATCTCTTTCTTTTTTTTCATAGTTTTATCATAGCTAATAGTGCAGACCTGATGTGATACCTCATTATGTGGCATACTATCTAGATCTAAACTGTTTGTCAATGTATCTGCTTTTGACTTACAAGTCAAGAAAATGATAAAATTCAAATTGGGGTAGTGACATTCCCCGGGCTGCATAATATTTTGCGGGAGATTCTTACTTGATCACTTGTAGGTGAACGAGCACCATCCTCATTTAAAGTACTGTGTAGTGTGGGATTACTTCCTTCAAAAGGTTGTGGCCTTTTGCCTCGGGGTGAGCGTGGCGCCCTCTGATATGGGTCC
Organism: Loripinus fragilis; assembly: GCA_964019695.1. NCBI lineage: Eukaryota > Metazoa > Mollusca > Bivalvia > Lucinida > Lucinidae > Loripinus > Loripinus fragilis. Next base: position 845,078 of record OZ026517.1, on the reverse strand, counting down.
ATTGAACCTGAAACAAATACAAATCCTTCTGGTTTGGTACATAAAACTTGGGTTAGTCTATTGTACATATCTAGGGGTGTCAAGTCATGATTTACTTAGGGCCCTGGTTCATTCACCTGATTCCCTGGCACATAAGATGATGTATTGGCCTTTGGCTAAAGAGATATCTTTTAGATATTTCTATTTTTGCTTTGGTAGCCATGTTGCTCAGCTGAGCTAAACATTCTGATCAATTTTGGCAGAAGGCATAGTGAGGAACATTTTCTGTTAAGTTATTTTGAATTTAGACCAGTGTTTCAGAAGGAGAGGTCATTTAAAGATATTTCTTATCTATAGCTGTGGCAGCCCTTTTGTTCAGTGCTTCCAAGCCATTTGTGCAATTACCATAGTGGGCATTATGCAAAACATTTCTGTGAAACAATATTGAATTTGGAATAGCAGTTCAAGAGGAAACGCAGTTTAAAGACATTTCTTATCTAGAGCTCAGGTAACCCCTTTGTTCAGTGGAGCAGAACCATTTGTGCAGTTTTTAACTGACTGATATCGAGTTGTTTGAGCAAAGATGTGACCAACTTATAGTTGAATGAGAGCTATGTTTCTGATATCAAATTAATATTTGGAATCAGTATTCATTGAAATTGATTTCTATAATTATTTTCATCATTCTTTGTGGTCCGGCAGCTGCAGGAGAAATACTTAGCAGTGAACAAGAGGCTTTATATGGCCTTCGTGGACCTAGAGAAAGCATTTGACCGTGTCCCTCGAAAGGTTATCTGGTGGGCCCTGAGAAAGCTAGGCATTGAGGAATGGATTGTTCGTTTAGTCCAGGGAATGTACGCTAATGCACGAAGCCGGGTTCGTGTTGGCGAGGGTTTCAGCAAAGAGTTTGAGGTGAAGGTCGGGGTCCATCAGGGATCCGTACTCAGTCCCTTGCTCTTCATCATTGTGCTGGTGGCCTTGTCACGTGAGTTTCGGGCTGGTGTTCCCTAGGAGGACCTATATGCAGATGATCTTGTCATCATTGCTGACTCCCTAGAGGAATGTGTCAGGAGGCTCTTGATATGGAAAGAAGCCATGGAGAAGAAGGGATTGAGGGTGAATGCAGGAAAGACAAAAGTCATGATCTGTGGTACAGGCCTGGACCTCTTGCAGAGTTCAGGCGAATACCCATGCCCTGTCTGTCGTACAGGAGTAGGCAACTACAGCATCTACTGCAATGGCTGCAAACTTTGGGTGCATAAGAAATGCAGTGGGCTACAAAGACTGACACCAAATCCTGATTATAGATGTGCAGGGTGCATGGGAAATGCTCGCCCTATTGACGGCAGACCACAGAGTGAAGTCCAGGTTGCCCTGATAAGCTTGATGTGGTAGCTTCCTTCTGCTACCTAGGTGACATGCTTTCTGCTGGTGGAGGCTGTGAAATGGCGGTCACTACTCGTGTGAAAACTGCCTGGAAGAAGTTCAGGGAGCTACTACCAGTTCTCACATCCCGCCACCTCTCTTACAAGACCCGTGGCCATGTGTACAACTCTTGCGTGCGGAGCGCCATGCTCCATGCCAGTGAAACTTGGCCACTTACCAAGACAAACCTGCAGCGCTTGCAACGCAATGATAGGGCCATGATCCGACAGATCTGCAGTATCAAGCCAGAGGATGTGGCCAGGGTAAGGTCAAGCGAGCTACTGGCAAAGCTTCAGCTTGAGGACCTCGACCTCATTTTGAGAGAGAGAAGGCTTCGCTGGTTTGGGCATGTGGCGATTTCCAGTGGTGCAATTAGAACAGCATATGATATGCAGATTGACGGCAAGCGGGGGGCAGGGAGGCCCAAGCAAACATGGAAGAAACTGACAGAGAAAGACTGCCGTGAGTGGAAGCTCACCACAGTTGACCCTCAAGAAAGGAGCACCTGGAGATCAGGTGTGAGATCTGCTATGCGTGCAGCTAGCCAGTTACCTGGAAAGGGGCCCACTGATGTGGATGATGCCCCTGCACCTGCACGTTAATCAAAAATCCGATTATGATTATGATGATATATTCTAGGTAACTTTGCTATTTTGGCATGAAAACGAACCACTGCATGTACCCCGAACTACCAGGGAAGGCCAAAGATAATGAAAAAAGTCAATAAGCAATGCTTATCAGATACCCCCCGCACAGTAAGAGTCAGTGAAAAAACTTGGCAAGTTATAGTTCAAACCAGCAGACCTTAGTTTTAAAAAGAAGATTTTGAGTAGAATCTGTGCAAACAAAAATTATAAACACCTTCATGCATATGTTCATTGTGTCTACATTGTATAGACAAAGTATTAAATTGCTCCATCAAAAGCTGTGGTAGGAGTTGATCGGCCCATAAAGGCACTATCCATGCATATACAAAAGCCATATAAGGGAAGAATTGTCTAAGTTCCAACAAAAATTATAAACTCCTTCATGAATATGTTCAATGTGTCTACATTGTATCAACAAAGTATCAAATTGCTTCATCAAAAGCTGTGGTAGGAGTTGATCGGCCCATAAAGGCACTATCAATGCATATACAAAAGCCATATAAGGGAATAATTGTCTTAGTTCTCACAGCTGTCATTTTGTCAAAATTTTTTTTTTTCAACCAGACTCCTTCATGCATATGTTCAATGTGTCTACATTGTATCAGCAAAGTATCAAATGGTTCCATTAAAAGCTGTGGTAGAAGTTGATTGGCCCATGAAGGCACCATCTATGCATATACAAAAGCCTTATTAGAGAAAAATTGTCTAAGTTCTCACAGCTGTCATTTTGTCAAAAAATATTTTTTCTGAACAAAACTCCTTCATGCATATGTTCAATGTGTCTACATTGTATAGGCAAAGTATCAAATTGCTCCATAAAAAGCTGTGGTAGGAGTTGATCGGCCCATGAAGGCACCATCTATGCATATACAAAAGCCTTATTAGAGAAAAATTGTCTAAGTTCTCACAGCTGTCATTTTGTCAAAAAATATTTTTTCTAAACCAAACTCCTTCATGCATATGTTCAATGTGTCTACATTGTATAGGTAAAGTATCAAACTGTTCCATCAAAAGCTGTGGTAGAAGTTGATCGGCCCCTGTATGGCCTATAATAGCATAAGCATAAAGCACTATATTAAAAACCATTTAGAACTACAAAGGGAAATAACTCTAATAGAATTGGCCCCTAGCCCTTACCTTTTAGTCTAAAGTATTTGTCTTGCATATATGAAGATGTTTGCAAGGTTTGATGAAAATCCGGCAAATTGTTCCATCAAAAGCTGTGGTAGAAGTTGATCGGCCCCTGTATGGCCTATAATAGCATAAGCATAAAGCACTATATTAAAAACCATTTAGAACTACAAAGGGAAATAACTCTAATAGAATTGGCCCGTAGCCCTTACCTTTTAGTCTAAAGTATTTGTCTTGCATATATGAAGATGTTTGCAAGGTTTGATGAAAATCCGGCAATGACTCTTCGAGTTATTAAGGAAACAAAGCGTTACGGACGGACGGACGGAAGGACGGACGGACGGACGGACCCACAACGTGAAAACAGTATACCCCCTACAAACAAAGTTTGCGGGGGGTATAAAAAAGGTATTTTCCCTAGCTATCCCTGGCCCTTCCCTAGGAGAGGGGGGGGGGGGGGGCTGTGGTTACAAATGACTAGTGCATAACTGTAGAGTTTGTCACTCATTGAAAATATTTTGCTCTCAGTCTTGGTTTTTAACCTTTTGCCTGAAAGTCTATTCCAAATACTGCTTCTAATAAACAAAGTTAAAAACAACTTCTTTGGACTGTTGAAAATGGTAAACAGAAATTCATTTCAGACAAACACAAATTAGCGCCTGATGTTTTGAATATTTGAAAATAGCCAGAACTTTGATTTATGATTAACACTTAAAAGCACAGTAGAAGACAATTAAAAGTTCACTTGCTCTTCTAAGAAATCAGAATTGAGCCGTGACATGTGATTTCCAACAATGTGGCATTCTGACAAGAGTAGACTCATACAGGCCTGTGCAGCCTCCTTTTAAGCTTAGAAACTCCAAATGATGTTTGGTCAGTAACTTAACAATCATAGACTATTCAAATGACTAGCAAAGGCTCTGATCAGACTATGCATACGCGCAGGCTGATCGGAGGCTTTGCTGGTCGCACATACCACATTGTTGGAAATCCCATGCCACAGCTCAAATAAGGTGATCTTTCAGGCAAATTGCGATATAACTTCTCCCTTTCTGCCTGTCACTTCTCCCTAATTTTCCTGGAGAGAGAAGTCACTCACTTCTCCCTACTGTCAGTGCCCAGCTTGAACCCTGATGACTACCTACCATATAAATCAGGGGTTCCTAGGTTGAGCAGACAGGATTTCTGTACAATATCTACTATTGCAAGACCAGACTCGTTTCCAAAGGCTAATCTGAAAAATAACAGGCATATAAGAATCAACTCACAAATTTTTGCTACAGTTAATGTTCTAAAATTTTGAACACTTTTCTCTTTCCATTCTCAAATTAAATGTTGGTTATCGGGGCTGGAATTCACAAAATGCTTGTCAACAGACCCTGATCAATCTGCTTCTTCAGAGGTAGTCTGATCTGGGTCTGCACTGTTTGTTTTTTTTGGCAAGCAACTGGTGTTCAAATTTTAGAACTTTTACTGCATCACTTATACGCAAAAATAGTAATTGAGTGTGATCAGGAAATACCACAATCACAAACTGCAGACAAACCCATGGCACCGCGAGGATGAGCCACACAACAATCATGAGACACCGGTAAGACAAGCAAAGCAAAGCAACCAGCTCTCTCTTCCCCATCGAGATGATTGTAAAACTAGAATGGACACAAAGTAACGCACAACAAAACATAGAACAATAACAGAATCCCACGATGGGAGTAACAATCAACAACGAAGCAACAACAACAGAGCCACTGGGGGGCTTAAATGCATGTTACTGGTACCAAATCTTCGGCCTAGATTCTGCTGTTGTTGAAGCACAAAAATGTTAAAAGCCCAGGCTGACATATCAAGACATGCTAAAGGTCTACATTTTGGTTAGTCTTCATCCACATTCAAACTTTGTGTATCTGAGCAGCAAAGGCTCTTGCGAGTCCAGGCATTTGGGCAGGCTAGCCTAAGCCTTTGTTACTCAAATATGTTGAATCTACCAAAACTTCTTGTGCTGGCACAGAATTAAATGCAGTATGACATTTTCCTTAAATTGATATTCCACACCAAAGGGTTTTATTCAGTAAAAAAGTCTTTGAAAAAACAGACTGTGGACAGCTATCCCTGCAGTCTACCCTAAAACTAACATCCTCTGAATTCATACAATTTCTTTTGTTATCAAAATACATAGTATAAAATAAAAATAAATATAACAGTTTTTTTTTCTTCAATATTTGACATACTTTCCTTGCATGTTGTTGTACTTAAATCAAGAACTGTAAATTCAAATTTTTAGCTTGCACTGGATAGTGCAAAATATCCAACTTGTTGAGTTTACTTACAAACCATAGATGAGTTGAGTGAGAGACTAGTTATATTTGCAAGGTGACTTGTTGAGTATACTTACAAACCATAGGATGAGTTGAGTGAGAGACTAGTTATATTTCCAAGGTGACTTATTGAGTATACTTACAAACCATAGGATGAGTTGAGTGAGAGACTAGTTATATTTCCAGGGTGACTTGTTGAGTATACTTACAAACCATAGGATGAGTTGAGTGAGAGACTAGTTATATTTCCAGGGTGACTTGTTGACTATACCTACAAACCATAGGATGAGTTGAGTGAGAGACTAGTTATATTTCCAGGGTGACTTGTTGACTATACTTACAAACCATAGGATGAGTTGAGTGAGAGACTAGTTGAGTATACTTACAAACCATAGGATGAGTTGAGTGAGAGACTAGTTATATTTCCAGGGTGTTCATTATCCATCCATGTTAACAAACACACAAGGTCCGGCTGATATCCAGTTCCCCATTTTCTTGCACCTGACCGCACTTTTAAAGCTGTAGTCTGTTCTGGCTAAAAGGAATAAATAAGCAGCGACATGAGATTTCGAACAATATGATATGTGCGACAAGCAAAGGCTCAGATCAGCCTGCGCATACCCGGAGTCTGATCAGAGCCTTTGCTAGCCCCTAGGCTACTGACCGAACATTATTTGGAGTTTCAGCTTAAAAGGAGGCTGCACAGGCTAGTATGAGTCTACACTTTACAAAATGCCCCATTTTTTGAAATCACATGTCGCAGCTCAAATAGACAAGGTCAAGCACAAAGCAATTACCATTAATTCTTCTGTTTTTAATCTAAAATTAGCAATTAGCAAGTGGTAAATTCTGAATGCATCTTTTTCATTTTTTTTTTATTCTTTTCTTTGAAACAAACTTTTTACAAAAAGTCTTTCTGGATACTAACAGAGTGCCAAACAGTTTGGACCCAGATCAGGCCTGACATTACGCAACAAAAGTTGTCACTAGCAAGGAAAGAGTTAAAAACTGTTCTGCTAGGACTTATCAATGTTATTCAAGTCCTGAAATTATTCAGTTTTTCCATATAATGTAAATTCAGAAATGTTCGCCAGGGTTTTAATAAAGCCCTCGCGAAATCTGTCGTTTACTGACATCATCATCATATCATAATCATAATCGGATTTTTGATTAACGTGCAGGTGCAGGGGCATCATCCACATCAGTGGGCCCCTTTCCAGGTAACTGGCTAGCTGCACGCATAGCAGATCTCACACCTGATCTCCAGGTGCTCCTTTCTTGAGGGTCAACTGTGGTGAGCTTCCACTCACGGCAGTCTTTCTCTGTCAGTTTCTTCCATGTTTGCTTGGGCCTCCCTGCCCCCCGCTTGCCGTCAATCTGCATATCATATGCTGTTCTGATTGCACCACTGGAACGCGCCACATGCCCAAACCAGCGAAGCCTTCTCTCTCTCAAAATGAGGTCGAGGTCCTCAAGCTGAAGCTTTGCCAGTAGCTCGCTTGACCTTACCCTGGCCACATCCTCTGGCTTGATACTGCAGATCTGTCTGATCATGGCCCTATCATTGCGTTGCAAGCGCTGCAGGTTTGTCTTGGTAAGTGGCCAAGTTTCACTGGCATGGAGCATGGCGCTCCGCACGCAAGAGCTGTACACATGGCCGCGGGTCTTGTAAGAGAGGTGGCGGGATGTGAGAACTGGTAGTAGCTCCCTGAACTTCTTCCAGGCAGTTTTCACACGAGTAGTGACCGCCATTTCACAGCCTCCACCAGCAGAAAGCATGTCACCTAGGTAGCAGAAGGAAGCTACCACCTCAAGCTTATCAGGTCCAAAGTTTGCAGCCATTGCAGTAGATGCTGTTGTTGCCTACTCCTGTACGACAGACAGCGCATGGGTATTCGCCTGAACTCTGCAAGAGGTCCAGGCCTGTACCACAGATCATGACTTTTGTCTTTCCTGCATTCACCCTCAATCCCTTCTTCTCCATGGCTTCTTTCCATATCAAGAGCCTCCTGACACATTCCTCTAGGGAGTCAGCAATGATGACAAGATCATCTGCATATAGGTCCTCCCAGGGAACACCAGCCCGAAACTCACGTGACAAGGCCACCAGCACAATGATGAAGAGCAAGGGACTGAGTACGGATCCCTGATGGACCCCGACCTTCACCTCAAACTCTTTGCTGAAACCCTCGCCAACACGAACCCGGCTTCGTGCATTAGCGTACATTCCCTGGACTAAACGAACAATCCATTCCTCAACCCCTAGCTTTCTCAGGGCCCACCAGATAACCTTCCGAGGGACACGGTCAAATGCTTTCTCTAGGTCCACGAAGGCCATATAAAGCCTCTTGTTCACTGCTAAGTATTTCTCCTGCAGCTGCCGGACCACAAAGATTGCATCTGTAGTGCCTCTTCCTGGGACAAAGCCAAACTGGGAGTCGTCAATAGACACCACCTGTCTTATGAGACCATCGACAATCCTCTCTAGGATCTTCATGGCCTGCTCAGTCAGCTTGAGGCCTCGATAGTTGCCTCTATCCAAAGCATCACCCTTGCCCTTGTAAAGGCAGACAATGAAACTTTCCTCCCAGTCAGTTGGGACCTTGCCATCACGGATAATCGCAGTAGCAAGATCTCGGATCATGGTGGCCCCTGTATCACCTGCTGCCTTGATCATCTCCACCACTATGCCTGATGGGCCTGCAGCTTTGCCCGACTTCATCTTTGAGATGGCCTTCTTCACCATGTCAATAGTGATTGGGATAGGCGGGCCTTCTAACGGAGGTTCATTGGACAGGTGATCAGGGTCCCAATCAAATTCAACGTTGAGAAGCCTTTCATAATGTTCAGCCCATGCATTCTGCTTTGACATAGGTAAGAAATGACTTAGTCATGAATTTTTAATGTCGCAAATATGTCTTTTAATGCCATTGGCTAAAATAAAATTCACGCAAAATTTTTCGAATTTACAGTAATTGATGCAACACAACGACAAGGCCATAATCAGACAGATCTGTAATATCAAGCCAGTTGACATGGCCACTGTAAGATCAAGAGAGTTACTGGAGAAACTTGAGCTCAAGGACCTTGACTTCATCTTAACCCTTTACTCCATATGTAATTTTTAGATTATGACATAATTTTCTATTTTTAGACATCGAAAAATTTCGAGAAAAAATTAAGTTCAGTTTTGAATACTTTGGAAAATATTATAGAAAATGGAGCATTTGCTCCAAAAGAGCAAATGCTCCATTTTCCATAATATTTTCAAATAGGCATCAAAAGGCGCTACTACTGAGTAAAGGGTTAAGACAGAGAACATACATTTTACTCGCTGGTGATTTGTTTGTTTGTTCTGATTCTTTACATCCCAGCCAACAATTTCTCAGTCATGTTGGAATGGGTCTTCCAGGGTTGAACCAGTACTAAGCAGAGGAAAGAGTGCCTTGCTCAAGGACACAACACAGTGCCTCCAGTCAGACTCGAGCTCACAACTCCCAGATCATAAGTCAATCACTCTACCATTGAGCAACTGTGCTCCTCTATATGCGGAGCACTCAAGCAGTGTAGTGAGAAATGAGTCGTGGAACAGGATTTCCAACAATGTGGTATGTCCAACCAGCAAAGCCTCAAATCAGCCTGCGCATACGCGCAGTCTGATCAGAGCCTTTGCTTCTCGCTTGAATATTATATAAGTGTTAAGCTACTGACCAAATCATTTAGAGATTCTAAGCTTAAAGGAAGGCTGCACGGGCTGGTCTGAGTCTACACTTGCCAAAATGCCACATTGTTGGAAATCATGTGCCGCAGCTCAAATGCATGTTATACACATGTGGCTAGAACCTGTGGACCAGGAAGGCCCAAAATGACATGGAATAAAATGACAGAGAATGAATGCCATGAGTGGAAGCCCTCAGCAGTAGACTCGAGTGAAAGGAACGTCTATAAACTACAGTAAAACCTGTGTATAATGGCCACTCTCAAAATGACTGAACATTGTTTTTCAAAACCAATTTATTGCTTTATGCAGGTTATTGCAAAATGCTCATTGTTTTTCAAAACCAATTTATTGCTTTATGCAGGTCAAAAGTATTGCAAAATGCTCCAAGAGGAGCATTCTGCAATACTTTCAACCTTCATTAAGCTACTATTTGTCATTAAGATCTTTGCTTTTTCTATTTTTGAGAGACCATTTTACACAGGTTTTACTGTACATGATGATGTGAGAGCTGCTAAATATTATAACATGAGTCTAGTCAGCGAACTCCAGAGGAGGGATGCTCACTGATGTGGATGATGCTCCTGCACCTAAAATATTAATCAAAACCATGATGATGATGATAATGGTGATTATACATCTGTTTGTTTGTTTGATTTGACTCTTTATGTCCCATCAACAATCTTTTAGTTAAACAGGAACGGGTATTCCTGGGTTGAACAAGTACTAAGCTAGGATAAATGCGTCTTGCTCAAGGACCACAAGGCAGTGACGCTGGTGAGGCTCGAACCCGCGACTCCTCGGTCTTGAGTCAAGCACTCTACCACTGAGCCACTGCGCTCCCGTTATACATCTGTAAAAGGGTCTTTAAAAATATAAGGTTGTTATTTTGAACAAATTGTTGTGTGACCTTCTTTTCTCGTTAGAGACACTACCATTTATTTGTGACAAATTTCATAAAGAAGTCATAGAAATCAAGCATCTTCCCATACAAATGATATTTTATAGAAACTGATTCCCACACTCTGTGCATATCTATTTCATAATTTGATAATCTCTTTGGAAAACATTGTAAATTTAGATCAGCTGGATTCTAATACAGCCAAATAATCGGAATCCATATTGTTTTTCATCCCATGATAAATCCATATTACGAATGAAATGACTAGAAATCACTAGTTCATACAGTGTAAACACCTTAACCCTTTACCTCATAGAGACACCTTTCAAAGATTTTTCAAACAGAGCAGACCCAGATCAGGCAGCTCTTGTAAGAGCTGCCTGATTAGGGTCTACTCTGTTTGCTGAAAGAAATATTAAATATCTGGTACTATGCTAGTGGACCTGACAAGTAATTTCATCGTTCTATGTACTAATCTGAAAATTACTTATATAATTATTCATAGTGGGTGGAGCCTAGCATGAATATTCATGAAGGAAAGGGTTAAAGTATTCAGTGTGCACTTAAATCAGCTAATAGTAGGATGTGTGCTCAAAAGGATGAATAAGGTATGTAAGGCCAAATATAAAAATAAGTGTGTTTCAGGTAACGGGTCTGAAAATGTTAGGTAGGGTATAGGCACACATTTTTTTTTCATTATTTTTTTTTCTGGAAAAAATATAGTTTTAAAAATTGTATTTTTTCCAGCAAACCTGAAAAAATTCTAGGTTTCACCAGTAAATTTAGGTAGGGTCGGGTTACCCTAAACACAGGTATTTTTTTATTTGGCCTAAGAAAGACAATAAAGAAAAGGCACCAAACATCATGAGAAACTCTACCCAGTGAGTTTGTAATCTTGTAAGATTAACATCAATCTGATCAGCTATATAGACGAGCTTTAATCTTGAAAATATCACACTAGCACGTAGAGCTTAATTAGACTTTCCACACAGGGGATAATAAATGGGCTTATCAAACTGAACAGATGAGCAGGCTGAATTGTGCCTTAGTTATTCACATACATTGAGAATATAAGAATCTATCATGAGTGTGAGAGTTGGATAGAAAAATCCGTCCCAAGGAACACTGTTTTCGCATCACGAGGCTTGCCGAGGGACTGATTTTTCTATCCCACCCTCACACGAATAATGGATTAGTTTTCTTGCTCACCATAAATACAGCGTATTATATTCAAACAAAAGGCTCCCAGAAGTTTCTGAATACGCTGAGATGCGACATGACATGATGACGTCACTTTAACATAACAATGACGTCCATGCGCGCGAGATCCAATACATGCAATGTATAGATCAACTTTGTTTCAAGCAAATAGTTGTTTAACTCTGCTTGCTGGGAAATTTTTCATGTTTTTGTTGTTGTCTGCTGACTTTTTTTCAAAATTAACTTTTTAAAAAAATAATTTCAGGAAAACTATCAGTCTCAGAGTGTCAAAAGGTTTGGAATCTAATCAGACAGATCTGCAGCAATTCATCTGGGTCTGCACTATTTGCCAAAATACTGGATAAGATGTTTGAAGTACAGTCAAACCTGTCTTAAACAGCCACTCAAAAATTGACAAAATAAAGGTCTTAAAAGCCATGAGGAAGCTTAATGCAGGTCAAAAGTACTGCAGAATTCTCCATGGGAGCATTCTGCAATACTTTCGATTGCATTAAGGGATTATCGGTCTTATAAAACCTATTTTGGTCTTCTTTTGAGTGGCTGTTTAAGACAGGTTTTACTGTATAAACAGGGTTGACAAGAGCACTGTGGTGTAGTGAATAAACCACTCGTCTTGAAAACCAGGGGCTGTGGGCTCAATCCCTGACTTCATCAGTCTGTCAGATCTAAGTTGTAGCCCCATAGCTGTTGATGGGATGTTTTAAACAAACACACACACACACACACAGAGGGTTAAGCAATTGTTTAAGACACATTATATGACAAATCGAACATTGACAGATCACAATGACTCATTTAGAGTACTACATGCTCCGTGAAGCTAATGTAACGAAGAGATAAAAAGCACGCCTCCAGATAAGAGTGCCTATTGGAAAATTATTTTCTTTATTTTTCATCCAAAACATATGTTGTGGGTGCTCAAAAGAACCGTCTCGATGAGACGGTTCTTTTGAGCACTCAAAACACATGTTTAAATCAATGGGTAAGAAAATAATTAAAATTTTACGCAAATAAAATTTCCTTATCTGGACCTATGAAAAAGATGAAAAAACATTTAAGACCACACACAAGACAAACTGTCACTGTACAGGCAACATGTAACAAAACAAGACAAACATTCACGAGCTTCCTGGTATTAGAACATTCCCTGCTATTACCACATACCCCATAGGCAGCTGACCTTTATTCATAAAGAGGGAATCCCGCATACAATTTCAAGCATACCAGTTTGACTGTTCCATTAGATATTTTGTTTGTTTGATTTGATTCTTTACGTCCCATCAACAATCTTTCAGTTAAACAGGGTCTTCCTGGGTTGAACCAGTACTAAGCTAGGATAAATGTGTCTTGCTCAAGGACCACAACGCAGTGACGCCGGTGAGGCTCGAACCCGCGGCCGCTCGATCTTGAGTCAAGCACTCCACCACTGAGCCACTGCGCTCCCGCCATTAGATATTTAACCCTTTTCATTCGATGGACTATCTGTTCTCAAATAAATGTTGGTAATTGTGTGGAATGTCAGAATAGCAAACAGGGAAGAATTTGATCAGACTGCTTCTGAATCTGATCTGAGTCTGCACTGTTTGTCTATGCCTTTTTGGCAGGCAACTAGTGTTTGAAATTTTAGAACATCTACTGTAAGACTAATAGCAATGTAATTGGTTGTTTTTGACAACTGAAATAATGTTTGATGAAAAACATATCTATATACTTATGGACTTTGAAAACGCCTCACCCAGATTAAATCCTTTATTTCACAAACCCTGAGAATGTCAGCGATAAAATTGTTATTGCATATCATAGTCTGACCAGCTTGTAGTGTGTCCTAGAAATTTCATGGTTGTAAATTTACTTTCAGGTATTGAAAAAGTATCCGTATTAAGACAGGGGTGGTCAATTTTGAAGGACACAAATTCAGCTGCAAGTTAACACACGTTAGTTTTGATTCTTGACTCAACAGATTTGCGTACTTTGCTTCTTTCACGATTGCACATTCATCATTGAACGATTAAAAATGAATTGACAGTTCGGTATGCTCAAAATTACACCCCTTTAAAGATAACGACATATCCCACCCACACTGCTTAATATAGTCTTGTAATAAAATTCAACGTCCTGGGCCTTTCAAAGTTTCGATGTTTTTACGTCTGGTTTTATTGGAAGAGGCTGAGGGCATACACAATCTCCTGCCATGATCTACATCAAAACGTCTTCCCCACATGACTGCCAGTGTATGTAGTCAATATCAATAATGAAAGCGTGCATAAAGGTAACTTATGGAGATGTTTCTGAAAAGGAGCTTTAAATTGATGTTCAAATTTGACGTTTATTTTCGAAATATTGAAGTTATCAATTACTTTTAATTAGAAAAAGTCTATAAACTCTTTTGGTGATACACGCCACAGTTTAAACATAAAAATAATCAAAAAGCTTCATTTAACTGTGCAGAAAGGTGCTGGATACTGTATGTACCCATGTTACGTCATCATCAGCGTCACGTGATAGTGCAGTCAAATTAACGACTGATTCATACCCATTCTGGGTTGCACATTAAAAGTAAGTAATGGTGCAAAGATCAGGAATCGATACAATCAAGTACCACCTGCGATATATGGTTTGCAAGAAAGTGAAAAAATATGGTGATGCGTTTCAAAGTCCTCTAGTATATAATATTCGTGATTGTTCCCTACCCTGCAATGTAAATACAGCGAAACCCTGGCTTAAGCAGCAATTCAAAAATAGACAAAACAAAGGTCTTATAGACAGGTGGTAGCTTAGAACAGATCAAAAGTATTGCAGAATGGAGCATTCTGCAATACTTTTGACCTGCATTAAGCTATGATGGGTCTTGAAAACATATTTTGGGTCTTCTTTATAGTGACCACTTAAGGCAGGTTCTACTGAATAACCATTTGAAGAAATGTAACTACATCACAAAGTGAAATACAATTTGCTTTTGTGCTGTTTGTTTTCACAAAGAATAAGATGAAAAATAGAAAAAGATTAATACATACATGTACATATAAGTTTGACAAAATAGATGAGGCTTTGAAGAATATGGTAAAGTCACAATACAATGTAGATGAATCGGTAGGAAATATTTGAAAAGTTTATGGTTTAGTGGGAAACTGGGTTCTTTGCAAATCTTAAAGCCAACACTTGATCTTGAACGGCTCATAGGCCACTTAGCAGAATACCTAGCAGGTTCCATCAAAGATAAAGGTCAACCCGTACTCTGCCTATATTTTTTTGTCCTGGAAATGTTGTCTGCTTATTAACTATGCTGTATATATTCAAATGCACCCAGAGCACTTTTACCATGGTAGCAAACAACCTAAATACATAAGCAGATGAGAGAGCAGATGGCATGGCACCTTGCTGATGAAAGACATATAGATGGCTATGATTATCACACCGGGTAGCTGGTGATCCTGAACAAAACTTCATTTCAAATCGCCAAAAACAACATTTTCATACCCAAATACACATTTTGGCGATCAACAATGCTATATTTGCCTTCTACTATCATCGTTTGATGATTTAAAACATCATTTTTGGCGATCAGAATAGCAGCTTTGATATAAATCAGTGTGTTCATGATCGCGGCCTACCTGCTGGGTTTATGCATACTGCAATCTTGTGCTATGATGCGCTAGATATAACAAGTTTGGCTCCAGGCTTTAATGGACCTGTGAGCAAGGAAAAGGTGTCCCTAGAGTTTAAACCATTGAAAACCCACTGTTTAATTGGAAAGCATGCATTAAAACCTGCAAACAACCCATTCAAGCACATGCCTAGAAGAGCACAAATATGAGAAAATGTTGGAAAAAAGGGTAAGGACTCGTTTAAATGGAGTATCACTAACCAGGCTGCCACATAGGCAATCCTATTTTTTTTTCTCTCCACCAACTTATATGTTATGAGTACTAAAATGAACCCGATTCAATGAGACAGTTCCTTTGGGTACCTAAAACATATGTAAAATGGACGGATAAGAAACAATCAAAATTTTATGCTCTTTTTTGCCTTCACAGTGCTGCTAATAAGAGAAAGTGCATTTACACGGTTGAATGGTAAATATTTGTCTGATACTCCAAACCTCTGATCAAAATTTAATATTCTTATTTCTCAAGCAAAACATATGTTGTGGGTACTAAAAAAAATCCTCTCCATGTGACAGTTCTTTTGAGCATCCAAAACATATGTTTAATCTCAAGGATAAGAAAATAATCAGAATTTTACGCTCAAGATTTCTTGTTTCACTGGACCAATGATACTCCTTGTTTATAGAGTCCACTATGAGAGAAGATGTTGGTAAAAAAGGTTATAGTCACAGCCAAACAATAGCTATCTTACTTTGGTACTATCAGACTGAGAAGAATATGAACCCATGCTGCCTGATTTTTGTTGTTGGGCTACCACACTTAAACTGGGCTTAGAATTCTGCAAATTCAAAATTCAGGGGTGATAACTGTTGATTAATTATATCTGTTAAATTTGAGCATTTTGGATTGAACTCTAATTATCAAACAAAATAAATCCGCCAAAAAAAAAAATAAAACCAACACACACTAAGCCACTAGACACCCGCTGAAAAGATGGGCGCCATAAGACAGGTGCAATGTAACTTTGCTGTGTATCCGACCAGGCTATATCAACGGGCGAATTACGTTTGTGCGGAAATCATTCCGTGATGGAGTATGAAATGAGCGGAGAACCATACAGTCAAAAGAGCGGCTGGATAATTCATTCAAATGAGCGAATTTTCCAGATAATGACCTTTAAATAAGTATTCACTTAGTTGTAGTACCTGTAATGACCAATATTGCTCAGTGCTTAATAGGTCATTGGGAGTACATTACAGTGGTGGATCCAGAGGGGGTTCGCACCCCTTCCCCATTATTAAATATCCTATGAAAATGAAATAATTTGGTCTCACTGAGACCAAATTATTTCATTTTCATGGTATATTTATATGAGATAAAATCAGCAAAGCGAACTCCATACCTTTATACTTCTATTGAACCACACTGCTAACGCAAAATCAGACTAAACCTTAAATATTCCAATTATTATTTCATCCATTGTAACGCAATTTAATCAAAAAATAAAACACTTATTTATGAAAATGAAAGTAGAACTTTATCAGTCAATCATTCCTTTTTAATCATAACCTGATTGGGTAAATGTATGAATGGTACAATAATTTCGGCAAGACCTCGATTTTAATTAAAAGTTTACTCCTGAAACGTTTTGCCTTGGAAGTTTGGGTCAGTATATGAGCCCCTTTCCAGCAATCATTGTCCATCCCTGCATTTGAATGTTTACCTGGAAAATTCGCTCATTTGAATAATTTAAACATCCGCTCTTTTGCCTTATGGCTATCCGCTCTTTCGTAAAAATAAATCTGCTCTTTCGTATTATGGATCCGCTCAAAAGTAAATCTTCCATATCAACGTGGGTGCGTTCTACTAGAAGTAGCAGGGAGGCTTAGCAAGGAATTCTCATCCAATTTGCTTGTTAAAATTGAGAGCAGTCTCCAAATACTAAAAAAAAAAAAGCAAAATGCGAAGTTGGTGGAATAAAATATTAAAGCTTGAAGTGCCTTTACACATTCCTGTCATTTTAAAGTGTTAAAAGAAACCAAAATGTATTTCTTCATGCAAAAGTAATAAAAGTGCGGCCATGGGACTTCATGTACTTCCACAAATTGGGACAGGTCTACCTGGGTTGAATCAGTACTAAGCAGAGGATAATATGTCTTGCTCAAGGACACAACGCAGTGCCTCTGATGAGACTCGAACCAGCGAGTCAAGCACTCTACCACTGAGACAATGCGCCCCTCAATATTATTGCGGTGACTTATAACTTAATTCATTTAAAGATGTTCAGATAATGACGAAAGTCTCATTCTTTATTGGATGACCTTCGTACTTGTAAAATTGCAATATTCTAACATAGTTCTATTGTTCTATAACATAATTCTAGTTTCCGTAACTAGTTTAATTTGTTGAAAACCTGCTACTATGCCAATTTTATGTAAGGTTCATATCCATAATTCCAGAACTTCAATGTGCCTTCAAACAAAAGATGGTATCACTGGTACCCGGACACTTACCCTTGTGCTATCTGATGTGTTACTGGAATAGGAACCGACGCTGCCACTCTGTTGATGTTGAGACATCACTCCTAGACTAGGTTTGGGGTACTCGAGATCTGGAGAGTCTAAGTCGTCAAATACCTCATACACTATAGTAACATCTACAGACTGGAACACAACAACAATTTATATGAATTAGGGGATAACTGCATTCAAAATTTTCATTTGAGGAGGTATATCGTCGGATATATGGTTGGAAATTTAGTTTTACGGCGACGCGTAAGCCAGCCGTAAAACGTGATTTCGGAACATATATCCGATGATATAGCTCCCCAAATGAAAATTTTGAATATGGTTATCCCCATTCTAGTGCACTGTTAACATTTTTCCTTCAAAAGGACAGTGAAAATGTACTTTGTTGTGCCTATGCGTCCAGCGGCTGCCAGCTGCATAAAACGGCTTGCCAGCTGCATATATTCACTTGTCAACCAATGAAAAGCGACGTTACTAAATGATGTCGGGCTTGCAACAGTATTTCGCAGGATATACTGTTGCAAATTTAAGACGTTATCCAATCAGACATTGTGTTGCATTTGCAAGTGCATTAGAATAATAAATAGTATGGGTGAAAGTTCAAAATTTCCAAAACAATATAGAGTTAAGGTTCCTGCCAAATTGTTTTTATATTCTGATCATTGGTTTCTGAAAGATGATAAACCCTTAATGCGCCAATCACAACAAAAGTCGTCTGCTTTTCTCGTCTGCTGAAATGTTTAAGAAGCCTCTATGGCAAACAGTGTGGACCCAGATCAGACTGCTCCTATAGGAGCAGTCTGTTCTGGGTTCATCCTGTTTGCTTCTATACTTAATTCATCAGTAATGTTAGGCAATTATTTGCAGCAGACGACTTAAGCAGACAACATTTTCAGATGCATTTTTTTTTCTTGGCGCTTTCAGGGTTAAAATTCTTATAGAGGTATGCCATGCCTCATAGTGGCCATGTTTTTGGATGGATCAAACTTGTTTTAGCTATTTTTAGATTATGAAGAGAGCAATTCTGCTATATTGATCATATATATGATGAAAAGATATATACAATTTTGAAGAAAATAATAGAAGTGGTTGTTTAACCCTTTGCCTGGCAGCGACAAATTTGTATTCTGATGTTATCGTTTGCAAACAGTTAAGACCTAGTTCCAAGCTGTTTGACACTCTGATGTTATTCCTGAAAGATTGTTTTTGAAAAGGTAAGGCTGAAAAATATCTGCAGACGACAAAAATCATGAAAAAATTACCGAGCATGCAAAGAGTTGGAGCAAATTGTTTACAAAAGATGAAGACAGACCCTAATCCCAAATTTGAGCTATTATGAAAAATTAATTTTTTAAGTGCACTGTCTCTTATCTAGATGCATGGACTTGCTAATAAGATGAATGAAAGTTGATAAACAAAACTGGCTAAAATTGGGAAAACATTATCAAACCAAGCATTTTGTTAAATAGCAGCAAGTGCTTAAACAAACATTATATAAGAGCCAGTGCATGAGATTTCCAACAATGTGGTATGTGCGACCAGCAAAGCCTCAGATCAGCCTGCGCATACGCGGGCAGTCTGATCAGAGCCTTTGCTTGTCACTTGAGAATTCTATGATTGTTAAGCTACTAACTGAACACCATTTGGAGTTTCTAAGTTTAAAAGGAAGCTGCACAGGCTCGTATGAGTCTACACTTGTCAAAATGCCACATCGTTAAAAATCACATGCCACGGCTCATAATATAAAGTTATGTACTTAAATCGGGTAAATGACGTAAAGGTAAATAGAATGCTCTAAAATTATGAACACCAAAAGTGAACAGCCAAAATGACTTCTTAAATAGGCTCTAAACTCTCAAACAGTCTTTTTTTTTAACACATTGAATTTCTAAATTTTAGAATGCAAAATTGTATGAGCAATTATTTAGTTTCTGTTGATCCATTAGTCTTATCACTATTGGGAATAGTTTAACAATATCACATGCCAGTTACATTGGTTCTACTCCCTAGAAAGTAATCAGTAGTGCGATGCTCTTTGATTTGCTGCATGTTTTGAAAGCCCCAGTCTACTAAATTTTAATAGCTGCATGAGATTATGTCAGGAAAAAATAAGTTAAGAAATAGATTCAAACTAGCAACCCCTTGATTCGCACTTTAACAATATACCAACTGAGAAGTAAGCTTATACCAAAATTAATTTTTAAGTGCACACTCTTATTTGGATGCATGGACTTGCTAATGAGATGAATGAATGCTGATATAAACAAAACTGGCTAAAACTGGGAAAACATAATCAAACTGATTATATCAAATATTTTCTAAATATCAACATGTACTTAATACTATTCAAACATTAAGGTTATGTACTTTCCTGCAAGTAAATGACCTAAACGTTAGAATGCTCTAGAATTACAAATACCAAAAGTGAATGCCCAAACTGATTTATTTACTCTTTGCATGCTGGGCATGTTTTCATACTTTTGTTGTCGTCTGCTGACTTTTTTCAAAATTAACTTTTTTCAAAACACTATCAGGGTGTCAAACAATTTGGATCCAGGTCAGGACCGACATTCTGTCGGTCCTGACATGTGTCCAAACTGTGTGCTTAGGTTATCAGCAGATGACAAAAGTCACCCCTACAAGCAAGAGTTAGAAGGACCTAAACTTTTAAACAGTGCCTTTTTTTTACAAATTGAATTTCTAAAATTTAGAACACAAAATTGTATCCAAAATGACTTTGATTCTGCTTATCTATTAGTCTTATCATTATTGGAAATAGTTTAACTGAGCCGTGGCATGGGATTTCCAACAATGTGGTATGTGCGACCAGCAAAGCCTCAGATCAGCCTGCGCATATGCGCAGTCTGATCAGAGCCTTTGTTAGTCGCTTGAATATTCTATGAGTGTTAAGCTACTGACTGAACATCATTTGGAGTTTTTACTCTTAAACGGAGGCTGCACAGGCTTGTCTAAGTCTACACTTGTCAAAATGCCACATTGTTGGAAATCACATGTTGCAGCTCAACTAATATTGCATGTTAATAAAATAGCACAGGTGTGGAATTCCAATGCCGGATTTGCTCGACGCTGGTTTTTTTAAGATGTAGACAAGTGGAATTTTCCCTCTTGTTTGTCAGTGGACAAGTGAAAAAAATCAGATGAAATGATCAATTTACTGTTACAAAATTCAACTAAAAATGTCGTTAGTCTGTGTTTGGAATCATATGAACTACAACTGGTAGCCACAGAACACTATGAGAACAGTGACAAATAAAGGTCTTGGATCTTGAATATGACCATAACACCTTGAAGCCAATGACCAATTGTTGTTTGTTTTGTTGCTTTACGTCCCAGTCAGCAGGTATGGTCATGGCGGGACTGTCAGTTCACCTAACCACACTTTTCCTGGGCAAGCTTGAACAAGCAGTTAACCAGTACTTAGTGCACATACTTTAGCTTGTAACTCACAACAACCCTTCTTGAATGATTGACCGGAAGGGAGGAGAATGACCACAGAAATTACTTCATGATCAATCTCCCTGAAAGTATGGGACCGGGCTGGGATCAAACTCGCGACCCCCCTGGATCTGCAGTCAGACACGCATCTGTAACCAGGCGTTACCAACTACGCTACACAGCCCGGTAAGCCAATGGCCAAGGTAAATAAATCAATACTTTAATAGTGCAGTTATTTGTGATGGCCTCCCATTGACTGCTCCTTTCTAGTCAAATTCTTGTCTTTTCTAATGTCATGCAGAAAAAGAAAGTCATACATACCTCTATTGAAAAATACCAACCTTTCCATAATTACTCCTTTCACAGCTCGAAATTTTGAAAGCAAAAAATCCAACCACACACATATATATATATAGAAACTTAGGAAACTCCATCACTTACTCCCCAGCTATACTCCCCAAGAACTGAGCTTTTTCTTGACAATGAAAGACCTTGATCAGACCAGTACTTATGTGCAGGTCCGATCAGGACATTTATTGTCTAAACCTTGATCAGGCCTCCAGATAAGAGTGCTTATTGGAAAATTAGTTTCTTTATTTCTCATCCAAAACATATGTTGTGGGTACTCAAAAGAACCGTCTCAATGAGACGGCTCTTTTGAGCACCCAAAACACATGTTTAAATTAATGGGTAAGAAAATAATTTAAATTTTACGCAAATAAAATTTCCTCATCTGGACCTATGCTTCATCACACAAAAACACTTACTGGTACTTCCAACGTCATTTCCTGTTTTGAGAATCGACACAAGATCACATGGGTGGCCCCGGCTAAACACAGTATCCGACTGTCTACATCCATGAATATTAAATATATGGCAAACGGGTCGTCCTCTTGACCCTCCAATGTTTTATTCTTAGGTTTTTCAAATATTTTGGCAGTTTTAAGTTTATACAACACTTGTAATGACACTGAAAAATAAAATAAAATCGAGTCTATATAAATTTTCAAAATCATCATCAGTGAACAGGGAAGATTCATAGTCTCACTACAGCCTTCTCTGCTCAAAGAAACAAAGTATGGATATACATTAAAATTCAGATCTAACCCTCAGCCTTTAGTTAAGAGGGCATACCAATTTTTTTTTTTTATTTCTCAACTAAAACATATGTTGTGGGTACTTAAAAGAACCGTCTCAATGAGACGGTTCTTTTGAGCACCCTAAACATATGTTAAAACTAATGGGTAAGAAAATATTTACAATTTTAGGCTCAAAAATTTTATTTATTTAAACCTATGTAACCCTAACGGACATATGGTGGCAAGGAGTCAATTTTCTAGACATAATTTTCAACTTAAAAGATACCAATTTTCAAGGACATTAATAGCACACCGGAGAGGTGGCAATGGATAACGTTTTTAACAATCTATGAACGCTGATCAAAAATCACTAGAAACAGTGTTTTCATTTGTCATTTGTCACTATTCGGGCGACAAATGGCAATCAAAAACTCTGTTTCTAACTATTTTTGATCTACGCTCGTCGATAGTATTAACTTTTTTGATTGCCCCCTATCTGGTGTGAAAAGGAAGGCTTCAAGTTTTAAGGACTTTTCAAGAAAACTTCTTTTTTCAAGGACCTTTCAGGAAAGTCCTCCATTTAAAGGGGACAGCAAAATGCTTGTTTTGTTTGTTTGGTTTGAGGTTTTATTCTTTGTTTTGTTTCTTTACATCCCAGTCAACAGCTATGGTCATAACAGGACAGTCAGTTCACCTAACCACACTTTTTCCTGGGCAAGCTTGAGCAAGCGGTTAACCAGTACTTCATGCATATACTTTTGCTCATAACTGACAACAACCCTTCTTGAATGATTCATTCAGCGGAAGGGAGGTGAATGACTGTAGAAAGTTTGAGGTTTTGCGTCCCAGTCAACAGCTATGGTCATGCCGACAGTCAGTTCACCCAACCACACTTTTTCCTGGGCAAGCTTTGACTAAGCGGTTAACCAGTAATTCATGCACATACATTTGCTTGTAACTGACAACAAACCTTCTTGAATCAGGGGAAGGAGGAGAATGGCTGTAGAAATCATTTCATGATCAATCTCCATAAAAGAATGGGACCCGGTCGGGGTTGAACTTGTCGGACTCACTACTGACTGCGATACGGGGCCCATAACAGCAACATGGAAAGCAAATGAATCTTAAATGCAAGCCCTTAGGCATGCATTGGAAGTGTTTCATTCAGCACTCATATCAAATTTTGCTATTTTTCAGTTGTACAAAAGTCTATTCTAAGGCTACGGATTTAAATATTTGACATTATCCAATCATTATCCAATCAAAATCTCTGATATAAGAAAAGAAGGTACCTGCTGATGCATCCCAGAACTTTAAAGAACCGTCAGCATGACTGAAAAGACAAACCAATACATATACAGTACAGTCCCTTTATAACATACCTTGTTATATCACAGATTTGGATATAACACGGTTGTGTTGTGGCTCCAAGTTTTTTACCATGGAATTTTTACAAAGGAACTATAATTCCTTTGTAAAATTGTCCCTTTATAAAATAATTCCTCCATAGAATTGTTCCTTTACAGCATGATTCACTCATGACATGGTTCATTCCATAGCATTATAAAGGGAATGCACTGTGTTAGCCCCAAAAAATGTGAAATATACAAAATATGAAACACATGCAAACAAGTGACAGCAAAATAGAAATATCCAATGCATTTATGTTTATCGTTTAAACATGTTGTCAGCTATCTTGAAAGTATTGGTAATGTGTATCTGTGTTTCTATCATGCTTTGGTACACAGAAACACAAAGCATTTCAAATAACGGATACCAGGCATTAGGCAATTTTGAACATTGTATTTTCATTGTAGTAAAATTGTGATTTTTAACAGGAATCACTGCCTGTGGTTTTAATATATTTCACATCCTTTTGCATTTTAACAGTGAAAGGCAGTTCACCTTATTGGCACAAAATCTTGATTTATCCCCTTCTTATTAGTATCTTTATATATCATATGAAGTCGCCTCTGGGAGTGATATAACGCACTGCAATAAAATCGATACAGGTTTACTAAGGTTGCATAATGACGTCCATTATAACATTGCTTAAAAGAACGAAAAATCTTGAAGTTTCCACAAAAAGTGGATTTTTGAGTAATTTTAATGTCATGTGATAAATAGAACCTAACATTAGTGCTCATGTATTATTGAATTTATCAAACTCGTTGCGAAAAAAGGATAAAATGCTCCACAAGCCTTGCATTTTTATCTCTTTTCCTTGACTCGTTTAATTAATTCTATAAAACATAAGCACTCATGTAAGATCCTCTATATATTTTATTAAGAGTGTGGCGATATAATCACACTCCGTGTATATTTTTAAAGTGCCTTTTGATGAAGCCCGCCGATCAAGATCCACACAATTTTGTTTGTTTTGTTTGATTAGATTATTTACATCCCAGTCAACAATTTTTCAGCTATGTTGGGAAGGGTCTTCCTGAGTTAAACCAGTAGTAAGCAAGGATTAATGTGTCTTGCTCAAGCACAAAACACAGTGACGCCGGTGAGGCTCAAACCCGCACACCTCTGTCTTGAGTCAAGCACACTACCAGAGCCACTGCGCTCCCATCCACAGAATTAATCCATATCAATAATGAAATTGTATCACTCACGGGTGGTAATGTCGTAAGGGGCGATCAAAAGTTATGCAAACGGTCACCTTACGAGAGCGTCCAGATATGAGTGACGGGATGAAAATAAAACGAGCAAAACATGTAAGTTAGCGACTTCTACATTTATTTCAATGTTTGCAGATTAATATTCAGAAATCAGGCAATGCTATTCCCAATTGTTATCATTTTTGTGTAATGGGAAGCAATAGCGGAAGTGGAAAACTGAGTAGTTAGTCTAAAAATCAATTTCTCCTGGACGTGGGTGTGTTGATGTTTTGGTTTTGATCTTAAATAAACATGGTTTAGGGGCTCTTTAACATGTTTACTGGCAGGTTTAGTGACACAAATATACTTTTACACGAATTTTCTTTTATGCCTCAATAGTGTTTAGTCAAAATCGGGTTTAAAATGTTGACATAGACTAAATCGAAAAAAAATCAACACTTACGACATTGACTCCCCCTTACGAGTCAGTTAACCCTTACGAGCCAGTATGGTAAACGCCCTTCATCTGATAGACAACGGATTACTCTTAAATGTCTGCTAGAAAATTCTTGGTATAGCGCTTGAACATTATCCATACATGATAGAGGTTCTCAATGGGGTACCTTTGAAATTGCTAATCAGTAAAGTTTGGGGCCTATAGATCGCTAATTTGTAAAGTTATGGCCACAAATCGCCAACTAGTAAAATTGAGGCCCCCAAATCGCTTATCACTTAAATTTTGGCCCCAAAAATCAGTACATTTTAGGCCCAAAAATCAGTAGCCTGTCTGGAGGTATTTGCGAGGTGGAATAGCAGAATAGTGTTTTTCCATCAAGTTCGTTAACTGATTAAACGCACCACTGTGCTATTCGGTATTTCTTTGCCCCCAAATCGCTTATCATTATATTTTATGCCTTAATCTGCTAACCACTAGAATCTCTCATTTCGCTTTTGGTTAAATTTACCCTAAAAATTCACTAATCGTTAAATTTTAGGGCCATACTTCGTTAATAAGTAAACCCCATTGATACCCTCATGATATGCACTTGAAATTAATTATCTCATTTTTAAAGCCAGCGGCAAAGAATAAAATGCTTTTGAGACTGTTTTCTGTTGTTCTTTGTTTAAAAAAGAGTAAATTAGGACAGTAGTACCGCATGGTTTGAAACCATTACGAGAGCAACCACGTGATCAGAATTCAAAATTATTTAGAAGAATTGATTACTGAATGATCTGGTTCCAAACTAGCGAAAACATTACACGTCAAACACATGGCAACCAGGGTGCTTCTTTACCTATATAAGAATCTTAAAACATCTTCTTTGAAATAATGATCAGAATTTGAAAAAATAACACTAATTCACCCTCTACAAAATAGCGAAAACGCTATAAACGAATATGACCTGTCAAAAACATGGCCACCAGGAGGCGTGACTTATTGAAGAAAGGAAAAATTCAAATATATTCTTTTAAAGCAACTCACATTTACAAAAGTCATGATAACTTGGATTTTATAACCACCTCCTCTTTATTTCTCAGTTTCCATCTTCAAACTGGGTACCTATTTTCGACCAAACTGAGTGAATGCATTGACTTTTTTTGAAGAGTAAGATGCACTAAAATTTTAAGGATAGGTGGGTCCGTTAAATCCAAACGTTAAACGTCTTTTCTGCGCATGCGTATGAACAATGCTAAGATATACGATGTGTGACCTGTGTTTTACATATGTTGTGTATGTATGTAGCGACATTTTATTGTCCGAATGCTATCTTGGATTAATGGAGAGGTGGGGGAGAGAAGCATCTAAAACCAAACTGAAAGACATGTTTCAACTTTCCAATGACAAACGTTACGTATCTTAGCATTTTTCGTACACATGCAAAGAAAGAAGATATTACACTTTTTGATTCAAAGAGCACTTCTATCCATTCCTTAATAATTCAGCATGTTTACACTTTGAAAAATAGTACTGCATTCATGGTCGAAACGGCACCAGGCTTAAGGATGACACATTAGGTGTGGGAGTAGAAAATGCAAGTTTTCACAACTTTGTAAACGGCGAGTTGCTTTGAAACATATTTTGATGGTTGACTCAGCTGTGACGAAGACCTCACGCATACCAAAAGTGCAATTTGTTCGAAATAAGGGTTATCAATATAGGAATCAAGACTGATTTTTGTTTGATTTAATTCTTTACATCCCATCAACAATCTTTCAGTTAAACAGGGATGGGTCTTCCTGGGTTGAACCAGTACTAAGCTAGGATAAATGTGTCTTGCTCAAAGAACACAACACAGTGACGCCAGTGAGGCTTGAACCCACCTCTCGAGCCAAGCACTCTACCACTGAACCACTGCTCTCCCGAATCAAGATTGAAGTAGAATTGAACGTTTCAACAACATTTGCCTTATCTTGTCAGAAAGGGACAGCATGATGTCCTTCTTATAACAAAACAACAACACACTTCCCTTTGATAGATGTATGCGCAATGTTTAAAACGTCCCATCAACAACTACAGTCATAAGGAGACTGGACCAAAGCATAAATTCTCATCCGACAGACTGGTGAAGCCGGGGATCTAACCTGCCACCCCCCGGTTCACCCGCTACAACACGGCAGCTCCTAGATGTATGAGGTGATGTTTAAGCAGACTTGGGGAAAAATATAAACCAAACTGTAGCCCTAGGCAAGTGTTAGCAGAGGAGTTAGGGTATAGGAAAGAGTTTGGTTGTAGTGGTGCACTCAGATTCGCTGCAATTGCATTTTTTAGCTCTGTTTGAATCCTTGCATGTTAAAATACCACGTTAGGTAGCGAAATCGCTTGGGATACACCACCACCCAATAATGACCCACACTGCCAGTGGAAGGTGTACGAGGGGGGTATCTATGTTCATTGTTATCTGGCTAAGTTATCAGGTTTGGTTACAATCCACTGACTACTTTGCGCCACACCCCTTCAAGATAAATGTATCAAACATGCCCCAAAAACATTTAAATTTGAGTATACCCCACCATCGAAACTATTCCCAGTCCTAGCCTTAGCCTAAGAGTGGAGCAAATATGACCCCCCCCCCCCCCCCCCGCCAAAAAAAAAAAAACATTTAGAAGCAACCCACACACCCCTCCCGCCCCCAGCAAAAAATAAAATAAAGTAAGAAAATCACCAAGTGAAAACATGCACATTGGTTGGGGTGGTGGAGGGGGGCTATATTCAAAAGTTTCTGTCTACAGTATTAGTTCACCCTCAACTATACATTTCTAGCACGCACCCCACCACATACACACTCGTATGAAATATAGCTAACCCCCTTCCCCAAAGTATACCTATCTTACCTTAACCTTAATGAGAGCCTAAAATGACCAAACATCTCCATTCAATGGCAACCCCCCCACACCTCACACGCACAATTATAATACTATTCAAAACTTCGTTGATCTCAAAATTGAACCAGTACCAAGCAATTAATCAAGCATTTGTTTGAAGCCACAACGCAGCGCCTTTGCTGAGGCTCGGACCCGCAACCCCTCGAGCTCGCCAATTAGTCACTGCGCTCCTCAATATAATGGAAATGAGCCATACCATGCCAAATTGCGTCTTAGGGATTTCTAGGCCGACCAGGTAAAATTCAAACCAGCCTCCCCAGCCACAGAAACAAGCTGCATCATTGACATTCTAGTTTTAGCATGATTAGGCTGGCTTTAACATCAGTAGATATCCTGCTATCAAAGAAGCATAATAATGGATGCTGTTCAGACTGCGCAGGCAGGCTGATCTGCGCCTTTGCTGGTCGCAAATGACATTAAGCAGGTTTAGGGCGAAGATTTTGTACCAGTAAAATGCATTTAAGCCCCCCCCCCCCCTTAGGCTGCTGTCCGTTCTAAGGCTGTGGTTCTATTGTTGTTGACTTTTTGTTTATTGTTACTCCCATTGTGAGAATCTGTAATTGTTCTATGTTTTGTTGTATGTTACTTTATGTCCATTCTAGTATTGCAATCATCTTGATGGGAAAGAGAGAGCTGGTTGCTTTGCTTAATTTGTCTTCCTGGTGTCTCGTGATAGTTGAGCGGCTCTTCCTCCCGGTGCCACGGGGTTGTCTGCGGACTGAGATTGTAGTATTTCCTGATCATACTCACTTACTATTTTTCACATGACGAGGATAAATTGAATTTATATCGGTGACACGACATGCATCACAACGAGAATATTTTCTAAAACTTATCTGTTCTACTTTTCTCTTTGAACTATCAAAGTTTATTCGTCTTGTAAGGGGCAATCATACCGTAAGGGGCAACCAATGTCGTAAGGGGTAATGGGCACCAAAAACTCGTCGCAGACACAAAGTGACGTCAAGAAGATGGTGTATACGGCTTATGCTTGAAAAATAAATTGGGAAGGATATGATTTTTTACAAAAATAATGCATTTAAGAACATTTATTGAACAGAACACCTTCATTAGCAGCCACTAAAATGATATTATGCGTACACCTTACTCAGGAGAAAGTATATCATTCGTTAGATGTAAACTTTCTCACGTCAGACTCTTTTGCCTCTTGTACAGAAATGGACATTATTGGGAATAGCATTCTCAGTTTCCTTATATTAGGCTCCAAAACGGTAAAAACAGTTAAATAGGACTACTCACATAGCTGATTCCATTGTTTATTGCTCCCGTAGCGCATGTCCGGATGATCTCGTAAAGATTTCATTTGCATAACCGTTCGATTGCCCCTTACGACATTACCACCCGTGTCACTGGATTGACTAGAAATCAGGTGATCATACAGAGTAAATAACCTTGGTTTACCAGGCTTAGCCTAGTGGTTTATCCACTGTATAAAAACAAACAACAGCATCATGGGATAAACAGTGCTTTATTGAGAGCTGTGGTGTGATATGATGGAATTGAGAGTATTTCAATTAGCTTACCCAGTGACCACAATCTCAGGATAACTACATGTTGCTGTCCCCCACTCACCACCTCTTATGGGCCAGCGCTGAAAGAATAGAGCAAAAATTGACCAATTAGAGCCAATTACAACATCAAAAGGGTAATTTATGTTCACTTTTATCATTGTAAAACTTTAACCCTTTGTATATAGGAAACCCCAAAACTAGTATGTTGGCAAACAGTGAAGACCCAGATGAAATACAGCATAATGCTGCATTTTATCAGGATCTGCACTGTTTGATAGGATTAAAACAGCCCTCAGGGAAAGAAATATCTGATCATTGAAAAAATTCTCCCTGTGACCCCTGAAGTACACCATGGGCAGTGGCCGGCAATCCTATACCCATTGTTTCAATACATATGGAAAAATCCATCAGAATACAAAGGGTAAATAACTGTGAAAGAATTCTAACAAAAATTCTGGTAATACTGAATTGATTGATTTGATTCTTTACATCCCATTCAACATTTTTTCAGTTATGTTGGGACAGGTCTTCCTGAGTTGAACCAGTACTAAGCAAGGATTAGGGTGTCTCCACTCTATGCTAAAGTACTTGTTTAGGGGTTTCTGAGAGCCTTTGGATCGTAATCTGGCCTTTACCATCTCAAGAAGGTTCTTTTGGGCACCCAAAACAAAAGTTTAAACTGATGGATATTAAAGCAGGCCTCCAGATAAGAGTGCATATTGGAAAACTATTTTCTTTATTTCTCATCCAAAGCATATGCTGTGGGTATTCAAAAGAACCGTCTCAATGAGACGGTTCTTTTGAGCACCCAAACACATGTTTAAATTGATGGGTAAGATAAAAGATACAATGTTACGCTCATAAAATTTCCTTATCCGAGTCTTTGTTAAAGAAAATAACCACAATTTTACGCTCAATTTTGACCATCTGAGGCGAGATCAACGATGCGAGCACTCTCGGGTGCTTGTTGTACTGATGTCAGGCTTTACACATTTCGAATAAAGAAAGGTACCAGAACAAGCGCCAGCAAACTCTCACATTGTTGAACTCGCCTCTGGATGCAGTTATATCCTAATTGTAACGCTCATCAGCACCTACCTTTTCACTAAATCCAGTTCTTTTCTGTTTGGAGCCAACAGAGTAGAAGGCTGGTATAAGATCTGTCGGGCAGTCAGCAAAATATTGGCACGCAGTAACTGGAGATTCATGTATGTCCATGGGATAGGGATTCTCAAAACATGGATACCTGTGAATAAAAGAGTGCTCGTGTTTGATTTAATTCATTTATTAACATGCTGAGGAGAAGCGATAAAATGTGAAGCTTGCTGAGCACTTTATCACTTTTATACAATGAGTTTAATAAGTAAAATAATACAGTAGAAGGAATGTTAGATTCTATTTATCATATGGCATTAAAATTGCTTTGAAATCATATTTTTTGGTGTGAAAAAGTCAAGTATGCAACATTTTTATGACGGTTATATATGGTTCAGCCCATGCCACAATGATGATTACCTGATACAGTGCACTCCCTTTATAACACACCTTGTTAGAACACTGATTTGGATATCATATGGTCATATTGTGGCTCCCAAATTTTCTTTTACTATGGAGTTTTACAAATAAATTATAGGAAAATGACCATGAAATGGTCATTTCCCTATAATTCCTTTGTATAACATGGCTCGGTTATAACACGGTCCGTTCTTACGAACTCCAAACATTGGGTTACAAAGGGTCTGCACAGTATGTGTAAAGCCATGCTTTAATAAAACATACATGCACATCTATCAAGTGGGGCAATATTTCTCATTTATCATATGATTATCCTTCATCTACTTCTATGCTTTGTATATGCCAGCAGGCCAGCTGATCTGGATCAACACTTTTACATATAAAACAAGATATATCAGGCTCCTAGGTTATAAAACTTTTTTCATACTCAACTCAGCTGAGCACAAAATTATCCTGCTAATAAAGTTTAAGCATTTTAACATTTATCAGCATGATACATTGTTCAACATTCCGAGAGACATGAAGCAAGAACTTTTGTTATTTGTTGGTTGAGTTGAGCATGAAAAAAGTCTTATAACCTCAGGGCCAGGATTAGCATGGTATGGGTCCAGCACCTTAAGCACTTGATTGCATCTTAAGAGCTAGTTATATAAAAAAAAAATGGCTTATTTCCCTATCTAAGCAGTTTTCTCAACAATAATTTAGCATATTTAGAAAACTGAGAATTCTCAGTACAAATGTAATTCCGGTCAAAGAACTATATCGACACTATGGAGTTATTACTGATCATGTGAAACAGTCGCTCAATGACATTTAAACAGACATTATGAGTAACACAGTCTTATATAAAGCTGTTAACCTTTAAATATTACAAAACAGACTTGTTTTGTATCCCTTTGTATAACCCTTTTTATTCTGATGGATTATCCCCTTCATAATGATACAAGAAATATGGCATTTAAGGAGTTGCCGGTAAATTGTTGTGTTTGTGTTTAACATCCCACCAACAGCTAAGGTCATATGGAGACAGGGCCACGGCTTAAAGTCACATCCGACAGACTGATGAAGCCGGGAATCGAACCTGTGATCCCTGGTTTACAAGGCAAGCCATTTATCCACTATACCACAGCGGCTCCTGAGTTGCCTGTAAAAAATTCTGTTAAACTAGAAATGATGTTTATGAAACACTATGCCCCCAACCCTTTGCTTGTCAGGAAGGATGGTAATCTTTTATAACATAAGGGTCATCATCCTCTATGGGCTGACCTGATTTGAACTTGAAAAAATAATTTCCCCCCAGTAATCAGCTGACAAAGTTTGAAGTTCGACAAATTGCCAAAATATATCATGCAGTATCTTGTCACAACATTGGATAACAAATAAACTTGCACATTTTCTAAAAGGTTTGAGGTCATGGGCAATAATTTAAGTTAAAAGAAAGAAGCTGGCAGAAGATTACAACCGTTTTAGCTCGATATTTAGGACTAGTGTTATTATTTTATATTTTTAGAAAATTGGTCAAATGCTGAAAACTTCCATCTGAGATTCTGAAAAAAATAAGCACGGTGACATATCCTTTTTATTTCATAAATGGATAGACCATGCATAAAACAAACTGTATGCAAAGTATTGAACATATTTCAACATGGGAAGTATTTAGTAGCATATGTCCTTAGAGCTGCAAGCCACAAATCTGCTCCCCAACCCTACTCCATGTGGGAGGGGGAGGTGGAACTTGTCCATGCTCTGTCCAGCCAGCCATTGACATACA
This sequence comes from Loripinus fragilis, assembly GCA_964019695.1. Taxonomy (NCBI): domain Eukaryota; kingdom Metazoa; phylum Mollusca; class Bivalvia; order Lucinida; family Lucinidae; genus Loripinus; species Loripinus fragilis. The sequence goes on along the minus strand of OZ026517.1, from coordinate 812,268 downwards.
CATGGAAACCAACATCCAAATGTATCACCTTTGCATTATTTTTTATGGGTCAAATTTATCTCATGTGGGTAAAAACAACGGAAATCCAGATATGCTGTGAGAGAATTCATCTACTTCTATTCTTTGTATATGCTAGTAGTCCAGCTGATCTGGATCTCCCCTTAACATATAAAACAAGATATATCAGGCTTAGCATGGTATGGGTTATAAGAACAGGGTTCATACAGGGAAGTTTGAGTAAAATTCAAGGACTTTTCAATGCCTTCTCAAGAATAATTTACAGTTTTCAAGGACTAAAAGTTTAGGAAAAATACTGATTGAAGTGTTAAAATTCTTCTTCAAAAATGCTAGACTGAGATAATGGAGAAATAAGTACTACAAAATGAGAATGAAATTGTTGTGCCTTTATTTGGTGCAGCATTTGCTGCACGAAATAAAGGCACAACAATTTTATACTGATTTAGATCTCTATCAACAGGGTCAAGTTCTACAGAAAATAGAAGAATTCAAGGACTTTTCAAGGCCTTTGAGTGATTTTCCAGTACTTTTCAAGGCAGATTTAATTTTCAAGGACTTTTCAAGAAAGCCCTCTAAATTCTAGTACTTTTCAAGTCTGTAGGAACCCTGAAACACCTTTAGCACTTGATTTCATCTTAAAAGCACTGGTTATGTAAAACAAAATCTGCTTATTTCCCTATCTAAGCAGTTTTCTCAACAATAGTTTAGCATATTTAGAAAACTGTGAACTGGTAATTCCAGTCAAGCTATGAAATTATTGCTGACAATGCAATTGGGTCACGGCAACTCATTGACAAACAGACATTATGAGTAACGGTCTTATTTAAAGGAGTTAACCTATAAAGAGTTTGAAACATACATGTTTTGTAACCATTTATATAATACTGCTTTTCATTCTGATGGATTATCCCATGATACAATAAGTATGGAATTGTCCATTTTGTATTTTAAGGGGTTGCCAGTCACAATTTCAATAAAAATATATTTATGTTCCTGTGGATTGCTTTTATCTGAGCATACAGTGCCGCCTAATACTTTCATCTGGGTCTTCATTATTTGCCAAAGTATCTGCTAAATGAAACATGTATGCTTTTTACAAACTATTAAATGAATTTCTCCTGTTGCTCTTTTAATGTTAGAGGTTTGGGCAGTAAACTTAAATGAGAACAACTATTGCATGGCTAAAGTCAAGCAATCATACACTCTGCATGCTTCAAGAAACTCATTCAGGATTCCTCATTAAAAAAATAACTGACTCGTATTCTTTTTAAGTCTGAATTATCTCCCTTTGTGAAATTTTGTAATCAAGATATCTCAATAACAGATGATCCCTTATAGTTATTGTTTCAATCTGTTTGGGAGAGTTCATCTGAATATATAGTGAAGTTTAGGATTCTCTGACCATATAGAGAAATAGTTGCGAAATAAGAAAATTAATTTTTACGAGGGTTAGTCAAAAATAACTAAGCCCTTCCTCATAACATTTGAACCTAGTAAAATGGACATATAATTAGATTATATTTCACTGTAGTTATATGTCATCTATTTAATCACCTAATTTATTTCTGTTGGTAGGCTCTGTGTAACGGTTGCTAGGCAACAGAATATGACCTGTCAAAGGGGTGCGTTCACGCTGTGATACACCTAATTCTAAGCGTTGCTATGGAAACAGTAATGTTTAAGCAAGGCTTTATTCACTGTCGTCTGATATCTTTAACATGTACCTATTCAGTGTCACAGAACAGAAACCAACTGACCCGAATCATAGATGCTGTGGTAGTTTGATTTCAAAATTTATCAAATTTTTACATGCCTGACATCCTTTAATTTACCCCACCCACATTCATATTTACACAATTTTAACAGAAAAAATAAAATATTAGCCTAATAATGTTTTAACAGTACTGCATACACAAAACAACTCTCAGACATATTAAGTTCCTTGACTTAAATGCACAAATTTGTTTCCATGGCAACACAATTCTCATGTATTTGAAAATTTGTGGAATTTTGGCGTTTTTTGTTACTAGGCAACGCATACAATCAATGTTCAGCTAAACCTCAACGATCTAAGTGTAATGAAAAGACAATATGATATATGTTATTTCAATAAATGTTAAATATGTCTTTCACAAAAACTATCAAGCATGCAAGCTTTTTAAAGACATACTGTATATTCCTGGTGGCTGAGATCGTAAACGCATCGCTCTAACTGACGATCTTCTGTTGCCTAGCAACCATAATAGAAGCTTCACTTGGATAATTCTTCAGGGTCAAAACAATAATGACATATGATACTTATTGAAAATTATCACATTTGTTGTCTACAATACCAAACTAAAATGTTATGAGGTAGGGCTCAGTTATTTTTGACTAACCCTCGTAATATAGCCCTGGACTAGAGAAAACCTGACAATTGTTAGCAAACAACAAAGGCACATACCAGCCTACACATCTGCACAGTCTGATCAGCATCTTTCTTATTCGCTCTCTGGATAGTATAATAGCTAAGCTATCTAAAGTTACAATCTAGCTATTCTCTGTAGCTGAGCAGACTGGTTTAAGTTTGACTTGGTAGGAAACCCCAAAGACAAGTTTTCTCGCACCGCGGCCTAGAATCAAGGTCCATATGCAACCTGGGTACTTACCCTGGGCTTGTGAGATCAATGACAACCAAGTCATTCTGAAGTAACACAACTATTGCATAAGGGTCTTGAAAATCTGAAATCAGAAAAAGACTGCCTTATAGCAGCATTCAGCAAAGATGGCACTATAGCAGCATTCAGCAAAGACAGCCTTATAGCAGCATTCAGCTAAGACGGCCTTATAGCAGCATTCAGCTAAGATGGCCTTATAGCAGCATTCAGCAAAGACTTCCTTATAGCAGCATTCAGCATAGACAGCCTTATGGCAGCAGTCAGCAAAGACAGCCTTATAGTAGCTTTGGCAAAGATGGCCTTATTGCAGCATTCAGCAAAGACGGCCTTATAGCAGCATTCAGCAAAGACAGCCTTATAGCAGCATTCAGCAAAGACGGCCTTATAGCAGCAGTCAGCAAAGACTTCCTTATAGCAGCATTCAGCATAGACGGCCTAATAGCAGCATTCAGCATAAATGGCCTTATAGCAGCAGTCAGCAAAGAAGGCCTTATAGCAGCTTCAGCAAAGATAGCCTTATAGCAGCATTCAGCAAAGACAGCCTTATAGCAGCATTCAGCAAAGACGGCCTTATAGCAGCTTCAGCAAAGACAGTCTTATAGCAGCATCCAGCAAAGACAGCCTTATAGCAGCATTCAGCAAAGATGGCCTTATAGCAGCATTCAGCAAAGATGGCCTTATAGCAGCATTCAGCAAAGACGGCCTTATAGCAGCTTCAGCAAAGACGGCCTTATAGCAGCATTTAGCAAAGAGGGCCTTAAAGCAGCATTCAGCAAAGACGGCATTATAGCAGCATTCAGCAAACAAATAGAGAATTCTAACATTTCTAACCACAGTTAAGACACATGCGTGGATCTAGAAAGTTTTGTCAGAGGGGGTCCAACTTTGACAATTTTTTTTAGCTGATGAGGGGAGGGAGGATCCAAATAACCACTATCACGCTAGAGAACCACTGTACCACTGGAACAGTGCAGTCATCGTGTGGTGGTTGCAATCGATGAGTGCACAAAGTAGAGTAGCTGTTAATAAAGGAAATTGTTTTGTTCCTTTGTTTGATTTGATTCTTTATGTCCCATCAACAATCTTTCAGTTATATATGGATGGATCTTCCTGGGTTGAATCAGTACTAAGCTACGATAAATGTGTCTTGCTCAAGGATCACAACACAGTGACGCCAGTGAGGCTCGAACCCGCAGCCTTTCGGTCTGGAGTCAAGCACTCTACCACTGAGCCACTGGGCTCCCCAATAAAGGTAATATGTTCATCAATGGTTTGCTTCTGAAAATATTCATCGCGAATTATTATCACTTGTAAATCCAGCTGTGTATCTGATAAACAAAAATTTTGTGGGTTGAGTGATAGGCGCTACAGCGTCAGAGTTATGCCAATTTGATTTTTTCCTGAAAAAGAGGATGAAAGAAATTTTTGCTTATGTTCTGGAATCTAAGCTTACTTTCGATACCAAAATACCAATCCTTTGATGTGCAAAAAGTTTAAAATCTGAGGAAAGAACATTTTGGAAGTTATTCAAACTTTTCATACTGTATATCGGGTGTTCTGGCCAGTAGTCGAGTGTCTAAATAAAATCAATATGAAAGAGTAAACGACCAGACCACTAGGCCAGAACACCCAATATACAAAACCATGCGTACAGTATGAAAAGCTTCAATAACTTTCAAAATGCTCTTGCCTCAGTTTTCGAAGTTTTTTCACATTAAAGTAGTCATCTTGCATTTTAGCTGAAGTAAGCATAAATTCCAGAACATAAGCAGAAATTTCTTTCATCCACTTATTCAGGAAAAATCACATTTTTTGTTTAACTCTGGTGCTGTAGCGACTATCACTCTACCCACAAAAAATTTATTATCAAAGGATAAATAAGACAGAATACACAACAAAAATTTATTAAGCAGATACATAGCTTGATTTATAAAGGACAATATTTTGCGATGAATATTTTCAGAAGTAAAACATTGACCCAAATATTATCCTTTTAAAAAGCTAGGTACACTATTTTGTGCACCGATCTACTGCAACCACCACGCAATGACTGCACCTTTCCAGTACAGAGGTTCTCTAGTGTGACTATAAACAGGCCATTATTGGCCCCACAGCGAAAAGCCATTTAAATGGCATTTCACTGGCATGCCAATAATGGCCCAACATTGAATCTGGCTTAGTAGCTTTGTGATTTTTCAGGGGATCTGGACCAGTATTGTTAAGAAACCCTATATTTTTGTGATTTTTCAAGGGGGAGGCGGGGGTGTCTGGCTCCGGATCTGTGCATGAGACAGCATAAGAATTTGGCTCTTATTGCAATAGAGAGCAGCAAAGGCTGTCTGGCATGTGCAGAGTGGAAAACAGTGTAGATACTGATACCATTTTCAAAACTAGAAATATTTTGGTTTAGTGTGGTAAGGACCATAGCAAATAGTGTTTCTGGTTTAACCCCACCCTAGAATATAGGACAGGTAGGTCAGAATTAACATTTTATCTTTTTTAACATTTTAAAAAAATAAAGGCCATGTGTCTTGTTTACAATTCTATGGGACACAGGTTGTTGATTCGGTTGCTGTGCAGTTGGCACAGTTAATAGGCACCAAATCTCGGCAAGTCAGAAAAACAAAATATATCTTTTTAATGCCAGTATTATAAATTGATGCGTACTAAAAGGTAGAAAAAACTCCTTCTGAATGCAAGTTTCATATGTCGCAGGACCACCAATGTCATTTAAAAGAAATATGTTGGGCCAGCAGTTTTTGTGACTGGTTTAAAAGCATTTTCAGATTAATCAGGAGACAAAAATATTTCAATATTGCACTTGTCCTGCGGGACGAGTGACTTACAATTTTCACTCATCCTGCAAACACACACACTTGTCCTTTAAAAGAGTATGCAATAAAGAACATAATGGAGTAATATGTAAGATTAATTCCCCGAGTAATTTCTTCCCAAAGCACTCTTACTAGAGGACGAGTGCTTTGGGAATAATTACTTGTCCTTTCTAGATTTCACCCGTAATTACAAGCCGACAAGTGGAATTTTTGTCCCTGTTGATTATGAAAAATACAACTTAAATTATCTCGAAAGCAACAAACCATAATGGCGCGCAAAATCATGAAGGATTCGTAGATTTTGAAAATGCCTGTTATAGAGCAAATACTTACGTTCATTTCTATGCAATGACGTCAATTTACAGTATAAATTTCTATGAGTTATGAAAGGAAGAATGTGGCAGCAAATATCATCAATATGTCTTTTAACGCTATTTGCGAAGTACTTTTTCAGGACATGCAATAAAATCTTTAGTGTCAGGAGAAAAATTTGGGTAGGTAAGTAAAGACCTTGAGAACATCTACTGCAAGCCTAGAATGGCTCTAAATTATTGATGACCTATAACTTCCTGAAAAATATTTGGTCATGCACATGTTTGAACTAGCTACCTCTGAATGAAGTCAGCTTTGCTAATTATAAAAAGTTGTGCTAATAAGACCAGACCAGAACATTCTTAACAAACAATACAATATTTCTAAAGGATGCGTTTTTCCAGAATAATTATGCAGTTTTGGATGTCATGCGACAGCCTGCATGCCTGGTTTTAAACCCAATCACGGTTTCTAGCTATGGTTTCCTCTTTAATTGGATGACGGTGGGTCAGGCCTCAGACCCAATGTCGGCTCTGACGTAAAGCTTTAATCGGTGGGTTGGTGCCTGATGCTTATCTGTAGCTTGGCCCACTGTGGCTCAACTTGAGGTTTTCTTTAGCCCTGACTATCTGTGAGTTGTGAGCCCTTTTCTTTGTTTCATCATGGTGTGTTAATTTGATTAGAGTGTTTCTCCATGATGATACATTGTAATAGTTAGAAGGCCTCCATGTGAGCTGAACATTTTTGTACTTCAACATGCAACAGATAGAATCTAGGGCGAAGATATGGTACCAGTAAAATGCATTTAAGTCCCCCGGTGGCTTAGGCTGCTGTCAGTTCTCAGGCGGTGGCTCTGTTGTTGTTGATTCCTCTGGTGTTGTTGATTCGTTGTTGATAATGTTACTCTCTTTGTGGGAGACTAAATTGTTGTATGTTTTGTTGTACGTTACTTTTTGTCCACTCTAGTTTTGCAATCATCTTGATGGAGAAGAGAGAGCTGGTTGCTTTGCTTGGTTTGTCTTCCTGGTGTCTATTAATGGTTGTGTGGCTCTTCCACGCGGTGCCATGGGTTTGTCTGTGGTTTGCGATTGTGGTATTTCCTGATCATACTCATTATTTTTTTGTTCCAGCTTACCATTTTGCCATGGTGTTTCACAGAGGACAACAAAATCAACAACATTATACTCCATCTCGAGGACTGTGGTGGTTTTGCCCGTCATCACAGTAATACATGGGGTTCTGCCAGCCCGGTCATACGACATACCACCAGAGAATATCACAAGTGGCTCCCTGAAATTATACAATAAAGCTGGTTTCGAAGATTTTGATACTTATACATAGCTCCAGATAAGGCTGCGTATTGCGTATTTACGCAATTTCGTGGACCTGAAAACGCAATTAAATTAATTTCTGTGCGTACAAAAACGCAATAAAAATCCTTGATACTCAATTCCGAATTTTTTTGTAGCGTATGACGCTATTGTATTCTGTTTGCGATTGTCGTTTTTCGCATCACAAGCTGTTGATGGGTACAAATTTATACACGGCGTCGCGCTGAATCTAGTTTATTAAATTGTAAACCAGTCCAGGAACATTCTTATCGCTGTTTAACTAAACCCAATATTTACAGGATTACGACATTGGTCTCGCTTTACAATAACAATGGCGTAACGTGGGAGAAAGGCCCCAGAGCAATTGAATGATATCATATCGTAACTAACTCTAATACCGCGTTGGTGGTTCGAAGAATCAAAGATGACTTGATAGATACGTTGGATTTTCGAAGTAAGTTTGAAATAGCGATCTCAGATATACTAATATGTGCTTTCCGAAAGTGAAACCGAAAGTAAACAAAAAATCATGAGAAACAAGGTCCGGTTTCATTGCTTATTTGCTTTCAGATGGATACCCAATATAAAAACTTTAAATACCCAATTTAAAATTTGAAATACCCAATTAAGTCAAAAAGAGGTGGGTAAATACCCAATTGCATCCAATCCTTATCTGGAGCTATGCTTATAGATCTAAATAAGCAAAATATTTGGGCATAAAATTGTAATTTTTTTCTTATCCGTCAGTTTAAACATTTGTTTTGGGTGCTCAGAAGGACTGTCTCACCTAGACGGTTCTTTTGAGAACCCACAACATATGTTTTGGTTCAGAAATAAGAAATTTGTTTCTAATTATGCACTCTAACATTAATTGCATCTCAAGGACTGTTGTGGTTTTGCCCATCATCACAGTTATACAAGGGGTTCTGCCAGCTCGGTCATACAACATAGCCCCAGAAAATATCACATGTGGCTCCCTGAAGTTAAACAATACAGTGCCTTCATGAGATTTTGATACAGACTGCTTATGTGTAAAGTCAGTCTTTAAACATTCATGCACAGCTATCTAGTGGGGTTAAAGCCTTCTATTGATATTGAGTACCAAAAAATTATATGAACTTGGGCTTAATTATTGATACCATCAATTATATGGGTTTCGATGCGAGAAAACCTGTCTTCGGGGTTCCATAACAACAAAGGCACAGACCAGCCTGCGCATCCACGCAGTCTGATCAGCACCTTTGTTATTCGCTTATTGACAAGTATGATATCTAAACTTGCAACAAGCGAAATTTTCTAGCTGGTCTCTGTAGCTGAGCAGACTGGTTTAAGTGTCGCTTTTTGGAAACCCCAGAAGACATGTTTTGTCAAATCGAGGCCCATATAGGGTTGGTGTGTCCAATTCTTGGTTGTCAATCCAGAAAACATTGCATAATTTCAAACAATACCATTTCCTATATAATAGAAGTGATTGCCAGATCATATTTTGATAAATACAGTGCATGTATCAATTAACCCTTACCTTGTCCTGAAAATGTCATCTGCTTACTATGTCTGCTGCATATTTTCAAAGGCACACTGTGCGAAATATCTTTGAGCCTGCTAGGCTGAACAGCCCTGTCTCTCATTTGCCCATCGCATACCAACATATGGGTCAGCCCATGTGAGTACAACTCAATGGGTGAAAGTTCATAATTTCCAAAATCCTGAACTTTTGAAATTCAATTTTAAAACTTGCTTGATGGCTCAAAAATGGATAGTTTTAAGTTAAAATGATTAAATGAGGTTTGATAATCTGAATCATAATCAAGGAAGCTATTATAATCTAAGACTGCCTCAAAATCATGAATTCAGGATTAATCCTGAAAACTTCACCCATGCAACTCACATACTGTTAATTTGGAAATTTTCGGTTGGGTTTTATTTTCGCGAAACTTCGCAAATGCTGAAAACGAAACCCTCACGAAATGGCGAAATCACTATCATTTACTGCTGTAGGTAATTCATGTCCTATTAGTGAATTTTTAACGTGGCAAAATGTCTTTTAACGCTATTCCCGAAAATAAAATTCTTGCGAAAAATTTCTGAATTTACAGTATGCCATAAATCTTTGCATGCTTGTTAATTTTCAGGCTTTTGTTGGTGTCTGCTGACTTTTGTTCAAAATTATCTTTATCAAAAAAATATTCTTTCAGGAACACTATCAGAGTGTCAAACAGTATTGATCCAGTTCAGGACCGACAATCTGGGTTCAAACTGTTTGTAAAGGCTATCAGCAGATTCTGATGACAATTTCGCTGTTAGCAAGGGCCGAGTTTGTTTGATTTGATTCTTTACGTCCCAGTCAACAGTTTTTCAGTCATGTTAGGATAAGTCTTCCTGGGTTTAAACAGTACTTAGCAGCGAATAAAGTGTCTTACTCAAGGACACAATGCAGTGGCTCCAATGAGGCTCAAATCTGCAACCCCTAGATCTTGAGTCAAGCACTCTACCACTGAGCCACTGCACAGTCTAGGCAATGCCTTTGCTCCTCGACTATATGATCTGTAACTCTGGCTCAAATTCTGTTTTTCAGTCATGTTGAGACGAGTCTTCCAGTACTAAGAACAGGATAAAGTGTCTTGCTGAAGGACACAACGCAATCACCAGGCTATGGTGAGGCTCCAACCCCCAACCCCTAGATCTTAACTCAAGCACTCTACCACTGACCCACAGTGCTCGATCCTCACAAAAAATCACCCTGTAAATCAGTATACCATTAGTTTCCAAAATGCTCAACTTTTGAAACTCCAATCTTAAACTTGCAGTATGCAAACTAAATATTCACAATTTCAAGTTTAAATGATCAGTTGCCTTTTAAATAGGGAAACCTATTATAGTCTCACTAATTTAGCATTTTGAGGCTGACTTTCTATGGAATTCAGGAATATTCCTGAAAACTTTCACCAATGGTATATACAGCTATCTAGTGAGACTACAGCCTAAGGCTTCATCTTAATCCATTCTTTGTGTATTTAAGCAGAAGGCTTTTGGGAGACTGCACAGTCTAGCCAATGCCTTTACTACTAGACTATATGATCTGTAGCTCTGGCTAAAATTCTGCGAGACTTGCAGCTACGGCTCTGATCAATATGACAAAACCATACTCACTAACACAGCCGAAAATAACAAAGACAAATTGAGGTAGCGAACTGACACAATATTTTATCTTTTCTCTTGCTGTTTACAGGGGAAGGCTTTTTATTAATTTTGTTAATTAACTTAGTTGCCAGTGACGACATCAGTTGTCTGCTCATAACATTTCCTAAGATCAAGCCCAACAAAATGTCTGGCTTGAGCTGGATCTAAACTGCATGACACAGTGATTGTGTTAATGAAAGAATATTTTAATTAAGTTGATTTTGAAAAAAATTCAGCAGATGACAAAAATCATGAAAAAATACCCAGCATGCAAAGAGTTGTTTGAGGTTACAACTGCTCCTAGCAAGGATGTAATCTTGACAACTAATCAATCGAAATTTTCAACTGTTTGTACCAAAAATATCAGGGAAATCTGACTCCCCAAAAAATCCATTTTGAATGAATTTGGCCTGCATTTTGTGCACCGGACTACATAAATCTTTTTTGAATGAGAGATTATCACATCCACTCAGATATAATGAGTTTGGATAGTCCATTATATATTTTAGGGTCTGAAATGGATCCAGATTTTCAGCTGGAGTTGATTTTCCTACTATTTAAAGGGAGACAAATGTGTGATATGCACAAAATATGAAACCTGAGCAATTTTGCACAGATTTCATATTTTGAACATTTCCCGTGAATGTAGCATCAAAATGGATATATAACAAGAATTTTAAGAAATTTTGTCAGCTCCGCCTTTAAAGCATTGGCAATGTACATCTTGATTTCCTAAACAAAATCATAAAACTACCCAGAAATAAGGCAATTTTATACATTGTATTTTTAATGTAGAACGGAAAAGGTGGCCCAAATCGCAAATTTATTTACTATTCTGTGATCATTATATATATTTGAGGCCTTGGGTTTATTGAGCCAGATCATTAGGGACCTGGCCCAAATCATCGTTGTCAACACTGTTTCAGCAATCTGCCCAGGCTGTTGTATTTTTGCGCCATTCAGAACATAATTTTTCAAATTGCCCCCCTTTGTTTTCATAGGGCATAGACCCAAGAAACTTTTCCTGTTTTTATCACTTGCATCACTAGTGACTGTGCCATCTTATTTGTCAGAAGTATGTTGTCTTCAGCAAATTTTTTCGTGGTGATATAAAGGTTAACTTAATTGGGTCGTGCATTTCTTGGAGTGCAACACAATTTGCCACAAATGGATGTAGCTGTTGGCACATGGAAGTTAAATATAGCGATGTAATTCCATCTGCAGACAGAAGCACTTTTAGATATGCTATCTTTACATATGATGATCGTTGGGCTATTTAAACTAAAACAATCACACTGTTAGCCAAATATTTTCAAAATTATATAACCTCTTTTTTTAACTAACACCGAGTCTGTATTAATAACAAAATTGCATCGTATTTACTGTTAATCCGAAGTTCAAATATTATTTTTTTAACGTTTGTCTGGGTATCCTTTCTAGTTTTGTAATCATCTTGCTGAGGAAGAGAGGAACGGTTGCTTAATTTTACTTGTCTTCCTGATGTCTTGTAACTGTTAATGTTCTGTGTCTCTTCCTCACTGTGCCGCATATGATTGCGGTATTTCCTGCTCATAATCACTTACTTTTTGGGGAATAAAAAGTTTAATTTAGAGCTATCTCGTGATCTGATGCAATCGCGAGTATTTCAGTAAGCTTACCCAGTGACCACAATCTCAGGATAACTACATGGTGCTGTGCCCAATTCTCCACCTCTTTGGGTCTCTTGTAAAGTTACCTTGAAGCCCTTTGCAGGAGACCCTAAGTGTTCAAGATTCCATGATAAGACCCAAAATCTGATTTATAACTTATATTTACATTTTATATTATCAGTCAAGGATCAATTTTCACTTGGCTGATTGTCCGGATATTCTGAATTAAATCAGATATAACGGAGGTTTCAGAATGGCCAAGAACGCTAATTTTCCATGCTTAACGTGTTCAACGTCACTCAAATGTCAGTAAACAAACAACGTTATTGGATGGCGCTGATGTTGGTCCGCCCAAATGGCGCATATGTGGACGTGACTTAAATCTATCTGTTCATGAAGGTATGAAGGACATTTCAAATGTAAAGGTTCATTTAAAGACTCCCTGCAGTGGAAATGTAAATATTATACCATAGGATCATATAATAGAAAATAGTGGGGCATTGATAAAATGCCACATTAGACAGCATCTCACTTGGGTCTACACTGTGAATGTAACAGTTTGAAGCGAAGATTGAAATACAGACTGTGTTCAATGCTTTTTACACGCCTAAGAACCTGTTTTTAACTTGACTGTGACCTGATTTTGTTGACAGACTAAACATGATGGATTCCTCTAATTTCATTTTAACAAATCCTTTGGATGATAATTGAACAAGCACTCTTGTTGTCTGACAACACTGCTACATTAGCTCTTATGGCATCGTCTATCAATATTGGCAGATGACATTCCTCACACTGAAATTGTGTATTGGTATTTAGTAGAGGTGACTCAGACTATCCCTCATGAATATTCATGCTTAGCTCCACCCACTATGAAAAATTCAATAAATAATTTTGTTTTGTTGCATTTGATTCTTTACGCCCCAGTCAACAATCTTTCAGTTAAGTTGGGACAGGTCTGCCTGGGTTGAACCAGTACTAAGCTTGGATTAATGTGTCTTGCTCAAGGACACAACGCAGTGACGCTGGTGAGGCTCCAACCGGCAGCCCTTCTGTCTCCAGTCAAGCACTCTACCATTGAGCCACTGCGCTCCCTCATTAAATAAACTTTCATGTTTGTACACAGAACAGAGATTTTTCTTGTCAGGTCAACTAGTGTAGGATCATATCTAATCATATTTCCATATGCAAACAGAGTAGACCCTGATCAGGCAGCTCATATAAGAGCTGCCTGATCTGGGTCTGCTCTGTTTGCAAAAGTGTCAAAAAGCATCTATATGAGGTAAAGGGTTAAGGACCATTAAAACTTGTCAGTTTTTAGTACCCTGTATAAATAAAACATGCATTGATTTTAAAAGCATCTAAAATATATAAATTTAGGGTTTTAAAGACCTTTATTTTAAAAGGGCTCTTAATCATGCTGTACTTTAAGAGGGGTTATGCCAGTTAAATTGTGAAATTTAATGGTCATATAATGTAAAAGCCATAATTTTTTTTGACTTTTATAAAGCCCATTAAAATAGTTCAGGTATATATTTTCAGGGACATAAAATGCTGTCATTTTCTAATGGCAATTTCAGTTTTATAAAAGTATATTTTAGTTGCATTTTCAGAATCATCATAAATTTCTTAACGACTCTTAATCATGTTATTATCTAAAGGCCATTAATTTTACATTGCTTTTCAAACTGGCGGGCTAAGGATTGGTAAAGGCCAAACACAGTCTTCACATCTTACATTAGGTCATATATGACAACCTCCGTTCTAATAAAAAAAGAAAAATTCAGGGGGGAAAATGTTGACACAAAAAAACAGTATGTTGCATCCCTTGTCTAGATTGTTGATGACAAAATAAGCATTTGGAAGGGCAATAATTAGCACAAAAACTGTCAGTCCTAGCAGGGTTAAAGCCCATGACCTGGTAAATGCATTGGAACCCCTAAACTTCTCTATACTAATGGAATATTCCATCTGCTTTGATACAATACTGCTTGGTGTTGTGGTGACAAACGTTTGATTTGCTAAATTGCAGCCTGAATCTGTTGCCCTCTAAATTAAATGAATAATGGACATCCAAAGCTAATGGAAGATCCTATTAGTAAAGAAAGGGGTAAATGAAAGCACCCATCACATTATGCAAGGACTAGATCTTATGTAAACACTCACAGAGAACTCCATACGATGCTTTGATTCAAATAAAATGTATTAGTACAATGCATTCCCTGTATAACACTATGTTTGGGGTCAATAGGACCGTGTTATAAGTAAACAGAAAAAACATGCTCTGACGTCTCGACCTACTTATCCTCAAACTATAGTACATGTACTTTAAATGTGTATGAGGGCAATGACATCAATCATTAATTTTCTTGTTTGTTTTGTTTGTTTGTTTGATTTGATTCTTTATGTCCCATCAACAATCTTTCAGTTAAACAGGGGTGGGTCTTAATGGGTTAATCAAATATAATTTTTTCATTTTCCAACCAAAACATATGTTGTGGGTACTCAGAAGAACCATCTCCCTGAGACGGTTCTTTTGAGCACCCAAAACACTTGTTAAAACCGATGGACCAGGAAATATTCATAAATTTAGCTCACTTTTTGTATTTTTATTTATCTGGACCAAGGTGAAGGAGGTAGACAGTTTCCAAAGGCAACATTCTCAAAGACAACAGAATTTATTTTTTCCTTTTTGGCCATGACAAAGAGAAAGTCAAACAAAGAAGTCAAGAGAATGGATAGCAAGGTAAGACGAGTACACAGATTGTCTTTTTCTCAGGAGTACTCACTGAAAGTGTCTGAGTACATCAATCATAATTTCATAGAAAAATAAGAAATACAGGCCAACACATGAGACTGGTACATATATAATCATCAAGCAGATAAGGTTTAGATGAGACTGTACATGTCTGCAACCTTGCCAGAGCCTTTACTGCTGGTATATACAAGGTATGGAAATAGATGAACCCTCAGACCTGATATTAGACATGTAGGCCCACTAGACAGCTGTGCAACTGGCAACCCTTTTCAGTCTGATGAATTAACCCATACATATTACTACAATAAGTATAGAATTGTCTATTTCATAGTCTAAGGGGTAGCCTGTCAAAATTTTATCAAAAATGATGCATTTCTGTCCCTGAAGATTGCAGACCCCGATGAAATGCCACCTTAAGTGGTATTTTATATGGGTCTTCACTGTTTTCCGAAGTATCTGTTTACCAGTGTATCCAGAATGAAAAAAGATATTTTTGTATAATAATCTTATGTGCTGGCCCTCAGTCCCTCACATTTTCTGGAAGAAAAGGGGGAAATATTCACTAAATATGTCTTTTAAATAGAGCCATAATCAATGAAGCTGTACTGATGTCAGAAATCCCTGCCCTTTATCCCTGCCCTTTAGCCATGCCTTGTATACATGCTATAAGATCCTTTTCCAAAGATCCATTTTCCACATTCAGTTATATATAGGTCTGTACTTGAAGACGCAGGCTGATAGCATTCAATCTTACCCTGCTCTTGTCCAAAACAAGCCCCTCCTCCTACATCATAAAACATGAGAGATCAAACCTCCAGAGAGAAGACAGGGTTCATACAGGCAAGTTTGAGTAAAATTCAAGGCCTTTTCAAGGACTTCTAAAGACTATCATACAGTTTTCAAGGACTAAAAGTTTACGAAAAATCCAGATTTAAGTGTTAAAATTCTACTTCAGAAATGCTAGACTGAGATAATTGAGACATTAGTGCTGGAAAAGTAGTTAAAAATTGTTGTGCCTATATTTGGTGCAGCATATGCTGCACCAAATATAGGCACAACAGTTTTATACTGATTTAGGTACCTATCAACAGTGCTAAGTCCTAAAGAAAATAGTAGAATTCAAGGACTTTTCAAGGCATTGTAGTGATTTTCCATTACTTTTCAAGGTAGATTTAATATTCAAGGACTTTTCATGCAAGCCCTCCAAATTCAAGTTCTTTTCAAGCCTGTGCAAACCCTGAAAGAGTGTATCACCTCCAGATAAGTGAGTTTAAGTAAAAGTTAATTTTGTTACTTGGCAACCGAAACATATGTTGTGGGTACTCAAAAGTAGCATCTCTTTGAGATGATTCATTTGAGCACCCAAAAACTTGTTAGAACTGATGGATAAGAAAATGATCATTATTTTACGCTCACTGATTTTATCTATCTGGACCTATAAGAGATAGATTCCCTGCACAAACTTGATATATATTCATGCTCTTCATTTTAAAAAGAACCAGGCCTTTAGTTAAGAGAGTGTACCAAAAAATTAAATTTCTTATTTCTCAACCAAAACATATGTTGTGGGTACTCAAAAGAACCGTCTCAATGAGATGGTTCTTTTGAGCACCCAAAACAAATGTTAAAACTGATGGGTAAGACAATATTCACAATTTTACGCTCAAAAATGTTGTTTATCTTGACCTTTGCATTAAGAAGCAATCAACGCTGAGATAGGCTTTATTTCACTAAATATAGATCCAAGCCCCCTGAGGGCGATAGCTGCAAATGAACAGTGCATTATATGCACTTTAAATGTTTCCCTAGACAATCTTTTAAGATGTCTGACAAACTTTATTGCAAATTCACGGTCATGATACGGCTTATTCATGCAGCTAATAAAGTGAGGAAAATTTGAGATTTTGTTTTGACCGAGACTTTCACTTTCACTGGAAATGCCTAAAACACTACTGTACTATGTATTTATCCAATTTTATTTTGGCAAATTAACTCCTATTAACAATTTTTACTCTTTGTCTGGTATTGACAATTTTTCCGTCTGTAGATAATCTTTGCAAACAGTTTGGACCCATATCTGGATCCAAATGTTTGACACTCTGATGGTATTCTTGAAAATTTTTCGAAAAAAAGCTGATTTTGTTATAATTCAGCATACAACGTAAAATAATGAAATATTACCAGCATGCAAAAGAGTTAAAATGTTTTCCGACTACCTGACATAAACTTGTACAGGACCGGAGGTTATAAAACTTTTTTCATGCTCAACTCAACAACTGTGCATGGAATTTTAAATACTCATAAAACCTAAAATGCTTAAAAATAAAGTTTTTTCTTTCTTTCATGCTCAGCTGAGCACGAAAAAAGCTTTATATTTTGGGGCTGGACTCAAAATAAATAAATAGATTGTGCGTACTCAAAAGAACTGTCTTACGTTCTTTTGATTTGATTCTTTACGTCCCAGTCAACATGTTTTCAGTCATGTCAGGACAGATCTTCCTGGGTTGGACCAGTACTAAGCTGGGATTAATGTGTCTTGCTTAAGGACACAACACAGTGCTGCCAGTGAGACTCTTGAACGGGCAACCCTTCGATCTCGAGTCAAGCACTCTACCTCTGAGCCACTGCGCTCCCATTAGTTCTTTTGAGCACCGAAATATGTGTTTGAATCGAGGGATAAGATGATCACACTCTTACTCACAAATTATTGCTCAT
Source organism: Loripinus fragilis (assembly GCA_964019695.1). Taxonomy (NCBI): domain Eukaryota; kingdom Metazoa; phylum Mollusca; class Bivalvia; order Lucinida; family Lucinidae; genus Loripinus; species Loripinus fragilis. Next base: position 794,814 of record OZ026517.1, on the reverse strand, counting down.
TGTGACCTATATGTTTGTTATAGGTCATTAGTCCACTGTCTTTTGATAATTGTGAGAAGAAAATCCTTACCCATTTCTAACAGACTTCCATTCAACTTTTGTGATGGGCTTGCAAGGGTCTGGTTTTCCATCCTTGCCAATTTTTGCTGAAAAACAAAACAAAATACTGCATAAAAAACTTTATCACATGACGTCACATCTAGGAGTGATATAACACCATGTAATAAAACCAATAAACCACTAGTGGTTTACTGATTTAGTAACATAGTGTAATGGTGTCCATTATAACGTTGTGTAAAAGATGGCAAAATCTTGATGTTTTTACGCCAAAAATGTGGTATTTAAGTACATGTAATTTTAATGTCATGTGATAAATAGAATCTAACATTTGTGCTCCTATTAAATTTATTAAACTGGTTGTGAAAAAGAGATCAAATGCTCGGCAAGCCTTGCATTTTATCTCTTTTCCACAACTTATTTAATAAATTCAATAAAACATGCGCACTCATATAAGATCCTCTATGTTTCACACAGTTTTAGGAGTAATGACTGTGATGTTTTAACCCACATTATAAACCCATGCATTTACAAGACATTCACATGCTGTTCATGCATGGCCTGTTGATTTTAGCAGTAACATGCATAGAAGTGAACATAACTTAGTGTCTTTGGGATGATTTAAGTCTTTGCTCTGGAACTAATGTTTTTCAAATCTACCTTAATTAGCCAAAAAATATTGAAAGTCTATTTTATGAGCCATACTGTTCTTATAACTTTAGTATTTTCTAAAAAATAAAATGTAGTCTTCTATAAATTCAATGCCGACAATGGAAAACGTTTCAAACTTTCAACACTATACCTTGAATAGTCCCTTATTGAGGTGGTAATATGACTGTGTGAAATGCAACCACAAAAATCTAATTTAATGTACACTAATATTTGGACTAGATGAGTTTAATTACAAACAAGACCAAACTCTGCTCTGGACCTGCGTCGCCGGTGCACGTTGGTGTGTGAACAGTTGATATGCAAAGTTCAAATATACAGAAATGAAATCAGATTACATCCAAATTACACAATGTAACCTACAGTAGGTGACTTTATAATTTCTAAGTTAAACACTCAAAAATATATAATCAAATGTGCATAAATGTAGGGTGTACAGGGTGTCCCAAAAGGTATGAAACGTTTCTAAACTTGAATAAAAGAGTCCAACCTTTAAGTTTGGCATACCTAAATGTGCTCATATATAAAATAATATGTGAAAATTTTATTTCAATGCATTGCTAGCATTATCCTCTGTAAACATTATGTTTCCGCTAACGTCAAAGATGGTGTCACCAAATAAGCCAAATTCAATAAATTTTCGTACTGAAATAGGCTTAAACGTGATATTCTAGGCAAAATGCTTTACTTGTAATGAAATTGTTCAGTATTAAGGCATAAAACAAAACAATAGTGTCATACAAACATATTAATTGGTTTTGTTTTATTACATGCACACTTAACTGTATAGGAAAGTTCAAACTAAACACCAGGTATCAGCGGCCTTTATAGAGAAAAGTGGGTGGGGTAACAATAAAGTGCACGCCTAATGATATCGTCAATTACTTTAATTAAAGCAACTATATGATCTAAATGAATTGGGTCATATGCAAGAACAGTCTCTTCTGTATTTTTACATGACATCAAAACTGCAGCGTGTTGGTTACCATGGTAACAGACTTCATTTTGTAGAACTAAAATGTCTTGAAAAATGCTCATTATGAACAGGGTGGTTATATAATTTGAGTCTTGATTATAAAACTTGAGGAACACCTAGGAAGGCAAAAGCTATGACAAATAATTGTAGACATAATATACGAGGGTCATTTTTTATGTTCGTAGAATCAGGCTGTATCTCTACAAATACAGAATTTACGGTATCATAAGTATATATATTTTGAATGGTCTAGCTTTTGTTTATCGACTGATATAAATTTTACATCATTAGGGTTTAGTTCGGTCAAGATATACAGCTTTGAATAGGGCATGAAAAGGACACTGGTCGAAATCCATGCCATTTTAACCACGCAGCAAGCAGGAAATTAGACGCTGTTAAGTTCCATTCGCTATGGTGATATAAGCATTTTTCAAGCCGATTTTTCTTTTGCACCATCAAAAGTAATTATTCAAACGCTAACCGTAGACAAGTGCAGCAAAACTATAAGCATGGTGTTTGCTGTTCTACAACAATTTTAAAACACCCATCAATATACCAAAATAATCACAGTCAAGTGCTAGTTATTATATCTGTTAAAACTACGATTATGAACAAATTTTAGAAATTCTTCTGGTTTTGCATAGCACATGATATACTCAATCATTCGTCAGCAGTTATATTGATGTATCGATTTAAGCGTGTAACTGGCAACTTCCGGTACTGGCATACCCCCATGTTATAAAAAGTGGGTGGGGTAAGTCAACCCTGCGTAGAAAATACAATAACAATTGGATCTGCATAATTTTCTTATTGCAGTGATTTCAACACCTGTTTAGAGGCACAAAAACGATTTAAATGCATTTTCTAAATATAGTAACGCTCCATGACGTCATTTATGTACAAAATAAGAGATTTTCGCACCCCCTATGCTATTTATTTTGCAGTTCATTTCTAATAAAACAAAAGTATTAACTTTGGTTTTGGATGAAAGTTACCACAACACTTCCATCTACCATATAAACAAGAAAAAATATAATACTGCTTGACAGCTAACATATTAAGCCACATTTCAAAGCCTGTATCCAACTTCCACTTGTGTCAATTTTTTACAAAAAAATTTCATATGCCTTCTGTTTACTTTGCTGAGGTTCCAAACACATCTTCCATATCCAATTATTGCTGCTTATTTGCTATAATGTTTATATAGTATTGTAGCACGTGGTGTCATTGATCTGCAGCCAAATTTTCAGAAGCTGTGTATGGCTATGGGACCAATTTTCATGCAATTGTTACTGACGTTCTGTCAGAGACTAAGTCCATAAATGTCATATTTCTGCCATATTTCTAGTGTGCGATATGTAGGTATGCCTTTGCCTCTTAGATGACATTAAAGTAATGCATTTTTAATTTTTTTTAGGTTGCTTGTATAGATTAAAGCTCAATCTTTCCAAATATATGCATGATGTATGCATTTACTTCCGCCGTTTTCATTAAATCTATCTCTCTATGAACATAAAAAACGTCCCTCGTACATTTACAAAAGCAAGCATCAAGAAATGAATATCAATACAATGCTGCAACCAGAATCATTAAATATATAGTGTCAAAAAGCTAGCCATGGAAGTAATAACTGTGTAAACCAAAAAATTAGAATCCTTTTTTTAAAAGCTAAATCTCGCATTTTCATAAAATGAAATCAAAACGAAATATGGCATTATAACATTTCTATGTAAAGTACATTAATCAATAAAAACAATAAGCAACATATCTTTGTTGAGTCAAATGTTATAAGACTTTCAAAACATTTCATGTGTTTTGGGACTTCCGGTACATGTTCAATGTGTGAACAATCATAATACAAAGATTGAACATAAAGGAATGAAAACTGCTTGAGTTACAGATTACACCAAACAAGACACACCCTAAGCATTTCGGATGGAAAAAATGTCTAAGTTCAACAGCCCTTAAAAATAAGAAAATGTTTATCAAATTTGCACAAAAAGGAGAGGCACATGTTCAATGTATGAACAATCATTGTGCAAAGTTTGAATATTAAGGAATGAAAACTCTTGGAGTTACAGATAACACAAACCAGAAACCATCTAAGCATTTCTAACGAAAAATGTCTAAGTTCAAGACCCCCCAAAAATGAAAATAATATACATGAAATGTGCATAAAATAGAAGGTGCACATCTTCAATGTGTGAACAATCATTATGCAAAGTTTGAATATAAAAGAATGAATAGTAGTACTGTTGGAGTTAGAGATTACACAAACTGGGCGCCCCCTAAGTATTTCGGATGAAAAAAATGTCTAAGTTCAACAACACTAGTCTCAAAAATGAAAAAAAATTATGAAACGTGCACAAAATATGAGGTGCACATCTTCAATGTGTGAACAATCATTATACAAAGTTTGAAAGAAAAGGAATGAAAACTTTTGGAGTTACAGATTACACAAACTTGGTGCTAAAGTGTTGCGGGCGGACGGACGGAGTGGACCCACTACTAGACCTGCTTTCGCTAAAGCGACGCAGGTAAAAATATACCAATCGGAAATGTTTAAACTAGTGTAGCTGTTTTATTTCTTGATGGAACATCATTTTCTTTGTCATTCATTCTACTTTTAGCCCGTCATTTCGGATTTGAAAAATTTCAACGAATACATAAATCCATTTTTATCGCGAATTAAAGTAACAAAGGCTCTGTTGGGGCATTTACCCTTATCCTGCCAATATTTTTTTCCTGAAAATGTCTGCTTTTTACTTTTGTTATGTCTTCTACACATATTCAAATGCAATCAAACACTATGAAACCTGAGCAGACTGCTCGGTAGACTGCTCCTGCAGAGCAGTCTGATCTGGGTTCATACTGTGGCATTATATGCTTCCAAAGTATATAAGCAGATGAGAGAGCAGATGACAAATGTGAATGGTAGGGAAAGGGATAAAGCTGTTTCTATGATATCGATCTTACCATGTGGTGTCATAATATTGCATGGTTTACCCGACGCTCGAATATTCCAGGTAGTGAGACTGCCATCTGTATGACTTGCCATAAACTGTTTACCCTCATGTTGCCATGATACTGACCTTAATGCCTGAAATAATACAAAATTAACCCTTAAAGCGCCAAGAAAAAAATGCATCTGAAAATGTCGTCTGCTGAAATCGTCTGCTGCATATAATTGCCTAGCATTACTGACAAATAAAGTATAAAAGCAAACAGTGTGGACCCAGAACAGACTGCTCCTAGGAGCAGTCTGATCTGGGTCCACACTGTTTGCCATAGAGGCTTCTTAAACATTTCAGCAGACGAGAAAAGCAGACGACTTTTGTTGTGATTGGCGCATTAAGGGTTAAAACAGTGTTTTCAAGGAAAACTATGTCCCTAAAAACATACAAATAATTATTTGACATGAAACTATGCTCTGGATTTATCTCCCCACACACTTACTGGAGGCTAGGCCCCATAGCGCTAACCCAGGGGTCACGAGTTTGATCCCGGCTTGGCCCCATACTTTCGAGTAGATTTATCATGAGATATTTTCTATGCCATTGGAGTGTGATTCTACTAATTGTGTGATACTTGCTGTTAGATATGATAAAAGCAAGTGATAAAATTGTCATGAGCATATTAAAAGCTTGGACTTACATAAAAGCATACCATAAATGCCCTAATTAACTCAGTGACACAAGTCATATCTAGACTACACCAACATTATTGGTTGATCTGGTCTATGTTGGTGTTTTTATTTTATGTCATATTTACTATTGTGGGTTAAACCTATCAACAGAAAACTATGAAGATTAGCTGCTGAGTATCATCTAGGTTTGCATTTTTTGAACATGCAAATAAAATCTTGTAATTTAATTTGCATATACATCAAAAGAAATATTTACTTTATATATAAGAGAGTAAAGGCTCTGGTCTGCACTGTGTATGTAAATGTATCAGATACCTCTCGTATTAACTGCATTTCTGCATATTGACCTGATAAACATTGACAATCTCATGGTATGTATCTTAATCAGGCCAACATGACGTTGCAGTTTTTGAATGACGTCATTCATGATATTGGATTGACACAAAAATCGATAATTACATCATAATCACCAGTTAAAAGAATGACCCACTTGTAAACTGATAAATAGAATACCAGGTGCGCGTCTTTTGATATCAAGTTTACCAGGCTCGACTTAAAAACACATGTTGAATCGCTCAGCAAGCCTCGCGATTCAACAAGCGTTCTCGAAGCCTCGACCTTGTAAACTTGATATCAATAGTCACTCACCTAGTATTCTCTATTTACCTCACTAATTATAAGAACTTTGATCCTGATCTGGCTCGAGGTTATAAAACTTGAGATCATTCTCAAACTCAAATAAAGCGCAATGATTGGCTGCTTGCGGACACATGTCCGCAAGCAGCCAATCACTGCACTTTATTCTGAGTTTGAGACTGTACTCAAGTTTTATAAACTTTGGGCCTGTAGTTTCTTCAGAATTGATTTCTTCAGCATGCAAAAGCACAACCTGAAAATCATCTGGTCAACCAATTATGGTAAAGTCAGGTAACTTCGGGCATCAGGTAAATTCGGACAGCGACCATGTTTGTTTCATATTTTAATTATTGGAATAAAACAATAAATTAACTAAACAAACAGTGAAAATCCTAATGAGACGGCTCATAAGGAGCTGTCTCATCTGGATTTCCACTGTTTGCAAATGTATGTTCCAATTTACCTGATGCCGAAGCTACCTGACTTTACCCTAAAGTATCATGGATTTGCCTTTCACTTACCTCCGGAGAACTATATCGACATTCAGCCGTCTTGTTCTTCAGATCCCAGAGAACTATTGCACCAGATTCGAACCCAATCAACAACTGAAAGTACACACAACATTGTTTCTCAATAATACAATGTCAACTTAGTTAGCAAGTTAAGGCTTTTATTTATCAAGGTTTACAGCCTTAAGTGCCTACATAGATACACGTAGTAGGTAACTTTCCACTAGGCTCTCTTGCTGCATGCTAGACAAATTTTTAACTTTACCAGGCCCCATAGCGCCGTCTGTGGCAAGTCCGACTGCAGATCCAGGGGTCGCGAGTTTGATCTGGCCCGGTCCCAAACCTTTGTGGAGATTGATCATGAAATAGTTTCTACGGATGTTCTCCTACTTCCGCGGAATCCAGGAGGATTGTTGTCAGTTACAAGCAGAGTATGTGCATGAATTACTGTTTAATCGCTTAGTCAAGCTTTCCCAGAAAAAAGTGTGGTTAGGTGAACTTGTCATAACCATAGCTGTTGACTGGGACGTAAAACTCAAACAAACATTTCTGCTATATTTTTTTTCAAATAAACTTATCAAAATGTTGATATTCTTTCAGGAATACCATCAGTGGCATACAGTTGGGATCCAGATCAAGCATGAACAGCAAGCGACAGAAATTGCTTAACTAGGATAAAGGGATTGAAGTTTGCCATACAGTAAAACCTGCCTTAAGGGCCCACTCAAAAATAGACAAAACAAAGATGTTAATGACAAATGGTAGCTTAATGCAGGTCGAAAGTATTGCAGAATGCTCTCTTGGAGCATTCTGCAATACATTTGACCGGCATTAAGCAATTGGCGGTCTTGAAAAACAATTTTGGTCTTCTTTATGAGTGGTCGCTTAAGACAGGTTTTACTGTAATTTTGTCATTGCTGAATCTGGTTGCAAAAATAGACAAAGTTGTGTGTCATAGTACTGATGGAATTAGTTCAATCATAGTAAATTATCACCAATTCCCCATCCACTCATGTGGTCTATATGACACACGTCTGGATAGGCTGAGCAAAGAATCATTTCAGTAAGCATATTATTCATAGGTTAAGATAAATAACATTTTTCAGCGTACAATTGTAAATATTTTCTTACCCATCAATTTTAACCTTTGTTTTGGGTGCTCAAAAGAACCGTCTCATTGAGACGGGTTTTTTTTGAGTACCCACAACATATGTTTTGGTTGAGAAATAAGAAAAATAGTTTTTTGATACACCCTCTCAACTAAAGGCTGATTGTCCATCCTTGCTCTCTTAACTAAAGGACTGATTATTACCCCACAATGTGCCCCATTCACTTCTGCAGTAGACACAAAATTCTAATCATTAAGATTTTTTCATCATCGATGAATTTTTTGTGACGCAATTTAAGTTTTTTTTCTTCTTTTCTTTAATATCTAATGGGAAATTCTCCTGCTGGATCAAGAGCATTATTTTTATTTTCAATTTCCATTGTCAAATGTTATGTGATTTGCAAATAAACTTGAGTTGAGTTGAGTCATCCATTTTATAGGAAGTTTTGGTATAACAGACCACTAGATACAAATTTGTAATTAAAATTTATTTTCTTATTTTCAAAACCAAAAACATATGTTGTGTGTAGTCAAAAGAACTGTCTCAATGAGACGGTTCTTTTGATCTCCCATAACATATGTCAAAACAGGTGGATAAGAAAATATTTACAATGTTCCGTTCAAAAAATGTTTGTTTATTATATATATACGTAGGACCTGAGATTGTATAACAGCACTAACCCTCAATCAACTGCAAACATTTTTCATTTCTACCAGTTAATTACCAGAAACACTTCGGCGGAGAAAATGAGTTCTGGTACGAGAGTATTTCGGGCAATTACGGCCAGATGAAGAATGATACGGAAAAAGCTGATTTCCTTGCAGCGGGGAGTCCAAAATCAATACGGATAAGATGCTATACCAGAGTGACTTATCCTTACAAACACATCATAACTCTTGCTTAACTGATGACTGAAGCAAATAAGAGAAGATCTACCTACTATCAGCACATGTGCTTAGCTTTGGGGTACTCAATGAAATTGCCTCCAGGAAACTATTCTATTTACACCAAAAAAATTCAGTTCTTGAGCAAAAACTAATGGAATTTCTTCTCCCGGTGAGTGTTAATTTATCTAGAGGTTGCGGTACTGAATGTCAACATCTGTAGCGGTGCAAACATCCAGATAAGCAAACTACAATTCAGCAAACAACTGCCATTATTTTCTTATCTATCGGTTAAAACATATGTTGTGGGTGCTCAAAAGAACTGTCTCAATGAGACGGTTCTTTTGAGTACCCACAACATATGTTTCGGATGAGTAAAAATAAAATTAATCTTCAATTATTTCCTCTTATCTGGAAGCCTGAAAGCTGGTGAACAGCGGGGACTATCAATACCAATACTATGGGAAGAAAATAAGCTCAATGACACAATATCATAAAGCCTTGATCGTGGATTTGTCCTGACTCAGAACTTATTGAAATATTGACATGGAATGCTGAAAATAAATTTTTTTATGAATTTTTTTTGAATGAATACATGTTTCATATAGAGAAAAAGCTTATAGCAAAAAAAATCAGCGTTTCAAAGAAAGATGTCAAAATTCGCCAAATACTGATCTAAATGAAAACCATATGACAACAAGGTCCTGAAGCACGACCCAGGGGGCTAGTAACAAGAATTAACCCTTAAAGTGACAATCATAACATATGGGTCTGTTAAGTCATATGCTTAAGTTTGTTTGATTTGATTCGTAACGTCCCAGTCAACAATTTTTCAGCTATGTCGAGAAGAGTCTTCCTGGGTTGAGCCAGTACTAAGCAAGGAATAATGTGTCTTGCTCAAAGACACAACACAGTGACACCAGTGAGGCTCGAACCCGCAACCCTTTGGTCTCCAGTCAAGCACTCTACCACTAAGCCACTGTGGTCCCTGTTTAGTCATCTGCCGAAATGTTTTAGAAGCCCCTTATTCATACAGTGTACAGGGCCCACATTATCAGTATTACAAACCAAGACCCAACTTAGATGACTGACCCAAATTTGTTCCAGATTGATTTCTGAAAAATTTCTACCTAAGGCCCCATTCACATGCACAAAATTTACACCTGTAAGTATTTTGCTTCATGGAGCAAACATACACACGTAAGTAAAAGTATATTTAATCTGCGTTCACATGCTAATAGTGTCCACATTAGTATTTTAAAAGGTACACGCACTTGTTGTTCAGCAGGCATGTACAGACTGCTGATGACAGCTGCCATATTATTTGTGCACTGGTCTTGCACTTAGGTTTTCTCATGAAAAACTATTGGGACGAAAGAGCAATCTCATAAGTGGTGGACGGATGTTGTTAAAGTGGCATTTACTTATGATCAATGGTACAGAATAAAGGAAATTGTATTAAAGAACTAAAATTCATGAACTGTTCTGAACCTATGTTTGTTCTAAAATTCTTGTCCAACACATTTTTATTATTTGTTATTACTCTGAAAGTGTTCTTGAAATAGTCTAGAACATTTTACAACAATTCAAGAACCAGTATGTTCTACACATGTTCGAATACTGTTCTAGTACATTTTTAGAACTTTTCAAGTACAAAATTTCTAAAAAGTGATTCAAATTAAGTTCTAGAACATTTCTCTCACTATTTAGAACTAGTGAATTCTATGAATTGGCTTAAATTTTTCCAGAACATTTTGGAGTTTGTCAAGGGCAAAATAAATTTATATTTACTCATCAAATTATGTTCTAGAACTTATTTAGTACTTTAGTAAGTTCTGCAAATGTTCAAAAGTTATTCTGGAATTTGTTTAGAACATATCAAGAACAAGCATATCATAACCAGATGGATACTGGGAAAACATGGCTACCAGAATTGGAGGGATTATGAAAGCTCTTCAAAAGCATTTATACGGCATTGTTCTATGGCAAATATGATAGTATTATTGTTCAAGACAGTGAGTAGATTTGAAGCACAGTTTCTAAGGTTGAAAGGGTTGCTGTTTTTTTTTTGAGACAATAATTTGGAATCGGTGTGGTAACTTGGTGGCAATAACTGACAGCATTCAGGCCAACTAGGGCCTCTGTTTGGTTTCTTCAATAGTAATGCTTCTTCAGTTTATATGTCACCAGCATAAACATGGAAGACACTTTGGGATTACTTTTTTGGGTTTAACGCCATGTCAACAGTATTTCAGATATATAAAAGTGACATATCATAGAATTGTACTACCTGTGCATTCGCTGGGGCTAGGGAAAATGTGTGGTATGAAAGGTGTTCTACAATTGTTCCAGAAAAGTCCATTTTTTTTAGAAATGTTGTAGAACAAACCGCTAGAACATTTCTGGAATTGTTCTGGAACTGTTATAAAATATTCTAGTATAATTCAGGAACATTTATAGAGCATTATATGGGACATATTTTGGAATGGTGTTCTACAGTTGTTCGAGAAAAAATTAAAGGTCTGTACTATACAAACCATTTAAACATTTCTGGAAATATTCTAAAAACATTCTAAAATGTTCTAGAATAATTCAGGAACATATATAGAACGGTATATGGGACATAAGGGGTATTCTACAATAGTTTCAGAAAGTTCTTAAGGTTTGTTCTAGAACTGTTTTAGGACAATTCTTTAGATTTTTTTCTGGAACTGTTCCAAATAGTTCTAAAGGTATGTTCTAGAATTTTTCTAGTTCTAGATTTTTTCCAGAACAAATCTTTAAGACCTTCCATAGAACAATTGTAGAACAAAATAGTGTTCCATATAAGGTTCTACAACCGTTCCATAAACATACAAGAACATATCTAGAACAGTTTCAGAGTAGTTCTTGAGCGCTGTTCTATAAAATTCTAGAGCTATTCTAGAATAGTTCAAGACCATTTTACAGGGGCGCCGAAATATTCAAGCAACATCAATTTGCTTACATATGTAAATCTGAGGTCTGTTCACATGACATACTTTGCTCATGGAGTATAATTTCGTATAAGTAAATATGCTTTTGCATGACCTCCAGAGGTGGTGCAAATATACTTTTACTTACCCCAGTTTACTCCAGGAGTATTTATACACACGTGAGTAAGTGCGTTCACATGCACCGTAAGTTAATTTGCTTATGTAAGTAACTTTACTTACGTAAGTAAATGTGTGCATGTGAACGGGGCCTAAGATAATGCTTAATGCAGCAATTTTGCTCATATGGCCTGGACGGTATAGTCATATTTTGGTGGCTCATTTGAACAAATTTTGTTCAGCCTACATCCCCAGGCCCAAAGTCATTTTCCATTAGTTTATACATGAATGCTTTTTACCACTATTATATGGAGGTTAACCAGTACTCAGTGAACATACTATTGCTTGTGACTGACAAGTCTTCTTGGATCAGCAGAAAGAGGAGAAAGACCTTTAAAAATATTTCATGATAAATCTGCATGTTTCGCCGGATCAAACTCATGACCCCTGGATCAGCAATCAAACTCACTTCCGACCGCACTATGCGACCCAGCCTTGCCATAAAGTAGGTCAGGGTCAACCTAGGATCATTATATGAACAAAAGTGGTAGGTTCCACATCCTCAATGCTACATAAAGAGGCTGAAGATTGTTTGCCTTTATGTTATGGAGCAGGATTTTATAGGGTTTTACAATATAGGGGATGGTGGCCATATCTTGGTCATGTGACCAGGACTTTAATTTTCCCACCCTATAAGATTCCAGTCCAATTAGCCCAGAGCTTTCAGAAGAAAGTTCTTGTTTGAAAAATGTAAACAGACAGACAATTGCCTAACTCCAGCAAGAACTGAATTTTGCATTGATGGGCAGCTCAGGTTCAAAGGACAGATGAAAATAGTCAGTCATCTCAATATGTTAGTGTCACACACAAAGCCAAAATTACCCCCAAGTCAGACATTATTTTCACTTACACTTCACGCGCCAGTTGTTCTGTTGTCTGCTGATAATTCACTTGCAAACAGTTTAGACTCTGATTAGGCTGGACATTCTGTCGAGCCTGATCTGAATCAAAACTGTTTGACTCTAATAATATTCTTGATAGATTTTTTCTTTAAAAAGTTGTCAAAAAGATCAGTAGACAGCAAAAAAGCGTTCTAAACTCCCCAGCATGCAAGAAGCTAATGATGACAATACTGTCTATTTCAGAAAGAACTCAGGGACTCTCACTCTTTGCATGCTGCACAGGTTTAGATAAACAAAAATTTTCAGCGTAAAAATGTAAATATTTTCTTACCCATGAGCTTAAACATATGTTTTGGGTGCTCAAAAGAACCGTCTCAATGAGACAGTTCTTTTGAGTACCCACAACATATGTTTCGGTTGAGAAACAAGAAAATTAAATTTTCGTTTCGTTATGCACTCTTAACTAAAGTCCTGAAGCTGGGTAAATTTGCATACCTTTTTTTTTTGCCGTCTACTGATCTTTTTCAAAATTGTCAATTTCAACATTTTCTGGAATATCATCCGAGTGTCAAAAACAGTTTGAAACCAGGTCAGGTCCAACATTTTGTCGGGGTTGATCTGGGTCCAATGACAAAATTCCCCACTAACAGGCAAAGGGCTAAACAATGAGTTTTTTTCCCAAATTAATCATTATCTCACTTAATCAGCCCCTGATGCCACTAATCTGTCATTCCAATGTTAGGTAATCAAGATTCCCGATAAAATAGTACATCCCTAGCTTTTGTTTGTTTTGTTGCTTTACATCCCAAGTCAACAGCTATGGTCGTGGCGGGACTGTCAGTGCACCTAAACACACATTTTTCCTGGGCAAGCTTGAAAAAGCTGTTAACCAGTACTTCATGCACATACTTTTGCTTGTAACTGACAGCAACTCTTCTTGAATGAATCAGTGGAAGGGAGGAGAATGACCGTAGAAAGTATTTCATAATCTCCACTACAGTATGGGACCGGGCAGGTATCTAACTCGGGACCCCTGGATCTGCAGTCAGACACGCATCTGTAGCCAGACACATTACCGACTGCACTACACGGCCCGGTCTACATCCCTAGCTCTCAAAAGTTTGCATGCTGGATAAATTTGCATGCTCTTCCTCTGCATTTTTTTCAAAATTTACTTTTCAAAATATTATCAGAAATATCTTGGGGCCCATGATTAGGCAATTTTAAAACATTGTATTTTAATTGTAGAAAAATTACTGTTTTGGCGGAAAAAAGTGGCTAGCTTTAAATCTTTTTGATATTATTTTCCAGCTTTTAGGAGACGGACAGGTTCTCCATATTTGAACTAATGCACCAGTTATTTGTATCCACTGCTCCCCCACCAACGGGGATGGGTGGGAATAGCGACTTTTCAGAGCCCTGGTATAAGCTCCGCCCTGTGGGCACAAGCTGATGGTAACAACCCTACTCTTAGCCCCGCCCTACACTACAGAAAATCTAACTGGGGTAAGTGTCCCAATGTTATAACCCTGGCACTGTGGGGACAATCAAAAAGTACTTGCACTGCACCATAGCCCAGCTATTCCACCGCTATCCCCATAGGTGTGCTGGGGGGGGGGGGGGCATGGTTAAAAAATGACAGGTGCATAACTCTTAACTCTTTGTATACTAATGTATTCTTCCTTCTGGTTTGATACAATAAACTTGGGATAGTCTGTTGTACATATCTAAGGGTGTCGGTTTATAATTTTCAAAAAAAATAGTGTGTTCTTTTGTCTGAAGATCTTTTTTACCTTTACAAACAGTGTAGACCCTGATGAAATGCAGCATTATGCTGCATTTCATCTGGGTCTTCACTGTTTGCAAAAGTACTCGTTTAGGGGTTTCCCCAGCTACAAAGGGTTAATTAAAGCACAGCCTTAATGGCTTATATCATGGGTGGAAGTTCAAGATTTCCAAAATCCTGAACTTTTGATATTAAAGTCTTAAAACGCCTCCAATTTGCTACAAATCATTAATAATATCAACTTAAATGGTCAATTGTCCTGAGATGAACTGAAAATAAATCATAGAAGCCATAATAATCTGCCTAATTCAGCATTTTAAGGCTGACTTTCCATAGAAAGTCAGCCTAAAAATCCTGAATTTAGGAGTAATCCTGAAAACTTTCACCAATGTTATATACAGTTTTTTTGCTATTCTGTGATAAGTGATTTATTCATGTTGTGTATCTTTTAGATCTTTGATGAAATAAAATTCTAGATTGGTGCATTTGCAGCAACTGTACAAGGCGCCAGCTCTATGATCAATGACGATGCCTTGCCTCTGATGTGTGTGGGTGTGAAGAAGGCCAAAAGTCTAGGCGTAAAGCTTTTAATCTTTGCATGCTGGGTAATTTTTCATGATTATTTGCAGTCTGCTGATTGTTTTAAAAATAAACTATTTCAAAAAATTCTGACCTGAATACCCATCAGAGTGCCTAGTCCCGTTTTAAAAATTACATAAACTTTATTTTGACAACTATCTTCACTTATATGGTTGTTTTTTTAAATTGAAAATTTTTATTGCAATAGAATTTTCAGTTTCTATGCCATCAGCTGAAATCAGTATGCAACTATACCCCTGAACAGTTAAGTCGCAAAAGTCAATAACATGAATGCCATTTGCAAATGGAACTATTCTATGTACTAGAGCGCGTATTTAAATTTTATTTTCTTATCTATAAACCAAAACATGTTCGTCTCAATGATGAGACGGTTCAATGATGAGAGGGTTCTTTTGAGCACCCAAAACAAATGTTATAACTGATGGTTAAGAAAATTTTCTCAATTTTACACACAGAAATTTGTTTTTTCCCTGACCTATGGAAGCAGGTTTTTCCCCCAGTATTTCGGTTTATGCGTTTCTTGCTCATATATCTTTAATTAGAGATTAGTTTTTGTCTGACCCAAATCAATAAGTTAACTCTTTGCCTACTGGTGCTGTCTGCTGTTTACCTTTGCAAACAGTTTCGACCCTGATCAGGCCCATGTTGTCTGCTTATTTTTTTTCAAAATTTAACAAGTGTTTCAAAAAATTCTTTCATGAATATGCCATCGATCAGGCGTAATGTTATATTGGCCTGGTCTAGGTCATCAACTGACGACCCTAGCAGGCAACCAGTTAACTTGCTTTATTGATGGAATCTTTCATCCAATTTGATACAATAAATATTAGGTGTTTCATTACATAAGATGTGGTCAAAGGTTAGAATTTTGCAGGTTAAATTGTATTATTGACTCCAGAACCTGTGCTCTGCTGAATAAATCACCGTCATTTTACAGCCTTCTAACGTGCTGCATGCAAAATAGTGTGGATCCAAGACATACCTAGAGCTTTGTGGCACTGCATTGAACACTCCATCACATGCTTATGAGATAACAGACAACCCTTATAACCTTGAATGTTGGCAGCTTGAGAACCTAGTACTATCCTGCCAGCCAGGAGTGATAGCAACGTCATATTTTGTTTACAATTATTAAGTAAAACATTAACTTGTACACACCACTTGAGCTGACGTGAATCTATAGATCACTTGTGATCTATCGATTTTAAGTCCCTGATAACTTTTTAAACAAAACATGACATCACTGTCACTTTTGGCTGGCAGGACAGTACCTGTCATATGATTAGCAAAAAATATTATGAAATGCCAATGTAGATTTTTCTATAGCCTGCGCATTAGCTATGCATTCAATTTCATACTACATGGCATTGATTTCTGACAACGGCTAAGCTCCACATTTTTAATTCTATCAGTGAGGAGGGTTTTTTTACTACCAATAATGAAAATGGTGACACTAAATATGTAATGTTGACAAGATGGTCATTTGTGAGGCAATCCCTTGTTAGGCATTTAGGTAACAGAATAAGAGTGCATAAATAAAAATTATTTTTCTTATTTCTCAACCAAACATAATTATGTCTCATTGAGACCGTTCTTTTAAGTACCCAAAACAAATGTTAAAACTAATTGGTAAGAAAAATTTTACAATTATCTCACAATTTTTTTTTGTTTATCTGTACATGGCAAGTCCATGATTGACATACAATGAACTGATAAGGGATGTGGAATCACTAAGCTCTATCAAAGGCCCTGCCAAATCCATTTCCAGTAAAATCACTATATCTCCCGTAGGTTTAGATAAGCAATTTTTTTAGCGTAAAATTGTAAATATTTTCCAACCCATCAGTTTTTACATATGTTTTGGATGCTAAAAAGACCCTTCTCAATGAGACGGTTCTTTTGAGTACCCACAACATATGTTTTGGTTGAGAATATAGAAAATTCTTTTTTCATTACACACTCTTAACTAAAGGCATGTCTCCTGAAATTCACCTTATCTGCATCTATCAGGACTTTAGTTAAGAGTGTGTACCAAAAAATTAAATTTCTTATTTCTCAACCAAAACATATGTTGTGGGCACTCAAAAGAACCGTCTCAATGGGAGGGTTCTTTTGAGCAGCCAAAACATATTTTAAAACTAATGGGTAAGAAAATATTTACACTTTTACGCTCAAAAATTTTGTTTATCTAAACCTATGCTTCTGCATTTATACTGTAGTTGCCAAAAAAATGAAAGCACTTGAGGAAATTGATTCTGGTTCGCCTTGCTACTGATAGAATTTGAGAATTACTCAGAATTATTGGTCTTTAATAATTTAGTGCACCCCAGCAGCTTCAATTTCTAAGTGAACCTTGTCAACTAGTGGGAAAAAAGGTTACTTATAACATAGTCTAGCTAAATACGAAGAAATGTGATCACTTGCATGTGCGGATCCAGAGGGGGGGACAGGGGGTCCGGACCCCCCTGAAAAATCACAAAAATATAGGGTTTTCTAGCAATACAGGTCCAGATCCCCTGAAAAATCGCAGCTACCAAGCCAGCATTCAATGTTGAGCCATCATGATCACGCCAGTCAAAGGCCATTTAAAGGCGTTTCGCTGGCAGGCCAATGATGGCCCCCTTATAGTGGTACTTGGATCCTCCCTCCCCTCGTCAACCAAAAACAAACAAACAAAAAAACGTTGTCAAAGTTGGACCCACTCTGACAAAACTTTCTGGATCCCCGCATGACTTGTGAAGGCGATGATGGCTAGGAGTAGTCTTCACATGTGCAGACTGCTCCTGGTCATCATCGTCTGAATGCAGTTACGATGGATTTACTATTAAAGGACCCACAATTAGGAAACCCTTATTGGATCTTATGAATTCACAGCAACCAGCTCTAATAATACTGCGTGCCAATGATAGGTTTGTCTTTATTTGACAGGTTGAAATACACGAGAAAAGATTGGCAGAATCATTAAGATGTTAAATACGATTTTAGTGGTTCCATTACCGAGATGAGGAAAAGTGAAAATTGGACTGCCGAGTTTATGACACGCTCCAAGGCTGCAAATTGCAGGTTCCAAGTTACTAAGAATTCTACGGAGCAATTTGTTTAAGAGTTTACCAGCTAATTCATTACCTAATCAGGTTTCTGCATTTTTAATTATGGGAATTAGAAGACAATAAATTCACTTTCAATTGCTTTTCTCAGATGCTCATTTGGTATAATATTTGCTTGTATAATGTGCACTTATATATGGGCCGCGACGCGAGAAAACCTGTCTTCGGGACTTCTGACATAGTGAGATTCAAATGAGCCTGCTCCACTACAGAGACTAGTTAGAAAATTGAAAGTTCACTCGTAGCAAGTCTATATATGATACTTTCCAATAAGCGAATAACAGAAGCACTGATCAGACTGCAGGAGGGTGCAGGCTGGACTGCGCTTTTGTTGTTCTCAAACCCCAGAAGACAGGTTTTCTCGTGTTGAGGCTGATGTAATAGCACACTCAACAGGGATTGAAAAGTCCATTTATAAGTGCCTCAGACCGCAAGGTATGTGAAATCATGATGGTTTCCAATTAAATTAACAATTTTTTGCATAATTGCTAATAATTTTGTGATGAAGGCCAAGTGTCTATTTTAAGATATATCAGAGTATGTGTGATTTTAGCCTTAAAAAGAAGAAAAGTCTTGCATATGAACACCTGTGATTCCGACAGACAGATTGTTCTATTATACCATCACATAATTAATGGATTATTTTTCTTGCTCACCGTTGAACTTTTATTTTAAAATCAACTGCCAGAAGTTCCTGAATACGTTGAGATGTACTAAAACATGATGATGTCACTGACTAAACAATGACGTCACTTGACAACTATGTGCGTGAGTTCCAATACAACCAAAGTATGGCTGTTGAGTGACAGCCTGGGTTAGATGACACGGGTAAGATAAGAATTTCTAATCCAGGATAAAATAGTTATCCTGGCAGTCACAAATTTCTGCTCCCACAGGTCCAAATCTGAAGTCCAAAATATGTGAATTGAATATTCAGGATATACCACTGTCACCTGTCTTTAAGACCATTATTTTGTTTATTTGTGAGTGGCCTCTTAAAACAGGTTATACTGTATTGTACACTCAAGACTGTACAATATATTCTTACCTTGCTTGGGTCTAACGGATTATCACTAAGATGGACTACAGGTCCAGGATGAGTTTTTCTTGATCTGAAATATAGGAAATTTTTATATGAAATAAGAAATTTCTTGGCTTGATTTACTCATTGTATACTAATGGATTCCTCCATCTGATTTGATACAATTAATACTGCTGTCTGTTGGGGTTTAACCCTTTACCCCATACGCTATATTAAGAACATTGCATCATTTCTATAAATAATTTAAATTTTCAAATATTTTCAAAAAAATATTTTATACATTTCAACAGTTTTGAAAATATTATGGAAAATGGACCATTTGCTCCTCAGGAGCAAATGTTCCATTTTTCATATTTTAAAAAAATCTTACATTTCAAAGGTGTGCAAAGGCACTGGTGTGGAGTAAAGGGTTAATGTCCCTTTCAACATATTTCCAGTCATATCGCGACAACCAGCTATCACACTACTCCTGGGCAGGCTACTCAGCAGCTAACCAGTATTGACTCTTTGCATGCCGGGTAACCATGGTAACTGTTCATGCTTTTAAAGTCATCTGACTCAAAATTAACCTTTTCAAAAAATTCTTTCAGGAACACTATCAGTGTTAAATGGTTTGGATCCAGATCAGGACTGAATTTTGTACTGTCAGTCCTGATGTCAGACTAACGTTCTGTCAGTTCATTGCCGCTAGGCATGGAAAGACTTAAGCAATATTATTTATAATTTCCACAATAACTGAAACTGCCCAAAGGGAGACTGATCTCTACAAAATTATGTAGCCGGACCTTGGTTCAAACTCAGATGACCCAATTAATGCAGCTTACTTTATCTGACTGACCTCAAACTGAGCTGTGTAGAATACCTAATTTGTTATATAGCTCACAAGACTTTAGATAAGAATACATAGTTAAAATTTAATTTCATATTTCCCAACCAAAACATATGTCTCAATGAGACGGTTCTTTTGAGTACCCAAAAAACATGTTGAAACAGATGAATAAGAAGAGATTCACAATTGTACAAGTTAGTCGTGTCTACATTTTTTGTGCAGATATGGTACATGTACTACTAATATGTAAGAGCAGGATTAACGAGGCTCAAGGCAAGAGTCACCAAAGGCCAATGTTAATCTCTGAACTGTTCTACAGAGCATCTACCTTTCTCACCGACTTTCCAACTTAAGATATAAGTCCATCTTTTAAGCTTGACAAGGCAGAGGGCGTTCATTTTTAAATGGAACCCACTCACCTGACACGGGACCATGTCCCAAGAATTTATTTTTTTCTTATTTCTGAACATTTTGACTTTTTACTCCATGCCCCACCCACTTCGGTCACTGAAGGGGCCCAAGGGAAAATTTTTTCTTGTTCTTCTCTTCATGCTCTTCTATTTGACATGTAACTTTCTGACCCCTAACCTCACCCCTAAATCCTGTTTTGTGTGTTATATGCCTACTGCTCCTTCATCAGCATACAAAATGTAGACTAAAAATATTAATAAATGCCCCTTTAATTAAACTTTTAACACATTTGAATGTTGACCCCTCCCCCAAAATTCTAGAGAAGGGCCAAAGCGTTTGTTTGTTTGCTGCTTTATGTCCCAGTCAACAGCTATGGTCATGGGGGGACGGTCAGTTCACCTAACCACACTTTTTCCTGGGAAAGCTTGAACAAGCAGTTAACCATTTATTCATGCACATACTTTGGCTTGTAACTGACAACAACACTCTTGAATGAATCAGCAGAAGGGAGGAGAATGACCGTAGAAATTATTTCATGATCAATCTCCACAAAAGTATGGGACCGGGCCAGGATCAAACTTGCGACCCCTGGATCTGTAGTCAGACGCGCATATGTAGTCAGACACGTTACCGGCTGCCCTACGTGACCCAGTAAGGGCCAAAGCTTATGACATCGATAAGTAGTATTTGGTAAGCACTATATCGCTAAACACTATACATTCAGTGTCAGATTTGATTTTTTTTACAAAATATAGTTATCTTAGATCTACCTCAAAATCCTGCTTTCAGAAATAATGCCAAGACCCTTTCACCCATGTAATTTGTATGCATCAGTAATTTAATTTTTAATTCTTACCATGCTGAGATATAATCTCTTCAGAAATAGTGTAGAGAAGCCAGCTGACTAGGATCTACACTATTTCCATTTAATGCCTGTAAACATATACCTATAACTGGAACTCTACAAGTTAATTGGATGTAAATTGTGTAGGAGTGTAGTACATGAAAACATCCAGCATAGTAATGGTTATATGCTGGCATCATGTCCACACAGTATCAGGAAGCATGGAACCATTGTCATGCTAAGAATCAGAAAATTTTAAGGCCATAAAAAGACTTTATGCAAATTTTATTTCGAATTTCAATCCCGCTTCCTCCGACGGGAAATAAGATGATTTTCAAAAGCACTTAATTCAATGAATTCCCACTGTTAGTTGGAATGCAAAAATCTGCTTAATTTCAAGAAAATCTGCCGGCAAGCGTGCCTATAATTTGCTACAGTCAGACACGAGTGTTAAAGGAAAACAAACTCATGCATATTTAATTGCTGAAAATCGATGGCATCCAAAAGAGCTTCATTTGTTAAAGAGTATCATATGACGATAAATTTGAGTGCATTTTCTACATTTTTGAGTAAAAACATAATTTATGGACTATAATTAGAATGACCTCAAAAAGGTGATTTTACTCAGAATCATAAGTGCCTGCTTTTGGTGACATATGCAAGCAGCAATAATGCCTGCCCAGGCTGATGGGGGTGTTTGCTGGGGTCACTGGTTACTTAATTGGTTATTTATTGGTTTCATTGTGTACTCAGATATGGGCTCCATGCCATTTCGTGTGCCCAAATGATAATGTTCAGAACTTCAAATGTAACCCATGGGTCAAGTTATGTTGGTTTGTGTTTAACGTCTTACCAACAGCTAAGGTCATATGGGGATCGGGCCCCGGTTTAAAGCCTCATTTCACAGACTGGAGAAGCAGGAGATCAAACTGGCAAGCCTGTTTTACAAGGAGAGTGGTTTATCCACTAGACCACAGCAGTCAAGTTAGGCAAACTGTTACATAGGGTCCGTTAAGCAAATATTTTCAGCGTAAAAGTGTGATTATTTTCTTATCCATCAGTTTAAACATGTGATTTGGGTGCTAAAAAGAACCGTCTCATTGAGACGGTTCTTTTGAGTACGGTGAGTACCCACAACATATGTTTTGGTTGAGAAATAAGAAAACAATTTTCAGTTACACACTCTTATCTGGGGGCGTGATTGTTATCAGATTTAAACATACAGTTATTTAATGCAGTCCCTTTATAACACACCTGACATTAAAACACAGACTTGGATATAACACCAGGCCCTCTAGTTAAAACTTAAAAGTGCGTAATTAAAAATCAATCTTCATAATTCTTAACCAAAATATATGTTGTGGGTGCTCAAATGAACCGTCTCAATGAGACGGTTCTTTTCAGCTCCCAAAACATGTGTTAAAACTGATGGGTAAGAAAATATTAACACTTTTACCCGGCTCAAAAATTCTGTTTATCTCGACCTATGTAACACAGTCATGTTGTAACTCCATGGAGGCCTTGTAATGTGTAGTCTGCAAAAATTCTCAGAAGCGATGCACAGAATAATAAGACCAGTATTTGGCAATTGCAGAGCAACGCAGATTGCACTCAATCATCATTTTCTTGATATATATAGTTTCGTGCTGCTATCACTCTTTGCATGCTCGGTAATTTTGCATAATTGTCTGTTTGCTGATTTTTTTTCTCTCAACTTTTTTCTAAAAAATTCTTCCAGTTGTACCATCAGTGTCAAACAGTTTGATTCCAGATCAGGCCCAACTATTTGTTGGGCCTGATTTGTGTACAAACTATTTAAAAAGGTCATGAGAAGACAACCAAAGGCTCCTTTAGCCAGTAAAGAGCTAAATATGGAAATTGGGTGCTACAGCTATGGATACTGCAAACAAAACATGGCCAGTTAAGCAAAGAATTTCAGCGTAAAATTAAGATTATTTTCTTACCCATCAATTTAAAGATATGTTTTGGGTGCTCAAAAGAACCCTCTCATTGAGACATTTCTTTTGAGTACCAACAACATATGTTTTGGTCAAGAAATAAGAAAAACTATTTTCAGGCACGCACTCTTATCTGGGGGCCTGTTAACCTCTAAATGCAGCAGACAACACAATATGTGACATTAAGGTTCCTTAATTTTGAGTTATTTACCCTATTACGAGGGGTGTTCAAAAAATATGCGGACTGATGTTGCCATTCCCTCAATTTTTGACTGAACAGCGTGAAACTTGCACATAATGATGCCCAAAGAATTCTGTACTCAGCGTGTAACTTTACTGACATTATCTTTACGCATGACAAATCTATGGTTGTTATGGTAACGTCACCTCGTAACACCCGGCCCAAAATGTAACAAAACGCAAACGTGTGTCCCTCCGAAAATGACGTCTATCACTTGCCTCTGATGCAATATCGTCTCCAAACTTTAGCACAGTATGGCGCCAAATCTTAACACGACGTCAGTGACGTCACATCAACGTATGACGTCATTTGAGCGTTAGCTGCCATCTGTTTATACAAGGTGCATCAAAATGAGCGTCGAACAGAGAACAGCGATTAAATTCTGTGTTCTCAATGGAAAAAAACAGAAAAGAAACTATGGAAATGTTGGTCAAGGCATACGGCGATGCTGTAATGAAGAGAACGGCATTGCATAAGTGGTACTCGCGGTATGAAAACGGATACGAAAGTGTGATGGACAAACAGCGCAGCGGACGTCCGACGTCAATAACGTCGCAGAAAGTTCAGGAAATCAAAGAACTCCTGGATAAAGACAGACGTATCACGGTTAGAGAAGTTAGCCAGCGGGTAGACTGTAGTGTTGGGACAGTACATACTATAATTCACGATAATTTAAATATGAGGAGATTATGCGCAAGATGGATCCCTAAAATGCTGTCAGAGTGTCAGAAAACTCAAAGGGTGGAGTCATGCCAGCGTTTTGTTCAGCGATTCGAACGAGAAGGGGAAGATTTTCTCAGTAGAATTGTGACCGCAGACGAGACGTGGATTAGTCTTTATGAACCGGAATCAAAAGAACAGTCTAGAATGTGGAAAACTCCAGGATCTCCATCACCCAAGAAGTTTAAAGTCAGTCGTTCAACAAAGAAACAGATGTTCATCATGTTCTTCGACATCCAGGGCATCATCCTTAGCCATGCCGTTCCGCTAGGACAGACGGTCACAGCAAATTACTACTAAAAGGTAAGTTTGAATTTAACAACATTTGACATTTCTAGATAAGAATTTATTATAATATGAAAACAATCAATAACATGTTTAGTAGGTCGCTTCCTATGGTTTACATTTCTTACCAACAGGTACTGAACAGAGACCTTCTTCGAGCCATGCGGAAGAAACGAGCTCCCCTGTTGCCGACCATGCTTTTTCATCATGACAATGCGCCTAGCCATCGTGCTTCTACGACTCAGGAAACGATCGACAGACGGTCCATTGAAGTGCTTGGTCATCCTCCTTACAGCCCTGATTTGACCCCTGTGATTTCTTCTTGTTCCCCACACTGAAGAAGATTCTGCGAGGCCGACAATTTGACGATGTTGCAGATTTACAAAGGGCGGTGCAGTCCGCGATTGCTTCCCTAGGACCATCCGCATACAGGAACTGTTTTCATTCATGGATTAAAAGGTGTAGAAAGTGCATTTCATTCAAAGGGGAGTACTTTGAAAAGGATGAATGCCTTTAGACAGAAATTACTGAAAGGTATGTGAAAAAACTATCAATAATCACTCTGGGATAATGCGATGTCAACGTGACGTTGGATGATGTTGGGCCGGGTGTGACGACCAAACGTTACCATAACAACGGACGTTTGATCATGTTTGAAGTCAATTGTTTCAAATTTTCACTGGGCTTACAGAATTCTCTGGGTATGATTATGTGCAAGTTTCACGCCCGCCAG
Source organism: Loripinus fragilis (assembly GCA_964019695.1). NCBI lineage: Eukaryota > Metazoa > Mollusca > Bivalvia > Lucinida > Lucinidae > Loripinus > Loripinus fragilis. The sequence goes on along the minus strand of OZ026517.1, from coordinate 769,799 downwards.
TCAAAAACTGAGGGAATGGCAGCATCTGTCCGCGTATTTCTTGAACACCCCTCGTATGTACAAACTGCTGGTTCCAAGCCAATCCAGTGGCATATTTGTTTGATTTGATTCTTTACGTCCCAGTCAACAATCTTTCAGTCATGTCAGGACGGGTCTTCCTGGGTTGAACCAGTACTATTAAGCAACGATTAATGTGTCTTGCTGAAGGATACAACATGGTGATGCCCGTGAGGCTCAAACCCGCGGCCCCTCAGTCTCGAGTCAAGCACTCTACCACTGAGCCACTGCACTACCATCCAGTGGTATAATTTCATTATTAACCCTTAGCCGGCCAGTCACGATCACTTGCCGTTTGCTGCTCTCGTCTGCTTATGTTCTTAAGTAGCCTATATTGCAAACAATAAGCACCCAGATCAGACTGCTCCCAACAGTCTGATCAGCATTCGTATTGTTTTACTTCCATGAACAAAAATCTAGTCTGAAATGAAGCAACCGCAAAAAGCAGACATCATTTTCAGAGAAACCAAAATATTGGCGGGATAAGGCTAATATAATATAAATTCAAGCTTTAAATAAAAATATTAGATCCCTATACAATCAACTAGCATGCCTGCTGATCTGGATCTACACTGTTCTCTTTCTAAAGGGAACAATAATTAGCAGCTTTACGGTAAAAGCCATATTGTCTGTGTTGATGCTTTACGTCCAAGTCAACAATTTTTCAGTCATGTCCGGACATTTTAATGTCTTCCTGACTTGAACCAGTATGAAGCAGAGAATAAAGGGTCTTGTTCAAGGACACAACACAGTGCCTCCAGTGAGTCTCAAACTAGCGACCCTTTGATACAAAGTCTAACACTCTACCACTGAGTCACTGCACTCTAGCAATGTTGATACTCCTACTATCGCATGTTGTTTTTGTAAAATGAATCCATGCATCTGGTAAGAGGGTGTTATTTATAATTCAATTTTCTTACTTCTCAACCAAAACATGTGTTGTGGGTGCTCAAAAGAACCGTCTCATTCAGACAGTTCTTTTGAGCACCTACAACATCGATTTAAACTGATGGATAAGACAATATCATAATTTTATGCTCGAAAGTTTACTTATCTGAACCAATGGGATAAAAATGCCATGGTATTCAGTTTGTCTCCACAGACAATCAGACTGAAAATTTAAGAGCCATCTTCTTGCAAATGGAAATGAGATCAATATTTTAATATGTCTCAATTCACCAGCGTGGAACAAAATAAAGCCAGCAAAAGCATGCTTCCTATCATCAAAATTTGCATTAGAGAGCAGGTTCAAAATCACATGCCCTAGTGTCTGCTTTCAGACTGAATAAGTATCTTTATCTAACAACCCAAGAACTTAGGTCTAGATCAAATAAAATTTGACCGAAAAATTGTGAGTATTTCCTATCCATCAGCTTTAACATTTGCTTTGGGTTGAGACACTTCTTTTGAGCACTGGCATTCTGTGGTATTTCATCTGGGTCTTCACTGTTTGCCAAAGTACAAATATATCGGTTTTCAGTATATAAAAGGTCAACAGTTGGCTGTAACCTGTGCCGAGACAGCCAACTCAGAAAGGCTAACTCTGATGACAGAATGGCTAACTCTGAAGACAGATTGGTTAACCCTGAAGACAGAACGGCTAACTCTGAAGACAGAATGGCTAACTCTGAAAACAGAATGGATAACCCTAAAGACAGAATGGCTAACTCTGAAGACAGAATAGCTAACTCTGAAGACAGAATGGCTAACCTTGAAGACAGAACGGCTAACTCTAAAGACAGAATGGCTAACTCTGAAAACAGAATGGCTAACTCTGAAGACAGGATTACTCATAATACTTACAATTCTATAGCTTTATTCCAATTTATAACATAACCAGAGAGAATGAAAGACTCAATGTTAACTATATGCACGTTGCCCCGTTCTGTACCCACATACAACCATTTACTTTGAAAAGACAGGTGGCAGTGTGTTATCCTGAAATAAATCATAACATAACTATGGTAAATGTTCTTAAATTTCGAAAACTTTTCTTTCTGTTCCAAAATGAAAATGTTGGTTTAGAGGGCTGGAATTCACAAAATGCTTGTAGCAAAATGCAGAATAGCAAACAGGGGAGACCCTGATCAGACTTTAGAAGCAGTCTGATCTAGGTCTGCACTGTTATTCAAGGTCTTTTTGACAGGCAACTAGTGTTAAAAATTTCAGAACATTTACTATAATCAACATAATTACTGCACATGTTTGTACTCTATCCAAGAATTTAGAACAATGACCATTTTACTCCGCTCTTACAAGGGGATATTCTAATAAGGTGATAACAATATTCAAAATTTTCATTTTTGGCGGTAAATCATCCGGTATACGTTTGACAATTTAGTTTTACGGCAACGTGTATATCCGAAGATATACCTCCCCAAATGAAAATTTGAAATATGGTTATCCCAATTCTAATGCAGCGTTGTCTCTAATTGGAGTGTTGGTCTTGCTGGGCTGAACCAGTTCTAAGCAAGGATTAATGTGTCTTGCTCAAGGACACAATGCAGTGACGCCAGTGAGGCTTGAGCCCGCAACCCCTCGGTCTTGTGTCAAAGCACTCTCCCTCCGAGCCACTGTGCTCCCACTGAAGCAGCATGTCATCCGATGAAATGTGATGTAATTAATAACATCAAACTATTTCTGACAGTATCCCAATTTTTTGACATTATCCAATCAAATGTAACGTGTTAGAATGCGTGTTTTACTTGATGTTCGGCCTTTCATTGAGAATTTTACACAGTGTTCTACCTTTCAACTGAGTATCTTACTCAATGTTGTGCCATTCAATGAGTATTTTACTCTAATAATTCTGACATTCACTGTAAAGGGATATCTGTTATGGTATTTGCAATTTACATTTGGTGAGGTATGTCTTCGGATATAGTAAGAATTTTAATAAAACGTGATTTTCGACCATATATCGGACAATAAACCTCTCCAAATGGCATTATGAGGAACATCAGTGGGATATTTTTTATTTGGGCCAATGATTCAGATGTCGAATAAAGAATTTTCTATTTTAGCTCTGGTAGAGCATAATCATTGGAGCAATTTATGTAGAGGAGTCAGGACATTATGCAAGTTCTTTTAATAGGCTATATTTAGATCATGACATAATTTTCGATTTTTAGACAACATTGAAACAAGTAGCCCAATGGGCAACGATCGCTCACCATGGGGCCAGCATAATGTTTGGAGACACCATAATTTACGACGCTCAGGTAACTCTGAACTTGAAACAGTGACCAGAAATTAATTCAATAACATAAGATATTATGCCAGTTCTAGTTATCTGCAAGTCTTAAAAAGATCTGAATAAAAATTGCAGAGAAAACCTGGTGAATGTATAGTTTAAGATGCTCAAGGGCAGCTAACAACGTAGTCAGTGATGGGATCTGCCCGAAATTCAAACTCATCCATACTTTTATGTATGTCCTGGTTACCTACAAGGATGAAGAAAGTTAAATGAAAAATGAAGGCTCTAGAGTGTTCACAACATTATACAGCTATACTTTAGACGCTCAAGGGCAGCTAACTCTGTAGCTGGTGGTTGGGTGTGGCTGAAAATCAAACTCATTCAAACTTTTATGGGTGTCCTTGTTACCTGAAAGAATGAGGAAGATCCATTCAAAAATGAAGGTACTAGAGTGGTCACAACAGATCTCCAATTGTAAGCCTATGCAGATTTGTTATGATGCTCAAGGGAAGTTAACTCCACAATCTGAGGATGGTTCTACTTTAAATTCAAACTCATCCAAGCTTTTATGGTTGTCCTTGTTACCTGAAAGAATGAAGAAGATCCCATCAAACATGAAGGCGCTAGAGTGGTCACAACAATGCTACATTATCCATCAATTTTTAAGATGCTCATGGGCAGCTAACTACTTAATAGGAGATGGGATCTTGACAAAATTCAAACTCATCCGAGTTTTATAGTTGTCCTTCTTATCTCAAAAATGAACGCGCTAGAGTGGTCACAACATTGTTACATTATCCATCAATTTTTAACATGCTCAAGGGCAGCTAACTCCTTAATAGATGATGGGATCTTGACGAAATTCAAACTCATCCATGCTTTTATAGTTGTCCTTCTTTTCTGCAAAAATGAATATGATCTATTCAAATTTGAAAGCACTAGAGTGGTCACAACATTTTTCCCATTATAAGTCTATGGAGATTTTTTAAGACCCTCAAGGGCAGCTAACCCAAAGTCCAAGGTCTGATCTGGCTCAATTTCGAACCCATCCAAGCTTTTATGGTTGTCCTTGTTACCTGCAAGAATGAAGAAGATCCAATCAAAAATGTAAACGCTGGAGCGGTCATAACATTATCCATCAATTTTTAAGATGCTCAAGGGGAGCTAACTCCAAAATAGGTGATGGGATCTTCATGAAATTCAAACTCACCCAAGCTTTAATAGTTGTCCTTATTGTATGCAAGAATGAAGAAGATCCATTCAAAATTGAAAGCACTAGAGTGGTCACAACATTTCTCCCATTTTAAGTCTATAGGGATTTTTTCAAACGCTCAAGGGCAAGTAACTCATAAGTCCCCGGTCGGATCCTGCTGAATTTCGAACCCATCCGAGATATTATGAGGTTATGAAGAAGATCAAATCAAAAATGAAGGAGCTAGAGTGGTCACAACATCATTCATTAATTTTTAAGATGCTCAAGGGGAGCTAACTCCAAATTAGGTGGTGAGATCTTGACCAAATTCAAACTCATCCAAGCTTTAATAGTTGTCCTTATTGTTTGCAAGAATGAAGAAGATCCATTCAAAATTGAAAGCACTAGAGTGGTCACAACATTTCTCCCATTATAAGTCTAAGGGGATTTTTCCAAACGCTCAAGGGCAGGTAACTCATAAGTCCCTGGTCAGATACTGCTGAATTTCGAACCCATCTGAGATATTATGGGTTTCCTTGTTGCCTGCAAGAATGCAGAAGATCCAATCAAAAATGAAGGAGCAAGAGTGGTCACTACATTACTCATTAATTTTTCTGGCGCTAAAGGGCAGCTAACTCCGAAGTCAGTGATGGAATCTTGCCAAAATTAAAACTCATCCAAGCTTTTATGGTTGGTCTTATTAACTGCAAGAATGAAGAAGATTCATCCAAAAATGAAGGATCTAGAGTGGTCACATCATTTCTCCTATTATAAGTCTATGGGGGTTTTTCCAGACGCTCAAGGGCAGGTAACTCATAAATCCCTGGTCGGATCCTGCTGAATTTCGAACCCATCTGAGATATGGGTTTACTTGTTGCCTGCAAGAATGAAGAAGATCAAATCAAATATGAAGGAGCTAGAGTGGTCACAACATTATTCATTATTTTTTAAGATGCTCAAGGGGAGCTAACTCCAAAATAGGTGATGGGATCTTGGCCAAATTCAAACTCATCCAAGCTTTAATAGTTGTCCTTATTGTTTGCAAGAATGAAGAAGATCCATTTAAAATTGAAAGCACTAGAGTTGTCACAACATTTCTCCCATTATAAGTCTAAGGGGATTTTTCCAAAAGCTCAAGGGCAGGTAACTCATAAGTCCCTGGTCAGATACTGCTGAATTTCGAACCCATCTGAGATATTATGGGTTTCCTTGTTGCCTGCAAGAATGCAGAAGATCCAATCAAAAATGAAGGAGCAAGAGTGGTCACTACATTACTCATTAATTTTTCTGGCGCTAAAGGGCAGCTAACTCCGAAGTCAGTGATGGAATCTTGCCGAAATTAAAACTCATCCAAGCTTTTATGGTTGGTCTTATTAACTGCAAGAATGAAGAAGATTCATCCAAAAATGAAGGATCTAGAGTGGTCACATCATTTCTCCTATTATAAGTCTATGGGGATTTTTCCAGACGCTCAAGGGCAGCTAACTCATAAGTCCCTGGTCCAGTCTTGCCGAATTTTAAACCCATCCGAGATTTTATGGTTGTTCTCGTTACCTGCAAGAATAAAGAAGAACCAATCAAAAATGTAGTAGCTAGAGTGGTCACAAGGTTTTCCCCATTATAACCCTATGAGAGCTATCTGTTGCCATGGAAACCAGAGTTCTGATCTGATCTAGCCGAAAACCTAATACAGTCAATCCCCCACCCCAATGATGCTTCTGATGAAATTTGATTATGATTGGCCAGCTGGTCTAAGAGATATTAATGTTTGAAAGTGTGTACGGACGGACGCACGGGCGGACGCACGGACGCCGGCTCGAGTCCCATACTATAAGCTCACCCTGAGCCTTCGGCTCTGGTGAGCTAAAATACAAGAAAAATTTAAATTAAGTTTTGAATACTTTTGAAAATATTATGGAAAATGGAGCATTTGCTCCAAAGGAGCAAATTTTAATGCTCCATTTTCCATAATATTTTCAAATACATATTATTTCAAAGGTGCCAAAAGGCGCTACATAGTGTAAATGGTTCAGCACCCAAAATAGGTGTTAAAATTTATGGAAAAGTAAATATTTACAATTTTACTCCCCCCCCCCCCCCCAAAAAAAGTTTACCTTGACCTATGAATACAAGAATATCAGCAAGCTTACCTTTCTCTTTGAAATTTGAGGGTTTGTACAATCTCGGGCCTCTTCTGGCGAAAGTTCCACAGATGTAGACTATCATCAGAACAGCTAGTGACCAGGGCACCCTAAAATGAGTAGAATAACATTAGTATGGGTCTAAGTGTCCTCAGAAAAGTGGTCTTTGAGTTTTAGATCAGGTAAAGCTCGTTGTCCAGCCTACGTCTAAGCTTTAAATACAGATGTATAGACTTTAAGAATCTATCATGAGTGTGATGGTGGGATAGAATAGTCTGTCTCGAGGATCAATGAACGGTGCTTGCCAAGTAATGACAAACGGTGATCGCAAGGAACGGATTATTCTATCCCATCCTCACACGAATAATGGATTCTTTTTCTTGTTCACCACTTAATACCCCATTTTATATCGGATTTTAAATGAAGAGGGCATCCAGAAAATCCTGAATACGCTGAGATGCGCCATGGTGACATCATTTTAACATATCCAATGACGTCATGGATCGAAGTGCTGCCAGCGTGAGGCGGACGTGTGTCTGTTTGTTTTTGTTTGTATGATTTGATTCTTTACGTCCAGACAACAATCTTTCAGTTAAACAGGGACCAGTCTTCCTGGGTTGAACCAGTACTAAGCTAGGATAAATGTGTCCTGCTCAAGGACCACAATGCAGTGATGCCCGTGAGGCTCGAACCCTCGGTCTCAAGTCAGGCACTCTACCACTGACTCACTGAGCCACTGCGCTCCCTGTTTGTTTTTTATCTTTCCCATGGGCTGGTAAAAGTATGTGAAATAGAATTATCTCACAAGGGTAAAAACAACGGAAATCCTGATCTGGTGTGCAAGAAATATACTGAAATCTCGCATTAAGCATGGTCAGATATTATACTTTCCAGAGAGAGAATACAGTCGAATCAGGTTTATTTCTTTAATAACATTATGTCTCGTGCGAGTAAAAGAAACATTTTTTTACGCACCTAAAACATATTCTATTATATACTCAGAAAAATAATTGAAGGATATTTAGATTCAATACCATCTCAAACATTCAATACAATAAGAACTAAACTAAATGTGCATGCATTTCATAGTTCCAGATATCTGTAATCAAAATGAGTGTTTGATTTAAGTCACCCTTCAATGATTAAAGTACAGTACATGTCCAAATGGTGAAACCCTCTGTACTGAAAAATCACAAACATTCAAAAATGATTCAAACACATTTTTGTCATTTGTATTCCATAGTTCCTGGCTCAAAATCATTGCTGGACCTCAGTCAATAGTATGGTACCTAAATTTGTAGCTGTTGTCGGCGTTTTTCTTCCAATTTGTTGTCATTTTGGCTTGGTTATGCCATTTCTGTGCATTTTTGCACAGAAATGGTCAAGCTATTAGCAGCAATTACTGACAAATGGGTTTGAACACGTGTCTGTGGTCAGAATTAGAACATAAGCAGTGACCAGGTAAAGGTTGCAGCAAAAAATATGAATGCTAATTTTTTTGCTTGTGAACTTTGGGTATAGAGGGTTGGTACATTTGGTGTGGTACTGTATCGTAACCAATGATCCGTAAATTTTATTTTTTTGCATTTTGTGGAATTGCATATTGGTAGTTCTATCAGATACGGAAATACTTTGTTTGGAAATCATTTTCTCAAATGTTATATAGTCAAGAGAATTTTAATATCCTTCAATTGTTTTTCTGAGTATAGAAGAAAACATGTTAATATAGAGACTTATTAAAATAGATCATGAATAGGTCCTATTCTCTGAATCCAGTGAGCCCTGAATTTTTTTTGAATTAGCGAATATTTCCAAAACTTGAGTTTTCAAGGTTTAACTGTAACATAAGCACTGATAATTTAGGGTGTTTGTTGAAGGCCAAACTTTTTGCATGCATGATCATAGAGACTTCATTTCTTTAATTTGATATGCAACATAGCCAGTTCCAGAATACCTTTTGACACCACCCCAGGGGTTGAGAGTGTGTGTAAGGGGAAAAAATGCTTTCATCTTGTTCTACGCTTCATTCCCTTTAATTTGATATGCAAGATGACCACTTTCAAAGAGAAACAAGAAACGTTGCAGTAACGTGACGAATTCCCCCAAATGAATTGGTTTAGCATAAGTGTTAAGACACATTTGAGAAAGGTTATTTGTAATATAGGAGATATGCTCCAGACACGAAAAACCTAGAAATGAGGTCAGAAGTCAATGTCAAGGTAAAAGTGGCTTTAAATTGTATGCACCACTCCGCCATCCCAAGTTGAATCCACAAACCAAAAATCAATTTTTCAAATTTTTTTCCCATTAAATGCATTAGGAAGCGAATTGGACCTTGACATAACGTAGGTCAACCAAGGATCATCATTTGAACAAACGTGGTAGGCCCCACAAATGCTACATACCAAGTCCCAAGGACAACAGCCTTCTCCTTCTAGAGAAAGAGATTTTTAAAGGTTTTTTACCATATATGGATGTGGTGGCCATCTTGGTCATGTGACCAGAACCATTTGAACAAAATTTGGTTCCCCTATCCTTAGGAGTCTCCATATGAAATTTGAGTGCAATTGGCTCAGTGGTTTCTGAGAAAACTATTTTTTAATCCAATATGAGCGACCTTGGCTGAAAGGTCAACCTTGACCTTGGAACTTATCTATAGTCATTGTCTCAATATCTTAAACATATTAAGAGAGAATAATAACTTTGGCTTCAAAAGTTTTCAAAAAAAATAACTTTTCAGAAATTTTCCCATCCCATTAAAATGCGTTCGGAAGCAAATATGACCTTGATGTTAATCAGGTCAAGGTCAACCTAGGATCATCATTTGAACAACCTTGGTTGGCTCCATATCCCCAATGCTACATACAAAGTTCCAAGGCCATCAGCCTTCTGGTTCTGGAGAAGATCTTTAAAGGGTTTTTACTATAATTTTATGGGCACGGCGGCCATCTTCGACATGTGACCAGGACAGTTTGAAAAAAACTTTGGTTCCCACTTCATAAGTAGCTTCCATATGAAATTTGAGTTCAAATGGCCCTGTGGTTTCATAGGAGATGTTTGAAAATGTTGATTGACGACGGACACAGGAGTCATTGGTATACTATTAGCCCACCCATAAGCATTGGCTCAGATGAGCTAAAACATAAACAAGAGGGCCCTATGGCCCTGGATCGCTCACCTAATTCCTGGCACATAAGATGATGTACCATTGTCATCGACCGGAAGCATTTTATCAAATACTGACCTGTCTGATTTGAGCACTGTGGGTACATGTGACATATTTGTTTACCAAATGCGTCACAGAGTCATGTGATTCGCCCGATTGGCTGATTCAATATTGTTTATCAAGCGCGTCATCACGTGTCACTGAAATGGTTTCAATGAAAATGCCATGCGGAGGATGTTTTCAAAAATGTTTAATGCAAACAATATGATCAGTCTATGGCTGAATACCGTAATACCTATCATTGTTATGATTTGGCTATACCCAATATGACTAGATATCTCCAATGAAGGATTATCTATAGGCATTTAACCGGTGTTACTTTTTAATGTAGGTGTTTTGAGTAATGCGCACCGCGTAACAGCACAAACCCGACTTTTCAGTCGTGATGTCCCATAGCAGACAGGTCGATCCTTTAGTATCGCACATGTGCAGACAGTGGATGATGTACTGGCATGTGGCTAAAGAGAGGTCTTTTATTAAACACGGCTGACAATCTGTCGAATGCGAAACCGGCGGTTCAGCAAAAACATCCGGGTGATTAATTTCCGGTTTCGCAAAGAGGATCCACAAAAGGTAGACAAAGTGTACCTGTTCCAATTTTATTGATAGATATTGACTTATTCAGAAAGTAAATCAAAAATTTTAGAATGCTATTTTGTCACTTAATAATTAGTGTTTTGACACGCCAAAGTAATTTATTTGATTTCGGCAAGGCTTTCAAGGAATTCATTCCCTCCTCCGAAACTCCTGTTTCAACATGGTCAAGGTCGCCAAAAATACAAAGGAAAATAAAGCATTTTGCCATTATCAGTGAGTCTCGATGAAAAAAATCACTGTCTAATTGTTTGAATTATATTTTCGTAAGTCGGCGATTGCGCCCCTCTTAACATAGCGTTTAGCATATTTTAGAATATTGATTGAAAGCGAAGAGTGTTCCTGGTTCGGCATGTAATCATTAAAATATGAAGGAATTATTTCAGCCCTTATGGAACATTTACATGTGAAACCAAAAACTTGAGACCGAATTAGCCTACAAATCTGCAAAATGTAATACCCTACGCCAATGTGAAGTTATTACAGACCCCCGCATTATATACACACTCAGCATGGCGTCCTTTTTCGTAGCCCACAAGGCAATAATTGTCAGAACTAGCAAAATATCGTCGTGTTTATCCCATATTTTCCTCATCTTAACAGGTGTTTCACGGGACGGAAGAAAAATCACAACAACGAGGAAACACCTAACCATATCCTTAGGTGCACGAAGAAACCGATATAAAACTGACAAAATAGCATTCTTTAATTTCAAAAATATTCATTTCAGTTCAAATTAACGGCTTTCAAACGCGAGCACTCGTTGTTTGTTAACCTTCTGCGGATCCTCTTTGCGGAACCGGAAATTAATCGCCCGAATCTCTTTGCTGAACCGCCGGTTTCGCATTCGACAGATTGTCAGCCTTGTTAAAGATATTCATTTTTTTGCTATGGTAGCCAACATTCTGATCAATTTTGGTAGAAGGCATCATGAGGACATTTCTTTTAAATTATTTTGTTTTTGGACAAGTGGTTCAGGACACAATGTCATTTAAAGATATTTCTTATCTTTAGTTCCGGTGGTCTTTTTGTTCAGTGCTTCCCAATCATTTGTGCAATTATGATAGTGGGCATTATATCATAGGGAACAATTCTGTGAAATTACTTTGAATTTGGACCACTGGTTCAGTAGGAAATGCTGTTTAAAGAGATTTCTTATCTAGATCTCTGGTGGCCCTTTTGTTCAGAGGAGCAGAACCATTTGTGCAACTCCTGTTCAGTGGAGCGGACCCATTTATGCAACTTTGGAAGAGGGCATCATGAGGAACATACATGTGAAGTTTATCAAAATTTGGACCAGTGATTCAGGAGATGTAATTTAAAGAAAATGTTTATGCATGACACACACCTGACAGACGAAGAGCGATCACAATAGCTCACCTTGAGCCTTCTGCTCAGGTGAGCTTAAAGGAGTTTAGACATTTCTTCATGAATGTTTCTTACCTCGTTAACCAAGAAGAGTATTTGCAGGACAGCAACATCAGCGTCATGATGACAGTGTAGGTCCACACCAGGCTGGCCAAAGCTGAACATCAGTTAAGGATCTTTATTGAGTACATAACATAATCCTACTCCTATAGAAATTATTAGAGTCCAGTTTCATCTTTATTTGAGCCGTAACATGTGATTTCCAACAATGTGGCATTTTGACAAGTGTAGACTCAGAGGAGCCTGTGCAGCCTCCTTTTAAGCTTAGAAACTCCAAATGATGTTCAGTCAGTAGCTTAACAATCAGAGAAAATTCAATCGACTAGCAAAGGCTCTGATCAGACTGCCCGTATGTACAGGCTGATCTGAGGCTTTGCTGGTCGCACATACCACACTGTTGGAAATCTCATGTCGTGGCTCAATTTTCATGATATAACCTGTTGATAATCTTTGCAGTTTGGACCTACTGATCAGGCTGGTCAAAAAGTAAACTTACCATATTCATTAAAAGACTGGACATGTCTTATCTATTTGACACCAGAAGAGGTGTTCCTGTTCTGAGCATAAAGTTCAACAAGCAGCCATTGTACCAGCGCATGCACATGAGATTTTGATACTCATCATGTTTATTGCATATATGCAAAAATGATAAATGTCCATGCTGGGTCAACAATTATGACTCAATTATAAATATATTCATGTGTCAGGGAAAACCATGATGGCCCTCTTCATGGTAAAATCTTGAACTTTGTAGCTTAATTGTGACTAGATCACACTCTATCCAGCTGTTCAGCCACTGGCACTAGCTAGAATCATGAAAGTTTGCATATAGCAAGTAAAGATTTACAAACGGACGGATGACCGACAGAGACCAATCACAATAGCCCACCTTGAGCCTTCAGCTTAGGTGAGCTAAAAACATGTTTTTTAACGATGTGGCGTAAAAAAATGGTTGATGTATAGACAGCTTTATATAGATATCTCCAAGCATCCTTAAAGGGCAAAACACCATCTGTTCATGACATGCAACATCCTTGCAAAAGAGACCTTCTAGTATCATAAATGCCAATAAGACAATAATTAAACCTTATTATGCAACTACAGTCCACCCAAATTTTCACATTGAAAAATCTTGGGCCTTTCTTTTTTTTTTTTTTGATTCAGCATATAATGCTTCAGTGGAACCATAATCTTCTATGGAACATAGAGATATTTCAGCCAGGAGTAATTATCACCATCAATTATCACGTAATCAATGCCTAAAGAGTTTCTACTTCCAAAGCTGTCCATAAACCCTGCTGTAATAATATGTGGGACAGAATTTAGACTATTTTACGAGGCCATCATGCAATAGTAAAAAATAGAAAATAATGGCAAATCCCCGACCTAAGGGTAAATGATTAAAGCAGCTACAATCTGACACCTAGTATACACAAGTATAAGCTTTCACAAAAAGTCTTGCCTCACCTCTATTCACTCATTTTCTGGATTGTCAAGATATGTTGAAACAAACAGAAATTCTGGAAATAAATAATGCACAAAGGTCTTGCTTGGAACAGGAAATGCATACTGTTAATAGGGGGGAAACAACCATGGAGCGTGGTTTCAGTATATAGTGATACCTCAAGTGTTGGTCTATTTCTAGCACTTGGGAACAATTTCTAACCAATGTGGCATTTATTTGTTGCCTACAAAATATGAATATATAGTTTCAAGGTCATTAGATAATCAAAGTACAAAACAAAGAAGCTATTAGATTCTGCCTAATTCACGATTTGAGGCTTTCTATGGAAAGTCAGCCTCAAAATCCTAAATTCAGGAATAATCCTGAAAACTTTCACCAATGTGTTTTGTGTTAGCATATTGATAATATTCTTCATTCCCTTTAATTTGATATGCAACTGTGAACATGACCATTTCTTATCATGAAGGCGTCATAATTGGTTCTTTCTGTTGTCTGTGTAAGTTTCTTGTAGGCAAGCTATTCTACTCTTAATTCCCGTCGATCAGATATGCAGTAATGCAACTTTCTGAAAATGTTGATTTTTTTTTTCAGAGAAAAACATGAATGTATTCACTGCTATTGATAGAAGGCTCTTAGGAGGTATGGTATTACTACTGCAGACACAAATGAAAGAATATTGATCTGTGGATGAAAATGTCCTTCCACCAATGCCTCCAGATTAGCCTTAACCCTTTGCATGCATGCTGCAAATGTTTTCAGGATTTCTTGTTGTCTTTGCATTGCATACTGCGCGAATGTTTTCATGATTTTTGTTGTCTTTGCATGCATGCTCCGTATGTTTTCATGATTTTTTGTTGTCTTTGCATACATGCTCACAATGTTTTCATGATTTTTTGTTGTCTTTGCATGCATGCTGCCAATGTTTTCATGTTTTTTTGTTGTCTAAATTGCATGCATGCTGTGAATGTTTTCATGATTTTTTGTTGTCTTTGCATACATGCTGCGAATGTTTTCATGATTTTTTGTTGCCACAACAAAAAATCATGAAAACATTCGCAACTTGTCTGCTGTTGTTGTGTTTTCTTTCAAAATTAAAATTTGTGAAAAATTCTTTCAGGAATACTACTAGAATGTCAAACAGTCCCGATTCCAGATGCATTTAACTTAATGCTTTGCATGCCTGGAAATTTTTCAAGATTTTTTGTCATCTGCTGATTTTTTTTCCAAAATTAACTATACGACTTAACTGTTTGCATGCTGAGAAACTTTCCATGATTTTATGCTGTCTGCCGATTTTTCTTCTAAATTATCCTTTCAGAAATTCTATCAGTATCAAACAGTTTGAATCCAGATCAGGGGCAGATGTTTCGTCAAGCCTTTAATATACCATCATCAGATGACACTAAAAGCACAACAATGACAGGTCTACATGGGGGGGGGGGGGGGGGGGGGGGGGGGACCTCGCCTCCAGATAAGAGTGCATAATAAAAAATAATTTTCTTATTTCTTAACCAAAACATACCATACATGTGTTGTACCGTCTCAATGAGACGGTTCTTTTAAGTACTCAAAACAAATGTTCAAACTGATGGATAAGAAAATATTCAGAATTTTACGGCACAATTTTCGTTTATCTGGAGGCCTGCATTAATAAACAAACATGCATACGTTATGTTGTTGAATACATTTAATTCTTCACATAATATTATTTAATACCTGCTGGTGCCGTCTGCTGATGATCTTTTGAAACAATTTGGACTCAGATCACCAAATAGCAGGTCAAAAAATCAAGAAAAAAAATTCAGCATGCTAAAGGTTATGGGCCAGAAGAAATATTGACAAAAAAATAGACTTTTTTCTAACATCATAATAATCATAGATCAGACGACAAATTCTGTGATATCTAGCTTCCTTTATTTTAACTCTTTGCATGCTAGGTACTTTTTCATGCTTTTTTGTCATCTGCTGAATTTTTTCAAAATCAACTTTTTTGAAAAACTCTTTCAAGAATACCATCAGAGTTCCAAACAATATGAATCCAGATCAGACCTGACATTTTATAGGGCCTGATCTGGGTCAGGAGAATGACACTAGTAAGTAACAAGTTATTTTAATGGAAAATAAAGCTTGATATTTCTGCCAGAGATTCACATGTAAAATCAAGTCTTATTTTGTTTCTTAAGGTGCATTCTTTGACAAATGGTTAAGACCAAGATTAACAACATACAGGGTGCCCACTCTTGGTCTGAAATAAAATTCCCTGACTTTTCACTGACTTTTCCCAGACTAAAATTCATTTTTCCCTGACCATTTTACAGCGCTTTCGCGCACACCACCTCCCCTTCCAGCCGTCTGTTACGCCCGCATTTTATAAAAACTGACATAAATCAAACTAAATCCTTAAAATGTATGAGTTTTACATCAGAAATATGTGTTTAAATCAAAAAGACACACAAAAGGAAGCAAGCGTGTAAGAAAAGAACATTACATAACTTTGTGTTGTGTAAGATATTTTGTTAATATGCTATACAGCTTACTTGAGCTGTTTGGGGAATTTTGCCAGGTGTAAATGGGAGCAAACGACTCCCAGGCATGGCCAGTTTGGACCCCAGGGACATGGTTGGCAAGATTTATGTAGGGGATCACTAAACATTGCTACATGTGCTTAATATATAAGCTGTGGGCATCATGGTTTTAGAGGGGTTTTTTTTTTATATTTATAGTCAACATAAGATAATGGCCCCAAGGGTGTGGTCAGTTTGGACCCCAGGGGCTTGATTACCAGGAGACCACTAGATATTTCTACAAATTAAATCAACAAGCTGTGGGGCTTATGGCTCCAGCCACTTCAGAGAAGATTTTTTAAGTTTTTTCCCATTATAAGACTATGGGAGCTTTATGTTACCCATGGCAGCCTTTCCCCTAAGCTACCGTATGTGCTTTACATTAAATTTATTAAATATACTCCTTTGAAAATGGAAGCAGACAACGACATCAGACCATCAATATACTCATTATCATATCTAAGGAACTCGGACAGTCTTAATGAAGGATTGCCCATAAAAATGACCAGAGAAAAGTTTCAAAGAAAATGATATTTTTTCTATGAGAAAGATAGTAGGTTCAATCCTCTACTTATCCACAAAAGCCGTTTTCTCATTGGACAAGTACCTATTGAAAAATATGGGCTGAAAACTCTGTTTTTTGCTATTCAACATATAGAAAATAGAAAAAGTTTTACTGAAGTGCTTTCCCCCCCGTGACCAAACTAATCCTTTTGCATACAGTTGTAGTTTTACATTTCACACATCATATAAAAACGGCATGATTGGTCACGGGGGGGGGGGGGAACAATGTCAAAATGCTCAAAAACGCCTCATAAAACCTTATTAGAAACTTATTTTGTAAAGACCTGTAGGTAAATGGCATGTATCAGAGCTTTAGTTATGAGTGCTTACAAAGTAATTAATTGTCTCATTTCTCAACCAAAACATATGCTGTGGGTACTCAAAAGAACCGTCGCAATGAGACGGTTCTTTTAAGCACCAAATTATAGATAAAATCTGATGTGTAAGAAAAATATTAACGATTTTACGATCAACATCTGTGTTTATCTAGACTATGATTTATAAAGTATGCAGATATGATACACCTCAGTGCACAAGTCAACTGGATGAACTTGAAACATTACAGGTAATAGTCAAAAGTCATTGACAGCACACTTCATTAGATGAAATAATGTAATCTTCTCAACCCGAATTTTATGCAAATGCATCACTTTCGTCTCAATTTTTATGCCGCAAACATAATATTTACATGTATTTAGGTGAATACTCGACGAATCTTTGACTTTCTGTGAAATGAAATTTGGTCACAAAGATAACCCCCACCCCCTAAACCCTAAATTCCTGGCACAGTTATGCAATATTTTCAAAATATTTTTATATTGCTAGATTCACTAAATGTAAGGGTTTGATTTAAGCGCAAAACTATAGTTGTCAGTTATGCATTATCCTAGTCACAGGCTGTCAAAATTTGGGCAGATTGAATAGGAAACTGTCCGAGGTCCTTTGAGCCTTTAACTCAGGTGAGTTAAAACAATGTGACCAAAAATTAGGTTTTAGATTACATGTATAATAACAGTTCCTAGCCAAAAGATATATATGTATTAGAACAACTGGATTGCATATTATATTCACCCTAACACTATTAAAGTCATCATCTCATATTTGTTTGTTTAACTTTTGAGGGGTTAACCAAGCATGATTTTAAAATTCCCTGACTTTTCCCTGACATTTGAATATTTTCTAATTTCTCTGACCATTTTACAGAATTCCCTGACTTTTCCCTGACCTTGAAGAAAATCCAAATTTCCCTGACTTTTCCCTGACGGGTGGGCACCCTGACATACATGTAGAGCATTTCATCAGGATCTACACTGTTTGCTAAGACAAAAACAATCTTCAGACCAATCAAAGAAGGTGTCACATTATTCTTCTTCTGCCTCTAAATGTGTTTGGCACTTTGAGGGTGATTCGTGGTCTGCCACATCACTTATCCTCCAGACTGAGGTCATAATGTCTCCCCCTGGGTCTCTCAGATTACTACCGCAACCGCAATGTGCTGCCAAATGGTGGCATATTCCATAATATCTGCCACCTACGCAAGGTCTTGTTGCCAGCACAAGTTACCGCATATAACCTAAATATTCAGATACCTCAGCTTAAACTTTTGCCTGCTGGGCTATTTTACATGCTTTTTTGTAGTCGTCAAAATTTTTTGAAAAATTATTTTTGGAATACCTTCAGCATATCAAACAGTTTGGATCCAGATCAGGCATGATCCCTTATATGGTCATTAAGTATCAATTTAACTGATTGAATCAATGGTCACACCTGTTATGGCTATGTAATATATGGCAAATAATACCCAATTAAATATGGGCCTCGACGCGAAAAAAAACATCTTCGGGGGTTTGCAAACAACACAAGCACAGACCAGCCTGTGCATCCGCGTAGTCTGATCAGCGCCTTTGCTATTCGCGTATTGGAAAGTACCATATCTAAGCTTATTACAAGCGAAATTTCATTTTTCTAGCCAGTCTCTGTAGCTAGCAGGCTGGTTTGACTCTCAATTTGTAGGAAACCCCGAAGACAGGTTTTGTCGCTGCGAGGCTCTTATAATATTGATGGACATTAAAATATACATGCAAAAAATAATGACACATTAAATTTTAATGACCAGTCATGAAATTCTGCAAGGAATATTCCCTATAAATGATATTTTTATGGCCATTATAAATCAAAAATTAATGGCTATTATAATAAAACTTAAATGGCGTAATCAATAAAACCACTTCAAAATATTTACAAAACACTAAATAATGGATACTTTAAACAGGTTTGTAACAATTAAAGTGATTTGGGGTTTATATTT